>CM050452.1:10836839-12036839 GCA_027563935.2 Costus lasius | reverse complement strand
CTTAGTTGACTTGACTTTTTGGTCAAACCCCCGTGCCCATTTCTTATTTCCCTTCTTGGGTGGACTTGGTCAACTAATCCAACTAACTTGACACATGTCGGAATCGTTCGCTGGATATATTTGGAAAGAATTAATAGATACAGATGATCCATGCATGGCATTAATTGCCGACGAAGTAGAATAATTAAAAGATGACATATTTTTGAAATAAACATTTTTGTCAATAATTATATAATTATATGAATTTAATTAAAGTATTTTTTATTTCCTTTCTGTGTATTCATGTCACGTGCACATCATGTGATAAATTATTTTATCTTTAACTACGTAAAAAACACTAGATATGTGTTGAATGCACAACCCGCCTTTCGGAGGAAATGCCTTAGTGTCACGCCCCGGTCGGATCGGCCTGAAAACAGCCCTTAACCGCTGTCTCAGGACCATCCGGCGGAACACCGGAACGTAACTCTCCCTAGGGTTTTTGCCCCGAAATTGAAAACCCTAATTGCCCCGATTTATTTTTATCCCCAAAATATAATTCTCTCAGAGAAACCCTAACCCTAATTTGGAAAACCCGGAATCGAACCCTAAATTAATTTACCTCCTCTGATTTTGACCAAAGTCAAAATCGCACTCACCGATTGATTTCTCCTCCTCACTGACGTCAACCTGCGTCAGCACCACAATTTCGTCGCCGCGCGCGTTCGATTTCGGCCGCTGACGTCGTACTCGCGTCAGCCGCCGATTTCGATTTCAATTTCGAAATCGAAGCTCCTTTCCACCGTTGACCGCTCTCGTTGCTGACTCCACGTCACGCCTCGAAGCGAACGCTGGAAGCGTTCGGCTTCGTCTTCGTCTTCGCCCCGCGACGCCGCCCGCGTCGCGTCCTTCGCCGAGGTCGAGTGCCGCCTGCACTCGCGACTCGCCGTCCGCCGTCGACGGCCGCCGCTGCCGGAACGTAACGGAAATCCCCGCCGGGAACAGAGTAACAAAGAGGGAAAATCAACCTTTATTCCCAAAGAAGCTGTTACAAAACTTCGCCGTCGACCCCTGTCGACGCCCTCTTCCCCTCCCTCGCCGGCAACCCTCGCCGCCGGCTACAGATCACTTAGAGCTCTCCCGTCACTCAAAGTTCTGGAGTCGAGGAAGGTCCCTTCCTCCTCCTCGTCCGCAGTTTTATAAGGGAAGCACCGCCGCTCCCTTCCGAACTCGCGTCCCACGCTGTGTCCGCGCTTCACGCCCGCGACGACCGCGTCCGACGCCCTCGCGTCCGCTTCCTACGCGCGACGAGGTCGCCAGCAGCCGCCAAGCTCTGCATCCGTCGCCTGGTCGACCGCGTCCTCGTCCGATTCGTTCGGCGAAGATGCGTTGTGTGCTGATGACGACGCAGCGCACGCGGTCGGGCGCTATGATGTCTATCCCTGGTCAACATCCCGTGTTGACCGGGCGATTTCTCTCAACGGGCTTTGATTTGGACCCATGTTTGGGCCTAGGCCAAACCGGCTGGACTGGGGCCTAACAATTCTCCCCCGCCCAATTTGGACATCGCCCTCGATGTCTCTAACAGGCGGATCCTGCAGAACCATCGCTCCGATCCTCAACGCACCAACCCAACACTGCTGCGCTCCCGTGGTAGTGTGTGGAACTACCTGCAATGATCCAATCCGCGGTTGTTCGGTTTCCTCGGCTTCCTCGGCTGGATCCTGTGCCGCTATCGCCATGAGCTTTTGCTTGCTAGGACAATCCTTTACCCAGTGAGGACCGCCGCACCAAAAGCAACCCTGTGGCATTTGCTCCCGTCGTCCCGGTGAACCCTTGTTCTGCCGGTAGAATGGTCTACCCCTCTCTGGAACTCTAGCTCCCGGCGGTGTCCGTGGGGAGCCGCGCTTTGGTGGTGTCCTGGATTTCTTTGGTGGTGCTGATTTGAAACTTCTATTATCCACCAGAGATTCAGCCACCGCCGCAGCCGCCCTTCAGTCAACCGGCTCGCGACGTCGGACCTCCGTTTCTGCCCATGGTTGAAGGCCCCGGAGGAAGAAATACCTCCTATCGTCCTCTGCCATGCCCGGAAGCTCCAGCATCAAAGTGGAGAAAGCCCTGACGTACTCCTGGATCGAGCCTGTATGCCTTAGCCGATCCAGTTTGCCACGCGCTTGATCCCCCAAGTTTCCGGGAAGAAACTGCCGCCGCAGTTCCTCACGAAAAGTCTCCCAAGTCCAGCTAGTAGTTCCTGATGTAGAGCCGACTTTGGTTCGCCACCAAAGTTTCGCGTCGCCTGTAAGATAGGCGATGCACACCTGCACCCGATCTCCTGCAGAAATATGGTTAGCTGAAAACAGTTGCTCCATATCCCAGATAAAGTTTTCGACCTCTCTGGACGATCGAGCCCCCCCCCGAACGTCGCTGGGTCTGGCACGCGCATCCTCGGTTTGAGAGCCTCCTGCTCCACCGGTGCCGATGCTGATTTCGATACTTGCGCTAGGGCTAGGCGCAGTACCCTTACTTCAGCGTGCATGTCTTCCTTCATGCGAGCCATCTCTCCTGGTAGATGGATCAGACCCTACACGGTCTGCTGCATGACCTCGATTTGCAACCTCTGCTGCTCGATCAGCAATTCCTGATCCTCCACAGTCTTCTGAAGGCTTTCCACCTGTGGAATCATCCCATTGCCTCCACCACTGGCCAAACCGAGCACCTGCTCGATCTGAGCGATGCGATCACCCTAGTTCACCATCTCCTCAGGATCAGCCGTCTCCTTGGCTTTTCCTTTATCCTGCCTGGGCCGGGCGTCCTCTGACGCTCCTCTAACAGTATGGGTGATTTTCTGGAACTTCAAACCTTTCCTCACCTTCGAGGGTGAAGCTGAAGGTGTCGTGTTTGCTGGAACACATTTGCCTGCTCTGATACCTGTTGTCACGCCCCAGTCGGATCGGCCTGAAAACAGCCCTTAACCGCTGTCTCAGGACCATCCGGCGGAACACCGGAACGTAACTCTCCCTAGGGTTTCCGCCCCGAAATTGGAAACCCTAATTGCCCCGATTTATTTTTATCCCCAAAATACAATTCTCTCAGAGAAACCCTAACCCTAATTTGGAAAACCCGGAATCGAACCCTAAATTAATTTACCTCCTTTGATTTTGACCAAAGTCAAAATCGCACTCGCCGATTGATTTCTCCTCCTCACTGACGTCAACCTGCGTCAGCACCACAATTTCGTCGCCGCGCGCGTTCGATTTCGGCAGCTGACGTCGTACTCGCGTCAGCCGCCGATTTCGATTTCAATTTCGAAATCGAAGCTCCTTTCCACCGTTGACCGCTCTCGTTGCTGACTCCACGTCACGCCTCGAAGCGAACGTTGGAAGCGTTCGGCTTCGTCTTCGTCTTCGCCCCGCGACGCCGCCCGCGTCGCGTCCTTCGCCGAGGTCGAGTGCCGCCTGCACTCGCGACTCGCCGTCCGCCGTCGACAGCCGCCGCTGCCGAAAGGTAACGGAAATCCCCGCCGGGAACAGAGTAACAATGAGGGAAAATCAACCTTTATTCCCAAAGAAGCTGTTACAAAACTTTGCCGTCGACCCCTGTCGACGCCCTCTTCCCCTCCCTCGCCGGCAACCCTCGCCGCCAGCTACAGATCACTCAGAGCTCTCCCGTCACTCAAAGTTCTGGAGTCAAGGAAGGTCCCTTCCTCCTCCTCGTCCGCAGTTTTATAAGGGAAGCACCGCCGCTCCCTTCCGAACTCGCGTCCCACGCTGCGTCCGCGCTTCACGCCCGCGACGACCGCGTCCGACGCCCTCACGTCCGCTTCCTACGCGCGACGAGGTCGCCAGCAGCCGCCAAGCTCTGCATCCGTCGCCTGGTCGACCGCGTCCTCGTCCGATTCGTTCGGCAAAGATGCGTTGTGTGCTGATGACGACGCAGCGCACGCGGTCGGGCGCTGTGATGTCGAGCCCTGGTCAACATCCCGCGTTGACCGGGCAGTTTCTCTCAACGGGCTTTGATTTGGACCCATGTTTGGGCCTGGGCCAAACCGGCTGGACCAGGGCCTAACACTTAGGATTCTTAACCTGGTACCCTAATTGTTAGGCTTGCCCAATTTTATGGCCCAACCCGTATGGCTCGGTCAAACTAGTCAAAATTGGCCCATCACCAAAAAGGAAAAAATCAGAAATCCGATTAGGGGAATTTCCACTGGCGGAAGCAATACTTCACTCGTCGATTGCAGTCGACGGCAGCGACGTCACCGGTGGTCGGAGGTCTGGGGCGACTCGGCCGGAAGCAACGCCAGCTAGTGATGCACTACTCGGCACCGATCGATTGGCAGATGAGGTGACGGAGGCGTCACCAGTTGAGGCGGCAATGACCCGCCTCGTCCAGCATCAGGCGACGACACTTGTGATAAGACGATCGAAGGTCGCGAGTGTGCCAAAGGAGGCGACGCCGGGCCAGGGATCGCGCGCCTGGTAGCTAGGCTGCACCGAACGAAGCTTCGGCCCTGCCACAGTCAACGACAACGACTGAACGAGAAGCATGACACATCCTTTCCGCAAGCGTCAAGCGGCGATGTTCGGTCCAGTTGTCCGAAGAATGATCCCGGACGGTGGCGCTTGGACCAGCAGGCCGACGAGGGGAAGTAGCGTGGTCGACTACATGCAGTATGGGACGGCATGGGCAGCACCTCTAGTGCCAGAGTCATTGTCGCGTGAGCCAGCGGTCGCATTTGGTAAGAATCTGAGGCCAAGCCGCCTATAAGAAGAGCGGCCGGTGAGGCTCGAGGGGGGGAGAGGAGACGACTGGTAGAGGTGAGACAATTGCTCAGTGAGGCACTGAGAGGTAGCGAAACGAAGGGAGAAAGACAGTGAGGGAACAGCGATGGGAACAAGGTAAAAAAATTGGGTCGTCCAAGTTGCGAACGAACCTGGACCAACCCTCCCATCCGCTCCCTTTTCTGGCGACACCTCGGCAACTTCGGTGGTGTGGGTGGGAGGTTCGAAGTGCCGACGAATCTGAGTTTCCCTCCTTCTGATCTCCCCGCCTCCTCCTTCCGTACCTGCTTCCCTTTCCGCTCGAACTTGCCGAGCTCAGACGGGACGACGTGCGGTAAACGACAAGGCTTCCTCGTCTTCGACGGACGACCGAACGCGGCGACAGGGCGTTCGTTGGAAGAACACGGCGCTCCCCTTTCTTCTCCGACGTGACGAACAGCATCGTCGCATGCTTCGCGTCGACGAAGCGAACGGGCACAGGTTTCGAACTCGAGTCGGTGCTTCCAAATAAATAACGAGCTCGGGGGCGCTCGTCTAATAAAGGGGACCAACGTGCAGTGTCGAGGCTACACACCGGCGCTCGAATACACTTGCCGGGGGAGACGACATTGTTAAAGTTATAATTTGTAATTTTTTTATAGTTGACTTGACTTATTTTGACTTTATATTAGGGCTTTAATGTTATGCTTGTAGCAGACTTGTGTGTAATGTGAAAAAAAGGTGGAATAAGTGCTGAAGCATCGTCCCTTCTCCCCTAATTTACAAACAAAACTCTACTAAAATTTTTCAGAAATCTTTCTCCAAAATTTTTATCTTCTTCTTCAATCTCCAACAAATTTGGTATTAGAGGCATTCGTTCGTCACTTCGTGTCCTATTTCTTCGATCGCTTCTCCCTGTTTTCTTGCTCGTGGATTGCATTCGGCGGATTACGGAGTCTGTAGGTGTGCAGGAGCCCGCGAGTTCTTCCGCTGCGAGTTCGAGTTCAGATTTTTCTCCCGGCGCTGATTCGAAGAAAAAATCATTCAGCCCTATTTTCTTGTTCCTGGAGAAATCAAATCAAAGGCACTTGAGTTGCTGCTATTTCGTCATTTCTGCCAAAATCGCAATTGAAGAGAAATTAAGCTAAGAAAGAAAAAGGGCTGCGTTGGAACTCGAGATTAAGCTATTGGATTTCAATGCGATTTCAGATTTCGTGAACAGAGAGAAGTGAAGAAATTGAAGGTTGAAAAAGAATTTGAGGAAGGAAAAACTAAGGAGCAGAACATATTGCCGAATTGCCGAGACTACCAACCCTAAAATCAATTGGTAACTATGGCTTCTCATCATACATTTTTTGTATATTCTACTAGTCAAGTTCCAATATTTGATGGTGAACATTATGATATATGGAATGCCCAAATGGAAATGATTTTTATTTCTCAAGATTTATGGGATATTGTTGAGGATGGTTATGGAGAACAATTTGGAGCATCAATTAGTTCTTCAAGGTTAGAAACAAATGAGAAAGAGTAGAAAGAAAGTGTGAAAAAGAATACTGTGGCATTGAGAATCATACAACAAGGTGTGAGCAAGTCAATCTATTCTTGCATCCTTGGTATAAAGAAAGCAAAAGATGCATGGGAAACATTGAAAAATGAGCTTCAAGGTTCTGAAAAAGTGATCTCCATCAAGTTACAAAATTTATGGAGGAACTTTGATAACATGAGAATGAGAGATAGTGAATGTGTCAAAGACTTCTTTTCAAAAGCTTCTGAAATTGTGAATCAAATTAGAAGTCTTAGTGAAGTAATTCCAGAAAAGAAAATTGTGGAAAAGATACTTAGAAGCTTGCCTCAGAAATTTAAGCATATCGTTGCGGTAATTGAAGAAACAAAAGATCTTTCAAAGCTCTCTATATGAGCTTGTTGGTTCACTTAAAGTCCATGAGCAAAGGTTGAACAAATATTCTGATCAACCATTAGAGCAAGTTTTTCAAGCAAAGATGAGTTTTTCAAGAAAGAATGTACAAAGAGGTGCTTTCTCCCAAGGAAGAGGAACATTTACAAGAGGCTGTACAAACCCAAATCAAGGTCGAGGTAGAAGTGAAGGAGGAAGAATTTTTCAACATCATGAAGAAATAAGACAATTCCAATATAATGAAGGAAGAAAAGACTTCCAACACCCACAAAACTCTGGTAACTCTAATTTATTTTGCACTATTTGCAAGAAGTCTAATCATCATACTAGAGATTGTCATTTTAGATGCACTATTTGTAAAGATTCTTATCATTCATATAGTGTTTGTCGGTATAAAGAGAAAAAGAGAAATGATGGAAAACAAGTTGCACATTTCTCAAAAGAAGAAGAAAATGAACAAGATCAAGACCAAGACCAACTCTTTTTATGTGTTGAAAACGATCATGCTCTTTATTTTGGGAAAAGATCAACAAGAAAATTCAAAAACTTGGTTGTTAGATTCTGGATGTAGCAACCAAATAACGGGCAACAAAGAAGCTTTCTCACAACTAGATGAAAATTTTTCTTCAAGGGTTGAAATTGGAGATAGCAAATACTTGGATATAAAAGGCAAAGGTGTCATTTCCATCAACACTCAAGGTAAAGAAAAGTGCATTCATAATGTTCATTATTCTCCAAGTATTACTCAAAATCTTCTTAGTGTTGGTCAAATGTTACAAAGAGGTTATAGATGGATTTTTGATGATGATCAATGTGAGATATTTGATAAGAAGACAAAACATACAGTTGCTATTATGAAGATGAGTATGAATAATCTCTTTCCTATCAATCGAGAGACAATGCAAAGTTTTGCCTTGAAAAGTAAAATTGTTGATGATTCTCAACTTTGGCATTTGCGTTATGGACACTTAAACTATAAAGAGCTGCAACTTCTACAACAAAAGAAAATGGTACTTGGATTACCACAAATACAAGGATGTGATAAGCCTTGTGAAAGTTGTGTTTATGGAAAAATACATCGGCTTCCATTTCCAAAGACATCTTGGAGAGCTTCTAGTCCTCTTGAGCTTGTGCATGCAGATTTATGTGGTCCAACACAAACTCCATCATTCGGTAACAAATGGTATTTCATTCTTTTTGTTGATGATTATACTAGAATGAAATAGCTTTATTTTCTTGAGCAAAAATAAGATGCTTTTACAACTTTCTTACATTTTCAAGCTCTAGTTGAAAAAGCAAAGTGGTTATTTAAGTAAGACTCTCCGGACTGATCGTGGAGGAGAGTTCATTTATAAGAGGTTCCTAGATTATTGCAAGGAACATGGAATTCAAATACAACTCACAGTGAGTCATTCCCCTCAACAAAATGGTATTGCAGAAAGAAAAAACAGGACCATTGTTGAAATGGCTAGAAGCAGTTCATGTAGCTGCTTATATCTTGAATCGTTCTCCAACAAAGGCAGTTCGCAACAAGACTCCATTTGAAGCTTGACATAAAAGGAAACCTTTGGTTAATCAACTCAGAGTGTTTGGATGCATTGCTTATGCACTCACAACTTCTCAAGCAAGAGAGAAGTTTGACAAGAAAGGGAAGAAGTACATCTTCATTGGATATAGTGATGAATCCAAAGGCTATAAACTTTTCAATCCAATCAACAACAAGTTGGTAATCTCACGTGATGTTATTTTTGATAAGTTAGAAGAATGGAAATGGGAAAATGAAGAAGATAGCTTGCAACAAGGAAATCAAGAAATCAGTTTTCAATATAACACTAAAACTGTAGAAAATCAACAAAAAAGTAGTGAACAAGTAGCTGAAAATGCTGAAATTTCTCATGATGCTCCTGATATTCAAGAACAACCACAAGAGGATGATGAAGATAATGAAACTCCTCCTCGAAGGTATCGATCTTTAGCAGATATATATGCTTCATGCAATGCTGTTTTCTTAATGCGTGAACCAGATAACTTTTCAAATGCACAAAAGGAGGAAAATTGGAGGAAAGCTATGAATGTAGAAATGGGGAGCATCAAGAAAAATTGTACTTGGGAATTGACAGATCTTCCTAAGGAAAAAGAAGCTATTGGCTTAAAATGGGTATACAAAATCAAGTATGATGAAGATGAAAACATTCAAAAGTACAAAGCACGATTGGTTGCCAAAGGCTATTCACAACAACCTGGAGTGAATTTTAATGAGACTTATACTCCTGTTGTAAGGATGAAAATAATTCGAACTGTACTTGCCTTAGCAGCACAATTGGAGATGAAGGTATATCAACTTTATGTGAAATCAGCCTTCTTGAATGGAGAATTACAAGAAAAAGTCTATGTGAGGCAACTTGAAGGTTATTGTGTCAAAGGCAAGGAAGATAAAATTTATAAGCTTCACAAAGCATTATATGGGCTCAAGCAAGCTCCACGAGCTTGGAATACCAAGATTGATTCTTATTTCTTGAGTTATGGTTTTCATAGAAGCCCAAATGAGTCATCACTATATGTGAAGAAAGGTGAAAAAGGAGACTTTCTTATTGTGTATCTTTATGTAGATGACTTGATATGTGCAGGAACTAATGAAGCAATGGTTGAAGACTTCAAGAAAGCTATGATGAAAGAATTTGAGATGACGGACTTGGGTCTTATAAAGTATTTCTTGGGTTTTCAAATCAAGCAATCAAAAGCAGACATCTTCTTATCTCAAGAAAGGTATATTGAAGACTTGTTGCAAAAGTTTAATATGTTTAATTGCAAGCCTATTGGTACTCCGATGAATATGAATGAGAAATTGCAACAAATTGATCACAAAGAAGATGTTGATGCAAATGCTTATAGAAGCTTGGTTGGTTCTCTTATATATCTCACCAACACAAGACCTGATATTGTTCAAGCTGTGAGTGTTGTTTCAAGGTTTATGAGCAATCCAAGTAAATTGCACTTATCTGCAGCAAAGAGGATCTTGAGATACTTGAAGGGAACAAAGAAAGAATGTATAAGGTATGTGAAAGATTCTAAATGTGAATTATTTGGTTTCACTGATAGTGATTGGGCAGGAAGTAGTGATGATAGAAGAAGCACATCTGGTTATGTATTTTGTCTTGGCTCAAATGTGATCTCTTGGAGTTCAAAGAAACAACAAATTGTGGCATTATCATCAGCTGAAGCTGAATATATTGCTGCAACAGAAGTAGCATGTGAAGCAAGTTGGCTTAAAAGAATACTTGTGGATTTGCAACAAAATGTCACAAAGTCAACAATGATATTGTGTGATAACATGTCAACTATAGCCATGACAAAGAATCCAGTTTTTCATGCTAGAAGCAAGCACATAGAGCTAAGGCATCACTTCATTCGTGATCTTGTAAGCAAAGGTGAAATTCATTTAGAGCACATCAATACACATGAGAACGTTGCTGATTTCATGACAAAGGCCGTTGCAAAAGACAAGTTCCATAAGTCCAAGCGGCAACTCAACACTACAAATTAAGAGGGGGTGTTAAAGTTATAATTTGTAATTTTCTTATAGTTGACTTGACTTATTTTGACTTAGATATTTTGACTTTGTATTAGGGCTTTAATGTTATGCTTGTAGCAGGTTTATGTGTAATGTGAAAAAAAAGGTGGAACAAGTGCTGAAGCATTGTTCCTTCTCCCCCAATTTACAAACAAAACTCTGCCAAAATTTTTCAGAAATCTTTCTCTAAAATCTTTATCTCCTTCTCCAATCTCCAACACTTGCCGGGGGAGACGGCATGCCATCTGGTGGCCTCCTGCTCGACAGCGGTCTCAGGCAAACCAACGAACGCCTACCGAAAGGAGGCGACGAGGCCTCCGCGCTCTACACGAACCCCGCTGCCGAATGACACCCCAACGCTCATTCGACGGAAAGGAACACTTTCAACGAGACTCGCCGGAAGAACGTGGCATCATCTCTCCTTCTCCGACGAATGCAAGTGAGTGATTCGAACGTGGCGTCGGCTTTCGCCTCGGGGCGTGATTAAACGGAGCAGCGTGCTTCGACGCGAACGCGAGCGTGAAGCAGACGGGTTGTTGACCCGTTGACCTAAAAATCGAACACAATTTCGGGCAGAGGCCGAAATTGGGATTCCGCGTGGAATTCGGGCGAATTCGATTTTCGGGCGTGGAATGCTATCGGGTTCGCGTGTGGATCCGACCCAATAAAGATATGATTCCTTATTCTGCCATTTGGTTTTTATTACTGACGTAGATTTCTCTCTTCTCTCTCCTTTCTAGGCTGGACGAAGGACAGAACCCTTCGTAGAGGCTGAGAGGCATGCGTGGGTGCTCCCCTGCCGGTCGCGCTGAACCTGAACGGATCGATTGGACTCGTCCCCTACATGGGACTTTTAACTAATTCGGACCCTGCGTGGTCTTTAAGATTCATGTAATAATAACAAAAATTGATTCTTGTAGTTACATAAACCAGGGCGTGACACTAATCATTATTCGATCTAATTTGAAATTGACACAAATCTCGATGTAAATTTCTTCGTTAATCTCTTGTTACTCATGATTGATACACAGGAATTTATTGTTGAGACACAAAAATATTTTGTTGATATATATATATATATATTCGTTAATACACATAAAATTCGTTGATACATATAGAAATTTTTCATTGATATATATAGAAATTTTTTGTTAATACATAGAAATTTTTCGTTGATACACATAAAATTTGTTGATGTATAAAAATTTTTTATTGATACACAGATAGAAATTATTCGTTGATACTCATGGTTTAAAATTTTGTATCTGTCCATCAATAAAGTAGATAAGTGAATTGAATCCCTTAAAAAAGTAAGCTAGGTACCCAGCTTAGGCCATTTCTTCTGCCTTGTGCATGAGAAGAGAATTAATAGCTTTTAGTTAGTTTTTAAGTAGAAAGTAGATAGAAAACAGTTTGATAATGAAAAGCAGAAGTAGAAAAAAATAGAACTCGAGAAAGTTATAATTTTTTTTAAAAATAATTTATATTATTTTATTTAAAAATTTAAATTTAGTTATTTTAAATAATTTAAAATTTTAATACTAATAAAATAAAATATATTATTATTTTAAATAATTTAAAATAATATATTAACCAAATCTATTACAAATTTTGCCAGTACATACAGCATAATACATTATAAAGCTGTTAACAATGCGGTCAATCAGACCCTAACGGCCTGTTTCAGAGGAGGGAAACAAAGAGGGAAAGGAAAGAAATAGAATCCTTTCCTCCCATTTCCCTAGTTTCAGAAGAAAGAAATAAGAAAAGGAAAGGAAACAATTCTTTCCTTTCCCTTCAAAACCTTCCCCTCCAAAAGAGAGGGAAATGATTTCCGTTCCCTCGCCACGCTCCAAAAACACACGCCTCTCGCCCCGATTCATGTAAAAAAAGATAAATATTTAAATATTATATTTGGAAAATATATTGTTGAAGAACTCTTCCTCAAGCGCGTTGACTTTGACCTTTATGTTATTGAACACTTAATTTACATCTCTATTAATAATTTGCTGATCTAATCTATCAACTCTACTGAAAACCTAGCTAGCCCACTAAACCCTAGCTGTACAGCACTAGAGCGATTGCATAAAACGTGAAGGTCAAAGGCAATATGCCGAACAGCTGAAGAACTGTTCTAGGGTTCTTCCGCATGAAGTTGACCTTGTTTCAAGGGAAGAAGCCATTGTTGATGGGAGGCTTGCGCCGTGCCCGCCTTTGGTAGTCCATGTGCACCATGCTGTGCATTTCAGTGACGGCTGCTGCATCAGGTTGACCTTTGGATTCAGTGATCTTCTGAAATGAATCGTAAGAGCTTAGATGGTTGAATGCTTCAGTGTGCTGATCGGTTGCTGCTGATTCAAGCGGCAGCTCATCTGAACTCCCCTTTGTGTTCCTTTGTGCAGTGGGTGTTGGTGCTGACTCCAGTATTTTCCTCGTGCTTCTACAATCTTGAATTGAAAATTAACAAAAAGAAAAAAAAAGTGTGAAACTAGGTTTATTTTTTAAGAAATATTATCAGATGACAAGTTTATGAAACAGTTTTTGGATTACATCAGATACAACCAAAGTGAAATTAGGTTTACTCTAGAAGATTTGAGTACAAGAGAGAGGATGAAATCAATGATTGAAATACTGATCCGAACCAAAAAATCTAAATGTATTTGTTAGTGATCAGATCAAAGAAATCAAAGAGATGCAAAAAAAAAAAGCCCTAATTCTTCTTATCTGTGATCATGTTTACATAATTTCTAACATCATATTTTGCAGTACCTGTTCCCAAGTCCTTCTCCAATCTCTCAGCAGTTGACCTTCTTCCCCATAGCCAGTTGCTGGTTTCACGTTGAAGTCCCTGTGAACTAACTTTATTCAGAATGAACCTTCCAAACCATTATAACTTGCAGAAAAGTACTTGACAATCAACTGATATGATTTGAAATCTTGAAGAACAACCTTCTCAGCTCTCCTTTCTTCACTGTCGTTCTCCACCACTCCGACCACTGGAATAGAGATCATAAATAAACGATTAAAAATAAACATATGAAGTATAAATCATTCGTGGACGAAGAGAAAGACCTACCAGTGCGAGCACTACAAACATTGGAGTCAGAAAGCCTAACCAAGTATAAGAAAAGCACAAGAGAGGTGAATCTTAGCCGCCTTACACAGCCCATGTTCTCCACAAATCTAGCTAAGCATTGCGTTCACTGGTGCTTAGATCCTGTCCGCCGCCATGCATGCATGCGACGAGGAAAGCTGAGGTCAAAATGAATTTGACGGCAATGGCTTCTGCCAATCCATGACCAAACCTAGGGTTTTGCAAGACCTAGCTGCTTTATGTGCTACTAGTTACCAAGACCTGGATAATTACTGCGACATTATTCTCTTGGTCCCCTAATCGCCAGGGGTGCAAGTCCCCTTGAGGTGAGTGCAGCAGGGGTTTAATATATGATAACAGTAATAGTACAGATAGCCAGCTCGCCATTAATTTGTGCACCACTTGATCGATGAAGCCTTGCCATACTGATTAGCGAAGGTTGTGAATCTTCCACCACTTTCAGAGCAGTAAATGCAGACTGATTATCATTCAAATCAAGGTCTGAAAGTTAATCTTCAGCCATGTGAGTAGAATTGTGATATCTAATTAAGCTACTTGAAGAACAATATACATTAATAAAGGACATATTGGAGCTCGAGAAACTAGAAAGAAGTGTTTTCCAGCTTTTGGTCATAGATTCCACCAAATATTAATTCACTAATGACTGGATTTCTCAGCAGTCCAAGATATGCTCATGTACTAGCTAGTTGCATCCCAAAGACAGCTTTATCATTTGCCTATTTTGATGATGTATATCAACTGGGAACCTAGTAGCTAGAAGACCTAATCTTAGGTGCTAAATTCAGGAAATCAACTTGATTGGGATTGCTGTTGAATGTTAGGTTGGATCATGCATATATGATTAATCGAATCATTCTCTGGGCAGACTTGGAGTTCATCATAAACATGTTGAGGAGGAGATAATACCATGAAGCCACCATATGCCTGCTTCCTTTGCCTCTCTAAGTCAACTGTTAATTGTTTTTTCTCCGATTTTTGAGGACCCAAAAAGGAGGTGAGATAGAAAGAAGAGATACAATTTGTTATTGTATTACAGATCATCAAAGTTTCATGATCACTTTTTATATATATATATATATATATATATATAATTTGTGACTTGATCTTAGTCTTGCAATAGATGTCTTTTATTAAATATCAAATCTCGGCTAATGATAAGTTTCTTTATCTAAACATTATAGTATATAGCCTTTTGTATTTGAATTATAACTAATAAAAAATACATTTTTCATTTTTATCATCTAACTTGGATCTTCTTTCATCGAGAATATGAGCATAACAAATTGAGTCAAATATTTCAAAATGATTTACATATGGTTTTTGTCCACTCCATGCTTTAATAAGAGTTTTGTTCTATACAATTTTTGTTGGACTTAATATATAAACTACAATATTTTCAGTTTCTCTAAAAAAAATTAGGAATACATTTATCTTTTAGCATTGCTTTTGTATCCTATAATAGTTCTATTTTTCTTTTCTATGATGCTATTTTGTTAATGAGTATATATTGCAGTTAAACAGTGAATTCCTTTATCTTGGCAGAATTTATCAACTATCTAGAAGTATGTTCTCCTCTACCGCTTCTTACAACTTTGAGAAAATACTCACTTTGCTTTTTTGTAAATACTTTAAATTTCTTGAAGGCTTCAAATGCTTTAGATTTTTTTCATTTAAAAAATATACCCATGTCATTCTTATAAAAGTATTAATAAAAATAATAAAATATCTCTTGTCTCTTAAGAAGGGAGTCCGCATTCTACCATATATATCTGTATGGACAAGCTTGAGTAGTGTCCTTGCTCTTCTTGCTTGTATTGGAAAAGGTATTCTTTGATGCTTTTCTATAATACATCTTTCACAAGTATCAATATTATTTAAAATTTATGAAGGACCATATACCATTTCTTTTCGTTTGAGTAATTTAATATCTTTAAAATTCAGGTGGCAATACCTTTTATGTCATAGCCATGACTCTTTTACAAAGCTTCTATTCTAGATGAGGATGTATTTGAAGCTTTAGAGGAAATTTTTGTGTACTCCATATATATTTTTGTAATTATTAGGTTTTTATTATAAAAAAAATATAAACTCCTTTTTCAAATTGAACACTATATCTATATTCAACTAATTGTCCAACACTTAGAAGATTTTATGCTAAGTTAGTACCAATAATATATCTTTAATATATTTTACTCATTTTCTAGTTTGTACTACTATGGTACCCTTTTCCTTTAACATCTACTATTGCCCCATTTCCCATACGTATTTTAGATGAGGTAGTAGTATTAATGTCTTGAAAAAAAATTTTCCAAGACATATGATTACAACAGCAACTATCTAAATACCAAATATTATCGTCTTTATTAAATAGAGAAGAGCATGCATAAAATAATCTATCTTCTTCTTCTTCACTACGAAAGTTTGTTTAGTTGTTCTTATATCTGTAATTATTTATATTATGACCAAATTTTTTGTACATATACATTAGGGCTTTCCTTTCCACAAATAATTATTAGTAGAATGTTTATTATTCTTACAAATATTGCGGGGAGCTTTTGAGAAAGAACTCGTAACTCTATTAGAATTTTTTTCACTAGTATTGTTGACTGATGTTTGACCTTCTCATGTTATTATATCTTTGTTCTAGAAGCTTTATGCACTACTTTTATTGAAATTATTTTGAACTTAATTTCAACCAGAAAGCATTTTCAACAGATGAATTAGAACACCTTAATTTTCTTTGCTCATGTGATAATAAAATAACTCATTAATTCTTGAATAAATAATTTTAAAATATCTCTAGACTCTTCTATTGCAGCAATAATATAATCAATTTTTTTCTAAAAGGCTAATCAAATTTTTTTTTCAACAATTCTTTAAAGAGTGATATTTTCTCAACAAGCACTCATTTGATTAACTATTTCTATTATTTTTTTTAAAAAAATTCTTTCTTTTGTTCTCCTTCTTTCATTTTTAAAATTTCTAATTCTCTTCTAAAATATTAAAGTTTAATATTGTGTACTTTACTATCTCCTTCAAATTTGTTTTTTAGAATATCTCATGCATCATTGAATTTTCTACGGCCATAATCCTCAAAATTATATTTTCCAGCTACTGCTTTCTAAATTAAATATAGTGCACGAGCATCTTTCATGCTATTCAGGATTTGTGAACAACACTCAACTAGGGTTTTAGAGTATTTATACCTATAATATTGAAGATTTGTGAACAACATTCAACTATGTTTCCCTATGTCCCTTAACATGTTCTACTCATGGGGGCCAAGATGCAATAAGAATCTAATATATAAACGTAAATATGCTATCAATGATGTACTTTAATGCAAGAATTTTTGTGGTCTAAATTCTTTGGATTGAGTTATGTAATTGTTTATTTCTCATGCTAATTGTCTCTTCATGTTTTGCTAAGAGGTGTATACTTGAGTCTTTCTAAGATATAGTCGACTTATAATTATCTCTTATCAACTATGAAAGGCATATAACATATTAGATTTTTTTTCTTTTTTTTAGATTAAGATGATAATATACAGATTTCATATCTAATCAATATTGATATACCGAATATCTTATCTGTTGATATGAAGTATTCCGGCAATCCCTATGATCCGAGTCTGAGATGTTGGAATAGGTTCAGCGGGGGATCACAAAATCTTGGCAATCTTCTCTATCTATCTTCTCTATCTAATAAAAGTTGATCAAAACGTGATCAAAATAGAAAGCAGGATGAAAAGCTTTGCCAAACAAAATCACAAAAAATGCCTCATTCCTCATTTGGTATGTGTTATATCCTTCCTAAATCTCTTTTGCAAGTGATCCATCTTTGACCTTATCCCATTCTGTTCCGCATTTGACCTCATCAGGTAGTGTAGAGCTAATATTGCAATGGGGATCGAATCATACATCAGAGACTTCATGAGCAGGTGATACCGATTGTTGATATTGAAAAAAAGCAACTCAAGCAAAAAGTTATGGACGACATTGTCGTTGACGATGGAGATAATAGATCGAAGGAAGATTATGACAAGTCGGTGGTTGAACGGTAATGATTAAACAAGAAAAAAAAGGTGCCTAGGAAGTATTTGAAGAAATGCTTATATGGAGTATAGCAACATGATATCCTTAATTCTCATTAAGTCTGTTTTATCATTGTGTATATGTCAGAGATAGCTTCATTGATTTGCATAGTTGTTCAGTACGTCAAAATCTACTTTGAGTATTGCTGAATCTAGTTAAATCATGACTATTTTGTGAAAAAAGAAAAGTTCTCTTTTAATTCTGTCAGTGGATGAAACTTGTTTCTTTGTGTTTGTCCCTTCCTTTTTGGACTATTCATCTGCATGCTGTATGATCTTCTCCAGGAACAAGAATCAATCAGCCTCCTAACTGAATGCCAGTCTAAGCAAACCACTTTTCAGGAATCATTTCAGACCAAAGTTGTTGCTCCAAAATCAAGCAAAAGAGGCCAGCTCAAGAACCATGCGTGCTCTTATGATCCAGTTAAAAGGACTCTGATAAACCAATCCAGGGATGCCAGGCTGAAAGCCTTCCACTGCCTAGGAAAAGACAGGCATATCAAATTGATGACCTAAAGGGCAATCACTAGAGTGTGCCAACAAAAGGACATCCACAGGTAAGCATTCTTCTGTCCTGTGTTTTTCAGAAACAATTCTAACTTAATCAGAAATCAGTGTCTCTGAAGTCTGAACATCAATATAACACCAAGTTGCTGACTTTTTGATACATTTGACAAGCAACTCATAAAAAAAAGGGCAAATTGCTAGCATTTGAGGTCATTCATAGACTTGAATTAGTTTATATTTGATTCCTAAATAGTTTTAATCACTCATGTTCTGTTAATCAATTAGCCTTGTTCCCTTGATCCCTTGATGGCTGCAAGTTTCAGCTGTCCTAACTCCTTGTTTCAGAAATGAGCTCCTCCACTCAAAGGAAGCAAATGGGGCCATCTCTGAAAAAAGAAAGAAAAAGAAGTCTTTGGTCTCCCTCATGCCAGACTAAATCAGCAATGTTGACACTTTAAACTCCCAAGAAAAAGGAAAAGCAGATGTGAGAAACAAGAATCCAATTGAAACCACACAAAAGTTAAATACTAACCTCTTAACCTCAGACAGAGCAAAGAACAAGAAACTTAGATGTCTCTGCTGAAAACACTTGGGGCCAAAGGTTATTATCTTTATAGTTTTTTTTTTTTTGCATTATTTCTAGGGTTATATGCTTGAATGTACTGTGAAAGATTGTTTATTGTAGTAGAATAATAAGAAAAAATAATAATAAAAGCTGTAGCCTTACAGGAAAAGGTGCCTGGGCATAGAAAACAGAGAGAGAGAGAGGATATGAAAGAATATTTCTAGGTTTCTAAGTTTTGTTTTATTTTAAGAATATTATAATCTTAATTCATAAATACTTGTATAGGATAAAATGATGAACAACTAAGTTTATAGTTTTAAAAAAATTCAAAATATGCTGTATTTTAAGATTTTACTTTGTTATTGTGTGTTACAATTATTATAAATATTTTTTTAAAATATATTTAAAAAATAAAAAAAAAATTCTAATATATAATAAAATCTTATGAGATCTTAATTAACTTTACTTTTTAAAATTTTAAAAATAAATGAATATATTTCTATTGAGAAAAAGTGGCATAATTTTTTTTACCTGTTCTTTTAGGAAAAATTTGTTCATGTAAAAAAGAGGAAAATAAGTTCTCAATTTTTTTTTGATAAATCAAGCAAAAATAATTATTTTTATATAAAATGTTTTTTTATAATTAGTAAAATATTTAAAATTAAAAAAGAAAACATTTGATGCATAATAAAAGCTACTAATGAACTCGCAACAAATCCCATGTTTGATAACAAAATTGCTGCCGTGATTCCCGCAACAAATATGTGAACCCGAAAACGCTTCCAAACGGTGACGTGATTCCCTCTCCTTCCTTCGGTGACGCTCTCCACTCTCCGGTCTCCCCCCGTTAACTCCCCCCCTTCCCCGCCCTTTTCCATTCAGTCAACCCTTTAAAACCTAACTCCTTCCCGGAAGGGTCGCGAAGCAATCGGTGCCCCCCTCTCGGCCGGAGAGATGGGAGGGGTGACGTCGACCATGGCGGCGAGGTTTGCCTTCTTCCCGCCTGACCCCCCGTGCTACGGTGTTGTGGTGGAGGACGAGTCGTCGGGGCGGCTGTCCATGGCCGGCGTGACGCCGCGGGAGGGCGTGGAGGTCCGGCGGCTGCGGACTAGGCGCGGGAGCGAGATCATTGCGTTGCACGTGCGGCACCCAGACGCGAAGCTCACCGTGCTGTACTCGCACGGCAATGCGGCTGACCTCGGGCAGATGTATGAGCTCTTCGTTGGCCTGAGCAGCCATCTCGGTGTCAACTTGATGGGGTGAGCAGCCTCCTCGTTCTAGTTCCTTGTCGCTTGCTGGTTTTTTTTTTGTTGAAACTCTGTAAAATGCTGATTTTTTTTTTTTTTTGCCAAGATGGATGGGTTTGAATGTTTTTTCTAGCGCCTTCATTGCTCATGGAGTAGAATTTGATGAGTTGCGATACTTCCGATTTGAAAATAGACTGGAAAGTTGTTGTTTGGTCTTGCACAACAATTCCAGCACAAAATTTTATTGCATATTTTTTCTTCTTGGGTTTTGCATATTTTGTTCTTCATTAGTTGTTGTGACTTGTGAAATGTTGGATTTTGAAGTTGAAACTTAAAGTATCATCGATCTTTGTTCACTTTGGGAACGTCAAGAGTTATATTTTAGCTAATCATTCCACTAAACATGAAATGAAAAGAAAACGATGAGCTATATAGGACATGCGATTCTCGGACTTCTTCATTGTCAGCTACGCACCTTCATCTACACGCTTCTGGGTGGAGACGACATCTATTATATGAGTCTTCGTATCTATATGGCGAAAATAGTTGAGTTTTTAATAAGAAAAGTTGGACGCCTGATAAGCTGACAGCTTTGTTAAAAGAATGGATAATCGTGTCATCAAGTTCATCTTGCTGATCTTTTTCTTCCTTGAGCCTCATCACTTGGATCAATCTGTCTTTCCCTTTTCTGTCTTTTTCTGCCACTTTTTCCTCTTTGTTTTTGTTCTTCCTTTTCTGAGTCAAAATGGCTTGTCAGGTGGCAATTCAAATCAGGAAACGTTGTGAATTAGTTTGGTGATGGGAATGAAGTGATGTGTTTAACAGACCTAGTGATCATGTATTATGGCCAACTCCTTTTTCTGCTGACCCTGATAATCTCCATATTATAATGCCAAAGTTCAGTTATGTACCTCAACTTTTCTGGCATAATCTTTTACTTTCAGTTGATGATATTTCTAAACAATGCTATGCCATTGTACGCATCATACTCAGACTGATGTAGAACAATAAGGATTAATGAATTTCTTTACAAATGTTGGTTTTACAGGAGAGTATTTAATCACTATCACTTACATTTGTGCATGTAAGCAATTTATACTGCAGCGATATGAATTAAAAGAAAAAAAAAATAGAGTTGGACAAATTCATAGACAGGAAAAGTGCTTTATAGAAATTGATTCTAACAAAAATTATATATTTCAGAATTAAACTTTTTGATTACTTACTTTGTAGGTTACTATGTGGGTTGGTATTTTTTGGTTACCCTCATATCCATTAGGAAATTTCCATATTTTTTTATCATTTTGATGATTGATATCAACCAATTTTATTGCAGATATGACTATTCAGGTTATGGGCATTCATCTGGAAAGGTTTGCTTGCCTTATTCTTGGCCTTTACTTTTTACTTTAATATTTTAGCTTTGATAACAGATGAACAATGTGAGACTTCGTTTCTGACTGCATCATCCTCTTAGGCCAGCGAGCAGAATACTTATGCTGATATAGAGGCTGCTTACAGTTGCCTTAATGAAATATATGGAGCAAAGGAAGAAGATATTATTTTATATGGGCAGTCTGTTGGTAGTGGTCCTACTTTAGATTTAGCTGCTCGTTTGCCTTTATTGAGGGCTGTTGTTCTACATAGCCCTATCTTGTCGGGACTGCGAGTAATGTACCCTGTGAAGCAGACATACTGGTTTGATATATATAAGGTACTTTTCTTTTAATTACTCTTCTAATCTGTATAATTGTTGGTCTTCGTCTATTAGAGATGACCTGATGTCAAATTCTTTTTTTGTATACCAGTCACCTTTCCTTTTAACTATTCTTCAAATCTGTACAATTATTGATCTTTAGTTCTTATGAGATTGGCCTTAATACAATTTCCCTTTTTTCTGCAGAACATTGATAAGATTCCATTAGTAAGGTGTCCTGTGTTGGTAATTCATGTGAGTATTTCAGACCAATGGTTTTCTTCGATACTTGAATTTAACATCTTCATTTGTTTTTCCATTCAACTGTTTCTAAACTGCATTGCTTAGAAAATTCTTCTTGTGAAACAGATGCAAACGGCTGGATAAGTATAGGAAATATTCATATTAGTTCACATGTCTGTTGTAAGAATATTAGACAACTCACCATTCTGTCCGATGTCTCCTTTGTTCTTACTTTCTTAATCACTTAGTCCTGAAAAACATTGTACGTATAATGTTGGTAGAGCTCCTCATGCAATGGTAAATTACTTCAATTTAGAATTGTAGTAGTTCAATTGTAAGTTTACTTGCACTATGCAGAAGAATTGTTCTGCATTTCATGTTATATATTGATAGTAAAATATATAAGAGAAATTCTTTTCTGAGATAAATTTAATAGCGAACCTTCTGTTACTGAGTGTTTCTTCAAAACCAATAACCTTAGCTAGACTTTGAACTTGGTTCCCTACTCCATGCACATGAATTACACTTATTTACTTTTTGTTGATCATGATTAGCTTTTGCAATTATGCATCCCTTGAACAGAATGAATTAAGTGTTTCTTAGAATTTGGGAATATCAACTAGCTTCAATCGTCAATAATCACATTTATGTGTATTCACTCAATCTATTAATTGAACTCCTTATTTTAACATAAATGAAGAAGCCCTCAACAAAAGTGGTAGTTTGTTAATACTAAAGCAGGACAAAATGTAACGACGAGACGAGTTGGAGGGAGGGGCATGCCTAGACTAACATTTTGCATACTCATCTTAGTGTGTACCAGATTCTGGATATCAAAGAAAGTGGACAGCATTGTAACGTGTTTGATTGCAGAGTATAAGCTAGTTTCTCCATATTGTGAAATTCATATCTAATGATTCTAATATTGATGCAGAAGGGATTAGTGAGAAGAGAGTTAGAGGAAGAGAAGGAGAGAGATGAGGATAAAAAACCCTGCATTCATGGGGAAAGAGGGAGGAAGAAAGGAGAAGAGGGAGAGTACAAGGGAACCTTGAAGTAGCGTTCTAAAGACTGATCCATACTGGACGGTAAGCCCAGTACCTACTGGCACAAAATAGGATCCATCTCTGCTCTTGTACGAATCCTTGCATATTGAATCCCTACAATTCGATCAAATACCAGTACAAAGATGTAGAAGGATATTTTAAACCTCATTCTGAGGGGATCAAAGAGAGGAGGTGAGGTGAGAGAAGCATACCTACAGGAGGGATTGGACGGTAATGACAGGATTCAACACTGTGTTAAGGTGTTTGTCTACTTCTTAGATGAAAGAGTACTTTGCATGTTATAATTTAAGTTGGCAAAACACTGTGCACAAGATAGTGATATAGGAAAAACAACTGAGAGATACTTCTTTTTTTTTTTGTAAAATTGATTCAAAGATATGAAGGCTAGAAATTTAGAAGTTCAAACTTTTGCACTCTGGTTATAAGCATGGGTTTTATTTGAAAATTTTCCTCCACAAAATCATTCAAGGATACACTTCTTATTTTTCATCCTTAATGCTGTGTATACCGGAACGGAAAGAAACATGATAGAAAGGAAAATTAGAGAAGAAAGGAAAAGGGGCGGAAGAGAAAAGGGGCGTAAAAGTTATGTTCTAATACACTTCACTTCCTTTTCTTTCTGCCCCTTTTCCATTCTTGTAAACACTGTGTAAAAGTTTCTTTTTCTTCAAGATTTCACGATTCTCATTTTTCTAATTGTCCTTCTTTGTCAAAGAATATTAGAACATAACTTTATAGGAAATGCTGAAATATGTTACTGAAAGAAGAAAAAATTGCATCTGTTCAGAGCTAAAACGGTATTATTCATGTAGGGAACAGAAGATGAGGTAGTTGATTGTTCACATGGGATGCGACTGTGGGAACTTTGCAAAGAGAAGTATGAGCCTCTATGGATTAAGGGAGGGAACCACTGTAATTTAGAAGTATTTCCAGATTATATCAAGCATCTAAAGAAGTTTGTATCAGTTGTAGAAAACTTACCTGCAAGAAAAGATGAATCAATTGAGAGCTCAGATGTCATGGAGGCTCCTCGAACTAGCTCGGACTGTTTGGTGTCTTCAAGAATGAGCACAGATCAAACTGACATGCCTAGATCCAGTACTGATCGTACAGACAAATCTAGACGAAAAACAGATTGCAGAGGGAAGTCAAGGCCAAGCACTGACAGGCGAGAGAAATCAAGGAAGAGTACTGATCGTGCTGATGACATTACAGATACCATGGACCAGCCAGAAAAACCAAGAAAAAGTATTGATCGGTCTGTTATACTTAATATTGACTATTCCTCTCTTTTCTTT
This sequence comes from Costus lasius, assembly GCA_027563935.2. Taxonomy (NCBI): domain Eukaryota; kingdom Viridiplantae; phylum Streptophyta; class Magnoliopsida; order Zingiberales; family Costaceae; genus Costus; species Costus lasius. Next base: position 12,012,780 of record CM050452.1, on the reverse strand, counting down.
TTAATTTACTTTATGTTAATGTATTCTCTAATATGCTTTTCGGATTTCTTTCGTTCTTTCTTGACTGTTGGAATCAACTCATGGCAGCTTTGGAGACATGATAAGATCGGTGGGTTTGTGCAATATCGAATGTTTGAAAGACACAGCTTCCAAAGCCTAGGGAATGAAAAGGTCAGTTCTTGGTTATTGGTTGTGCTGCTTGTTTTGCCTAATTTATTGATTGGACAGTTTGCCTGGTTGATGGGAGAGAAATCTGTGTCCTTAAACTAATAAAAAAAAACATTCAAATGTTGAGTAGCGTTCAACTGTTTTTTTTTACTTCATGTTTGTGTTTCTCTTTTTTTTTTCTTTACTTCAGATATTTCTAGTATATTTCTAGTCTTAGCGCCAACTGCCAAGTATATCATAACATCTGCATAATGTAGTATGTTATCAGTTAAACCTTGGCACTCGAAGCCCATTTCAACGTCCTTCAACTCCTTTTTTCAAGCTTATTTTAAGTTAGAAGGAGAGCTACTCTATTCAATCAGTTATTTAAGTTCTTCCACATGGGTAGAGAGTATGGATGTTTGTATTGTCTTAATTTCAAAAGATGTTGGCAAATGTGGAGATTGTATGTAGCAACTATTTTCTTGTGTAAAAATATACAGACGACAGCTACGGTTACTCCTTCCAAAACTATTTTTGTTTAGGTTGAAGTTTCGGAGCATTCTACCTTTGCCAAAATTCATCTGGGCTGATGGAAGCAGCCCTAGAGCAATTGGCAGACCTATCAAACCATTTTTTCCGGAGCAATTTAAAGCATGATAAATGTCTTCTGTTGTGCTTCCAGGCCTAATCTGTGTTTGTACAGTTAGGAAATGGAGTTTTCCTAGAGCAATTGTTTCCCGTTCTTAGAACTCTTAAATATTTTTTTTTGTCAAAATACAGAAAAGAAAACCTGAAGCTATTCACGAGCACATCTGGTTTAGGAAAAAGAATATTTCTGACAATCAATAGAAAAATGACCTCCTTTGCTATAAGGGTATATTTCCTTGGAAGAAAAATAAAAGGGAACGAGGAAACGAATGGATTTCTTCATTGTTTCCTTAGACGGACGAAAAAGGTGATGGCTACAATATGGTTTTTTAGTTCCGCTCGATTCGGGCAAAAAACGTTCCCTTCACCTCACGCCGACACTCACCTTGCTGCTGACGACCTTGTGCCGACGTTCCCCTCGTTGGCAGCGATAGCCCATCGTTGCAATTGACGCCCGCCTCTCTCTGAATCGACGCCCGCCTCCCCCTCTCCCCGACAGCAGTGCCATTGCAGTCTTCTCGTAGCGCTGTCCGCCCATCTTCATAGTGTTGTCCCCACCGGCATCAACACCTTGCCCGAACTGAAGTGACGACCTCCCCATCTCCGTAGTGTTGTTGCCCCTCTCGTGCCATAGCCCCCCTTGTCATTCTCGCCTGTAGTGCTGCCCCCCTACTGACCTCGTTGCCTGTCATCTTCACCCTCGCTGCCTTGTCCCTCCGCCTGCATCGTCGTCCCCCTTCATCCCTCCACCTACATCAAGGTCATCCATTCGCCCCTCGTCCCTCTTCATCGTCCTCATCGTTGCCCCTTTTGTCGTCCTCATCGTCATCTCTCTCCCTCGCCTACATCGCCATCCCCCTTTGCCGATCTGACCGTCGTGATCTTCACCCACGCAGCATCGACCTTCACCCTATGCAACAGTGTGGATAGAGTCACTCTCACGTGACTCCCTCTCTTTCCCTAATGATTAATTTAAGCACGTATTTTAATACCATACCTACAGATAATTCGTGATAATCTCTTTTTCATCATTTATTACTTGGTCTTGTTATAAAATAATAATAGTAACACTTGATTATTACTATTTTATAAAAGCCATGCTTCAATCAACATCAGCAAACTAGAGTGCGCAGAGGGAGAATTCGATGGTTACGATCTAATAGCACCAATAGAAAGTTCTATTAGGAGATGAAAAGGAGCAACGACTCGAATCGGCATATTTACATTACTAATCAACATGACTCGTTAAGTCTACAAAAATAACTCTCAAAAGAAAACCCGATAAGCAACCATGGTGGATCTCGTACAGTCCATCCAAAGAATTTGATCGATGGTACAAAAACTTCCAGCATTTGGCTTTACCGTTCATATTGGCGTCTGAATGCCGTTCGTTGTAGTGTACGTAACATGTATTTTTCTTAATGCCTTCGATGCACACATCCAGTATGAAACATTGCAGAAGCTTCAGAGAGACCTTAACCAGAGCACTAGCCATGACTGCTAGAGCAATATGGGGTAACTGTGAATGATAATCCCCATGGGGCTCTTCTGGATAGTCTTCACATTACACGGTCCTGCATTAATCCAATTCTGTGAGACTTGAACGATCAGACCGAAGTAGCTAGATTGAGTCTGCACATAAACTAGTAACCCAGACGGTCATTCAGGGAGGTGCGGCCGTCACCCGTTTGTCCTGCTCACGATTAGTGTGATTTCGTTATAAACATGGGGATATTACGCGCTATGATAAGCACAATGATAAAATGATCAAAAGACAACGGCATAATTTACCTTCAGGAGGCACCCATGATTCATAATCTGTTTTTGTTTCAAGAAACGCTGGTCTGGCAGGTCCAAGCACCCGCTTCTGCTGTGAATTACCCTTCCCTTTACCTCTTCCCTTGGATTCTATTTTTTCACATTCTTCTTCATCTAAACCAGAGTATCCACGTTCGTGCTTCAACAGGAGGGCCACAGCATCAACAGCTGATGCTTCAGCCTGGGATGAGGAAGGCATGCCCACTTTGGGAATCTTATCAACAGTTGCTTCAGCATCTCGGGAAGCCTTTCGCTTCCTTATAATTAGACCAGAAGCTGCCTGATCAATATCGGATCCTTCACCTGCAGGTACAAGAGCTGTTTTCCTGTCTTTGTAGTCCACAAAATTATCCGTGTCATTCTCATCCGTACGAACTTCATGTACCATCTTCTCTTCTGACACTGTTTCCCTGGTTGCTCCAAGCCACTGCGGCTTTGTAGCAGTATATACAGTCTTGTTGATCTTTTGGTCTTCAGTAATCTCCCTGACTTCTTTGCGTGCCTCGCCTTGTTTCGGAGTGGAAGAAACTTCAGTATTAGAACCAACAGCAAGTGAAGGCACTGTCTTTTGATCTAGCTCAGATTTTGGTGACTTCGAATTTGGTAATTTGGCTTTGTCATCTCTTTTGCGGGCAGCTTCTCCCATTGGATCAGCAATCGTCAACAAATACATTGTTTTGTCCAGCTCACTTCGAAGGTCAGACAGTTCATTTTCAATTTTTTGGATACTGTCATGCACTATCACATAAGAATTAAAAAAGAGAATGTATCATCAATCATGATTCCTATGTTATGATTATTCTAAGCAAATTTTATCTGTTATTTTGTGCTTGTCTACGCTCATAGACTTGTTTAAAAAACTTTGTTCTGCATATGATAATATACACATTAGAAAATAAGAAACTCACTTCCTACAGCTCAAATTAAGGTGAGACAAATAGTTTTTATTTTTTGAATGCTATCATGCGCTATCACATAAGAACATAAGAAAAAAAAACTGTTAGAAAGCATCAATCAAGATGTTCTCTGTGACGAATCCATGCAAATAATACACCTGTTACTTGTCTACGTGAATACAAAATATTTTGATAATTTGACTATACAGAACAATAACACCTATTATAAACCAAACAGAATGGTGAAATATTTTTTGGTTTTCATAGACAATAAGCGGCTCCATGCGCTTAAGTGCAGCTTATTGGAGCTAGTAGGATTTCTCGTGCAGAAAAGAAGTATCTTACGTCTGCTTTTCATCTAAACCATTCAGATAACAGGTGCTCACATATATGCGCCGAATATTCATATTCCTCCAACTTGTGGACCAATAATATCTAATGGCTACTGGTAGTGAATTTAGTGGGCATCTCAAGCATTGGCTTTTCAGCTCTGGGAAGGATCAGTTTTGGCCGTCTCGAAACTCCTAAAGGGAATGGAATAGAAGTGGAGTTGCAGTTATCTTATCAAGGGGCATGTGTATGCAGTATAAGAAAATTACGATTTATATACTGAGATACAGAGTTTGTCCATCAATCACTCCACATGAACTGCAGTTTTGTAAATATATCGCAAAGGAAACAATAAATCAAGTTGCACATTAACATACGCACATAACTAGTACATAACAAATCATGTGATATTAAATTAATGTAATATATTACAAGACCTATCAAAGCTTGTGCAATAGAGAAGGTGGTTGAATATCCTAAATTTTGACGGAAATTATTTTGAAAAGGTTTTAAAAAGTGCAAGCTTGTTAAGAAACTCACCTAGTTGAAATGACAGCCCAGACATGTAAGCATCAAGGTCATCACCACCATCCTTGTTATTTTCAGAGTTAGTAGAGTCCTTTTCTTTCTCTTTCAGAAGCAATATGTTCTTTTGCTCGATTTGATCAATGATCTCCTGCTTTTTTTGAAGAAGAGAATCAGCTGTCACTGTTTCCACAGTCTGTTGTTCACCAGATTTTCGCGCAGAAGATTTCTTTTTTGTTCGGTCATAGAAGTCATCATCATCACTGAATGATACACAAATTAGTGAGCTCATATATAATGAGATTTAGAATATAACCACATAAATAAGACTAGCACCCGAGCAAACCAATCTGATTTATAGAAATCTACATTCTACTTTGAACAAGGTCCTCTTGAAGCTAAGCAATTTCTACGAAGCCACATTTGTTGTTGACGTTCAACTCAGGCACCTATTTAACTAAAAATAATCAATTTCTTTCTAGTGGGGAAGAATGATGTAAATAGGGACAATTAATTAGTAGTAGTTATGCATATGGTGTTTACTAAGTCAAAGGTTGGTTGCTAATTACTAAAATACGTGTATTATGGTCAATATTTCAAGTTACTGTTTAAATCATATATGTGTATATATATAGATGTGTGTAGCTTAGTTGTGTGAGAACAAATATCTTATATTGAATGAATTATTTTCCCCCTCAATCTAATCACCTCGTCTCTCCCGTTCTATACCAAGTTACCAACCACCATAGAATGCTGCTTTTTGCACTTTCCATAATAAATCAAATTCATTTTGCAAATATCAGAAAATACAACAGCAACTTGGAATTTCAAATGCATTTGAGAAAAGGATGAAGTCCGCATAAAGGGACCATACATACCTCAGCATGCCATCTTCATCCTCAACATTATTGTTCTTACCACGTGTTGCCTTACCAGATCGAGCACCTACACTTTCTTGAATACTTTCATTCAAAGTCTCTTCTAAGCTTTCCAATTCCTCCATGAACTAAGAATAAAAAGTTCAAGAACCAGTAATTTTCTAATAGATGACAATTCCATCCTAGTTAAAAGATCAACAGTGTAGGCAAACTAAAAGTAACAGCTACCTGAGATATTCTTTGCTCATTCCGAGCTATCTGGGTTTGCTGACCTTGAGTTAAGCCACCTTGAGCAATGTCTTTTGCTCGTATCGCATCAATTTCTTTTCTCATGTTAGCAATCTTTTGATACCAAAAGATTAAAGGTTATAATTTGTAGGTAATGAAGTACAATGTCAATTGTTAATGATAGACCAATAATAGCATATCCCGAACTCAAGTAACATTCCCAATCAAAGCACAATCAGTGACAGATTTTTTTTACAAAAAAAACAAGCAAAGAAACAATGGGCAATAACTATCTAATTTGAGTACCACTCCAAAATTACACCATCTTGAAGAATAAGAGTAGTTTGCGCCGTAATTTAAAAACAGTTGTCTTGGGTAGTAAGCCCAGCGCATATAACACCAGTACACAGAATAGAGGAGGTAAAGGTTTAATATATAAACATATATAATTATATATAATATATATAAAAAGTAGTATCTTATTGCAGGTTACTGATCCTGACCAGGGACACTTGCCGATCCAAGCATAAAATGGTGCATGAAACAAGGGAGTACCGAGGATTATATACTTCATAAAATATTAAAAAGATAGTCAATGAGGTTGGTTTGAACATACTGTGTTGGCACGTGTTAGTCTATTTTAACTCGTTCTTTAGAGGAAATTTCACAATCTACAAGCCAACACGATTTGTTTCATTTCCTCATATCTAAGTTGGTCTGCCTCTCCAAATTAGTATCCACTTGCATTATACAAACATCAGATGGATCTACTAGGGGAAGGAACTATGTCAAAAATCATTGAATGTTCAATGTCAAGCCTAAAAAACAAGTATCCAACTGAAAGCCTGAAACAAAAAAAAAGAAGACGGTTCATAACTAACCTCCATTATACAAAATTACAAATTACAACCAGACTATCTAAAACATTTTACCTTGTTATGTTATATTCATAAAAAAAAGTCCTGCTAAAACTTGGTACATCCCTGCTCTTCCTATCAGACACCAATAATCTGAATTGAAAATTATCTTCAACATAAAATATGGTATGCCACAGACCTCAAAGGTTGTTTGTGCCCAACAGAACATTATATTTGAACGATCAGCATCAAAGAGGTAATTTGTGAAATAGTTGGAATATGTTATGGCCTAAAGAACTGTAAATTCATCTCAACTGTAATGTAGATAACAGGTGAAAATCTAGCTAAAGGAATTCTTGTTATTAATATTTGAAAACCTATCTGATTAGATTCCATCTAATTTCACATCGTGACAAGAGAAGAAATGATAAAGAGTTATTGTAGAACAATTTTCAGTCATACCCTGATTCTTCTCAACATTTACATTAAAAAAGATAGGCATAAAATCAGTTTGCCAAACTACCAGAAGGGCCAACATGTCCAACAAAGTCTCTTTTGAGCTCGAGCGATTAGGTACTAATCATTTATATAAAAAAATGAAATAAACCTCTCTAGGGGAGATATAATGAATAAACCAAAAGACAACTTCATATCCACTATTCTAGAGAAGCATAATCAAGTATAGCAAACCATGATCAGGTATTTTGTTTTCTCCCAAGAATATAAGGATCCAAAATAAAGATCCAGTGTCAAATTACGAGAGCTCATAAAACACTAGAAAAACTGATTCTTGAACTACTGAACTGAAAAAAGAAAGCAAATAATAGACAAAGGTGAGTTGCCAACGAAAGACAAGTTTACAATTACCGAAGTTAACAAAGAGGCAGAACTTACTTTCTCCATTCTTTTCATAATTTTGCTTCTTGTTTTCTCCTGCCTCTCAGTAAGCTGTCCTTTATAGGTTTGCCATGTTATTTCATCCGCGCCAGTCTGTAAAGTATCACCAACATCAAAATTATGAACTGTTAAATATCGTTTAGTATTGAGATAAGGACAGAACAAGAGAGGCATTCTAATAGAAAATAGTTTAAGAAAAACTGCTAACCTCAGTGTCCTCATCAATAGCATCCTCCTGCATGCCCCATGAGATACCATTTGCAAGAGAAGCATCAACTCTTGCCCTTAACAGTGAAGCTTCACGATCAAGCACATCGTCTCGAATTTTTGCATTACGTAGTTTCTCCAAATCTCCCTCCTTCTCAATTAAAGTGAATACATAAGCTTAAACGGAAAGTCCTGGATATTATAGGAGTACTAAAGAGAGAATATATCAAAATGAAAAGAAAAAAACAGCAAATTTCTACTAAATATGTAAGCACTAATTTTCTATACTTGATCACACAAGCTAAATTTGACAGTCAAGCATAAATAGATGAACAATTCTGGTATATGATATGACATAATGCTTTCTGAATTTAGCAATTATTATACACATTTGTGACATATCAAATAAGCCTTACCAATACTTCAGAGTTATATTAGTTAGAGTTAGTATATTAATGCTATTACTATTAGTCCCATGTGGATAAGTTAGCTCATATCTCTAGGAGTGTTTGACTATTTAAGACCTTGTAATAGATTCATTTAATAATAATATGCATCGTTACTACTTCAACTTGATACCAATAGTTGAATTTTCAAACAATAAATTCTTTCTGTATCGCCACCATCCTAATCCTAAACCAAATCATTGTCATCTCCCTCTCTACTGTCAAGATCAAGTTCCTTTCAGAACAATGAAGATTCTTTGAATAGGGTAGATAGACAGCTGGGTAAATTGAATACAAATATCCTAACAAGAAACAAACTAATATCTAAACTATTCATGGTGCAATTTTTCTCTAGAGTTAGGCAGTTTAATATTTCAGAAATCACAAACCTAATGCAATATAAAAATTAAATAATAATACATAATATCTACAAGCCTAATTGTCGTAGTCAATAATCTAAGTGTTGTTAGGAAGAAGTCATACAACAACACACAATATTCTTCTTCAATGAATTGAAATGATGGATGGTCATAATGGAGATAGTAGCATCTCCGCATTGTGCAAATGTGACAATAATGTTGTAAGAGAGAGTGTAACATTAACAATATGCCAATATAAGAGAATGTGGCAATAGCACTATTCATCCACCGTGAAAAGGATAAAAAATGCAATGAATCTCCTTTCCACGGTGAATTCCATCCAAAAGAACATAGCCTAAAAGAGAGTGTGTCACCAACACAGGTAGAAGAAGCATGCAAACAATCCACAAATAGTCAAATCATCACAGGCAATAGATGAGTCACCAATAAAGTTAACTTCAAAGAAGGCAGCAGTTATAGTTGTCAAACTAGTGAGTCAACTTGTCTGGTCATTCTATGTTCTAGAATAGACCTAGCAAGTTGACCTCGATGTAGGGATTGTTTTTTTAGTAAACTCGACCAAACTCTCGAGTTTAGCTACATAAATTGACCCTAGTTTGCTGAGTTTACCGAGTTTATCATATTTCCTGAGCCCATAATATATGGAGAATATTCCGGAACCACTTTCCAACAATTATTACAGTTTATGCATCATTGACTCTTCGTCACATTCTTTCCTTTCTTACTCTCCACTCTCTCTACATTAATATTGTTATTAGTCCCTTTACTATACTCACAATCACCAAAAAATATTATATTTCTCAATCTTTATTTCGTGAGTAGGTCATATTCTCACTAATGAATAGTTTCATTTCTTATGAATTAGTACCTAGGTCTTGTTTCTATATACTTCAACGATCACTATTTTATGTTGAAGATAACACTTGATTTACATTAAGATTTTCAATTCAGATTATTGGTGTCTGAATATGGTATGACACTAGTATTTATTGTTACTAGTATATTTGTATCCCAGTGTATATCAGTTTGATATTGGACTGATATGCTAGAATGAATCGGGATTGAAAATTTTAATGTAACTCAAGTGTTATTGGGTAAGTGAAGAGGGATGACCATTTAAAGTTTTGCAAGTATTTGACTAATTTATCCACATCAGATTGATAATCTTAACATATTAATCTAGATTATCAATCCTATTGTTCTTGCTGGGTTTCCATAACAATTCCTAGTTGACTTAACTGGTGTCTATAGGACCAAACAATCTTATGGTCTACATTCAATTTATCATATATAAATCTCTCCCACACACACACAACCACGCATGTTATGAGCTTTGTGCGCCTAAGAAATAAAGAATCACTTAAATTAGATAAGTTATATGTATATGTGTGTACCTATGCTGCACATGCGCTATGGGTATTTATAATAAGAAGCAAATAATTAAAATGTAATCAAAACATGGAAGGAGTCATGGGAACATGGAGACTTCTTGTGGTGAACATGGTAATAATTATGATAGCTACATGACAAACTACCCCTTGTAAATTTAAGGTTTCGAAGTTATTGTAAGTTGTAACTTGCAGCCTTGGGTTATAAATTACAATTAATGGATAACTAAACGAGGAATTTACTAGTGGACATGGTAATATCCTTAATAGCAACAAGGTGCGCTAGGTGTATTTATAATAAGAAGCGAATAATTAAAATGTAGTGAAAACATGGAGACCTCTTGTGGTGAACATGGTGATAACTATGATAGCTACATGACAAACTAATACTTGTAAATTCAAGGTTTCCAAGTTATTGTAAGTTGCAACTTACAACCTTGGGGTTATAAATTACAATTAGTGGATAATTAAATATGGGAGGAACTTACTAGTGAACGGATATCCTTAATAACACAAGGACCCGGATTCAAATCCAACTTTCACCACAACTTATCATTTCCATCTTGTAAAAAAACCTTTAATAACAATATAATACCTAAAAGCATGGAATTGTTTAAACAATGTCCCTAAAACAAGTTGTGTTGTCTAGTTCTTACCGGTGGCATTAACTCAGTTGGTCCCTGGAAAATATACAACCGCGACGATCTGTGTAGAAATCATAGAAATAGCACAAATTAAGAAGAGCTAGAGAAAGAAAAAATTGGGGCCACAATGAATTGGAGTACACCAAAAAACATAAGTCAACCACTCCTCCAAGCTCAAACTCTTAATCAAGTTGAATGCTAATACATGTAAGGAACAAATTCAAACTACTAGAAACATCTTAACCTATCAACTTTATATTTGAAAACCAAAATTTACAAAACGCTAAACAGGTATGGGAAAAGAAAAGTGTAACTGAACACAATGAAAGTATTGGTATTCCAAGGGCATCTACTTCAAACTAGACGAAACAAGCCAAATGAGTGCAAGTGTGTAATGGTACATTGACAAGATATCGGGTGCATTTGGGGCTGTAGTTTCCTATTTTGTTGTTCAAAAAAGTGCTGTCTGGGAAAATGTTGGAAAAGAACCAAGTCTACACAATTGTACTGGATTGTAGCACATGATGTTGCTACTTTTTTGAGGTGTTTGATATAAATGTGGTAATGGTGATGTTATATTGTTATTGTTAGTGTTATTTTGAATTTTAAAATTTAAAAAAATCTATTTCTCCCAAACTATAGGAATTATACATTAATATAATATTAGAATATATATAGAGAGAGACACACACACACACAATCATAATTTATTTTTTATAATATTATCAAATAAGAGCAATTTGATTACAAATTGTCATCTTTGTGGAATTATGTTCTACTATTCTCCAATGATTTGTTTAATTTAATTGAAATATATATCTACTTCAAAAGTGGAGGTAAAGATGAAGATGACAACGATAGTGACACATGAGTCCATCTCCCATATTTCTTATAATTAAATAAATTTTATTTTTTATTTTTAAAATAAATATGTTTAAAATTATTAAATTATATATTAGCAAACGTATTAATTAAATATACATTTTATACTAATTACTATATATTAAATCAACAAATAAATATTAATTAATTAAATTGTAATACAAATATAATGTAAACATATATGCACCCCCTAGCGTGGCCATTGTTTGCTAATGTGACAAATGTTAGGTTTTCAGGAAAAATGTCCTAGGCACGACTAGGCATCTTCGGCACGGCAACGCATCTACTGTTGCATGCATCGCAAAGCAGATATGCCACGCGCGCATCCCAAAACACTCCACGCTTTATCAAAATTGGAAATCATGGCACCACTCTGTCTTCGGTTCCGCTCCGTCTCCTATTCCACTCCGTCTCCTTTCCCGCTCCGTCCCATTGCACTCCGTCTTCGTAACCCTCCTGTAACCCAACCCAACCACAGTTATCTCTCTCCTCTTTTCTTTTCATCACTCTCATCCCGCTTGCTCTAATATCCTTCTCCCATCCCACTCTCGCCCAACCAAAGGAAAATCCTAAACCCACCCGCTCTTGTCCCACACGCTCCATTTTCCTTCTCCGTATGCCGAAGGTCGTTGCTCCACCACCGTAACCATCTCCACTTTGTTCTCCGTCGAGCCAAGAGTCGTCGCTCCTTCCCGGCCAGCAATTTCGCCCCCTTCTCCATCGGTGTCATGGTAAGAACATTTGATTTATTTTTATAGCATTATTATCTTCCTTCTAACACTATAGCATTATTATCTTCCTTCTAACATTATAGCATTATTATCTTCCATCTACCGACTTTGTTCTCCGTCAAGCCGAGGGTCGTCGCTCCTTCCCAGTCAATATTTTTACCCTCTTCTCTGTCAGTGCCGTGGTAAGAACATTTGATTTATTTTTATAGCATTATTATCTTCCTACTAACACTATAACATTTGATTTGTATGAAAATTTGTCAGAAATTAGTGATATAATTAGAATATCCAGTTCATGGTTGAACTTATGATGTTATTGTTGAATTTATGAAGGTATTGTTGAATTTTGTCAAATATAGTTGAATTTGACTGAATTTTGATCGAAACTTACATGACATTAATGAAATAGTATCAATTATAGTGAATTTATTTCTGTAAATATTTGCACATGATTTTATTGCCGAACTTCATAAATATTTGCACATAAATTTTGATCGAAACTTAGCATGGAACTAGTTGAAATAGTATTATATGACTTGGTGTGAAATCTACTAAATTTATATAATTTTTTAAATGTTGATTTCCATGCTTTTTGCATAGTGAGCAAGAACTTCTTCTCATTCCGTTGAACTTGACCCAAACCTAGGGGTAATGAATGGATATGTTGTTATGTGACTTGGATATAATAGTACTTAATTTATACATTTTTTTTCAATCTCTAATTCTATGTTTTTTTGTTAATTGATATCGTCGAACCTCTTCTCATTTCGTCGAACTTCTTCTCATTTCGTCGAACTTGGCCCAACCTGGGGTTAACGAATGAACATGTTGCCACGTGACTTGGATATAATAGTACTTAATTTATATATTTTTTTTAATCTCTAATTTTATTAATTTTTTTTGTTAATTGATGATATCGTTGAACTTCTTCTTATTTAGTCAAACTTGACCCAACTTGACTCAAACCTGGGGATAATAAAGGGACATTGTGTTATGTGACTTAGATACAATAGTACTTAATTTATACATTTTTTTCAATCTCTAATTTTATGTTTTTTTGTTAATTGATGATATCATCGAATTTTTTTTCATTTCGTCGAACTTGACCCAAACTTAACCCTAACATGTGGATAAAGCAATGTGTTGCAATAATGAGGAATTATAGTTTAATTGAGAGCGATCCTCAGCGTGATATAGATGTGGAAGATGAGCTTTCATTGGAAAGAAAAGGCTCGTGTTTTTTATAGTAGATGTTCAATGAGTAGATTATACTCATTCATTGATAAGGTGTCAAGTGGATGTGATCTAAAGCAGTAATTGCCATTGTCTTCAGTTGGAAGGCTATTTGAGGGCCCATCTATAAGGTTGGAAATGATAGGACTAGAGTACCTTATATCTTTGTGGAATTGTGCAAAAAGAGGATTCATACTTAATCGGACTGATTCATACTTAATCGGACTTTTGTTGGATTCACAGTCAGAGATGTAGCTGTTATGGGTAATCTTACATTTAGCAGGATGTCACACCCCTACGATGCTCTTCCCACCTTCTTTACTCTACAACTTAGTCTTATCCAATTCTTCTACCAAATACCGGTAGACTGTCTCAGCCCAATTAAACTTACTTAACAAGTTAGACCATCCTCTACATAAGTTGCTAGAGATGCCGGAATAGAGTAATTTGCCCGTGGGAAGAAAAATATACATAATATATATAAAATACTATGCCTTAATAGTCTTTCACTGTCTTGAAAGAGGACAATTTCAGTCCTCTTGTTGGTCATCTTTTTTCTCTAACAGACCTCTGTTGATTATTGCACCAACAAATTCTATCATGTAGAATAGTGGTAGATGGCTGGCTACCATCAAAAACCCACCAACTCTCCTCTCTGTTTTCAAAACCCAGAATTAAAGCTACATCTCTAACCTGTGAATCCAACAAAGTGTCCGATTAAGTATGAATCCTCATTTTTGCACAATTCCAGGAAGGTATAAGTTACTCTAGTCCCATCAAGGTTTTGTAAAACTGGTACTAGAACCCGTTCCGTTGCATCGTCGGAACGGTACGGTACCGATACCGTACCGTGGAACCGGAGAGAAAAACCGACGGGTTTTTCTTCCAGCTGCATCCGCGTCCACCTTCCAGGCTCCAGCCACGTCCGCCAGCTTCAATCGAAGCTTCCGCCGGCGACGGAAGCCTCGTTCGAGGCTTTCTCTCCGGGCAGCAGAAGCTTCGTTCGAACTTCTGCCACCGGCGGAAGCTTCATTCCGCCGTTGTTTGCCACCCATCCCGTCCGCCGAAGAGCTGTCGTCTGTCGCCGAAGAGTTGTCGTCCTCCCCCCAGAGGAAAACCGACGGTTTTCCTGAAATATCGTGCCGCTCCAGCGTCAGAACGGTTCCGTACTGGAAAACCGCCCGATACGGAACGGTTTTTATAATCCTTGAGTCCCATCATTTCCAACCTTACAGATGGGCCCTCAAATAGCCTTCCAAATGGAGACAATGACAATTACTGTTTTAGATCACATTCACTTGACATCTTATCAATGAATGAGTGTAATCTACTCATTGAACATCTACTATAAGAAACACGAGCCTTTTCTTTCCCAGTGAAAGATCATCTTCCACATCCATATCACGCTGAGAATCGCTCTCAATTAAAACTATAATTCATCATTGTTGCAACACACTGCTTTATCCACAGGTTAGGGTCAAGTTTGACAAAATGAGAAAACGTTCGACGATATCATCAATTAACAAAAAAACATAGAATTGGATATTGAAAAAAATATATAAATTAAGTACTAATGTATCCAAGTCACATAACACAATGTACATTCATTATCCCCAGGTTTAGGTCAAGTTAGGTCAAGTTCGACGAAATGAAAAGAAGTTCAACGATATCATAAATTAACAAAAAAACATGGAATTAGAGATAAAAAAAATGTATAAATTAAGTACTATTGTATCCAAGTCACATGACAATATATCCATTCATTAGCCCCAGGTTTGGGTCAAGTTTGGGCCAAGTTTGACAAAATGAGAAGAAGTTTGACGATATCATCAATTAACAAAAAAATATAGAATTAGAGATTGAAAAAAAATGTATAAATTAAGTACTATTGCATCCAAGTCACATAACAATATGTCCATTTATTACCCCCAAGTTTGGCTCAAGTTCGACGAATGAGAAGAAGTTCAACGGTTTGCTCACTATGCAAAAAGCATGAAAATCAATATTTAAAAAATTATATAAATTTAGTAGATTTCACACCAAGTCATATAATGCTATTTCAACTAGCTCCATGCAAGTTTCGATCAAAATTCATGTGCAAATATTTATAAAGTTCGGCAATAAAATCAGGTGCAAATATTTACAGAAATAAATTCACTATAATTGATACTATTTCATTGATGTCATACAAGTTTCAATCAAAATTAAGTCAAATTCGACTATATTTGGCAAAATTCAACAATATCTTCATAAGTTCAACAATAACATCATAAGTTCGACCATGAACTAGACATTCTACGTGACATAACATCACTAATTTCAGATAAATTTTCATACAAATCAAATGTTATAGTGTTAGAAGGAAGATAATAATGCTATAGTGTTAAAAGGAAGATAATAATGCTATAAAAATAAATCAAATGTTCTTACCACGGCACTAACGGAGAAGGGAGCGAAAATGCTGGCCGGAAGGAGCGACAGCCCTGGCTTGACGAAGAACAAAGTCGGTAGAAGGAAGATAATAATGCTATAGTGTTAGACGGAAGATAATGATGCTATAAAAATAAATCAAATTTTCTTATCACGGCACTGACGGAGAAGGGAGCGAAAATGCTAGCCGGAAAGGAGCGATGGCTCTTGGCTCGACAGAGAATGAAGTCGGAGAGGGTTACAGTGGTGGAGCAATGGCTCTCGGCACGACGAAGAAGGAAAATGGAGTGAGCGGGACGAGAGCGAGTGGGTTTAGGGTTTTCCTTTGGTTGGGCGAGAGCGGGATGGGAGAAGAAAATTGAAGCGAGCGGGACGAGAGTGATGAAAAGAAAAGAGGAGAGAGATAACTGTGGTTGGGTTGGGTTACGGAGACGGAACAGAACAGAAGACGGAGCGGAAGGAAAGGCGACAGCGGCACCATGATTTCCAATTCTGACAAAGCGTTGAATGCTTTGGGTTGCGTGTGTGGCAAATCTGCTTTGCGATGAGTGTAATGGTGGATGTGTTGTCGTGCCGAAGATGCCTAGGCACGGGCTTAGGACATTTTTCTAGGTTTTCAGCTTTTGTGAATAGTGTTTGGAGCCGACACTATTTCACCGCACAACCACCGAGCCAATATGTGCACAGTAACCACTTTTGCGGTTCGTGCTCACACAACAATGCCAAACAGCACCTAAGTTCTTTGGATAGATTATTGTGCTGTATTGTTAAATTGAAAGTTATACATTATATTTAAAATTTATTCCATTCGCAACTTTGAAAAATAGGATTTTTAAGCGAGAAGAGCGTGTGATGTGTTTGTTCAATTAGAAAGAAGTGGATAAACGATGAGGCCATGGCTCAGTAGTGAGTATGATGAGCAGTGGGTTTGACATGTAGCATCACTAGAAGCAGGTCTAATCAACTAGGCAAGGCGGTATGCATATTACACATGGTAATACAATTATGAATTATCTTAAATATAACTAGCACAGACATCTATACGCATAATAAGAAACTTGGCTAAGGACATCTATGTGTGCTCTGAAAACTAAATTTAAGTAATTAGACCATGCCCCAAATTCCAAAATCGTCAAACAGGATCCATATCACATTTCCCCACAATAATTAAATAAAATGTAATATGGAAATTGTAAACAAAATTATGCTTCATAGTTTGGCAATGTTTGTTAAAACTTTCAATTTAAAAAAAAAAAAAACATTTGACAGAATGTAAAGTTAAGGGAAAAGATGCTAGCAACTTGGCATTGAAAAGTCAGCTGATCTTTTCAGGAAGGAATGAAGATAATGTTGGAGAGGTAGTGAGGTTCAAACAGGAGAGGCTGATTCCTTCACCTAGGCAACCTGTCAATTCGGTTCCATAACCAATGTACAAAGGTATTGAAAACTTGGCTACAAAGATTAATTAATTATTCTCTTCTTTTCCAATAGAAATCTAAATATTATTAGGCAAGAAATTAAAATCTCGATATGGTGCCGACTTTAGTAGCTCATTGGCTAATACCATCTTGGGTTATGCAGGTTATACCAATGCATAACAAATTATGATCTACTATATTTCAAATTTAATTATAATGTATGAGATCATGTTGATAGTTTAGTTAATGCAATTTACAAACTATAAAATGGAATTATCCTTTAATTAATTTTTAATCCTAGTGATTAGTTATAATGCACACTTATAATTAATTCTAACTAAAAATTTATTACCATTTATATCCACCTAAATATATAATAAATAAGCATATATATATATATATATAGAATATGTTTCTCTCTCAACCACCTCCT
The DNA here is from genome assembly GCA_027563935.2 of Costus lasius. Classification (NCBI taxonomy): domain Eukaryota; kingdom Viridiplantae; phylum Streptophyta; class Magnoliopsida; order Zingiberales; family Costaceae; genus Costus; species Costus lasius. The sequence continues at coordinate 11,995,361 of CM050452.1, read as the reverse complement.
CTTAATTTTAAAAAAAAACAAAGGCCTCAACACCAGCAGAAGAACCTGCAGACTGAGACAATACTTCATGGAGCAATGACAATGTCTACTGGATCTAATTGGAGCTTTGGCCTTGACTGGCAACATTGACTGTTGCAGCGCATGAGAAGAAAAAGAAGAGGCAGAGTTAATTGGTGAATCCCCTCTAGCTATTCTTCCTTTGACGGGCTCGATGGCTATAATCACAATAGCTGGGCACATCTACCTCAAAGGCTCAAACACCCATGTTGACCACCTAAATTAGGTGTGTCCATGTGCCAGCACTCTATCAAACTTGAAGGACTGCTCGTACCTGGGAGCAGAAATGAGTTCACATTCCTTGATCTTGGCTATTATGAACTCAAACAGGAGAATTCCTTATCTAAGGCCACCTGAGGAACTGAAAGTAGAGTTGAACAAGTATGAACTCGTTTAATCTGTATAAATTATCTGATTAAGGTATTCAATCTACTTGGGAAGAAGAATTTCAGTAAGTACAGAAAACGGTGAATAGAACTCCCATAAAAAAAATAAAGCTGGCTGGATGCCTGGGCATAAGAAAAACATCTCTTTTAAAAGAATATGTTTGCTCATGCAACTTCTTTAATGGAAAAATTGCAGATAACATGAGTTCAAAGTAGATGATAAAAACTGTAGCAAACATAACAATCTTTCACAAACAGAAAATGTGAAATGAGTGTAGGATAGTGGCAAACTAACTTACAATCCAAATCGAATAACATCTCCAACATGCATTTCCGTATACACCTTCTTCTTGACCTGCACATGATTGTAGAACTTGTGAAAGAAGTTAATGTTTCATGAAAAAATATATACTACACGAGCAAACTTTCAGCTCAAAAAGAGAAACTGTAATTATATATAGTGTGTTAGTCATACAGTAATCTCTAATTGCAGGACCTGGTGAGTAATTTCTACAATCGCTTTGATCATAACACAAATCCATTATGACATTTCTATCTATGCTAAAATGAAATGTACTCCTGGTAAAGAATGGACATAGCATATATCAGTCACAATCCTACTTCAACTGTCAAGGGTAAGGCAGATCATCAATAAAACAGAAATAGTATGTGGACTATGCTAAGGATTCTGTAATCAAGTAAAGATACAGGAGAAAATAAAAAGGAAAGGGGAGTTTTTTACACAATTTTCTCATATCTCAATCATTCACCTTGATGACCCTGTGCGTCAGGGGTAAGCATATGGTAGATTTGACCACAAAAGTTAATATATTCAGCACTTTATAATTCTTTGTTGTGTGCTGTATGTGTCTAGGGTAGCAGAGTAACTGAGAACCTGAGGTAGCCGGATATAAATGCAGTTTTGCCATAGTATTCACCATTAGAATATATCATTTATTTTGGAAATACTTACAAGCAAAAAGAATAACAAATATCCACACATCCTGAGCAACATCACAAATCCTACAGAAGTTTAATAAGTTTAAGCAATCTTGTCAGTTGACCCAATCAAGCACAATATAGTTAGTGATATATTTTTCTGCATTATTTAGCAAAAGTTTGCTTCTATTGAAAGTAATGAAATCCAGTTAGGGCAGCCAGTATCCTGTTTGTTCAAACTTCAAAAGGACTACTCTTTGCTCCAAGTATCAAAGCCTTGCAAAAATTTTTCATGGAGAATCCAAAACCAAAGAGGATGAACTTATTTCTTAATTCTGGTAAGACTATCCATGATTTATGTAGAATGGTCATCCAATTCAATGAATACATCAAATCCAATGCGCACTTTTGTCCTCCAGCAGAAAGATGTAAGATTTAGTGTTCTCAGAGGTTATGGCTACGGGAGTGCAACAGCAGAAGATGTTGTTTGAGATATAGTATATCTCGCTTGTATAAGTTTTAATAGTTATTCCAGACTAGAAAGACTTCTAAAATAAGAAAGGAGAAGGGGTTTGCAAAGTTATAGATTTGAACTAAAATAATACTCTATCATGTGGAGTTAGAGCAGTATTGAACTTATTAGGGTGGAAAGGTTTTCATAAAAGTTCAAAATTTTGTCAGTGCCACAATAAACAAAAGAAGGCTAAATATTTATAAAGGATCCATCCAGACATTGCAGCTTGTAAGGGCTGCTGTGCTCTAGAAACATAGAAACAACTCCTCACGAAAAGGAAAAATGTTTATGTTTATGATGCAAATTGTATTGATAAGGCATTTCCAGTTCACTATAATCCATCATAAAATAGATGGCAAAATGAAGCAAACAGATGCAGATCAATACCTGTACTTTGTTGATAAACGTCCCGTGTGTACTACCAAGATCATACAGCAAAACTTCATCTTTCTTAAACTGCAGAACTGGAAGGTAAATAGGAAATATGGATCATACACAGAACCAAAAAAACTTCAAACTCTATGACACGCATATGGATACTATTAGTTCTGAGAAGAAACAACAGTAGATTCCCAAATAGGGATAGTGAGATCAGCATTATTTAATAAGTATACATCTAGTATCAACAGACACTGAAATAATCAGTAAATCTATTTATTATAGATGTTGATGAATATAGAAGTTGAAAATATACATCTAATATCAACAAACATATAAAATTCCTCATCATTATATCTTTTTTATTATTCTATGATGATTTCCTTCATATATGTCCTTACCTTATTATTCATATCTCCACCATATATATCACTATGTTAACATGTATTTTCATATTACCCAATACCATTAACAGTGTAAGGTTTGAGGTACCGGATCATACTAGAGTAGTATGTATAAGTATACTGACCAAAATGACACACGGCATAGTAAGAGCACTTGTTCCATCTCAAGACCAGTGAGCTTAGGCTCTATCATATGTACTTGCATAACTATTTATGTCACTTGAATCATTATGTACCACACAACACAGACATGTATTAAATGGAAAAGATGTCTCTCCTGACTCTTTGGTGTTCTCACTCCTTAATTATAGATAAGGGGTCAACTAGAGCTCTTTCCTTTCTCATCTCCGTCATAATGGAGGTGCATTATTTGTTATTAATGTCTTTCTTTTTGTTTCTTAGATGAGTAGTCAGCAGTGGCTAGAAAGATCAACATTGTTGTTGGATTCTACTCTAACTAAAGAAATATCTCGAGCTCTAATCTATCATCTCTGTCATCCTCCAATTATGCTTTAAGTTGGTGGCTTGTTTCATCGTCAATTTCCTTCTCAATAATAATTGAGAGGGCTAAGGTAGATGATAGGACTCATTTACCTCTAGTAGTATTCACAATATGAGTCATATGTTACAGTGAACATATACTAACTTTTAAGTCAATAAAATCCTATTGCAGACATTAATATGAAACAATGCAAATGTTGATCAATTACATTTGTATCTGCATAATGATACACAGTATTATATGATACAGCCGGCTATCTTCCATAAGTTTGAGACTTTTACCCTAAATTACAACCATCGTTTGGCTGAAAATTTATATATAAATCATAACTAGACAATTGAAATTTATATGCGTAAAATGAAATTGTCATGGTAGCCGCTCTTTATTGCACCTTGTAATACGACTAGCAAGTCTTTAACACATGCAATACTAGTATTTGTAACTATAAACTACAAAACTAAAACAAAAAAAATTATTAACATATATGGAGATAATAATAATAATAATAAAATATAACAAAAATAATTATATGAAAACTTAAAATACAAACTAGTCAAGTAAATTTCTTGACCCATATGGTTGTCCTATCTAAGTAGAACAATGTTGGGAATTGCCTTATTATCAATTGCAAAATTAATTTGCCTTCATGTCTTATGGATCATACAATGTAATTCACCCATCACAGGCTTCTTAATTGTGACAACTTTCCGGAGTACCACACAATGAGGTGTGATCACAATGAAGGTTGTCAAGATCAAGATCCACCTAGAACAGTGGAGGCTTTGTAGGATTGGATTGTAGAATCGTAAGATTATACCAAATCACATAAAATAGATTTTTAAAATATATATATATTCATTTAATTAGACTTAAGATTAAGATAAATATTCTAATAAGTAATAAGTAATAAAAAATTAATAAATATTTATCTAGTATTAAGCACCAAGGTTAAATTATATATATATTCAATGTATTATACTATTATTCAGATATATCTACTGTGTAGTGTAAATTTGTGAAATTAAATATTTATAAGACAATGATGATGGAGATATGGACCATGGATACAATAAAAGTTTACAATGAAACTAGAAACACCAAAGGAGTATAATGAAACTAGAAACACCAAAGGCATACAATGACATGAAGACAACAAAACAAAAGTGTAAATGATGATAAAGGTATACAAGGTAATGACAATGAAAATAACAAAAATGATAATGAAGATGCTCAATAAAGATGACAAAGAATATGAAATTGATTCTAATAAATAGTTGGAATAAACAAATATAGTTGAAGATAGACAAAGAGTTTAACTTGATGAATATTCATAAAAAAATAAATAATGATAATTAAAGATGAGAAATTGCATCCTATAACAACTTAGGACTTTTGGCATAATAATTATTGAGTTTTGGTATAATAATAGTCAAATCTAACTTATTCTACCTATTTAGGATCGAGTAGGATTAGTGGAATCATAAGATCCTACTCGATCCTAAGACCCAGATTAGTGGAATCGTAAGATCCTACCACATTTCATATCCTGAGTTAATTCTGAAATGGTTTGTCTAATCATAGAATTGGAAGATCCTAAGAGTTGAAACACATTTTTAACAACCTTGAACAACACATATATGATATGCTCCACTTCTCAACCCTCGTGTGTCATTCTTTGCTCATGAACATCATCTTGAGTGTTGTTCTATTCATAAACAAAGACTATTAAGAGAGAAAATATATTGCAAAACCTTGTAAGCCCAAGGAGTAGGATCTCTCCCTTCAAAAATTGTTACTTCTAAGCATTGACCAAGTCATAGTTATAGATGAAGTAGGTTTCAGTTTATGCAACCTTCATTGCCTATTTCACTTTGCCCATCTCCCAATGTTCTTCAACATCATGCAATGGGTGCACAAGGAGTTCAAAAGATGTGTGGATAATCATCTTAACTTCATCTCTACGGCCCTCTCAAAGTTGTTAATATTGTTTATCAAAAGTTGAACTATATACTTTGGTGTTATCTCTTCAATGACATTCTTCATTAGCCCATCTCTTCAATGACATTCTTCATTAGCCCATGTATATAGATTGCATCACAAGTGAACTGATGCATCTATTGACCTACGGAATATCACTTTTATGTTATAAAATACATACAAATTTATTAGACTCATTCTTATGGGCCTTATCTAAACATCACACACCAAATTGATACGGAAATTCATTTATTGACCCTTCATACCATTAAAACAATCTCATGTGGTGTAGGCAATTGATTACCGGGGCTTGGTCCTTTGAACTTTGAAACTATTTTGAGGTAGCTTAACCGATGACAAGCTTTTTTTCTTTATGTAAGCACAGTCAACATGAGTCGGCTTGTTTTTTATGGAAAGGCCCCATGGTCAATATCGTTGGCATCAATTTATCAATTCTCCAAGTTAACTTATTTAATGCATGGCTTATATCAATCCGGTTGCATTTGCACTCAAAGGTTTCAAATTCCATACCATACCACCCGTTACAGACATAACATACCGGTCTTAGACGGCACCGGTACCATTATATATAATGTCAATCTGTCAGGTGCCGGTATTGTTCAATGTCAGTATGCTAAGTACATACCAGTTCGAGATTGGACTGGACACTATACCATACCGAGATTTAAAACCTTGCTTGCACTACCACTATCGTAGCCACTACTACATAGCAAATTGAATTGAAGTAGACTGTCACAAATTTAACCCTTGAAGCTTGAATAGGCACCTCTATTTTGATGTCCTTAATAAGTTCATCATCATACCCTTGGTGCTAATCACAAGTGGTTGTGCATCAGTCAATTCTTCATGCTCCTAAACAATGCACTGCTTGTTGACAAAAAATAGCTACTAATTTTCAAAAATGACATATTTCTTATAATACCTTGGGTGGTTTGGAGATGCTAGGATAGCCACTAGGATGATTTTAGCTAACCTAAGTGGCGCCCTCTCGTTCAAACATATTGTAGAATGCATTGCCAATCAACATTCTAGCCTTTAGGTGCCATAGAATAATGATTATGAAAAGTTTTTGATAAAGAGAGAAATTTAAGAGAGTTGTAAATGTTTGAGAGAGTTAGTATACTCCACACTGCACAACACCACTCAGCACAAAATTTAAACACATAGGCTCAATTTACACTAGGTCTGATTACCAAACTCATTTCTTACCCTCTCTCATTCTTAGAATCTTTGCAGCCCTCTCCTATCAAAAATAATAGAACTTACCTACTATAAAATTTTCATAGTCCTCTCCTACACCACCCTTCTAATGCATCATAGATGTTATCCCTGCCTTCTCCACACAGCAAATGCAACCTGCTTCTGTTACATTTTACTACCACTTGAAACAATCTAATCCGCCCTTGCTAGTCGGAACTACTTGCTTCTACCTCATGCAGTAACACTTCTCACCACCTCAGCAAGTTTTTACAGCAAATTCTTATTGTAGTATTCTTGTGTTATTGCAGCCCATTTCTCCAAGTATGCCCAATCTTCGCTGACACAACAAATGCATAACAAACTCATTAGGGTTGACAATTGAAATAGACTCCATCAAGTTCCTAACTCAACTCATTTGTAATGAGTTTGTAGCCATTTAAAATTATGGGCCAGGATCGAGTTTTATGGCTTAGGTTCTAGTTTGAAGCTATTGGTATCATTACCCAATTAAAAATAAATTTATAATTTCACATATTGTTCTTAATCAAAATCTTAAAAATAATTATTATATAATATGTGAAATTATTTAAATTTATAAAATTATATTCTATAGAAAAATTTGAGCAAAAACAAAACTTTATGGTTTAGTTTAATAGATTTGTCAGTACTCATTTAAATACCTAAGTTAAGTTTAAGTTGTGTAATAGGGTACTCAACGTATTATGGTTTTTTTAGGGCAAAAGCCTAAAAAAACCTAAATATCGAACCTATTGTTATCCCTAAGGTCTTGTTTCCTACGAGGGAAAGAAAATAGTAAGGAAAGGAAAAATAAGAGGAAGGGAAAATGGAGTGGATAGCAAGTATAAAGATTTTCTTTCCTTGTGTTTCTTTAAAAGGAAAGAAAGTTGTAGGGAAGGATTTTATTTGATATATATACCCAATTTTTATATTTTGACACCATTATTATAAAAATACAATTAATACTATAGAAATAATTTTAATATTATTAAATATAAATACTATTAATTACAAAGAAATACTAAAATATATATATAATTATAAAATTAGAAAAAAAAAAATAAAAAATAATGTTCAATACTATAGAAATAATATTAGATATTATTAAGTACGATTACTATTAATTATAATGAAATACTTAAAGTATAACAATTGTACATATTCTAGTTGATGATTCCTAAGGAGGTGTTTGTGCAGTTGTACATATCTCTGTCTTTATTAATCATTGGAACCATTATAAAAAAAACCTATAAATGAAAAGGTTCACATGTTTACTATCCGACAACATTCCAATGTTGAACTAAAGTATAACACTATTGAGAACTATATAGTCAAACACATGTAAGCAAGAAAAAACATTGTAAAACAATTCAAAAGTTCTCTTACATGAACTAAATAGAACTTGACATCAAAAAGTTCTCTTACACAAAATCTAGTATAATGAGAAAAAAAATTGCAAAATAAACATGCATAGTTTGCTAGGAATTGCATTTTGAAATTTGCAATTTCAAAAAGAAGTGACGAGCAAGTGGTAGATAAAGTGGTGGAAAAAGCGACGAAAATGACTAAAAAGAAGTGACGAGCAAGTGGTAGATGAATATGCAACAATGACCAAGGAGCGGTAGAACAAGTGGCGACCACGACTCAAAAGGAAGGGTGACGAGCAAGTAGTAAAGGAAGTTGCGCCAACCAAGAAGCATTAATCGATGATGAGCAAGAGTAGAAGCAACAGCGATGGCAAGAAAATGGGAATCCAAAACCAAAAGTCGATGAAAGCAACAAACGTGAAAAAAAAAACTCTAGCAATGGAGAAGAAGGGAAATGAACCTTTAGATGAGAGCTCCGGCGAAGGAAATAGGATCAGCAATGAGCAGCAAATAGCGATGGTTGTTGAGCAATGTGGAATAGAATGAGTCGGGTGAAAAATGAGACGTTGCGGAGAAAGATAAGCTTTCCACCCGATTTGGGCAGACGCAAAAACTAGGGAAAACTAGGACACTTTCCTCCCTTTCTTAAAAAACTACGAAAAACATTATTTTTCCTTCTTTCCATTGTGAATTTCTTCCAAGGAAACACAGCCCAAAGCTTATTACCCACATGCTTCTATTGCACCCCCCCCCCCACCACAAAACCACCACCACCACAAATAAGTAATGTTCTTTTCTCTACACGTAGTCTGAAGCAAAATTACTAATTAATGTACAACAACTCCCAACTCCATGCTTGTCTTACATTTTTTATGATAACACAAACAAACATCATTCTCACTGTCACATGCAAATCAACTAGAGTTTGTACAAGCATGTCAAGTGACTGTAAACAACTTCCATAATACCTTCTCCCTCATGCACAAATAAATGAATTCTTTTAGTATATCAAACGCCTTCTCTAATATGCAACTCATGTGTTAAACTAATGGTTTCATCATATTCACTTGTTTGAGCTTACAATTGAGTCCCAGAGAATATTAAAGACACAAACATAGAAGATTCCTTAATAAAAATGTCGCCATAGTATATTTTATTATTCTATCATGATTCCTTTACATATGTCCTTACCTTATTATTCATTTCTACTACCATGTCGCTATCATACTAAGATGTTCATATTAATTATCATTGTACCCTAGTCTCTAGCATCTATATAAAGAGGCACAATATAGGGTGAGTTTAGGGAGGCTTCCCACCAGCTTTTGCGTTTGCAAGCAGCTAAAAATCAAAAGCAACGGCATTTGGGGTTCAGCTTCTCAAAAGCTGCACTATTTAGGGTAAGATGTCAATACGCTGCTTTTTCTCTTGTTTCGCCGGCTGCCTATGTACAGTGCTATTCTCCCGTCGCCGCTCGCGATCGCCAAAGCTCTCTAGCGTCGCCGCTTTCGCCGGTCATCGCCAGCGTTCATTGCCACCTCTACCCATCGCAGCCTTCGGCTGTCGCCGATACCTAGCATCAGATTAGCATACACTGCCCATCTTAGCCTCCGACCGTCGCTGCCGCCTAGTGTCCCAATCCCAACTCGCTTGCCCTGCCAAAGCCTACTTTTATTCATGCTCATCCAGATATGTTCGTCTTCCCTCATTTTGGATTCGCATACACCTAGCGTCCCAATCCCGACTCGTTGTTTATCCTTCTTTTCCTTTGATGAGAATTTGTTGGGTAAAATTGAAGAAAATTTGACAGTCGAATGTTCTCAAGGAGCATTAGGATTAGCAACAAGTGGAATCTTTATGTGATTACTCTCGAGTTAGTAAGTGCAGTGGGAAAAAAATTGGGAAGCTTTGCTTCTGACCGCGAGAAATGGAGGGGAACCTTCCTTCTAGATGCATGATGGCCGGTTCCTTCTGGATGAACGCTTATCTCTTGAGATAAAACAGAGTGAAATAGAGTTGGATCTTACACTCAAGGGATCACAATGATGCATATTTATTTAATTAAATTTGAGTATTTTAGTTGTTCAATATGCTAAGTTTATTCTCAGGATTAGGTAACCCTTCAAGCCTCTATTTTCAGATTTTGTATTATCAAGAGCTAAGATAATCATACTAAAAAATACCGGACATGAAATTATCTAGAATGATGTAAATTAGAGAATCATGAAGTTAGGATGAAAGTGAACATGCTGCAAGTGACTGAAACACGAGAGAAACCCATGTAAATAAGAACAATCTTCTTGTTCGTTCATCTCATACAAACATCATTACCTTTAGCAATTTGATCACATAAAAATAATATTAAATATTATTTTAACTCTCTTGTGATGGTAATATGGTGAAAAGAATCATGTTTCACTTCGATATATATATTTGATAAGTTGTAGATGCTCTGATATTAGCAAATTTTATTTTTATTATAAATTAAAAATTTTCACTTAATAGAACAGAACAGCACAGCACAGCACTTCTAAACTACTAATTAGACCAACTATTTTACTCAAACAGCCTTAATTTTTCCAACCAGCTCTAGTCAAATTAACCAAAAACTAGAAGCTCCAGCCGCCCCAAACTAGGCCGTAGTTATCCTATCATCCCAAAGTAATATATGTTTTCTTCTATTTTAACTATAAAAAATTTTAACATAACAAAAATGTCATGTATAGTAAAACTATAGTAAGAATGAATACATGCAAAGGAAATTATGCACCACTAGCAATTGAAAATCTAAAAAATTTTTGAGACTAATATAACTAATACATCTCTAATATGAAGCACTTTTAGAACTCGGGTAAATGATAAAACTACTAATGTTTAGTCAATGATTAATAACAAATTATTAGTGCATAAAACAATGAAGAAAAAACTACCATCGTTACAAACCTGCATGGAATCGGGATATGGTCGGATGCTCCAACATAAAATCACAAAGATCAACACGTCCAAACATATAGGCCCCTTTTTGAGACCTGTAACATAACCAAATTGTTAAGAAAATCAACTTAAACTAACCAACAGAAAGATTTCATAACTTAACACAAAGTACCATGGAATTACATATACAAGTCAAAGTTATGTAATAGGTAACCATTAAAGCTACTTAAACAGTTAAACCATGCACGAGAAGAGGAAACAGAGTATTTAAAAAATAAATATCAAACATCAAAGCACTATCACAATAGATTCACTTTGTCAAGCATACCTCTCATTACTACTAGAAGAGAAAACAATATACAGAATCTGCACTAGTTTTTTTCCTAATCCCATATAAGGAAACTCTAAAACCAAAACCAGAACAAGTTATAGCTCCCAATTACTCATGCTAGCACCCTAGTTATTTCCCACAATGGTAAATTATAACCACTAAATTTCCCTTGGACATGTCCAATCCACTCAATACAGTTTTTCATCAATTCATCCACTAAATAGCCAAATCCATATAATTTTCCTCATGCTAGCAACATCCACTTTGCTTCTCTCTAATTATAACAGTAAAATTTTTGGTCAAAAAAGCATAGCTACCCTTATAGTTCTTGTCTTGATAAGTTTACTAATAATATTAGGAAAGATGAATTCTTAAAGGTCTAAATATACATAGAAAATTTTCTATTTTGGGTTTTTTCTTCGTGATTAATCAAACTCATGCATTAGATTATAGGTCAAATATGGAACCACAATTGCTTCGAGTTGAGTCATCCAAATGTTGGGTTGTTTAAATATTATCAAGGGCCAGTTTGATGAGAGAATTTTCTAATTCCAAATCAGTTAGAAAAATAGGACAAGTGACAAAAAAAAGGTTTCACAATGAATGCTTGTATTTATTAGAAACAAGTCCTGAAATGATGTTACCTACCAGGTAGATACAATTGCAAAGAAAAAAGAAAGTTGTGAACTCTACTTTATATCCTTGAAGCAAGCAATATCTAGCTACTAGCTCCTAATTGTGAGGTTGGTTAATTTTTAAAGCACCTAAGTTATGTATCAAAACGGCAAAACAAATTTTCTGCTCCAATAATTCTTTGGCCACTTTAACTCTATAATATTTTTCTAATCCCTTTTTTTTTGTTGAAAAAATAACCTTAAAAGCTTTAGAATGTGTTTGATAGGTATCTCATTGTAATTTTTAGTAAAAATGAAAACCCAAAACTATATTTTAGTTTTCAACTTTCAGTGTTATGATGACTTGCATAATAAATCTATATAAAAACTTGTCACATGTCCGAGATGGTGTTTACAAGTGAAATATATAGTATATTATAAATATGTTAGGATATTTTCATGGTTTATATTCATTATAAGTTTACTAGCAAATGTTTTAGTTTTTGCCCAAAAGTTTTTTTATGTTTTAAGATTCCTCAGTTTCTATGCAATAGTATATTTCATAACTTTTCAAGTTTTTATTTTTAGTTTTGGCTGAAAGTTGTCCATCAAACAAGTTTTTAACTTATTTTTTTTTTATTTTTTAATCGAAATGAATGCTAAAACCACTAAAGTGCCACCTTAACTTTTTGCAAGAATATCTAGAACTGCATACTCAATTATCTTGTCATTACTAAAGTTGCACTGCTTCCAAGGTCTAAAACCACTAAAATCTAAACCAAGAGAAAAGACACACCTTTATATACCAAACACTTCTAGACCGAATCAGCAGGCTTTCTATATATCTTCAGCTTCATCCATTTTAGGAAGTGTTAATCTACATACCCTGAAAGAACAGTATAAGAAATGTATGTAATAGTAGTGCTTAGCTTTAATTTTTTGTTTATATATATAGAGCCTAGCTATAGAGGTTAATGCTCCAAAGCTGCGTGCATGATTGATAAGAAATTTGCCATCTGTTTAACGAGATATTTTGCTCTTATTTAACCTGAGAGTCCTTTAGATGCAAAACATTTTAAAGTCACAACCTGCTCTAAAAAACTTCCTAACTGTATGGACACAGCAGCGCAAAGAAAGATTTCAGCTTCAAGGGAATTCAAAGCATGATGAAACGATATGCATAAGAAAAGATACTAATTTGAGGGGAAAGAAGAAACTTACACGTCTAACTGCTCAATAATGGTGCCATACTTGAGCACCTCGAGGTAGAAAGGGTGCCCGGGCGGCTCGCTCCATGGCGGGATCGAATAAGGAACAGCCAATTTTTCGCTTTGCGATCCAGAAGAAGAATCAGAAGCAGGTTTTTCAAGCCCATTCACTCCAGATTCCGGAGCGGCGGTCTCCGAAAAGGAATTAGGGCTAGGTTTTTCGCAATTCTTCACTGCTTCAGAATCCGAAGGGCTCGTCTCCGCCCCGCAAGCTCTCTCCTGCTCGGTGCTGGGCTGCTCGTCCTGGGCAAGAGGCGGATCTCCACCATACGATTCAGGGCGAGGATTAGCGTTGCGCGGAGGGGGAGGACCCATGGGAACCTTCATGGCCGCGGAGAAGTGTGGAGTGTGGACACAGAATGGGGCGGGCAACAACAACCGAAGAAAAAGACGGTGGTAAGCGGTAACATATACCATAAAGTAGGGCAAAATTATAATATAATTAACGATGTGGGGTGTAAACATAAATTATCAAAAAAAAATCCACCATTTGATATTTCAGTCCTTAATATATCGAATTTTCCATTTCAGACCTTATCTTTTAGATTATCAATTTTGAAATTTTATAAAATCTTTTTTTTATGAGAAAAAACATTTTGGAGGCTTGAAGTGCTCGAAATTATATTTTTATCTTATTTTAATATATTCAAATATATTATGTAAATCTAATAAAAAAGCATTAAAGATATCTCTTGATGATTGATCAAACGCTAAGGGATCAACCACACCAATTCCATGAAGTCATGTGTAGGATCAATATTTGTATCTATTATTTATATATATATTTTTAGTCTTTTTTTATTGAATAATTTTTTGCTAATTTTTTTCTTTTTTTTCCTTTCAATGACATTTTTGAGTTCCCAATTTCTTATAGTAATTTTTGAATTGCTTAGCTAATGATGTCATGAAAGAGATCAAAATTTTGACTTTTGGTCTCTCATATCAACAAGGTATTCAGATAGGGCAGCTTTAACATATTAATTATATAATTTTGACTTTATAGTATTATTGTCTTAAATTTCTTTGGAGATACTTGCCTTAGATTGCTTTAAGGGAGTCTAGTAGTAATCCTATGGAAGTTAAGCTAACTCAAAAACCTTACTATTGATCCTCTTGAATTTTAATCTTTTATTTTTCCCTACTCATTAGGAGATTTTGTGTGATACTCTAGTTTAGTCCAACTCGTTATGAGATTTTATGTAATACTCTAGTTTAGTCATATATATAAAGTGGAAGAAAATATGATATGATATATAATGTTTAGTGGGCTTACAACTATTAACTAGGACTTCAATATTTTAAATTGGGTCAAATTATCATTAGGGGCACCAAGTTAATGCGTTAGGTTTACTTATTAAGTAAATTATAACAAAATATTATCATAGTTAACTTAGTACTAAGTATTGTGAGAGACTAAATAGGAAATAACCACCAAGGATGGTGGAAATGTCATTAGGCTGATTTCACATGCTACTAAGTAATAGTTTTTAGGCATATGTTAGGCCTTGAGTTTAACAAAGATGTTAAGTCTTAAGTGGAGAAGATTGTACTACTAAGAGATAATTCTTAGGCATATGCTAGCTGAGGAAGAAAAGATACATGGTATATAAGGCTTAGTGAGCTTATTACTATTAACTTGGCTTAAATATTTTAAATTGAATTATAATATTTTACCCTTCATGAGAGCTTGTTTTGATATGTTATATCTAAGTTTTCCTTGCCAACTTAGTACTTTAACTATGTCTTTTGTGGACGAAATGTGATTTTTAGGCTTCAAACTCATTATTAAAACTATGGATTAGTATGACTTATGGGCATCATCCAGTAGATTATTCTCTTAATTGGGACTATCTACATAGTATACTTGACTCTCCATGCCCTTTATTTTGTAGCTAGAATTACTAAAGAGACTTGCTCACCACTAATTTATTGACAAAATGACACTCTAAGGCTGTGTTTCCTTGGAAGTAATCCATAGCGGAAAGAAGGGAAAGAAGTAATAATTATTACTTTAAATAAAGTAATAATTAAAGCATCTTTCCCTTCTTTCCGCTGTAAATTCTTTCCAAGGAAACACAGCCTAAGTGAAGACACCTAAGGTGGGCATAAAATGCCTTGAGATGTATTGTTAGAGGTGTCACAAAGACTCATTTATGCTTGGATGGACTCAACATATTCATTAGAGTCTTGAGTAACGCTCAATGGTTGACCTTCTTTGGGACTTAAAGCTTGTAGGATGCTAAGTAGATTGAACAATGCAAGAATACGTAGGTTGAGTAAAAGAACCTTATAGGAGGTGAAAATGATACTAAATTGAGAAAGGATGTAACAATACTTCCGAAGGTGACAAGTGATGCAGGAGCATCTTTGGGGGTTTAGTTATGTTTGTTTTTACTATTACTTGTTTGCTTTAGAGTAGGATAGCCTAGGATTTTATTTTATTTTAAGTAATTTTAATTCCTAGATGATGTAATTGGTTGTTTTAGCCTAGGTTGCATTGCACATGTAATTCACATACAAGGCATCATCTCCTTCCCAAGACTCAAGATCAGCCCTCCATCTAGTTCTTCAAATATCAAATCAAGATCCACCATCCAACAAAGGCAACAATCCACTCAAGATCAGCCCTCCATTAAAGCTCCTTCAAGAGAAGACAATCTCCACCATACATCAAAGCTTCACCCATCTTGGTGCCACCCTCCAATGCACCAAACCACCACCAAGACACTTGGCCGTCACCTCAAGCCACCTCATCAAGATGACATGTCAAGGGCACTCAAAAATCTGGTCAAACATCATTTAGGTGCCACCTTCAAAAGACACATTCAAAATTAGCCTCCAAATTCAACCAATGAGCTTGAAGGTACCTCTTCACCAACCAATGGGAGGAATATGCACCAACCAACCTCTTCAAAGCATTTAAGAGCCTTGCATGAATCCCTAGCATGCACCAATGCATGACAAGGCTCCAACCAGCAACTTAGGTGCTTAAGGGAAGGAATCATCCACAACATTCTTTCAAAATTAGCTCACATCCAACCATAGCTTCAAAATTTTGAATGAGGGCATTTTGGAAACTTTGCTTCATTGTAACATTGAGGGAAGGAGAGGTTTTAAGCCCTTGTATTATTCACTAGTACTTTAGTTAACATCCTTTTGAGAAAAAATAATATTTAAAAGCATGAGCTTTTGTGCTTGTGTGATGCTTGTCACCGAATACCCTTCTCTTCCTCTTGTGCCGAGATCCTTCTCCTCTCTTCTCTTCTTCTCCTCAACCAAAGCCTTGTCCTCTCCTTGAAGTTATCTTGTTCCTTGACGCCATCTACAAGCTGGTCTCCTCCATCTCCAACGCCAAGCAAAGTGGAGAAGATTGAAGATCATTTGTAGTTTAGAGAGATTTGGGCCTTGTATTTGAACCAATCTCCTCTTGCTTATTTGATATGAATGTTGGACGTTTAATCACCCTTTCTAAGCCTCAACACCAAGATACGGGAGCTTGGAGCAAAGAAAGGGGTTTAGGCCCCTTCCCTAATAGGGGTCATAGGTGATTTCTCTCCTTTCTCTTCTTGCTTACTCTCCTACTTGCTTTTTTTCATAGAATTGCATGTTTAGGGTTTGTTATTTTTTGAACTACATACCTAGAGACGGTCTTCAATCTAGAACCCTATACTCATGTTCTGCTTTAATGGTATCAGAGCAAACTCTAGGTGCTCAAAGTTGCATGTTTAGGTTTCATGCTTATTTTGTGTTAGAAGCTTGTTTTTTTTTATGCCATGCTTCTATTGTAAGTGTTTTTGTGCTCTATGGTGATAAGTTTTCTAATCAGAAACATCTTTAATATATATATGATGAGATTTTCGGTTTATGTTAACCAAACTTAAGAAAAGGATTACCTAACCAATCGGTGGTTCAACCTCTTGTTGTGAGTTATTTTGTGTGTTTTTGTGATTTCGGCTCTACTTCGTTTAATATTCTCTATTGGAAATGTTTCTGACCTGAAGTATTTAATGATTATGGGATCTTCTTGTTTTGGATTTTTGGAGTATGCATGGGATTAGGTGTCATCTAAACAATGGATAGCCCTCTAGTCAAATCTTGCAACTTGTGGTCGAGATTTGCGGTACTTTACACTTCTTGGCTGAAACTTGTGTTGTGTCTTCCTTGATAGATCAACTACTGAACTTTGATTTTTGGTAAAATTATATTCTAGTTTGTGTGATATTTCGGGTTGGGTTGGAAACACCTAAACAAATTGATAACTTCCACCCCCCAAACCTTGAACTTTTGAGATTTGTGTTGCTTGTTGTGATTGGCCGAAGCTTGACTTGGATTTCTCTGATTTCTACATTGTTTACACCACTTAGCTAAGACTTAGGGATCCCTAATCTGATAGGGAAAGCTTAAGTTGAAATCTAAAGGTCGTAAGGGACTATCTAAGCAAATAGATAGCCTCCCCCACTTGAAGGAAGATACCCTTAAATATACGTTGAATGATCTTCTTATTTGGGTCTTATTGAAACCGAGATTTATTGGGCTTTGAAATATATTTCTGTGAGTTTCTGATGCTATAAATCAAGTTTGAGTATGGAGCTATCTAAACAATAGATAGCCTCCAATACCCAAGCCTTGAAGATTTGGGATCTAGATTTGAGTTTGGTTTGTTGTTTGATATTTGCATTTGCTTTATTCTCCTTGGCTGAGACACGTGTTGAGATTTCTTATAAGATCTTTCCTGAAGTTGATTTGAAGGATTTATTTGTGATTTTTTTATTTTTTTATTTTTTTTAGAATTTTGGCTTGATTTGGAAACATCTAAGACACTAGGTGGTTCCCTACTCAAGGCCTTGGAAATCTCTTGGATTTGAGTTTGTTTGTCACCTTGAATCGGTGTTGGCACTTCTTAGCTGAGACTTAGGGGAACCCTAACCTAATAGGGAGGACTTAAGTCAAAGAATAAGATAGCTAGGGGACCTTCAACTAATAAGGTAGGTCTCCTTGCAAACTTTCTTGTGAAACCGCATGTGGGCTTCAAATAGGTGTAGAGCATCACTGCTTGACCCTAATATTTTCATTTGTGTTGCGATTTGTTTCCTGTTCTTACACTGAGATTTCACCATTGATTGGGGGAACTTCCTGCTGTGTTTTGATGTTCTAAATGTCTCTTTGAAACTCTTTGAAAACCCTATAGCATTACTAAAAGTCAAACATCAAACTAGGATTTTTGCTCAAACTGTATTGTGTGATAAGGTTTTGAAACTTATATTTTCTGTGATCTTGTTCTAGAACATGTTGTGATTTTTTATTTTTGCTAGAATTTTGTGTTAGCAATCACAAATTCTATTTTCAAACTTAAGAGCTTGCTGTTTTTGCATTTCATCACCCATGTCAATACTTTAAACTAGGGTTTGAGTTAATGGTTGATGACTTATTTTGAACCTCCATTTTCTGTATTTTGCTCTAAGCACTTGCTGTTTGATATCATTCATAGTTGGATTTCTGAATTAACCATTTTGGTATTTTGTTTAAAAACTCTAAGCTTGCTGATTTCTGAAATTGCATTGTCCCTATCACATCTACAACCAAAAGCTTGATTGAGAAACTTGCATGAATGTTGTTTATGCTGAAAATTTTGTGCACTACCACTTGCTTAATCTAAAATTTGCTAAATAGTATTTGAATTGCTTGATACTGCTATTCTTCAACCTGTTGGGAAGCCCCTGGGATATTTTATAATTTTTCAGAGATAGACATTTCATATTACATTGCACAGCGGAAGAATATCCCCAAAACAGGCCAATCCCAAAAACCCAGTGAAGATCACATGCGAGGGGATCGACACTATGTGATAGAAAGTACCTTAAGCAAGCATGGATGTAGATGTCGAGGTAGGCGCCCAAGTGTTTGCCCTCTGCAGTCTCACACACACGGATGTCTCGAGTCCTCTTCTTCCACGCCTAGTGCTAGCCTCGGGAAGAAGATCCAAGCCTTAGTGAGATCACCAATCAACTTGCGCCAACCTTGGAGGAAGGATGTGCCAAGAAGGTGATGGAGAAAGGGAAGCTGCCAAGGTCTCTCTCAACTTGCGCCAAGAGGAGAGGAGGAAGAGAGCTTGCGGCTTGATGGAAGAAGGATGTGCCAAGACCCTTGCACTTTCGCCCCTCTTGATGTTCCCATGCCTCCAAGAGAATTAGTTCATAGAGAGGGGGTGGCTAGGGTCTCTTTTATAAGGGCAAGAGGCGGTTTAGGGATGGCTAGGATCATGACAGGTGGGCGGCTAGGATGAGAGGGTTTGAGGTAAGGAAAGTCTCCAAGACTTTACCATAAACCTCATTCAACCTATCCTTATTTTCCTATTAGCCATATCAGCCCAAGACATGCCTTAGAGGCATGCATTCCATCCAAGGAAGAAGGGGGAAGCGCCCTTTACTTCCATAATGAAGCAAAGGCGCTAACTTCTCCCCATTATACCATTTTAGCCTTTTATCTCTTCATGACAACTTATTAGTGAGCCTAATCAAGCAATGGGCCTAGCCCAAAGTCCATTATGCATGTTAACCAAGTCATTGGATCCAATCCAATATAACCCAAGGTCAAATGAGGCTAACCATGGTTAATTTGGTTAATATGCCAAAAATGGAAGTTGGCTCCAATAAGTTTATTCCATCTCATCAGGCCCATTGGCGCTGATGAAATCTCCAAAATAGATCTGAGCTATCCAATAACTCGATCATAAGGCTTCCCGATCAATACGAGAACTCAAGTATCTTAGTGTGTGACCCTGTAGGTCCCTTTGATGTTGGCAGTGCTGACCAAAGGTCATCACAAGCGGTGAGTGGCACCTAGCAGTACATCGTTGCTACCCAAGTCATCGGAATGGATATCGATATCGACATCTCTATCATCGCGACTAGGTACAGATACATTATAGTCCCTTTGCCGAACTGATATCCGATTAGACAAGTGTGTCATCACTTGTTTTAACCCAATCACATGACTATGACTAGATCAGGTCTTCACCTGGGTATGGCCATACACTTTCAGTCATAGACCATAGAGGAGCTTCATGGATATCATGCTTCCCATAGGAAGGGGCAAATCCTTTGTTGTACATTGATATTCTAATATGGGTCGTGACATACTCAATGATAACCGTTATAACCTCCCAATTATGGCGAGGTGTTAGGTTGCATCAAAGCATGTTCCTAACCATATAAAAGAGTCAATGACCTCAAGTATAAGGATCAATGCATCTCCTATCACTTGTGAGGATAACTCATGACACTAAGTCATTGCCTCACAGCGGGTCGGTCCAGTATATCCACCACTGATATACCCATATGTCTATGTTAGCACCGCGTGCCTAACCAGCCCATATACTAGTCTCTCAAGTACCATAGCTGTCCCTTATCCACTAAGGTATATCGACTGGGGACAATCTTTCGAGCACAGATCTAATCTGTCTCCAGGGACATTATTATGTAAGTATATAAACACATATGTAGACAAACAACGATAATGACAATGCCAGTGTGATATAAGAAATACCAAAGTCAAGTAGTACATAGATTGACCAAATATAGGTCTCAGGGCATATACACCAACACAACTATGATGAATGCTAGAACTAATTTGAATGTTGAGGAACCTGAATTACCACCCATCTCCACATCATTCAACAAACTTAGCAAAATTACAATCTCACTTAGTGACCTGACCCAAGGGAATGATTCGGTGGAGAAGTATATGGAAAAGTTTAATGACTTGCACTTGAGATTTAAATTCTATAAAGAGCCGTGGGAACATACAAATATATTTATTAAAGGATTGAAACAGGAGATTAGGGAATCGTTGCGCTACCACTCAATTAGAAACATAGATGATGCCTTCCTCCAAGCCCATAGAATTGAATATGATATTGAGATGGCTATGGAGAGGCAGGCTAAAAATAATTGGAATGCATTAAGGGGTGAACATTGAAAAGGAAATAGAAGAGGACATATATGCCCCCGATTATACTAGTGAGGATGATTTTGACCCACAAGAAGTGGAGGTTGACCTAGGGTAAGCTGATCTTGTCATACTTCATCCAACTATGCTGCCAAACTCTGAATCTGAATTTGAATTCGAAAGTGATCAAACACCACTCTTAGAGTTACCCAATCCAATCCTACTCTTGAGGATAAAATTGAACCAGACCATGAGGAAATTAAGGGAACACATCATTTAGAACCTTCTCAAATCCTTACCACTATCTCTAAGCCTAGAATGGAATCTAAAGTGGAAGTTCTTGTGATTGATCATATCAAACCTCCCCACTTCAATAAAATTAATAAGCCGAGCTAAACTTGGATTCCTCAAGGACCTATACTTTTCCACAGGTACCAATTAGGACCATCCTTATTGCCATCTCTCTTAGGACCTAGACCAGAACACCCAACATCTTTATCCTTAGGCTTACCTCAACATAAAAATCTTGAAAGGGTGCAGGGAGATACCAAGCCATTAGATTCTAGCCCACATACATCTCTAGAGGATAATCTTGGGTAAGCTGAAATAGAAGCATTTCTTGAAACAACTATTGATCCATCCTTAGAACCACCAATCTTGAACCTTGAGCATGATCAAACCACACCTATAGAATCACCCCAGCATATTCCCACTCTTGATTGGTAATACTTCCAACCCAACAAAAGGAAGTCCACACCGAACTCTGTCCTAAACCACCCATGAGCTCAACCCTAAACTATGCTTTAGTGGACACACTTTCACCAAGTAAAGAATACCCCATGCTGCTGAACAAAATCTTTTGCTATGATGTTTTCAAAGATGATTCTTCTTTTGATAATACCCAACTGGACCTCATCCCGGTTGGGTACCCGGATCTTATAAACGTTAATCTCAAAGTAGTTGAAAATATACACACGGACACTAATCTCAAAGCACCTAGAAATATCACGCGAAGTGGATACGGCTCACTGCATCCATTACACGACGCCCCTTTCCTTCCTGTGCAATGATTTCTCGTCGCCCCTTTCCTTCCTGTGCAGTGATCACCGCCCCCTTCCGTGTGCAGCGACAATCTCCTCCTCTCCCAAGTGAGCAATCTCCGGCGACGGACTCACTTCTCCGGCGATATCAAGAGGTATATCGTAAACCCTAGCCATAAAAAGTCATGTTTTGCAGCGAGTAAAGCGAGTGTATTTTTTAGTTTTCTCTTGTTGATTCTGAACGTATCTATTACTTGTTTGTTGGCGACGAGGCCCTTGATTGTGTTGATTTGGACTCCAGAGTTTTCCCTTGGGTGGTGTTGTTGAACGTATCTATTACTTTCTTTTGATCCTTCTGTTTCCTAATTTGAAGTTGGAAGTCTTCCTACTCTAATAGATTTTGAGTTCGTATTTGCCAAGGCCTTATGGGTTAAATGATTTGGGAAAAAGATAGAGCCAAGTGAATATGTCATCAGATTAGGTTCATTTTGGGAAATGACTTCTTTCATTTTGGGAAATGAGTTCATTTTTCATAACTAGTTTTATTGTTAATATCTGTATCCTCAAATGACAATGTATTATGTTATATCTAAATATGTATAATGGAAATTCTACAAAAACTTGAATGCTTGCGTTTATGTTATATCAGCCGCAATAGCTAAAGCTATACAAGTTGTCCTGCCACGTACAGCACACCATTTGTGCTTGTGGCATATATTTCAAAATGCTGCAATACACCTCTCTCATGTTATTCATCATACCCCTAGTTTTCTTAAAGATTTTAAACATTATATATATGAGCGATGTAGTGTAGATGCCTTTGAGAAACTATGGGAAGACCTATTAAGCAAGTACAATATCAGAGATCATCCATAGATGATTAATTTTTACAAATTGCGAGAAAAGTGGGCAGCATGCTATTGGACGGAGACATTTTTTGCTAATATGATAACAACTCAAAGAAGTGAAAGTATGAACTGTCACTTCAAAAGATTTTTTAAAATGAAATTGGGTCTTTTTGAGTTCTTAGACCAATATGAACAGGCACTCAGTTTCTTTCGAGAAAAAGAATTTAAGGCTGATTATAAGTCTAGAAATAGTTTGCCACCTCTTGTGATTGGTAACATATGTAAAGAAGCAACTGCGGTATATACTAGGGTTATATACAATGAGTTTTTGGAACAATTTACAAATCATATGGATTGTGTTATTGACCTTGTTGGTGCAGATAGCTTAACGATGTCATATAAGTGTACCCCTCCACATCATTCTAGAGTTGAAATGGTTACTTTTATCCCTTATTCGGCTACAGTTAGCTGCACATGCAAAATGTTTGAATGTAAGGGAATTCTTTGTATGCATGCTTTAAAAGTGTTGACGGCTAATAGTGTGATATCCATACCAAAACAGTACATATTAAAGAGATGGACAAAGTATGCTAGAGAAGGTGATGGATCCATAGGTTTTATGCCCACCATTGATGAATCAGGGAAAGAAAGTTCGCCTTCTCTATATAGCCGAGTGTGGCAAAATCAGTATTATATAACAACAAAGAGTTTGAATTCTATGGCAGCACTTCAACACATAGAAACAGCAACCAAACAACTCAGCATAGAGGTAGATGACATTTTGCGTAGTGACAATCAAACTGAAAAGATATTGGGTAAGGATGATGATATTATATCGGATCGAAACGTTACTGTCAGAATACCCGCTATGAAGAAAGGTCCAAAAGAAAAAAGGAAGATGGGCGCACTTGAACGAGTTAGAAAAAAAGCAGAATCTAAAAAGTCAAAAGAATTGAGAGTTCCAAATGCTGCTCAACCACTTACCTCTGATAGACCTCCAACGCATGGATACACAATTGGACAGGTATGTTAATTTTTGATATGATTGCTTGAAGGTATGTTAAAATAAATATGAATATAAGTTATAATTCTTTAATGTTGTAACAGGTGTCTATGTTTAACTACCCGATGAATGCAACCTCTTTCTTTTCTTATACGGGGATGATGATGAGAACTTATTATGTAAGTGTATTTATTTAGCTAGAACTGTATGTAATACATTGTTAGTAAGCTAATTCTTTGGGGTATGTTAATGTAGTGCTCGGACGAAGGTTCACAAATGAATCCAACACAGCACCAAAACGAAGAGGGCTTCGATTATTCTCAGCCAACTAATGACGATTAATCGTGTTTGGCTCATAACTGAACCACTGAATACTGGTTGGTTACAGCTCCAAGTTATGTATTTAATTGTTAGTTGACTTACATTTTAATGTGTTATTGTAATTTCTTCTTAGTTGTTAATTGATCTTTTGTCGGAAAGGAAATGGTGAATTCAAGTCTCTCATGGACTCATAGTAGGGGCGGCCATGGAATTGATAGACTCTCATTCTCTCTGTTTCTCGTGGACTCATGTGATGTGGATTGTGGAATTGTGGATGTGGAAATGTGGTGTCTTGTGGAATGTGGAGTGTGGACCTGTTAAATGTTAAATCTGTTATGAACTTATAATGTAGTGATGTAGTATGTACACATTTGTAGATTTATTTTGTAGACTGTGGACCTGTTAATGGAATTGATAGTTTCTCATTCTCTCTATTTCTCATGGACTCATGTTGTATTATTTTGTAGATTTAGGTGTTGTATACTTGGATTTATGGTTAACTACCTCACTTGAAAAATCATTGATCATTGATATTTTGTTTCTGCAAATTTGTATATTCCTTTCCATACATGTGACCATCTGAATTGTTGTGGTCTCCAAACCAGGGTGTATCAGATTATGCATTAATGTAAAAGTTAATCTAGTAAATTGATTAAGTTAAATTTTAAAGGCATTAGCAAGTTAAGTCTATTAGTCTACAAAGGAAGGAAAAAATTGTTCAGAACAGAAGGGGGCGGAACGAACAAAAATGCTGCTAAGGGGGCGCTGGATGCGTAAGTGAGATTAACGTTTATAAGACTGCATGCGCTGGTTGCACTGGAAAGTGTGCATGCAGTCTTTGAGATTAACGTTTATAAGATCCGGGTACCCAATCGGGATGAGGTCCGGTTGGGTACTTTCCGGAACAATTTTTTCCAGCCTATTCTCACTCTTGAATTGGTAATACTTCCAACCCCACAAAAGGAAGCCCACACCGAATTCTGTCCTAAACCACCCATGAGCTCAACCCTAAACTATGCTTTAGTGGATACACTTTCACCAAGTAAAGAATACCCCATGCTGCTGAACAAGATCTTTTGCTATGATGTTTTCAAAGATGATTCTTCTTTTGATAATACCATGACTTTGCATATGCTACACAAAGAATCATCCTTTGCTTTAAATGAAAAGTTGCATGGTAAAATTTTTCATTAACCTGATGTTGAATTAATTCTTCGTAATAATATTTTACAATAATCATCAAGTTTAATGCTTGTGATTCCATGCTCATACCTGCCATGTTTCTCATTCAAAGTTGTTACATTCGAATATCATATTTTTAAATCATATATTGCTACTGCATATGAGAAAACACTGCTTTAAAAAATCTCTCTCTTATTGGCAGGGTTGAAGAAGTTAAGAAGGCCGAAGATGATTTTCATACATTAGAGTGGCCCCCAAAACTGGAATTTAATGACAAGGATTGTTACGTCCGCGCCGAATGCGGACAAACGAAAGAAAAAAAACTTTAAATAAAATAATACTAAATTATCTTATTGATCTTTGGGCTGATTGGACACCACTATGCGTCGGTGGTCGTGCCCATGCTTCTGCCCGTCTCCTCCATCTCGGTGTGTCGCGGGTGCCCCTTTATCTCTTCCTGTCGCCCGCGTCGTCCATCACGAACGAGCGAACGAACTTCTCCTTCGTTCAGCGCTCGTCCTCGCCCTTGGCTCGCGTCTCCTTCCTCCTGCCGGCGGACGCTGACCGGCGACGAACCTTCGCCGTCCAACGACCGGAAATCCGACCGTATTTCGCCTCTTTCTTCGTCCACGCGTTCGCGCCGACGAGAGATGCCCGCGAGCCCGAATCCGGTGCGTTTCGTCTCCGGCAACCTCGGCAAGACTCCCTCCGGCCTCGGCGAACCTTTCCGCCACCTCCTGGACTAGTTCCGACGTCTTCGTCTCCGGTCCGGTGAGATTGCGCGAGCGGCGCCGCTGGTTTTGAACCCAGATCTCCGGCGACCCTGACCCCATTTCGCGAGACGGGCTGTACGACCGGACTCCCCTCGTCGGCGGCTTCCTGGTGACATTTCGGAAATTCCGATCAGTCGCCGAAATCACTGTTCCGGCGATCACTGTAGCGGCGGCGCTACTGTTCCGGCGAACTTTCCGGTGAACCTCGAGTTCCGTGCTGATGACTCGGGTACACGCACGTGGTTGGTTCTCGCGTATTCCGACTTCCGTGGTGATTATTGCGTTCGCACGTGGCTGCGAACTAGGTTAGTACCCGAACCCTCTCCGTACGTATACAAACGCCTGTGATCAAACCTGGATTGTACATCTATCGAACTTGGTTAAGAACATAATCTGATCTGTGTAACCTAATGAACCCGGTTTAGCATGATTAATGATAATTATGATTAAAATGGATTAAGTGGAACACTGTAGCTTATACGATGCTTTAACTTGTTAGGACCTATTACCTGATCTCGTGCTTATTGGATTGGATCTGTACTGTTCATCTACTGTTGAGGTAGGGATTCTACCTTCGTCCTTTGTTACGGTGCCAACTGCATGTGTAGTTAGCGGCACCTCCCTTATTGCTTATTACTACTGTTGATTACTGTTCTAATTCCGTTCTGCTCTGCGTACATTCCTGTTGACATAAACACTTGCATGAAACACGGTATGAGTATTTTCGGTCCTTGCATGTTTATTGTAGTTGATAGGTGGTATGAGTCCTGCATATGTACATTGAGGATTGACTGTCTAGCGATAGACATGTCAGTATACCTCCGATACTGCCTGTGAGATTTCTGTCGAGACTGTGTGATCGTCTCTGACCGAGAGAGTCCGATGTTATGGGCTTGAGGTCTGTTATCAGCCCAATGAGGGGTTGTACTGAGTGTAGGACGCTACACTAGCGGGCTGTCGACGGACAGTCGTCTCTACTATTCGGGGAGCCATCAGTAGGGACCACTCTATTTGATAGAGTTGCGGGTCGTGGACCACTGCTGTACCAGCTCCCAGATTTTTACCTGTGTATGAGGATTCACATATATATATTGATATATATATATATTGAGATTTGACTATACTCTATATGGTCATATAGAGTCTTGGTTGTCTTCTGGTAATCCCTGTATCTGATCATGCACCATATTATTGTGCTATCCCTACTTAGCCTCCGGCTAACCCCCTTCGGTTTGCCTCCAGGTTCAGGCGCGGCTCCATCTGGAGCAGAGTAGATAGATAGTAGTTGACCGCCAGTCTGGGTGGGCTGTATTGCATTCTGGTCTGCTGTTATGTTTATGTTATATTGTTGGACTCTGTTGACCGCTGCGCCGGTCTTGTTATCTGTTGGTTTGTCGACCGCTGCGCCGGTCCTGTTACTGTCATTTCTGTTGACCGCTGCGCCGGTCTATATTTCGTATCTGTCAGTATTGTATTATGGATATTTTTATGGCCGGGCTGGCCTCTAGTTAGACTATTTTATTCAGTCTGTACCTTTCGGTTGTCAGTTTGATTTGACAGGTACATTGTTGTGCATCCCGAGGTCCGGGATTCCCGGCGTGGGGTTCGGGTGGATTTTCGGGGTGTAACAATTATGATATCAGAGGTTAGGTTCAGGATCTTATATGGGACATAAGGACTTAGGATCAAACCTTAGGATTTAAACTCCGCGTTAGTGTTAATCGTATCTGATCATACTAATCTGTAATTTTAATTAACGTGACCATTTGTTGTTGTCGGTACGTTACAGGAAATGGCACCAAAGAAAAGTTCCCGTCTTGGACGAGTGGCGGGATTAGCACGAGAGGCATTGAGTGCTCCACTCAGCTGGATGCGTAGAGCTTCAGGTTCTAGCGGTGAGAGAAGGGAAGAACCCTCTGTAGCTGCCCCACGTATTCAGTACGACGACGATGTTAGTGATGTGAGGAGCAGACGGCACGCACCAGAACCTCCAGTCCAAGAAGCTGCCCCTAAGTAGCTTCTCAGCTACAACACAAATTCTCTTCTTGGGCCAGAGAAGCTGATTACCCAAATAGCTTGAACTAGCAACTTTTGCTGGGTGCACAAGCAGAAACTAATAAGAAAGGGGGACCAAACACAGCCACATCCTTTTTAGAAAACTAGAAGTAGACAAAATTTTATACGGTACATTTTCATTACTAAATGATATTTTTATTACTTTTTACTTAAAAGCTATTTAAAATCATAATACTTTTATATTTTTTTAATATATCACAAATTAATTCGGAATTATATGTATTCCCATTTTTAAAAAATTCAATATATACAAATACCAAAAACATAAACAAAGGTATGGTACCTTTCAAACAAAAAAAAATCCTGAAAAAGCGATATTTAACCTACCAACAAAAACAGATGCGCTTATATATAATGGAAAAAAAAAGGAGTAAAATGCATTTTGTTTGATGACAACTAGACAAAAGACTTAAATACATTCTGTTGGAACGTTTTCATCAGATCCGCCCACAAGTCACCATCCCCAACCCTTTTGCTGCAATTCCCATTCTTTTCTTCTTCTATTTGATCTAGTCATCCGATCAGCTGTAGCCACTAAACAGCCTACGGTAATTACGTCACGTGGAAACGATCAGCTGCGAAGGCTGAAGCATTTCGTCCAATACGAGAAGACCACGTTGACATAATATCCATGTAGAAATGAGAAGAAAATTATGACGCAATTGAACTTTAACACGTGGACAAGAAAATGTTGAATTGGGTACAGAAGATTGGATATGTGATCCGCAAACGACTTGCTGAGAAACTCACGTGCCTCTCGTGCCCTGCACCGACGTTGTTCCTCCTTCAAAGTGGCTCAGTTGGCTTCGCACCCTACGGAGGAGCGAGCGTTTCCACCGAGCGCTCGCCCTCTCTCGATCTCGAAATCGATTTCGAGGCCGTAGATGGGGAGCGCCTCCGATGACATCGTCCTGGGTCATGTCCCCCGTTTCCGCTCCTCCTCCTCACCGTCAATACCCTGCACGCTTGATTTCTCCGGCTTTGGGGCTTTGGAGGATATCGACGGCTCCGATTGCGCCGACTGGAAGAAAGATTGGGCTACGGATGATTTCTTATATGTCCGGAGAATGAGCTTCCAATCCTCGCCGATCGAGTTTTCTTGGGACTGCACGATCGACTCGGATCCGGAAGTGCTGCCCGTCGTCAGGTTTGAGTCCGATTCCGACTCCGATGAGCAACATTTCGTCGAGTTCTTCCCGGATCTGGAAGACGGAGGACGTGATCTGGTGGGTTCTGGTGATCTGAGCGTTAGCCCTCGTCGGGGCTGTCTCAGATTGAGCAATAACAGGACGGTTCCAAACGAGGAATTCGAGTGGGAGGAGGTCGACGGGCGCTTCGAGGATAGGGATGCTCTTGGTGTTATGATAATCGGCGATGAAGAGAGATCTGAGGAGGTCATTGATTTGGATCGTAATGAAGACGGAACGCAATGGGAAGTTCTCTTGTCTGTCAACAATCTGGTAATTAATGCAGTGGATCCTGAGGATGTTGAAACATATTTTGCCGACGAGCAAGAGGGCTTTGTCTATGGCGAGGATTTCTACGAGGTCTTGTTTCCAGAGTTAACCGATCAAGATGACAATATCATATGTGGCCTTCCTACAGCCAAATCAGCAATTGAAAGCCTGCCGTCAGTTAATTTTACAGAAGGGGATCTTGCAAAAGCTGACGCCGCGTGTGCTGTCTGTAAAGATGAGATTTTGGTGAATGAAAGAGTTAAGCGGCTCCCTTGCTCTCACCTTTATCACGAGGGATGCATCTTGCCTTGGCTGGGAATTCGGAACACATGTCCTCTTTGCCGTTTCGAGTTGCCAACCGATGATCCAGAATATGAGAAGTGGAAGGCGAGGAGGGAAGACCGGGTCTTCTCTGACGAGGACCTGCAGCTCAGGTATGATTTTGAAGTTTTACCTGAAGCTTAGGAGTGGCAATCTAGCCAGTCCTGCATCAATAAATAAATGTTGTTCCATTGCAGTACAAGTAATTAATGTTCTTTTAGAAAAGAGACCTTTTATTTATCCATTTGTGAAATTGGTTTCCTGGGAGTGGGAGCTGGGTTTTTAATATAATATTGTAAATCAGCACTAATTTGAAGTATTGTGGTTTGTGAGATTGTAGAGTTCTCAGAAAATAAATATTTATTTCATTGATATAATGTTGATTTAATGAACTATCTCATGTGACATTGATTCCATTTGTTGATCTGGAGTGTTTACCGATCTTGTATACGATTCTTCTAATGAGTTCTTTTGGGGCTACACCAACTATTTTAGAATCTTCAAATTTTTCTATAAGAAATTCATTATTTTATTAAGAAGAAAAAATTGCATGGACATTCATTTCAATTACAATTCACTCATTAATTTGCTAGCTGTTTATTCTCTGTGAATCATTTTTCATTGAGAAGGGACCTTCATGAAGACCCGAGAACCAAAGGATTGGGTGGAGCCCAAATTGGTAGGCCTGATCACAATACTTGTTTAGAGTGTATGCAGATGATGTATTCAAGACTTAGGTTTCAAGGGAGGAGCTTGTTCTACTATACTTTCTAGCATATGTGAGGTAAAATTTGTCACTCATATGAAAGAAGACAGATCTAAGATTTACTTATCAATAACATATTATGCAACTCATGATTCACTACATTAGAAGATGAGGCTTACCATGTAATTATGCTTATTATGTAATTATAGGGTTGAGACTCATGATACATGAAACACTGAAACAATGGATCTCTTTATTTATCTACACTGCGTGAAGCCTCCATGCTCACTCAGGGATATTCTATGTTTGGACTTCCCATCCCCTTGTGTTACTATTACATCTATCTTTTTATTAGCCATCCTATAATCTCTATCTTGACACCTAAAAAATAGGATACTATATCCCAATGCCATGTCCTTTACCTGCAGGAAGGAGCAGGCTGTGGCAAGTCCACGACATATTTGGCGCAAGTAAAAGACTATCGCTGGCCAATCAGCTAAAAAGAGAAAATACGCACAAGCAGTAGATAGAGAAAATAAAAAGGGATCCACAATACAAGCACACTAGTACATAAATTCCATAGCCACTAAAGACGACATGCAACTGTTTCAAATCAGACACCCCACCGGAACACAACAAAATACAACAGCAGCATAACTGCATTATTTTGACACGAACCACGACTTAGCACGGAGCACGACCGACCGTACATTATGGAGTTTCAGACACAATGCAAAAAATAGCCATGAGATGACACACACAATAAAGCAATGGAGATGAGAATTACTCTTCTTCTGATTCGGACTCGGCGTTCTGTAGCCACTCAACTAAAGGCTTGATACTATTCCAAACTGAAGAGCTCTTATTGGCACCAACCAGACCCTCTTCATACCATTTCACTATGATCTCTTCCTCCAATATGTCTCCATCATAAAGAAATTTAACCACCAGAGCAACTTCCTTCACTGCATCCACGCTACATTTCCGGCAGAATGCCTCAATAGCCCGCAGCAGACACATCTGTGATTCCTCATCCTGCACTACAGAGGCAAGGTAGCTCTTTTTTTTCTCAACCTCCTTTGCAAAACCTTTACCCACACGCTCAAACAATGCTTCGAACAGTGCGTTAATTTTCTCCTGATCGGAATCAACAAGAGAACCCAGGTTGGAAACAACCTCACTAGGTTTGGACCCCTTCTTTAGCATACCTTTAATCTCTAGAATCAGCTGGTCATGGTTACTAGGTTTTTCATTAACTTCAGGTTCAACTTTTGTAGCTGCCTCTTTCTTCTCATGATTTATCTTCTTCGGTCCCTTATTAGTTACATCATCAGTGGAAAGCATAACCATTTCTGCAGTAACAGCACTCAGTTGTTCCTGGATGCGCTGACGAGCTGCTTCAGCAGATGTGTCAGTCTGCCATTGGATGCCGCCATCATCATTATCATCTACCTCATTGTCGTCAGCTTGGCTCTCAGGAGGGGAAGAATGTTCTTCATCAGAACTTGCAGGCTTCTTTTTAGAAGCAGCACGCTTTGAACCATCTTTGGATGATACAGTTCCCTTCTTCTTGATCTCTTTCTTCACCTTTTTCTGCTCCTCATCTGCAGCTTCCCCTTCCTTGAGCCGTTCTTTTTCAGCACGCCTCATTCCCTTTTTATCTTTTGATGACTTTTTCTGCTCTGGAGGGTTCTTCAGAATAAAAGTTGTAAGCTTGTCCCTCATGTCTACATCACTGACGAAACCACAAGCTGCACATTTGAGAGTGATCATCTGGATTTTTGTGATTATTATATCAGTCTCAGGATTGCCACAGCCATAGCATTGCACATACTTTTTGATGAAGTTCTCTAAAAGTCCTGCTAATTTGGCGGTGTCATGAGCCCCATTAACAAGTGAAACACCAGTCTTCTCATCAAACTTGGACTGTGCACCAAGCTCACAGCCAAAGTACTTGGTAGTGTAAGAGGCTGGTCGATGCAAGGCCTTAGCAATGTCCACCATATTAACAACATTGGTCTTGATGCCATTCCCACGACCTTCTATTTTGGTTATCATCTTTGGCATCTTATACCGATAGAAGGCATCATCACTGTTTGACGCACCTATATTCTGTAATGCCATCTTTGCCTAAGGAAACAGTTACCAGGCAATGGAAATGGACACTAGAAATCGTTTCCCCTTAATACGGGATTGACCCACTAGCTACAGAATACAGATATACGCTTAGAATTGCAACTTTGGATAAGTGTATACTCTTGAAAAGCCTCAAGATGCAAGAAACCTATTTTTTCCAAATAGCATAAGTACTTTTTTCTGGACGTAGGGAAATATTCTCCTAGTAACCCAATTGATCCCAAGAAAAAGGAGTCCCGTTCAGACATAAAAGACGCCCTACACGTAACACCCTCCACTTAGACAGGTACAAGAGGTCTGAAGAACAGTGCTGTCTAACGTCAATGCAAATCCAAGATATCCTGTTTTACAGAAAATGAACAAGTCATTTAGAGCACAAATATTGCAGGTCTCATCTATTATTAGTAAACATACACAAAAGCTAACCCAAGACAATAGCCAGTGGAAGAACAACTAAAATACACATGTGAAACCATCTGTATCAGATTAAAGTTAAGCAGGGCAAAAGTTACACTCCTAATCAGAATGCTTTATAAAATAGGCATCTTTCCAAATTAGATGGCCAGATGGAATCATATCACATGTTCCCTGTTCGTAGAACAGAGTTCAAAATATTACGACTAAACAAACAGATTTCTTGGTCACTGTATTTGGGCATTGATGTCATTATAATGCGAACTAAAACTACCTTCTACGCTTCAACATACGTCATGGATAAGTAGATCATTTGATATTAACAGCTTGATACTACAAAACAACTATTGCAAATGATACAAGAGGATGTCAGGAAATGGTATTTTTATAAGTAGAATCCCAGAGAGGGCTTAACCTTAGGCATGACATCTTAGCAGTAACAACTCTAAGAGGGTTAGAATTCTATTTCACCATATATTCTGACCTACGTTTACAAGTCAAACTATTTGCTCAGAGGAATGTCCAAGTAACATGTCACACGTGACAGATAAAATGACATGGAACCATTAGGAAATGAGGATAAAATTTCATCCAAAAGAAGTTGTGTGCATAAATAAGATCAAATGCTATGTGTCAAATCCGGTAGTTAAGCAAATATCTAGTTGCAGAATGAACAGAAACCCTCATTAAAAACTAAGTTTGGCAAATTGAGTGATCACCTGGCACCTGCATGCAGCATATCTAGTAAGACAATTCATATAGTGAAGCATATGCTATGCTTTCAATACTGGTGGTTCAGTGGATATCTGATTTCAGAATGAACAGAAACCCACAAATTACGAGGCCAAGATTGGAAAATTATGAATTACGATGTTAATTGAAGCAGAAAATATGTTAAAAAGATGAGATAGGAATTCTACAAAAGTTCAATAGTATGTCCATTCTGACATGAAAATTCATCCTCTGATTTGGTGTCAACCAGAGATAAACTCGTTCGGCCAGAACTATAGGTAAGATGATGTAGTTTAGTTGGAAATGGCTAGAATCATTCAAACTTATCCCAATTTGGAGAATGTAACGCAGCTTCAGTTATGTCTCAGCCAAAAAATATGTATGTGT
Source organism: Costus lasius (assembly GCA_027563935.2). NCBI lineage: Eukaryota > Viridiplantae > Streptophyta > Magnoliopsida > Zingiberales > Costaceae > Costus > Costus lasius. The sequence goes on along the minus strand of CM050452.1, from coordinate 11,961,108 downwards.
TAGATGGCAGGCGAGTCAAGATAAAGTAAAGGATAGAAAGAATCATAAGATTGTGAAAAATGATAAAAAAAAATTACTATCATTAGCTTTTATTGCAACTAGAGTTGTCAAGATTGAGATCCTATCAAGGAACAATTGGAAGTTCCACAAGATCACATCATAGGATCTAATTGTAGGATTTTAAGATGTAATCAAAATGGCCTAAAATATTTTATGAGTGAAAAGTAACAAATAAATGACAAATAGATAACTAAAAATGATCATTATGTAACTATGTATCAACCACCAACTACTGTGTAATATGATATAAATTAAGTCTTTAAACAATTAAACAAAATTAGTTTAAAAGAGAACATTAAATCACATAATAAAAGGTCAAAAACCAATGAGTACAGTCAAAGTATAAGTAATGCTATTATGCAACATTAGCTCAAAAGTCATATAAGCATCAAAATCCAAGTTTGTTATAATCCTATAGTAGATCCTAAATGATCCCACGGATGACTGATCCACATAAAGAAATACAAATTCAGAGTAAAACAAAGAGATAAATATAACATCTAGAAAGTATTGGTATCATTCATATGCGCCGAAACCGAAAAATAGAAAAGGACAAAACATGCAGTAACTGTTATAACTATCTTGAATAACTAAATTCATGGCGGACATAAAATTATGTGTATTCATGCTTATAGCTCTTATGGCATCTATAATAGGCATATAACCATTGCTAGGAAATCAATCCCAGAAAGAATCATTTGTCTCATCCAAAAAGACATAAAAGCTTAAATTTTGATAGGGTCTCAATCTACTCTGTTGAATAACTAAAATGAGCCATGTTATATGTATACTCGAGCTTCTATCTTTTGTTCTCATCTATAAACATAGATGAGCATTTATCTAGGAGTCACAAGCGCTATCTCGGTAGAGAAAGCAATAAGTAGTAAGATTTGCAACCATTAAACAAATGCAAACAACCTGATCACTTAATTGAGGTGCACATTATAAAATGAAGCAATTCAAATCTAAAGGCGTTTTAAGTGAACAGAAAAATTTAGTGAATTATGCTACGTCAAAAATTAAGGGTTCAGTTCCCGCGACTTAGCAGTAAAAGAATGCCTACTATTAAAAGTAGAACAGGCATAGGCATAGAGCACCAAACAAGAGTACCAATAACCAACTCATACCGTGCTAACTCAAGACTTAAGGGTTATTTTCTTTTCAATATTTTTGTTCCCGTCACTTGGCACTAAACAATATCCAGTACTCAAAACAGAAGAAAGATATAGATTACATCACCAAACAAAATTTAAAAAAATATATCGTATACCGTTTTCACATAAAACAAGAAATTTAAATATTGGTCCCTTGCCGACCACTCATATCGAGGCGATCAGTGAAAACAGAATCTCCTTTTAAAAAATTATAAATTATGTTATTTGAGCAACAGTAAACCAAAGCTCTTTCTCTCCATCCTTAATACATTAGGGAAACTCCAAATATTAGCCGCAAGCATCAACATATCAGAATTACACGAAAGCACAAGACTCGTCCTATGCGCACAGAACAGCGGGCCAAGATTATAGTGCGCAAAATCAAAATTGCAAAGAAAGGAACTCTGCCCAAAAACACATGAACCAATAACGATCAGCCAAAAAGACCCAAATAGATTGGCAGATTCACCTAAAAGGGAGAATTAAACAACATCCTCATAGAAAATCGGACGAAATCTTTGAAGCCCCGGACTAGAAAAAATGCGAACTAGCTCAAAAACAAAATCCACTTAGAAAAGAAGACAAATGCATCTAGATAATCGATCGAATAAGGGGATCAAGAAAAACAAAAAGAAGGAAGCGAATTACCCGAGCGAGATAGCAGAACCACAGGTTTCCAAGAAAGCCAATCGGGGAAGAACTGGACTACTGCAGGAGAGAACAAGTCGATTTATACAGAGGGGCGCGGCGAAGAGAAGATCAGCAAGTAAACCCTAAGATATTTCGTTCGAAACTGCCCACGGGCCCACGCGAAACGCGTCCACTCTAGCCTCTGCGTCAAATTCATAGAAAATTCTGTGCGGGTAGCCTATAGTGAGGTTATATTTAATCCCTTCATATGCCCTCATTTTAAGTAAGCAATCATTAATGAATGATTATTGAGTAAAATAAGTAACAAATATTTGTTAACTTATGCTAATTAGACCATGACAACTATTTTTAGATGCTTCAAGCATCAAATTTGTTAGACATATAAATAATTTTCATTTTTATCTTTTTACTTATCAGCTATTTCAAGTGTTTTAGGCCCTATTTTTTTGGATGAAAAAGAGAAAAAAAAATACAAATTCTTCATTTTCTTCAAGGGAAAAAAAAAGTCATCCATTTTTCCCTCAAAATCAATTCCATTCAATTCGAGTGAAAAAAAAATGAAAAAAAAAATAGTGTGTCATCCCCTTTATGCTAAAGCAACCAATAGACGCTTGCCTTTGTACATCACCCCTACCCCCAATGCCAAAGTGCCTCTGGTCTGCCATTGCCTGCTCCCCTATGTGGCTATGTTGCCTCATGCCCTACTCTTGCATGTTGCACCCCCTCCCCCTAGTGCCAAAGTCTCTTGCATCACTCATCCCCTTTGACGCCAAAGCAACTTCTAGTCTGCTGCTACTTTCTCCCCTAAGTCACATACCCTTCTTACTCTACATGTCGTATGATCACATGAAATTGATGTCATTATTTTTTTATCCTTTCAATTTTTCTTCTTTTTATTTATTTTTTCTTCTTATTTTTCTTTCCCCAAAACAACGGTTAATCATTTGCCCTTTTCAATATATAATAGTCTTTTTAAACAATTTAATTATCAACTTTTTTATTATTTCAATTATCAAGTCTCTTGAGTTATTTTAGCTTCAAGGTTTTGAATGCCCAAATCTACTAAAAACTGAGTTTAAGAGCCATAGAAATTATGAGTGATCGACTACATCTTTTGTTGTTAGAGTGAAACTCATAAATTCATAAGAATTGAGGACATCTTGACTCCTCAACTAATGTCTATCATATCATTATTTCACACTATCACATGACAATCATCATCATCATTATTATTATCTTCAATTTGGTGCCTAGTCTTTGGTGCATCTAATCATTTCATGTTAGACTTTTTTTGCTACCTAATATCAAATGCAATACCAAACAAGAAATATAGTACAAATCTAGGATGTTATAGGTTTGTGTAATTCTCATTATAGAAACTGACCTCTTTCTCTCAATTTCTCATTCTTTCCCTTTATGCAACTCTCATTGTAGGATTACGTTTTCAATCACCATTATCAGTTTGAAGTGCTTTATCAAATGGCACCATTAATTGGATAAAAACATGAACACACGTTGCTTACAATCTTAGTTCAAGTAGCTTCTTCATTTTGGTATAAATCTTGGAAGAAGAAAGAAGGAAAAAAAATTTTTGTATTCATTACTTTTTTTCCTCTGAAAAGAAATGGGTAGTCTAACTTGAGATTATGCATACAAAAACATATGGTGTAAATTTTTAGACCTTGCAAGGATATAAATATAGGTTTTAACATTTGCTTTTGGTATGCTTTGATCCAATCTCATATATATATATATATATATATATATATATATGATTTTCCACATAAATCTTTGTGGTTTTTTTTTTTGCTCTTGCTTTAACAAAAAAAAAATGTGAATCATCCCTCCGCTGGGAAGAAAATTCTTCAATAAGAACTATTTTCTAGTGCTTGTGTGATAGGGATGGCATGAGTTTGGATGGAACATGAGTTAGGAGCGGAAATATTCTATTATTACCGTGATTTGGCTGACCTCTGTGGCATCCAAGCAACAAATGTGCTTTCTATAATATAAACCATAAAAAAGTTCATTCTACGTCAAATGAATTTAATTATTTCTTAACTTTAACTGGTTATAGTTTTTACCATAAAATATAATGATTTCTTAAATTAAAGAGAAATTTAAAAAAATCAAGATAATAAAAATAATTGAAAAGAAAAAAGAAATTAACTTTTAGTATTTAATTTATTAGTGGATTAATTAAAGTTGTAAGACAATCAAAACTCGCCTGAAAATGCTGACATAAATTAAAATATATTGATTTTCCCATGTTAATAAATCGACGAATTCAATATTTTTACTCTCATATCATATATAACATAGGTAAACAAAAAACTATATATAAGCATATACATCTTAAAAGAGTAAAATTTACGCAACATTTCTGCAATTTGTTGTTTCAAATAAATTACCCTTTTAAATAAAATGCAACCAAAGACAACCAAGGATACGCATGCTATGCAGGCATCGTTCATCGATCAAACATCATGTCGTCGCGTTCCTTGGGTATCATACGAAAACTCGTCGATTCGATCGCCAGAACTATGATAAGGCAAGCAGCAACGCTTGCGTCCAACCGCTAAGATGGTAAAAATACGCCGAACCACAAACTAGTCTCCAGTTATCAAATCAACAAATCTCACCAAACAGCTTTGGATAGATCCGTCAGCAAAAGAAAGATCATTGTTTCGTCGCAGAAACTAATCAGCTGCAGTTTTTGAATCATTACAATCTGGCAAACCTCTGCACTAAAACTGTCTCAAGTGATGATGTGACGTGGACAGTGGTATCAACCTGCTATTGCACCTCGCTTCCTCCTTTCTAGAAAGCTTAGGCAGTCTCATCGGAGGGCTTGGCATCTCCAGGATTTGGTTTTCCTGAATTATCTTCATCCATCCCTGCTTTGAGGACATTGATGCTCTCCTCCAGTTCATCAATCTTCTTTCCCATCTCATCTAGTGAGTTGCAGTTAAAGGGGCAAAGAATATACTTTTCTGTACTAAGTTTGCAGATAATGCATATGTAATGCATAAGCAAGTGGGCCAAAAGAATTTACAAAACTGACAATTATTTGAGGAAGAGCATACGATAATGCTTCCAACAATGTTTGTCCAGAAAATTGTTTTCCATCTCGCTCAAAATAAGATAAGAACAGCTAAATACGGAAACCATATAAAAATGCCAAGGATAAAATCATAATAATCATCAATAAATGAGTAGATAAGTTTTGCTGCATTTTTTAAGCAATATTTTAGATCAATTTTACACAAACGAAATGGAGTACAAATGTTAAGTTGAATCCACAAGTACAGTTTGGACTATCAATCAACGATGCCTTTTTTTTCTCTTCATAAAGTTTGAATCTAGTTTGGCTAATTTCTCTGCTAGCCCAGGGGAACAATTCAAGGTGGCTAGAAGCGATACAATCTTTAATGCAGCAGAGGGCCAAGCACACAAACTGAGAAGGAATCTTAGAGATGATTGTCTCTAAAATATGATGCTTAATTGAACCACATTTGGCAAATAGATCTATTGATCCAAGGAAAACATCTTAGAATCTATTCTCAAACCACATTAGCAATCCATGAATTACAGGTATTAATTGTTTTTTCAATGAATTGGAGCAGCAAGTTTGCATAATTGGTGAAAAGAGGGAACTAAAAGCTCCTCTTCGAGTGGTAAATTACTGAAATCGCATGCTTGCATAATGAAAGTATCAAACAGGCAGCAAGTTGCTAAATCTAGGAACCGCATGATTAAGCAAGCTTGTAATCTTTAACGTACACTTTCCTTGCATGAAAAATTTATTCATCGTTTTCTACATTTTCCTATATTTATCTATGCTAATGTAAGTTGTACTTCGTATGTGAGAATGAGCTAGACAGCTATCAGAAGAATTCAGGCGCTATCCTATAAACATCAATCACAGATGTCAACATTGAGCACTCTGAGTTTCTGAACATTAAGAAACATAAATTTATTAGAACAGATAATTATGATTTTCAATCACACTAACAAAATTGAATAGTAAGAAAAGCAATACAACATGAAATCATGACATCCATTTCAATTGGGCGTGATTTTTATTTTAGAACCCCGTATTGAATTTCAAAAAATAGAATTTGGCACTTCAGCATGTGTATCTTATATCATTGTCAAAGCAAGTACAATAACGAAACAAGAATAACATCTTGGATTCTTAGTAATCTCTCATTAATGTAGACCTAATTTCTTATCAACAACTTCATCCTCTCTACCATAGCAATTTTTTCGGTTGGTTTACCATGTCGTTAGGTATGAACAGAATAAGGACAGTCACATAAGAGGGTTCCTTCAAAGAGAACCAAGGGGCAAATTATGTCATTTTTTGCGGTCTAAAAAAACCACAAACTAGCTAGCAATGCATTGAATTTCCTATTTCATAACTTTCCATTGTTTTTCAGGCACATTTAGGGATGGCAATGTTGCAAATTTTGCTGGGCGGACTTTGCCAAACCAGGCCTGACCCCACCTCGCCCAAACCCTGAATGTGATGGTTTTAATAAAACTCATCTACCAAAAAAATAACAAAATTTAAAGTTAAAAAAAACAACCATCTTCGAATACTAATATACGATGTTGTAATTGTCTTTCAATAAATTATATAATTATAAGGAGTTTATCGGAATCCATGTAAACAATATATTAAAAGAACCTTACCACAATCTTCTTCCAATCCAAAATAGCTCCACTTGCCAATAATTCATTTACATTAAACAAAATAAATTATATGGTTGAAAATTATATATTCGTCAAATAAATTATGATTAATTTAATACATATCAATCATACCTTCATCGTCGTACTCCATCTTATGAATTATATTTCCAAAGTCATCCATTGTTTTATAACTCATTTATATAAAACAAGCTCATTCATGTATAGCGACACAAAATTAAATGAGTTCACAGATATACAATTAACAACTTATAATAAGTTGACGCATTAAATTATAAAAACATGCAAACTTAGAGAGAAGTACAAATCATATATAGTAATTACTAATCTATATGCTTACTTCTATTCTATTCACTCCATAACCAACTTCTGACAAACATCAAATTTCTAAAGTACACCAATGAAGTCGATTGTCCTGCAAGCTTAGTATTCAACCACTGAATGCAAATTCAAAAACTACTATAGATATTCGAATTGTTAATCCATCTTTTGCAATCACTTGTAGTGTTGGATACTTAAACACCATTCAACTTTCACCTTTCACCGTAATAAAATATCAAAACCGGTTGATTTTAGTAATATATCTTTTTTAAAAATAAAGATTTAACACTATCTTGACATATGAGATTTTTTGCTTTTTTATTGAGCTCCACAAATGCATTAAAGTGATTCAATTAATCACTATAGAATTACCACCCTCTTCAACTTGAATGATATAAGTTGAATTTCATCTTGTTGGAAAATCCAAACATAACATCTTAGTGTAGGTCATATGTAGTTGTTTAGCTGTCTCTCTAAATCTCTCTATTCTTTTAGGGGTTGTAGTCTAATATCGCTCAAGTTGAAGAGATTGGTAATTCTACCTTACATGATTCTTTAATGCATTTGTAGAGTCAAAAAAGCGCAAAAACCTTATATGTCAAAGCAATGTTAAATCTTTATTTAAAAGAAAGCATAGTACCAAAATCAACAAGTTTTGATATTTTATTAGGGTAGTAGTTAAATGGTTTGAAGTATATAACACTACAAGTAATTACAAAAAATATGTTAGCAATTTCAATATCTACATTAGCTCTCTAAATTTGCATTCAATACTAGTGGTCGAATACTGGGCCACATTGTAATCGACTTCATTGGTATATTTAGAGACTTTGATGTGTGTTAAAAGTTAGTTATTGAGTGAAAAGAATAAAAGTTTGTTTATAGATTCGTAATTACTAATACATAATTTGTATTTCTCTATAAGTATACCTATTTTTGTAACTTAATACTCCAACTTATTATGTCTTGTTAATTGTTTAATTATGAACTCATTTGTTTTTGTATCATTTTACAAAAATGAGTTCTAAAGCAATGGATGACTATGCAATGATATTTCATAAGATTGATTATGAGGATGAAGGTATGATTAACATTTATTAAATTAATTATGATTTATTTAAAGAATATATAATTTTAAATCATATAATTTATTTTGTTTAATGCTGACCAATTGTTGGTAAGTGGAGCTACTTTTGGATTGGAAAAATATTGATAGTGATGGTTGATTGGTGAAAGTGGACTTGTTGATATTGACTTGTATGTAAACTCATCTTTTGTATCTTCACAATTGTCATTATTGACTTGTATATGAATTATGGATTGTGTTGTAGATTGTGAAATAACTGATCATGCAACTACTTTATAGAGCTGATCTGCAATGCTTTTAATTATTTTCATTTTTTATGTAGAATACGGATATATAATGTTTTTTAATTATTTTGTAAACTCATTATAAACTTGTGTAGTTTGTGTGAACTATGGATCTATAAATCTATAATACTTTTAGTTATTTTTATTTTTTTTAGAGTTGATTTTAAATGATTTTAGAGTCATTATGGTTATTATAATATATTGTTCCATAGATGCACTTGATGAACTCATTATAATTATATAATTTATTAAAGAAATTACAGCATTTTGTATTGGTAAATTAGTATTTAAAGATGGTTTTTTTTAATTTAGTTAGGGTCAAGTTTTCCAAGTGGGGACTTGAGTCCCCGATTGGTCAAGTTTGGGATAGGTTTCTTTAAACTCATTGGGGTCAAAGGACGAGTTTGGGGAAGGTGGGTCAAGGCAAGTTATTTAAAAACATATATTAATAAAATATAATAGTTTTATATGTTTGTTCTAATAATAGTCTTTCTTGACCAACAATATTTAAATGTTATCGCTAATATATCTTCTACTAGATTATTTTGTTGATTCACGATCAACAAACATCCTTGATATATGGCTACGACAAACATTAATGTTTTGATAAATGTTTCAATGAACAATTCCAATAAATGAAATATTTCTCAAAACATTGTGTGAACCAAACCTTTGATGAACAACTTCAAATCTGAGTCTACAAGGAGTAACTTGCGTTTTTCCTTATTATATTGTTCTTGTTGTCATCTTTACTATTTTTATCATTGTCCCCACTGTTTTTGCTAGTCACCTGCCTTTTGTCTTCATAAGTTAGTTTTAATTAATTGCAATTTTACCTTAATTTCATTGAGTTCATTCTAGTATGCACATCTTAAAAAGTTCACTACATAAAGTTTTCAATCTTTCAGAACTCATTTTCATCACTTTAATCTTACAATTGCTTGACTGCAAAATTAATAAAGTTATCTTTACAAACTCATTTTTATCGCCTTCATCTTATATTTTCATTGCCTTCATCTTTAAGTCAACATGGCACTAGCTTAATTCTTACTGGATATTTAGTTATCTAATTTGTTTGATTGTAGTTGATTTTAACATAGTAAATATCCTCTTTTATATTTATTATATATGAATAGTTGCAAAAATATATAATATGGTTGGTTACATAATCATAAATGCCAATAACAGTTGATGCATGATAGACATTTATTATTTTCTATTACTTGTTACTTGTTAAAATATCTATATTACCTCAACATATAAATATATTTTTCATAAACATATTTTTGGGCCATCAACAGTATCTTTCGATCCTATGATCCACTCCTACATTCTCATCTTATAAAATCTTTACCATTCCTATATAGTATCTCAATCCTGATAATCTTACTAATACCCTTAACAAGTTCAATCATTACTAGCATGAAAGTCAAGACACGAACTTGTTAAAGCAAAAGGTCTAGCTCTTTCACCAAGCTATTTATGTATATAATGTGGTGCAATTTATAAAACTTTAATTATTTGTGATGTAATTATATTTATTTAATTGTATATTATCTCACGATCAAGTGTTCATAGAGAAATTAATTAAGTCATAAATTACTAGTAAACATTTCCACTACAAATTTGCAAAAACATTTAAAGTTATAATTTTTCTCCAACATAGTTTGTGTCATGAGAAATCAAATCATCAGATAGATGAGGTGGACTATATAAGCATTTCAACAAATAAACACTCGCTAATGAAGATATTTGATAAAATTCTTACAAAAAAATTCTGCAATAAGTAGAAAAAAATCTTGATTTTCAATATATTTGCAATAATGATACAACAAAATAGATTAACTAGAGAACTATTCATCACCTCAATTGACAGTTGGTTTAGGGTGAAAAAAAATAAAAAGTTAAGATGCATACCAAAAGCCTTCCAACAGGTCTTCCAATAGTCATACTCAACATTTTGATCTGATAAAATAGATTACACTAATTCATGTAATTTTACAATTTTCCTAAAAAATAATTAGCCATGTGAGGAATATCATTGGTTTTACTACACAATGAAATTTGTCATCTTAGAAATAAATCAGTCCCTGCTAAGATGAAGTCACATCAATAAGAAATTTTTAATAATCCAAAGCCAAAGTCAATATTAAGGCTGTGTTTAGTAAGAGGGAAAGTAGGAAGGAAAGGGTGGAAAGAAAGAAAAAATCCTATTTCCCCTTGTTTAGTAGGAAGGACATAGGAAGGACGGATGGAGAGGAAGACGGAAAATAATAGCATTTTCCCTTGAAATGCTTTCTGCCCAAATCGGGCAGAAAGCTTAAATCTACTGTAGATGCTACTGTCCCCGTTCGCTTTTACCCTCACCATCGTCCATTTGAGCTCGGGCTCACCCTCGCCACCATACACGCAAGCTCAAGCTCGCCCTTGCCGCCACCTCGCTCGTCGTAGACATGAGCTCACCGCTCACCGTTGTATGCGAGCACGCCACTCCCCGTGTTGTACGCGAGCTCGAGCTCACCACTCACCGAACTCATATAAGTAGCACGTGATTCTATCATCCTCTCCCTCCTTCCCTTTCCCCTCTTGTTTCCCTCCATCCTACTAAACATAGCCTAAGGTCATTTCAAGGCTCTAGTGAGATAAGCAACGACATATATAAAACAATGTTTTATTTAGTAGTCTTCGTTAATCAGTTAAGTGTTGCACTAGTTTTGTTGATGGCCAAACAATGTAATGAGTGACTATAACGATTGCATTAGCCTACCAAAGTACCCTGCATTTGATGAATATAAAGTTTGGTACCTTTAAAAAAAAAGATAACCATCTTAGGGTCACAAAGTCAACAAAATAATCACAACTTCCATCCTCTACAAATGTAAAAAAAATGCAAAATTAAGACAAGTGTAATACTAGTCCTTTAAGCAATCAAATTTTAAAGCCCAAATGTTCGCTAAGTGCAAATTAACAACTTATTTCCACGCACGTGGTATATTTAATTTTGCAAATAGTTCCTCAATACAAGTGCATTCTTGCAGAAACTGCACACTCCTAAGCATGTTTGGCACATAGTTTCAAATGGGCTGGATATAATTGAATGTCATGATCCTAGTGCAAAATGTTCTATATAAGGAAGAAATAATACCTCTAGTGTCTTAATATATGAACAGTAGTGTAAAACTATATGAACAGTAGTGTAAAACTATAGATAATAAGTGGGCAGCTTAGCATCATTGAAACAAAGTTACTGGGTGTTCTTTAATCCAAGGTAGAGAAAACCGAGCGGTACAGTACCAGTCCGACGGGCGGGCTCGTCCGCTAAGCTCACCTGAACCGCTTGCATCATCCGCCAAGCTCGCCTGAACCGCCTGCTTCGTCTGCCAACTTGTCAAGCTCGCCTACTGCCTCCGGTTTCGTCCGGTACACACGGTACCAGTACCGGTACTGTACCAGACTGGCGCCTCACCGGAACGGCACGCCGGACCAGTATTCGAAACCTTGCTTTAATCTCATATTGTCTAATATTCCTATTCTCAGGGAGTCACATAAGAACTCTCAAGTGCCTTTAAAAGGTATATGTTCCAAAAGGCAAGAGCTTTGAGCATCTTTTGCTTAATATCCTAAAAACTTTAACTGAGCAATTTATCTAATTACCACTTCCATTGAGATAGTTCGAGCCAATTAGTGATGGGTGTTACTGAAGTGATAAAATTCTAAAAGAACCTCAAGTAGAAAATAGTTAAATCAGGAAACTCCTAATATCATGAATGGAGCTAGTTTTAGGGAACTCTCTAATTGATTTACCTTGACCTTAGTTTGAAAAAATGTCCGAAGCAAAAATAATGAACTCAAGAAAGGTTTGTAAAGAGTATACAAATTATCAACTCAAAATGCCTCAAGGATCAGTTGTGTCTTATATAGTCATCCTTTGATAGTATACTAGGCTAGGTACATATCGGGTGCAAGGATACATACATACATAATGGAGCTAGTTTTAGGGAACTCTAATTGATTTACCTTGACCTTAGTTTGAAAAAATATCCTAAGCAAAAATAATGAACTCAAGAAAGGTTTGTAAAGTGTATACAAATTATCAACTCAAAATGCCTCAAGGATCAGTTGTGTCTTATGTAGTCATCCTTTAATAGTATACTAGGCTTGGATTTACAAATGGATTCATAAAACAAGGTACAAGAGGTACATATCGGGTGCAAGAAAGGTTTGTAAAGAGTATACAAATTATCAACTCAAAATGCCTCAAGGATCAGTTGTGTCTTATGTAGTCATCCTTTGATAGTATACTAGGCTTGGATTCATAAAACATACATAGCACCCGAAAGGTTTGTAAAGAGTATACAAATTATCAACTCAAAATGCCTGAAGGAACAGTTGTGTCTTATGTAGTCATCCTTTGATAGTATACTAGGCTTGGATTTACAAATGGATACATACAAATTATCAACTCAAAATGCCTGAAGGATCAGTTGTGTCTTATGTAGTCATCCTTTGATAGTATACTAGGTTTGGATTCATAAAACATACATAGCACCCGAAAGGTTTGTAAAGAGTATACAAATTATCAACTCAAAATGCCTGAAGGATCAGTTGTGTCTTATGTAGTCATCCTTTGATAGTATACTAGGCTTGGATTTACAAATGGATTCATAAAACATACATAGCACCCGAAAGGTTTGTAAAGAGTATACAAATTATCAACTCAAAATGCCTCAAGGATCAGTTGTCTTATGTAGTCATCCTTTGATAGTACACTAGGCTTGGATTTACAAATGGATTCATAAAACATACATAGCACCCGAAAGGTTTGTAAAGAGTATATAAATTATCAACTCAAAATGCCTCAAGGATCAGTTGTGTCTTATGTAGTCATCCTTTGATAGTATACTAGGCTTGGATTTACAAATAGATTCATAACCATACATAGCACCCGAAAGGTTTGTAAAGAGTATACAAATTATCAACTCAAAATGCCTCAAGGATCAGTTGTGTCTTATGTAGTCATCCTTTGATAGTATACTAGGCTTGGATTTACATATACATACATACATACAAATTATCAACTCAAAATGCCTCAAGGATAAGTTGTGTCTTATGTAGTCATCCTTTGATAGTATACTAGGCCATTACATATATACATACATACATACTTTGATAGTATACTAGGCTTGGATTTACAAATAGATTCATACATACATACATACATAGAAATTATCAACTCAAAATGCCTCAAGGATCAGTTACACACACACATACATACATTCATACAACCAAAAGAGCATCATTCAGGTAGCCTAATTCTTATTGGGTGATACCCATTTCATAAGTCAATCTTAGAGAAATAAATTCATGGCAATGTCATTTAGGTTGAGAAATGCTCTAGGTGCACTTACGTTTTGATGAATAAAATTTTGATTGATTAACCAAATCAAATTTGTAATATAATTCATATATGATATCTTGATGATTCTCACAGTGACACGGGACATGAGAACACTTGAGGATTGTGCTAGAAACTTTGAGGAAAAAAATTGTATGCAAAGTGAAACAACTATACATTTTAATTGAAGAAAGTAGTCTATTTTGATCATACAACTGAAAGAAATCACAACCCCTAGAAAATCAAAATTCTTGATCAGGAGAGACCAAAGTCAAGTGTAAAAAGTGTGAAGTTTTCTTGGATTGGTTTTAAATAAAGGAGATTTGTAGAAAGATTCTTAAAGATAACTACTACCATAATTTATTTGGCAAAGAAAGGGGTGTAGTTTCTTTATGATGACTCATGTGAAAGTAGTTTCCAAGAGCTTAAGAAAAATTTGGTTTATACACTTGTGTTAGTGATCCCAAATGGTGAGGATGGTTACGTAATATATATAGTTACCTCGATTCAAGAATAAATAGAGCCCTAATGTAGAATGAAAAGGTGATTTGCCAATGCTTCTCCACATCACATGCAGCACGAGAAGAATTTTTTTAGTTCATTACTAAGGGTATGCATCAATCATATTTTGCTTTAAAGATATAGGGGCATTACTTGTATAGGATCACTTTTTAATATATTTACTAACCATAATAGTTTGAAGTATTTATTCAATCAAAAAGAGTTGAACATGAGACATTAAAGGCAGATGTGGTGACGGATGCTCTTAGCAAAAAAAATCAACAAAAATGGTAGCACATCGGGGAGTTGCACAAACTGAACTTGCCAAGCAAATTTTTGAATTGGATAAGGAGATAGTGGGTCAAACAAAGAAGGGATGCACAATAGTAATAGTAGCAAAGAATTGTTGAGTTTTCAGTCAATACCTGATTGGGGTATGACATCGTAATATCTAATCAGTGGAACTCAACTTGTGACAAAAATGAAATCATTTGTCACTAGGTGTTTTAGTGTTAACATACCATACAGATTTATTAGATGTGCAGGTATAACAGAAGTTAACATCTTGCTAACCCAAGAATCAACTAAACCAAGTAGGCATGACTTAAAAAGTTTTAGAGTATACTTCTAAGTTGTCAATAAAAGGATATTCTTTGCAACAATACCCTCAGACATTGCTTGGAACCTTGTTTGCTGCAAAGCATATAGCCAAACCTATCAACATCCACAAGCTCTACAAGAAATACAAATATTCACCATACTAAGTAACTTACCATCTGCACAAGAAGGTTTTGAACCTGAAATGACAAAGAAAAGTTGATTACTCGTATGGAAAATGTGCTCACATAAAAAAGAATATTACATTAAAGAGAGGCCAAAATTTTAACATGATAAAGCTCATAAAACCTTCATTGTCACAAGATGAAGAGAATCCTGTTGGATTAAATAAAATAAAGTAGATAACCATAGACTACAAGATCAAAGGGGGAATTTTTCCTATCTAGGTAATGGATGCACAACTATGAAGGAAATTATAAGACTGAAAAAATAAAGATTGATGTGCATCAAAAACCAAGGACGTGGAATAATATTACTCACAAATGCTGTCATGTCAGCAGTACTCTGAAGTGAACCTTCGGATTCGTTATCAGTCTGCTATAATCAACATTTTCCAATTAGCTAATGTAATAGGCATTATTCAACAGTTGATATGGCAAGGCAAGACATATATATCACAAAACACATTAAAAAAAATAAGAAAAAGAAGAGACGAGGAAAATTATTATAAGCACAAGTAGATCAAACATGAAGCACTATCTAACCCAAAATTATTGCTGAAGAAAAAAAGGCATCGAATGGCACAATTGTCGTAAATACAATGACAAGGAGGCCGCTCATAGGACAGTTACGAGAAATCATAAAGGAATAATGCGTACATTTCTGCTTTGAAGATTAGAATCTGCACCCTGCCCTACTTATGTGCAGTTTACGGTGGCTAACATATGAAACAACAAATCAAGTATATCAACCAACCATAGGAGGGAACAGCCACCATTTTCAACTATGCAGAAACCGTGGACATATATACGGAAACACGCACCATTACCACACATCCAACTTCTCAGAAACAGTGAAACAGGCCAAAGAATATTTATTACCATTCCCATAGTTTGAAAAGAACAATAATTAGAAAATATATGAGATTTCATGCAAAAAATGCTACGCGATCAAGCACATCACAAAAGATAGAAAACTTTCAGAAACCAAAAAAAAATCTGAGTAGTAGAAAGTGAACGCAAGTAACAAATTCAATTATAAACATTTTCTAACTTCCAATATGGAGTTTGCTCAGCTTGGAACAGAGAGTTTTGCCAGATTACGCGCAGCGCAATTTACCGAACCAAGGAGTAGTATGCTTAACAAAAAGAAACACAAACGCATTCCCAAGTGTTGCAGAGATCCATCCATCGATCGATCCAAGTAATGGTAGGTTTACATGTGATTAGGGTTTCCGAGGGGCTAACCTTAGGGGCCAGGGGATTGGTGGAAGCCATGGAGAAGCGATCAAAACCCTAGATTTCGGGAATGAATGAATCGCCTTCCTGGGTCTCGGCTCGTCTCTACTGTTGAGATTTGAGAAGAGGAGAAAAGCGAATGAGCACCAAATTACGGAAAAGATAAGGGGGAAATTGAGACGGTCTAGGCGAACGGAACGAGCGATGGGCGAGGGTAATGGGTTCATGCAGCTTTCACCCGAATCCGCATCGGAACCCGATTTGCTAATTTAATTGAGAATAGCGAGTAACGGGTGGTTCGTTCGAAAAATTAATGCACAAGAAACGCTTAATAATATAATACTAAAGGCTGTGTATACAAGTGAAGAAAGAAATAAGGTGGAAAAGAAAGGAGGAGAATAAAGGAAAAGGGATGGAAAGGAAAACAACTCACGGGAAAATCACGTGACTCGAAAAAAAAAATAGCATTGCAGGCGTTGATGGACGGAGGCTGTGAAGGCGGAGGCGGAGGCGGCGAAGGTGGACGGACGAAGGCGGAGGCGAAGTCTGGGTGGGCTCGTGAGATGGACGAGCTCGTGAGGCAATGAACACGAACGGCACGCCAAAGAAGACGAAGACGGATGAAGGCTGAGGCTGTGAAGGCGGACGAAGGAGGTGGAGGTGGAGGCGAAGCCTGGGTGGGTGGGCTCTTGAGATGGACGAGCTCGCGAAGGCAGACAACGGAGGCAGACGAAGGCGGAGGCTGTGAAGGCAAGCTGCGAAGGGGGATAGACGAAGGTGTGAAGGCGGACGAAGGAGGATGGCAGAGGCGAAGCCTGGGTGGGCTCGTGAGATGGATGAGCTCGCGAAGGCAGAGGTGACGAAGGTGGAGGCTGCGAAGGTGGACGGCGGAGGTTGCAAATGCGGACGGATGAACTCGTGATGGCGGACGTGACGAAGGAGGAGGCGGACAAAGGCGAAGGTTTTCTTGTTTTGAGTGCGCACGCATGATCACAAAACGCGAAAAAATTGGGTCCAATTTTCCCCCCTTTTCCGTTCCATCTTTTCCATCCGTTTGGGTAAACTACGGAAAATTTATTTTTCTATCCTTTATCTCCTTTTTCTCCTCTGGTATACACAGTGAAGGAATTTTTTTATTAACACTGTTTAGTAGTAAATAAAACAGGAGGAAATGAAAAGAAAGCTAGAAAGAAAAATTTTTTAGATGAGTTTAATAGGAAGGATAAAAAATAAATGAGATAAAGTGAAAGAAAAAATAACTTATTTTTTTTAAAAAAAAAATCACACAACTTAAGGCGCGTAGCTTTTAAGCTATTTTTAAATAGAAAATAATTAAAAAATTATTTGATAATGAAAAGTAAAAATAAAAAAATTAAAAATTAAAAATTAAAAATTAAAAATTAAAAAAATATAATTTAATACTTTCACAATGTCTACTTTTCAAAAAAAGATAATTCAATATTCGTTTAAAATTTTAAGTATTAGTATTTTAAATAATTTAAAATTATAATATTAAATTTAACTGTAGTTAAAAAGTTATTAACCAAACATCTTATAAATTTTGACAGTGCAATATAATATAACACAACACAGTTCGGCACCGTTATAAAGTTATTAACGGCGGGGCCAAACAGGCCCTTAAACTCACCCTCTCTTCCTCTCATGCCCCCTCTCCTTCTCGTGGGCATCTCTCGCCACCTCTTTTACTATCGCCTTTGTCATCGTCGTCGCTTCTTATTATCTCCGTTGTTATTCATCCCATTTTTCCCTAGCTTTTTTTTTCGCTCAATAAATATACTTATTTTTTTTCTTTTTATTTTTTTAAAATTTTTTCTTTTTATATTTTTCTTTTCTTTCAATTTTTTTCCTCGCTACTAAACACAATATAAAACTCAAACCTAGATTTTTTTTTTTTTTTTTTTTTGGTTTCTCTCAACTACATTTGATTACCTCATATTTGCGGATCTTATAGTATAAGATTCATTTAATAATACTAACGGGTTGTTCATTGTTATTTTAAGGTTCATTTAAATTTAAAAAATATGAAAACATGAAAAAAAAGAAAAACACAATGCATTAAAAAAATATATTCTCATTTATCTAGTTTCCTCATATACCCCCTATTTGATGAATCACTTCGGCAACCTACCCACACTTTTCCACCGTGAGTTGATATTCTCTCCAACTATTTTTTTCTCTAAGCACAAAAAGAAAAAGGTATCACAGTCCATTTTTTCAACAATTTAGGTCCATAAATCATATACAAACCATAGCAAAATAACCCACAAAATCTATTTAAGTTAAATTGAACTTGATCCATTATTAAATAGGTCAATTCTACTTAACCCATTTACAAATGGGTCAGCCCAACACAACCTATTTAATAATAATAATAACAATAGTAACAATAATAATAATAATAATAATAATAATAATAATAATAATATATACTAAAATAAATAGTATATTATAAAATACAAATTTACTATGTATTATAAGTACAATTTGCTACATATGACGAATAATGTGTATATTATAAATGGATTATGTGAATCAACTCATTTATAACCTAGCCTACTAAAATATGATCAATGTGATAAAGGAGTTAATTTATTTAAGACCTAAATTTGATTAGACTCATTCTAAACTCACCCACTTAACTTCGTGTTAAGTTAGATCGTGTAAATGGGTTATGTCTTTATCCCTCTCATTAAGTCCAACCGGCCTTTCAATAATTTAAGCATTCACAAAAATAATATTGCGATGAAACATGATATCTGCGCACATTTTTACATAAAACCTATATTATTACAATGCAATTGCTCTACTAAAGTAGATTTCATTATCAACTAATCTATAATAATTTTACTATTCTAACCCCTTGATTTTTTTTAAAATTATCTTTAAAGGGTTTATATGGGTCTTGCCTACCGTAGGTTCTATTGAGTGTTGCAAAAATTGCGGTTAGTAGTTAAAATATATGTACTATTTATAAAATTAACTCAACAAAACATATTTACTTACGACAACCGAATGAACATTGTATAAATAAGATGCATGACACTCAAAAACTTTGATCTTGGGCACGATATATGCAGGAAAATAAATTATCACGTTTAGGAGCGCATTTTCTAGCCAGAGCAAGATGGGTTTAAGATAGTAAAAATTTTATATAAAATAATAATAATTATAATAAAAAATATTTAAAATACATAACTTTAGTGTCATATAATTTTTATCGTTGTTTAATATAATATTTTTATATTTTTTATATTTTTATATATAATAGAAATTTATCCAAGATAATAGAAAGTTAAATTTTTTTATACATAGTAAAAATTTATCTAAAATGATAAAATTTTATTTTCATTGCGATTATCAAACCCAGATGGGCAGGGATTACGGTATTCTTAAAAATATATATATATGCAATGGGCCTTGCCTATTAAATTTTTCCGATGTTTATGCTGTGTCTGTCCGCCAGGACAACTCTGCCAGGCAAAGGACAATAAAATTAAAATTTAGAAACATCTGAAGCTCAATACATGACTAGGCAAATAGAATGCAAATCTCAAGAAGAAATATACTATTCTTGATTCCTATGCAACTAAAGCATAATAAAAGCCCGGGTATCATTTTTTTTTTGACATTATTCACTATCAAGATACAAGAGTACAGAGGGTATAAGAGTTCAAATAAGGAATTCGGAAGTTGATATTTTAAGAGTATAAATTCTACATCAAAATTAAGAGCTTACGTGATTGTTTTGATGTGTGATAACGTTGAGATACCTACTATTCATATAGTTAACAAAACTTTGTTCACTACACGAATGTTAGGTTATCATAGTACAATTAAATTTCAGAAAATAATTCGTTCTACAAAAGAAAGAATAAAAGCTTTACTTGAGAAAAGTACAAGCTAAAAATAAGAAAATGTATGATATCAAAGAGGTTAGGAGTTCTAGAGTCCACGTCGGGGGAAGAACCGACGGAAACATGGGAACAACAATGGAACCGACTATCCAGCCAGTCACAAGAGCCGCAAACCTGGGAACAGAAAATTAATCAATTGACATACACAAGCTTATGAACTACAATGTAGTTCAATATGAAAAATAACTTACCCAGTTATTGAGGCTCTCAAAATATTCTTCATCTTATCATTTAGGAAGTAGATGCATGATAGAAGTGAGAGTGCAACCTGCAAAAGAACACAGTGTCATTGTTATGGAATAAATCGGCCGTATTTTGCCACTAGTATACAGATAATTAGATATAACACTTCTAGTGTGCGCATTAACAAACAAATTCTGCTCTTTGTACTTAAACTCGTAGTTTTAAATCTTAGTTTGTACATGTCTATCAATCTAATCTCATACCCGTATTAGTTAGATGCATTATATTATGTTGCACTGATACTATTTGAAATAACCAATGCTATACCTATGCTGATTGAGTGTCGGATAGAAATATACTCATGTACCAGGCAATATGGATAGTTTTTAAAACCTTTGTTTCACTATTAGGCATTAGCAGTAATTAGTGGAAGCAAAAATGAAACAGGTTTGTTCTACTGAAAAAACAGGTAAAGTACATAGAATGTGCTGGCCTGATCGATTTTAAACTTCTAGGATCTCAAATGAAAAATATATAGAATGGCAGAGAGAAAACATCAAAGCCATACCTGAAAAGCAGGTCCAGTCTCGGCTGAGTTCATTATACTCCACACCCCCATGAAACCAAAGAGGAAAAATCTTCTAAGGATCACATCAGTTGGAGGTAGTTCCACATAATCAAGCAATCTCTTTATCCATGGTGGTGATTCTTCCACTTGTTTTTTTAGCCTGCTCTTCAGATTGATCTTTGAATTCTTACGTTTCCAAAAACTGGCCATAAGTATCCTCTCGTAAGCAGCTTCAATACACTCAAAACTGCTCTCATGCCCTGCAAATTGTTTCAAAAGAAAATTTCGAGCCTCTAGGATTTCTTCTTCAGAAGCATCACGAGTCACCCCAAGACGTTTGTGAGGATCCCAGACATTCATTCGAGGAAATTTGGAAACACTTTCTGAAAGAAATGACAAAATACTTCACAACAGAAATTCCAAAACCAGATCAATAACAAGACTACCTTGCCTGTGCAGATGTACGTAAGTACACATACATCTGTTAAATTGGCACATGTTAACAAAATCACTCGTATGAACAATTTATCATACTTCTGCTGATGTACATGTAATGGAACAGAAAATTTAGATAGCCACATGACAACGGAAATACTATTAGGTGATTTAATGCTCAGTTCAGTTACTAAATTAGACTACAATTATTTATCACACTTAGACACATCATGTGCATTCATCACCAACCCGCATTGTTCTGAAACAGTAATTTAACATCACGGGACCAGAATATATCCGCTCGAGAACACAGAGTTGATGTGACATTTTCTTGTTTTGAGTAAGGTTCTTATTTTTGGCACTATACATCAAAACATTATCTAAAAATCAATATTGAAGGTGTAGTAGTTACATTAATCAATCAGGTGGAGGCTAAATAAAACAATGGGAAACATGTGACCTTAGTCTCATTGTAGTAATAAAACATCAATAACTTTGTTATGCTTGCACTTTATGAAAGTTCAAAATTAGAGTTTGATTACAATTATAAATCTAACACCAAAGAAGCCACAATAGAGACACTTAATTTAATGAAATGATATCAACGCCAAAGTTTAAGAAGCAAAGAAGGAGAAGAGAATCAAAGGGAAAGTAGAGACTGGAGAGAAGAGATAGCATCAAAGATAATTTGAGAGTTTATTCAACAAATCTAATAGTATGAAAGACGTCAACCATATACAGGATTGTACACGTAACCCAAGACAAATGGAAGCCACTAATATAACATAAAACTAACTCGTGATCTAATAACAACTTACCTGTCAACACAAGATTTAATAGAAAACTGATAAATAATAAATATTTAATATCTCTACTTGTACTAACATAATAAAATCAAGTAACTAATACCACATCAATCTCCTTCACTAGAAAGAAAACTATTTCTTTGCAAGTTGTTACCTCACGTTGATACTTAGTGAAGGAACCTGCACTCCATAATACTCAATATTTTTACTAATCTTTCTCCTTTTCCTATAAATTTTTGAAAATTTGGCTATTTCCTTCTTTGTGTCAATTACTTTTTTTGTTGTCCCATTTCACATGGGTCTCACATGATAAGGAAGGTTTTTCCTATTTGTTGTTTGTGGTGCCTCCTTTTTTTCGCATGTAGTTCACATAACCAAGCAAAAACCATAATGCTTCCTCATACCATTATTCACTCAACTCAGCTCTATAGTGTTGCAAGGCGAGTGCAAGGCAGACAATGGAAATGGTGCCACAAGCGACAAAGATGGATTCTATGAGAGCCGTGAGAACTTGAGACATATGGACAATGGAGATGGTGGGCGAAGGCAACAACAACTTTGGGAGAGTGGAAAGCATGAGAATGAGCACTATTATTAAGGACAATGACCATTGATCTACATGAATGAGCAAGGACATCCATGGCAAGCCCTAACGAGCAATAGGATGTTGTGACAATGGAGGCAAGTATGGAGGAATAAGGATCTTACAAGATGACCTTTATTTATTTCCTCATTTTTATTTGGCGCCAATTAGGCAAGGAAGGAGAAAGGAAGGGTGTTGGCAATTTGTAGAGGATAAGGGTTGGGTGCAAGTTGCAATGGCAGGCAAGAGGTTTGGAAGCAAAAGGAGCAACAATGATAGATAGGAGTATTGTAATAATCATCAGGAAGGATGTCAAGATAGTCATGATCATTGGGCCAGGGAGTTGTAGTGGTAGCACTATTGATGGTGGGAGAGGAGTGAAGATCAAAGAGCATTGTAGGGAATTTGTTAGAGAGTGGACATCAAAGGGAGTCATAGTTAGTTTGCTGGGAAAGACACTGCTAGCTTTTGTTAAGGGAAAGGTTAGGGTAATTGTTGTAAAGGACTTACAAGCTAGGAATGACTTCTAATGATTCTGTCAAGGCAACAATGATGGGATCAACCGTACAGGGGGAGGTTACTTGTGGGTGATTGCCGAAGAATGAGAGTTGTTTCGATTTTGATACTAATTGATGCAGGAACCAGTGTTTGAGAAGAGAAGGGAAAGATAATTTAATAATGCATTGATAAGATCTTATTACAAAAGAGTGAAAGACTTAAATCATGCATATAGACTTAAGATATAACCCTAGATAAATACAAGACACTAATTAAAGATACCATTATCTCATAAATCTAACAATCACTTATCCACTAACAATGACTTAATAATAACTATAAATAACAAATAATTAATATACATCCTCATTAACAATATAATATAATTAATAAATTCATTTTGCATCAAGTGGTAATGACATTATTTATTTTATATAATCATATGCTATAAAATGCTCAAGAAAGTTGTTGAGTATTACATTAATGACCACTCATATTAGTTTTCAATCAAGTGCATATGCAAGTTAACATTTGTGCAGGTGTATACAATTTAAGTGCATTTTGGGCTAGTATATTCAAGTGAATGACTTTAATTTGTATGAAGGAAGCTACAACGTAAAAGAAACATTTATCCATTCCCACATAGTGCAATTGCACACTTTGTTTCTGGTACACCATAACATAATATTGGACAGTGTCAAGATGTAACAATCTATATACTTCTGTGCAAGATTTGCAAAACTGGTCAGCTTCTGACTTCGTTCCATCTTTGTCTGCCTGCACCTCCGCTGTACTGGGTACTGACGTTGTTCTTGAGACAAGGTTAGACCGATTCATACCACCTATAGCGAGCTGTAAAGACTGGTTTATCTTATTTGCTTCTATGTATAATCACCAGCAAATGAATGCTACAAGCTCATGCAACCGCTAAACTAATGCCATGTTCCAATCATCTGTTTCAGTCAAATAAAATGTAACCAAAATCTATATGACTAGACTCTACGGACAATGGCTTTAATTCATTCAGGAAACTTTGAATTTATTCAGAGAGCATAACTAAGGTGGGACATTTAGCCACCCATCTGTGAATGTCAAGAGAAGCCTCTTTACCATCAAGAAGAAGGAAATAGAATTCCTGCCTCCTCAAAAGATAGAGGTACAAGTCCATTTTTACAGGATTTAAGAATCACATCGAACCTACGTTATACCAATGGAACAACTCAATCTCAGACTGGCATCTTTGAGCTCACTAATATTAATCAATTTCTTTGTCTTCATTCATTCACTTCCAGCAATTATACACAGAATTGGTCAGATTATAAAATTTGCTTCAGACAGTAAATAGCGAAGACAAATCAATTAGGCTCACCGAAGTTATAACTGTCTCCGGCGCCGCCGCCAAGAGCCACATCCATCGAACATCTGGGCGTCCCGATAACCCTACGTGCACCCCTCAGCGGCTTATTATCCCTGCGAAAAAAAACGGAAGCATAAATCCAATTTCACTTCATAGAACTTGACATTTCCAAAATAAGAAGAGCGGATTAATCACCACGGGGAGGACGGAACATGATTTCTCGGCCGCAGATGGTTCGGGCGAAGGCAAAATCCAGAGTAGTAACAGCTATGAGGATTCGAGAGGAAAAGGGAGCTCATCTCTCTCTCTCCCTCTCCCTCGATGAGGCGGCGGCGGTGGATTGGAAGAGGGGCGGAACTCGTCGGTGGTTGGTTGATGGATATGACAACAACAAAGCCGTCTTTGGGCTTTGCAGGCTCAAATATATGCGACGCAATTAATTAGGATTAATTCAATCAATTCTTCGTATTTTCATCACATATTCACAAGCATCGCGTCGGTTTAGAGTTAGAGAGGGACTAGGGATTTAGGGCAGGCTGAGAGAGTGATTTAGAATTTAGAGTTTAAGCATTTAGGTTATAAGAGTAAATTTGTTATTTCAATGATGGGACGAGTTCAGGGTCGGATACTTGAATTTCTATACTTGACTTTGACTTAGACTTGGCAAAACTTACTCAATACGAAATTAGATGGATTCGGATCAACTATAATCGTATTTGGATCATAAATATGACCCGAAAATAATCGAATCGTGTCGGGTTTTAGCCTACACATAAGCTCAAAATTTTATTATTTTTAATAGAATTTTTATCAATTTATTATTTTTATTTAAAATATAAATGATAAATGAGTTATTCGGGTTGTGTTGGGTTAACCCGATTATATTTGGGTTGTGTTCGTGTTAGACAGTTAACCCAATTGATTAAAAGAGTCGTGTTCGGGTTAACTTAATTGGGTCATGGGTCACAACTGATACGACCTATTTATGACCCGCTGACCTGAATTACCAGGTTTACTTTGATCCATTCTTACTCCGTCGGGTTTTACCAAACTCGATCGGAGACTCAGTTAACTCAGATTTTTTCTGTTGACTTTGGGTTAGTGATGTGCTTTATTGTCATCCCTATATGCAGAAATATTGTTTAGAAATCCTAGACAAAATAAGTTTAAATTCAATCAATTTCTCTACCTATAAGATCAAATTGTGTGAATCTTAAAGCAATTGCCTACCTCACTTGGACTCGACCTTTCAAAATTATTGATACAATTTAGTAAGTTAAATTCAATCAATTTATCCTGCCTATTAGACTTTGTGAAAAGCGTGGACAACAGTTGAATGAAGGTGAAATTCACTTGGCCCCACTTTGACTCCTTCCCTCGAAACTACTCCCGAATTCAAACTTAAAACCTCACATGTTTAAACAGACTCACCTAACACTCGACCCATTAGAGAACTAAGTCCGCATATGAAAACCTGATCACTGGTCCCACTAGGGAATCACGCACTCAACTATCTAATTGTTTATAAACAAAATTTCACACGTGTTACATGTGTAAAAATGATACATATTGTAATAATTATTTTGAAATGAAAATATTGATTTACGAACTTAGTTTTAGGATAGATTTATAAGTTAAAACCCAATAAGGTTTGGATCGGGTATAAGGATTGAGGTCAGGTTTAACACTACTTGACTAGTTATCATCTCTATTTGGTGGTGTTGCTTTTTCCTTTTAACCCGCTTTTGTTGTAAAAGGAACTCAAAGTTAAATTAGAGAAAAAGTGGTATCAAACACACTCTTAGTTGTAAATAAATAAAGTTAATGCACAAAATTTAAATTATTATTAGTATTTTTAATATATTAAAATAGATTATTATTTTTAGATAATTACTGCAAACTCCATTTTATTACATTATTTAAATCCATTATTCTTGCTGGTGATACAACTACTCATGGTGTGGAAGTGGAAAAAAATTCCTGAGCAATGAGGGGTTACTCAAGAATCCTAAGCACAACGCTTTAAAAAAATATCCACGATCCTAAAAATCATGGAAAAATATCTATGATAATCTACATAACGAGAGCTTTCCAACGGTACCAAGATCTACGAAATTGGATATCCACGATGAGAGATATTGTGGATCAAAAGATCATGGATCAAAATACTGTTATTGTAGTAGTTTTGCTCCATGATTTTTTGATCCACGGTATCTCTCATCGTGGATATCCAATTTCGTGGATCTTGGTACCGTTGGAAAGCTCTCGTCGTGTAGGTTATCGTGGATATTTTTTTCACGATTTTTAGGATCGTGAATTTTTTTTAGGGAGCTGTGATTAACTTTTCTTGAGCAGCCCCCTTGCTCAGAAAATTTTTTCGTGGAAGTGGCCCCGAAGTCCAAAGACTCGTGTAATGTTGCATCTCAACCTTAACTAAATAATTTTATTATAAAATTAAATAAAACTATGCATGAATTTTTTTTCATACCGAAAATTTAAATACTTTTTTGTCCATTACGACATTTAACCAACGGCATCACGGACTGAAGTCATTCTCCATTATTTGAGTTATTTCTGCAAATTAATACTGTAGTAAGTAGGAAGAAAAATAGAAAGAAAAAGATAAAAAGAAAAAAAAATTCCCTTATTTTGTAGAAAAGAAAGAAAGAGAGAAAAAGAAAAAATAACTCTATTTTCTTTCATAATGCTCTTCTTCTAAATCGGGCGAAAAGCTTAAAATGCATTATAGAGACCATTGTTCATGCTTAAGCTTGCACCTGCCACCGTTTATGAGAGCTCGAGCTCGCCCTCGTCGCCGTCCATGCACACACGCAAACTCGAGCTCACTCTCATCACCGTTCATGCATCCTCACTACTGTCTATGCGAGCTCTAGCTCGCCCTCTCCGCCGGAGCTGGAGCTTGCTGCCGTCCACATGAGTTTGAGCTCATCCTTGCTGCCTTCCGCCTCACCCTTGCCACTGTCCATACGCCCTTGCCGCTTGTTGTCTACACATGCTCAACCACTCACCACCGTATGCGAACACGAGATCACCACTCGCTGAACGCACATGATTCCATCTTCTTTTTCCTCTTTTTCTCTTTTTCCTTTTTTTTTCCTCAGTCATACTAAATGTCACGCCCACCCAATACAACCCAGTCCACGTCAGCAATTTCTCCTCGCACTGTGCGCCGAATTCGAGATCGAAATCGAATTCGATTTCAGCCGCTTCTCAAATTTGTATTGACCTAGTCAGCGTCTCGTTTCGAACGCCGAACGAGACGTTCGTCTGCTCGCTTCCGCCTTCGCGAAACGAACGCTGCGTTCGTCCTTCGACGCCAGAGCAGAAGGGGGAGACGGGAGGGCTGAGGCGTGTGGCAGGTTCGACGTCCTCGTCCGAACCTCAGCCTACGTCGCCGGATGACGCCGTTGCCGAAGATGGCGAAGGAGGAGGGAAGAAGGCTTGGAACAGGGGGAAGCCGCCGGAAAACCAGAGGAGCACACCGTCGCCTGAGAAGGCAAGAATATAGGGAAATTTATCTGATTCGAACCTCCAAACCAGTTACATAAAACCCTATACAGATATACCTCAGACCTTCCCTCTCTCACTCACGACAACGGCGATGTTCGCCGTTGCCTTACAGTCGCACCTCTCGATTGTTTTCACCACTGGATCTACCCCTCACCGGCAGTTCTCCTCGTCGCCGAAGGGAGGTAAGCTCGTCGCTGGCGTGAACTCCGTCGCTGAAGGAAGCACCCTCTGCTCTCGGCCGAAGCTTCTCTCAGTCTTCCTCATGATGCCTTTCTTCCATTGCTCGGCTGACCATTTAAGGACGAAGGAGACGTCTTCCTCCTTGGAAAGCCAGCCGTCGCCAGCATTTTTCCCATCTTCGTCGATGCCTTCTTCGCCGGAATGGAATCCGTCAGCTCTGCCGGAGTTGCAGCCGCGGACGGCGCCGGAAACATCGCTGAGCGTGATCGAAGATGTGGGTTGATTTGGGTATTGGAGAGGAATTGGGCCGTCGCCCAGCCTCTTTGTTCCTTGGCCCAGCCCACTTCCACTTAGGCATCACATTTTTCCCCCACCTGAAATGGACGTCGCCCTCGACGTCCTCTACCATCACAGCCACCGTCGCGATGTATGCCACCTCGTCTGAAGTGGTGATAGAGTTGACTCGCGTCCTCGCGAGATCCGTCGTTCTCCGCGTCCCTCGCGCTCCAAAGGTCGAGGCTGGCAAGCTACCTCGCTGGATGCCGGAAATCCAACAGGCCGCGTCCTCATGGAACACTTGGACTCCTCCCAAGTGTGGCATCATGCCTGCCTTTGCTTGCCGAAGTAAGTCATAGCCGAGGATGACATCGAAGTCGTCCATCCTCGCTACTCGGACGTGGTGTCGTTCGCTCCAACGACCTAGCTCCACTGGCGCGTCGTAGGAGATCCCAACCATCCGCTGCTCAGAGGTGTTAACAGTCTTCACCCGCTCCTCCGTCGGTGAAGTGCGTAGATCCAGTCGCGCTGCCATTCACTCCGATACGAAGAGGTGAGTCGTGCTTGTGTCGACCATCGCCTCCACCTCTACTCCACGTATCCGTATCGGGATGAAGATCAACCTCGCTCCACTCGAGGTTGCCGCCGTGATCGTGTCGATCGTCATAGATCCGAGTATCAACGGATCATCGTCCTCAGCTGACTCTTGTGCTGCGATCGCTGCGAGTCGCTTCTGCGTTGGGCAGTCTCTCATCAAATGGGGCCCTTTGCAAAGGAAGCAGTCAAGGGTCCTGTGTCGGGGAGGCTCCTGCCGTTGCTGGGGACGTGCAGGTTGTCCTCTCTCTTGCTGGGGAGAGGGTCTCCGTCTATCTGGGCCTCTTGATCTCACAGGAAAGCCGCGCTTCCGAGGGGATTTTGATTCTCTCGATGTCATCGTCCGCGCATCCACCAAGGCTTCAGCCACCGCTACGGCCTCCCTCCAACCATGGGGCGCATGCCGTCGGACCTCCGCCTCGGCCCACGGCTGAAGATGTCGGAGGAAGGTGTGGCGTCGGTCCGCCTCCGACATGTCGGGGATTTGCAGCATAAGCGTCGAGTAGGCTCGGACATAATCCTGGATCGATCCAGTATGTCGAAGCTTATCGACCTCGTCGCGCGCCTGATCCTCCGAGTTCCCGGGGAGGAACTGCCGTCGCAGTTCGTCCCGGAATACCTCCCAAGTCCAATGCGCAGTTTCTGGTGACGAATCGACTTTGGTGCGCCACCAAAGCTTTGCGTCGTCGGTGAGGTAAGCGGTGCACACCTGCACCTGATCGCCGTTTGGGACATGATTGGCGACGAAATATTGTTCTATGTCCCAAACAAAGTTGCCTAACTCCTTAGACGTACAGACACCTCCGTACGCCTCTAGTTCGGGGATCCGGACTTTGGTCCTTGGAGCCGCCTGCTCCGTTGAAGTCCCGGCCCCAGAAGATCCACCTTGTGCTTGCGCCAGCGCTAGGCGCAGCACAGCGAGGTCCGCCTGCATTTGTTGGTGCGCCGCTTGCGCACTTGCTACTTGCCCCTCCAGTGTCCGTTGGAGCGAGACAATTTGTAACCGTTGCCCCTCAACGGTTCGATGTAGATTCTCCAGAGTTGGAACAACACCTTGTTCCCTATTTCCGGTCAAGCCGAGCACTTCCTCGACTCGATTCAAACGATCTCCCTGCGTCACCATGTTTGCCGTGATCTTTTTTCGCTCTGATACCAGAGTCACGCCAACCCAATACAGCCCAGTCCACATCAGCAATTTCTCCTCGCACTGTGCGCCGAATTCGAGATCGAAATCGAATTCGATTTCAGCCGCTTCTCAAATTTGTATTGACCTGGTCAGCGTCTCGTTTCGAATGCCGAACGAGACGTTCGTCCGCTCGCTTCCGCCTTCGCGAAACGAACGCTGCGTTCGTCTTTCGATGCCGGTCCTCGACGCCGGAGTAGAAGAGGGAGACGGGAGGGCTGAGGCGTGCGGCAGGTTCGACGTCCTCGTCCGAACCTCAGCCTACGTCACCGGATGACGCCGCTGCTGGAGATGGCGATGGAGGAGGGAAGAAGGTGCGGAACAGGGGGAAGCCGCCGGAAAACCAGAGGAGCACACCGTCGCCGGAGAAGGCAGGAATATAGGGAAAATTTATCTGATTCGAACCTCCAAACCAGTTACATAAAACCCTATACAGATCTACCTCAGACCTTCCCTCTCTCACTCACGACAACGGCGATGTTCGCCGTTGCCTTACAGTCGCACCTCTCGACTGTTTTCACCACTGGATCTACCCCTCACCGGCGGTTCTCCTCGTCGCCGGAGGGAGGTAAGCTCGTCGCTGGCGTGAACTCCGTCGCCGAAGGAAGCACCCTCTGCTCTCGGCCGAAGCTTCTCTCAGTCTTCCTCACGATGCCTTTCTTCTGTCGCTCGGCCGACCATTTAAGGACAAAGGAGACGTCTTCCTCCTTGGAAAGCCAGCCGTCGCCAGCATTTTTCCCATCTTCGTCGATGCCTTCTTCGCCGGAATGGAAGCCGTCAGCTCTGCCGGAGTTGCAGCCGCGGACGGCGCCGGAAACATCGCTGAGCGTGATCTTCGTCCGCGTGATCGAAGATGTGGGCGACGTTGATTTGGGTATTGGAGAGGAATTGGGCCGCCGCCGAGCCTCTTTGTTCCTTGGCCCAGCCCACTTCGACTTAGGCATCACACTAAACACCGCCTAATCAAATCATATCAGGGGCACGTGAACTGCGTGCTTGCAGTAACTTAAATAAAATAAAAGCAAAAGAAAAATTGTTTTTTTAATCTAAACACAAATAAAATAATTGCTAGCAAAAACAAAAAAAATAAAATTGAAAGAAAAAAAAGTCACCAGAGCAAGAAATAAATAAATTAAACCGAAGCCTTCCAATGGGCCCGACCTACCACATGCACCTCAATCAAAACAAAACTGATGCCGAACGGAAGAGACCAAATTGGTCAAGCACGTAGATGTAAACGTACCGACAAATATTGATTTGATTTGAATATTAAGCAAATATGCATGAAACATGTGACGTTCCTGAGAAATCATGCAATTGCACGCGACCTCTTATCGACGTGTCGAGCGGTTTGAATCCCAAATTAGGTTTGGTCCGAGAATTTATGAATTAATCCTTGACATTTATAGAATTAAATATTTGGAAAATAAATAAAAAGTAGGAGGCCGGTGGGCGGTTTTTGTGGTTGATATTTCCACCCCTTTTTTATTGTCGAGGTGTGCCTCTCCTCTGCGCCTTCCCGTGCGAATATTGGGCTGCTCCAGCATTGCCCTATGAACTATGAAGTGAGTGGGATGGGGTAATAATAACAGCACTAGTGGTATTTTTTTAACTGTAATCTCTGCGCAAAGAAAATGGTAAAATAATGAGCATGCAAAAGGAGACCTACCGTCTACACGCCTTTTGTTGAACTTTGCTTAGTGCCCATCATTTTCTTCCCATGGCCCGCCAAATTAACCCACGATCAAGTCCGTTTTACCCAAAATATATTCAAACTCCTGCTCGTCAGCCACCACCACTGCCGCCGCCAGCATCTGGGCTCCCTTCTTCGCTTTCCTCCCCCACTTTCTGGATCCGCACTGTCAACACACCCAGCGCCATCGCCATCCCTTTCCCTTCCCCATGAGACCCCAGAACTCCTCGAAACCACTCCTGAATCGGAGACCACAGAACGGGCCGCCGCAGCAGTGCAGCTGCAAGCTCGTCTTCTTCTCCGCTGCCTTCCTCCTCGTCCTCATCAAGGTCTTGCTCCTGCCCGGCTCGCGCAGCTACCCTCCGGTCCGGATGCCGGAGGGCTGCGATCTGTCGCGGGGCGAGTGGGTGCCCGACCCGGACGCGCCGTACTACACGAACCGGACCTGCTTCACGATCCAGGAGCACCAGAACTGTATCAAGTACGGCCGCCCGGACCTCGACTTCCTCAAGTGGAAGTGGAAGCCGGACGGCTGCGAGCTGCCCCGCTTCGACTCGGCCTGGTTCCTCGACCTCGTTCGCGGCAAGTCGATGGTCTTCGTCGGCGATTCCCTCGCCCGCAACCAGATGCAGTCGCTCATGTGCCTCTTGTCAAGCGTAAGCTCCTTTTTCCACTCTGTTTCTCCTATTTTTTTTTGCAATGAATTTTGAGAAAACATATCTACTCAACAGTTTATATAAGATGTGCTATTGGCAATAAAAATCAAAACTACAAAGAAAAAGGGAATTAAAAGGACAAAATTACAAGAAAAAATTCTCTGAAAGTACTCATCAAGGCAAAAGAAATTAGATCTATTTGGTGACAATGATTGTCTGCTTTAAAGCATTTTTGGGTATCAATTTTATTGTGAATTTCCCTGACTATTCTGAAAGTAATGGAGGCAAAACATACATTTATGCTTTAAGAGCAATGAGATTAATACAAGAAAACTAAGCTTTAATAAACAAATGTAGTAGAGGAACCAAGTAAACTATTACTAAAATCAAACAGATACAAGGTTTCAGAGAATTTAATTATTTCTGATTGCACTCTGAAAGTTTAGTGTTGATTTATCTAATTATCTCTTAAAATAATAGAGAAAAACATACAAACTTTTGGATCAATTCAACTTGCTTCAGCTGCATATTTTGCTCTTCAAAGAAATGAAGCTTGTTAAACTCATTTCTTTTATTCCATTCTTGTTAGTTGCTTTCAACTTTGCAAAGGATTACTTGAAAAGCAAAAACAATTGTTCTGTTGTTTGTTCTTTTGTCCTCCCCAAGCTCAGGCACATTGATAGGCATCCAATTCAGTCATCAACTTAAAAGTGAAAACTAGTAGAGTAAATGAAGTTAATTACACTTTACTACTTTCGTTTTAGAAGAAAAATTCTTATTCCTAAGCATTTGATTGGCCCAAGTGAACTGTGATGCCCCCAGTCCCCATGCTAAGAGCAATGCAAACCGGCAGCATCTAGTTTCTTGACCAACTGGGATAAGCAAAGGAACAATTTAGACTCCAGATCTTTCTCTCAAAAGGAAATCATGCAGCTATTGAAGCTTTGAGTTGCTTTGAACCCTTACATAGCATCTTGAACCTTCACTAGCTTCTTCAAATGGCTCTCATTTCATAGCAAGAGTAATATTAGCTAGCTGGCATTCACACACCTGGTCTCCCCTAATTATAATAGAACTAAATTAATTTGATTCTCTTCACTTTATATAGGAGAATTAGAAAAGATCTTATTGGGGACAGTGGAGTTCATTAAATTATGTTATCTTCGAAAAAGATCCAATCTCAGCCATGTGTCTATCTTGCAGGCTTTCATAGTATTATTGAAAACAAAGATCCTCAAGTCGATGCTTTATTCACTAAAATCCAATAGTGTCCTCTCTCTCTCTCATGTTTGTTCTGCATGTGTGCTCTACAATTGGTATTTTTTGACACAGAGTGAGTACGTTAAGTAGTTTACTCTGTTTATGTTTCCCAGAGTGCTTTACCATATAATTTAGAGAATCCATACACTTTGCCCTCAGGTCATGTTTATTTGGACCGAAAAAAAAAAGAAAAAGATGGATTATATTTTTTTTATCATTTATTTGGGCGGACGGAAAATTGACAGAGGAAAATGGAAAGGAAAAATAAGGCATTTTCCTTCATTTCTCAATCCACTTAAATCGGACGGATTGCTCACTGCTTGCTTCGTTGGAAACTTATAACATTTTAAGAAAGTTATATGTTGTATTTTTTTTATATTTTAATTTTATAATTTTTAATAGTACTAAATAATATTTAATAATTTTATAGTATTTAATAATATTTAGTAATTTTTATCATTTTTAATAGTATTAAATAATATTTAGTAATTTTTATATTATATAATAGTATCGATAATAATTTTGTAATATTAATAGTATTTTATGTAATATGAGTAAAAAAATAAAAATTATGAGTGTATATATAAATTTATCAAATTATTCATCTTTTTAAGTAAACACAAGTAAAAAAAATTTATAGCATATTCTATTTATTTTTTTTTTATATATATATATATAATTTATTCGTCCAAATAAACATGGCCTTAGTCTCTGGTTGATGATGATGGTTTAAGTAGCAATATGGCTAAGGAGCTCATTTAACAGGAGAAATATGTAGAAGGATGCGATAAACAAAAAAATAAAAAGATATTAATTTCATCACGCCCTCTTTTGTACAATTAATTAAATTTAATCAGTTATTTATTTCCGGTCATCTTTTTCCTAGCCCTTCAATATCAAAATTTTGCAGAGTAGTAATTGAAAAATGAATTACCTTCACGCCGGCCGAAACGCAGGTGGAGCGGCCCAAGGACCTCTCGGACGGGAAGGACGAGAACTTCAAGCGGATGTTCTATCCGCGCCACCGCTTCACCATCTCCATCTTCTGGTCGCCCTTCCTCGTCCGCGCATACCTCGCCGACGCCGACGGGCCCAACCACACCGGCCTCTGGAACCTCTACCTCGACGAGGTCGACGAGAAATGGGCCTCCCAACTCCGCCGCTACGACTTCGTCGTCCTCTCCGACGGCAACTGGTTCACCCGCCCCTCCCTCTTTTTCGAGAACAACAAACTCATCGGCTGCCACTACTGCCACCTCCCCAACGTCACCGACCTCACCCTCCACTACTCCCACCGGATCGCCTTCCGCACCGCCCTCCGCGCGATCGGCTCCGCCGATGGCTTCAGGGGGAGGGTCATCGTGCGCTCGATCTCGCCGTCGCACTTCGAGGGCGGCGAGTGGAACAGCGGCGGGGACTGCAAGCGCCGCCGGCCGTTCCGGCGGAACGAGACGGCGATGGATTGGCTGGATCGGGAGTTCTACCAGCAGCAGGTGGAGGAGTTTAGGGCGGCGGAGCCGGCGGCCAGGGCAAAGGGCGTGCGGATGAGGCTGTTGGACGCGACGAACGCGATGCTGCTGAGGCCGGACGGGCACCCGAGCAGGTACGGGCACTCGAGGCGTAAGAGCGTCGCCATGCCCAACGATTGTGTGCATTGGTGCCTGCCGGGGCCCGTCGACATGTGGAACCAGTTGCTGTTTCTGATGGTGGGCGAGCGATGAGAGTACGCAAACGAGTACGTTTAAGAATTCAGAAAAAGTAGGATTAATCATTAACATTGGCGTTTGTGTGGAGGTGTTGGAGACGTTATTTGATTTGTCTCCCGGAGTTGCACACTATAGAGGTAATTATTTACTATATTTGCCCTCTTCCAAGTCCCAATGTAAGTTTTCTGTGAAAAAAAAACACTTTGCCTGAAAATAGTCCCACGTAGAGACAAGCGGGAGGCATGCGTTGCACGTGGAAGATAAAATTTTTTAAAGATATCGTTAATTGCTCTCAATAGCCTTACGTGCAATTATTCAGAAACGCCCAAAGCATGCCGGGCATGATGTGATTGGACTGCGGCTGACCTAATCGGGCTTTTTATTTTTTGTTCTGATTTGGATCCGAACTCGACCATATGTGCCAATGTGGATCCAACTGCTTCACCAATTAAAGTACATTTGCCAAGCCCATCTATGACTCGTCACGCTGTGCCCTGTGGGGCCCCAAACACTTCAAATAAACTATCCTATCAGCTCTTGCATACACATTGTGGGACCCAACACCCATATGACTCAACGTTGCTATATATTTTAGTCAATTATTGGGTTTCTGTTTAATTTAAGGCCACGTGTCCTGACAAAATAACAAATGGGGCTCCGAAAGCAACGATCATGCGACTTTAAAATTACAGAGAAGGCACCGAGTTTGCCTCGAACAGGTCAAAATCGATTTTGACCGATCGCCACAACAACAATTTATTTGAACAATTTAAATGCAATTATTTGATGCTTTTCGTCATTATCCGGTTTCCATAAATTCTACTTAGCCACGCACTCCAGACTTCACCAAACTCATCTCCCCAGTGGGACCCGCTGGAGGTAACGTCCGCCCCGCTCGCTTTTGGAGGACTTCTTTTTTATCCTTTCTTCTATTGGTGGAGGGGGAGAAGGGGGAGCGGGAGAACTGACTGGCAAGAATGGAAGAGGGCGGGATCGAGGAGGGCAGCAGCGCGCGCTCGTACCGGTGGGTAGATGGGAGCGAGTTGGACTCTGAGTCGCCGCCTTGGTCCCTCGAGGACGAGGCGGGGGCGGCCGCGTTCGGGGAGGAGCTGCAGGGGACGCTGCGGCGGAGGCTGGTGAAGAAGCCGCGGAGGGTGGATTCGTTGGATGTGGAGGCCATGGTCATCGCCGATGCTCACAAGCATCGCGATAAGGTATCGCAGTGTCTTCGAAGTAGTTATTTCGGTAGCGTCTCTTTGCACAGGGTCGATCGAATTGTTGCCACTGTAAATAAAGAAATTCGATCGTTTTCTTTGCTCACTTCTTATGATTCATCTGGCATTCGTACTTCACTTAACGTACAATGGAACTTCCTCGTTTTGTGCAATTAGCCTTGTATTCTGGGATTCACTGTGCAGATTGTAAAAGGGGACAAAACATTATTATTTCTGCGAACCATCAGTAATTATTCAAGGATTTCTATGTTTTATTTTGATCTAATTCAGGCGCACGATGATCAATCGCTTCCTTAGTTCACCGATATTAGAAAAAAATAAACTAACCTTTTCTTGATATGCTTTTCACTTTTTCTCCTTAAAATTCGTTTTCCGTACTTCAAATCAAAGGTAGTGAAATTGTATCTTTGGTTCTTTATAGAGCGAGCGTGTAATAGTTGACTTTTTTTTAATCTAAGATCTCCAAATTTTATTTAATTTTGAGTTTGGTCTGATAAACTTATTTACACAATTTCCCCAGTTAATGACAAGCACGATTAATATTGGCTAGTCTAGGTTATTGTCGACCAGTAAATTTTACAAGTTCCAATAGCATCGAAGAATCTCGTTTTGTATCCACTCAAGTCAATATCCACTAGCTACCTAGTCATCCTCATTAGTCACTTCTGGTTGGCCATCAATATGGTTATTCGGAAGCGTACGCTTTTCTTAACCCTGCTGAAGTTATCACCACCCACGAAGCTTCGAAATTTAACTTACTTGCATTCTTATTTTTTTCGCTGATGCGACAGGACACCTCAATTTGGGGCACCATTGCTTTGGCATTTCAGACGCTTGGGGTTGTTTACGGTGACTTGGGCACGAGTCCTCTGTATGTTTTCAGTGACGTATTCAGCAAAGTTCCAATAAAGTCAGAAGTTGATGTTTTGGGTGCCTTATCACTTGTCATGTACACGATCGCGCTGATTCCGTTCGCTAAATACATCTTTATTGTCCTCAAAGCCAATGATAATGGAGAAGGTATGGAGTTAAAATTGTGAAATATATATATATATATATATATATATATATATCTAACAAATCCATGCATAGCTGTGCCTAATACTGAAGACAACTACATTTTACTTCAAAAACAAGTAGGAGATATAGTTTAACCTTGTTTTGTATAATAAAACATAAATCTGATTGTTTCATGGCTACAACATCTGTGCTTGCAGGAGGAACTTTTGCATTGTATTCACTGATTTCCAGATATGCAAAAGTTAGCCTGCTTCCAAATCAACAGCGTGCAGATGAAGATATCTCGAGTTTTCGGCTCAAGTTGCCGACTCCTGAACTAGAAAGAGCACTATGCATAAAAGAAATATTGGAAAAAAGTTCTTCTTTGAAACGTGTTCTCTTGTTATTGGTTTTGATAGGTACCTCTATGATAATTGGCGACGGAATTCTTACTCCATCCATGTCAGGTGCCTGTATATGCTATTCATATTTAGCTCAGGTCGTAATGCTTAACTTTTAAGAATATTATAAATATTGTTTTTGTTGTTTTTTCTGTGCAGTAATGTCTGCAGTGAGTGGGCTTCAAGGTGAAATTCCAGGATTTAACACAGGTTTATGATTAGCCCTTGTTGCTCCTCTAAATAAAATGCTTCTGCCCTTACAGTTTCAAAATTTTCATTTCTATCTTGGAATTGTTATCACTTATCCCTCTTAATTTTCTGTCAACTTATGATTTTTTTAATTCTCCTCATGCAGTGGCTGTGGTCATCGTGTCAAGTATAATTCTGGTATTATTGTTCAGTATACAAAGGTTTGGGACAGGCAAAGTGGGTTTCCTGTTTTCTCCTATTCTGGCTCTCTGGTTCTTCAATTTGGGTTTGATTGGAATATACAATATACTGAAGTATGATGTTTCTGTCATAAGAGCATTCAATCCCGCATATATCTATTTCTTTTTCAAAAGAAATACTAGAAAAGCATGGTCTGCTCTTGGCGGTTGTGTCCTGTGCATCACAGGTTTTCTCAACTTATCATCATCACGTTATCCAAATTACTTTTGGTGGTTTTGTACAACTTGTCATTTTCTATTATTCCCTGCCACAGCTTCTGGCTTTTTAAATTTTGATTATTGAAGTATATTTAATTTTGTATGCATCTAGTTTATACAGATTGATGCATATCCGTTGATTTCCAACTTTAGTTCATCCGTCTTAAAAATAATTAACCATATTGATTTTTACCAACCTGCAAATGATTGTAGATTTGTAGTCCTTATTTTCTATTATTCTTATTGCCTGTATAAAGTTATCTTTTGGATAACTCAAATTGTCTTCTCTTTTTGGAAAATTTCAGAAAGGAACACTATATATATCGTGCCTTGTACCATATTGTAGGTTAAATTTTGACCTAATGATGGAAGCTAATTTAAAGTTCATATGATTCAATACCCATGAAACTTTGTGCAGCAATAAGAAGATATGTGAATGAAACAAGCCAAACTAAAGTTTATGGAATGTGAGTTAAAAAGAGAAAAATATATAGTTGGTGATAACTGAATGTCACAACGCTCAATAAAAATAAGAGGACTATTTATAGAACGATTTCCACCCATAAAAAGTCTAGGAGTGTTAGTATGATTAAAAGATCCTTACTAGAAAGTGGCCATCTGCATGGCTCGGATAAGGTTGCTAAGGAGCTACTTTATGTGGCATTTAGCAACAAGTGCTCATTGAACGAATATGATCAAATGATCAGTTGGCAAGAGGGATTTGTTTGTATTTGAATTTGAATCGAGAATGATCCTGACCTGTACAAGACATGCATATTATGCTGCTGCAAAACCAAAGCGCTCACAGAGATGGTGAACATTTTCACGGTGGGAGATGTTGAAGACGCCGTATTTGTAAGTAATTAAAGTGAATTTTGTAGTGATAAGTAACAAAAATCAATTTTTTAGATGTCTTTAGATGATTGATATTGTTAGATAGTTTATAGTTTGCATAGTTGTTTTGTGTTTCAGGCCCCTTTTCTTTCTCCTTCTGGTCTATATACCTATAGCATTTTTTTGGCATGTATCAAAAAAATTATTCTGTCTACTTGGTATTAGAGAAGGACTTCTGCAGGGAGCTGCTCTCCAAGCTCTCTGTCTGTTGCTGCCATTTCAGAACTGTCCACTCTTCAGTCTTCTGCCAGTGCAATAGCTCTCTCTCTTCCGATGCTGCCATCTCAACTGGCTTTCCTCTGTTCTGCCAGTTCAACAGTAGTCTGCGACAGGTTCACAGGAGCCGATTCTCATTTTCTTGTGCAGCCTTACGCGGCCTCTCATAAATCATTCACCAACACCCTTCCGTGGTGCGGCCACCTGCACAGCACAGCAGCTGTGTAAGGCTTCTGTACAACACAAAAGTTCCCACTTTCTCATGTTGCCTTTCCCATGTGCTGTGGTTCTTCCCTTCGACAGCTCTGCGAGTCATAAATCTGGAGAACCAGTGATCATCCTACTCCGCAACATCTGAAAAAGCCTCCATAGTCCATACCCTGCTGAGGATGAATCACTATGGCCCTATTTTTGATGTCAAACTCTTTTCCTCAAGATGCTACTATCAGATTCAACAATTCTAATTACATATCATTTGAAAAAGCCTCCATACTCTGCTGAGGAAGAATCACTTGTGGACAAGTGCTTTTTATTATTATTTAAAAGCTATGACATATCATTTCTCCTCTTCTTGTGACACTAAACCCCTGTCAATGCCATGCAACAAGCTTTAGATTATGGCGTCCTTACTTAGCTTCTTTGCAGTATAGGGCCGCATAGTCGAAGCACAATTATGTTTTATTCTATTGCTAAAGAAATTTGGGATAAATTGCACAAAACTTATTCTATTGAGTGAAGCATTATGTGGTGTTTAGAGTTTATATGAACTTTTTATTCTTAAAGAGGAAGACAAATCTCTCCAAGAATATTATACTCTACTAAAATTGAAGTGAGATGAATTGTAGATGCATCATCCTCTACATAAATCTTGCTTAGCTTTAAAGAAACAATAGGATTCCTTTTGACCAAGTTCTTGCTTGGGCTCTTACATGGCTGCTTAAAGCAATCTTCTTATTGATGCTTTTATTTCAGATTTGGAGAATTGGGCTCACTAGTGGCTGTTCCTTTGTTCACGGTTGAGGACATGGATGGGGCATTGAGTTTCCACCATGTTTCCATTGTGGATGCTCCAATCATTATATTGAGAAGTGTTTGAAAAAGTTTGGTCGTAACCTTTCACACCTCCACTTCTATTCTTGATGCATCTAAGATTCCTACTATGCCTACTATGATGCCCCCGGGATTTAGCATGAATCCTGAGGCACACCGAGTGCGACGGATGACGTTGATCCATATGGTGGACAAGCACAGGGATCGCTTGAGCTCGGAGTAGTTAATCAAGTTTATTTGTACCAAGAGTCAACCCGACTTGTTACCCTACTTTTGGGGTTTGAGCAAATGGCGCTTCCCCGGATGCTCGCCCTAACACGTGCGAAGGGTATGCACCTAATTATGAGTCTGGGCCCAAGGTTCACATTAAACCATTGGCGAGCCCATGGTCGCGCACACATAGGTGTGTATGGGCGGCGCCCCGTGTTTTAAATAAACCTCAAGGGCCACGGGGTGGTGTCAAACAATCACTGACGAGTCTAGTTTTTCCCAGAGCGTTTACACTAACAGCTAGAAACTTAGGTGAGGGAGAGGGAAGCGAGGTGCGCTTCTCCGGTTTCACACACACGTATGCGTCATCGGGGTATCATACGGCTACAACAAATACTGCTCGACACATGTGGGCATTGGCTGCAATGAACAACGGTGGCATGCTCGCGCTCGTCTAGTGGGAGCAACGTCTTCCTCGATGGCGATGTGAGCAGCAGCCGCTCTCCATGCTCGGTGTCAGGAAGAGCCTCCTCCCAGTGGCGGCTTCCTTGGCAAGTATTGTGTAAGCTGCTTCTTGCATGCAAGTAGCTTGTCGGCTGCAACGAGCAAAGGGCAGTGATGTCAAATGAGCAGGTGGCTCGTCCTTGGCATCGATGACCTCGTCCACAGCGGTGGACTTCGTAAGGTGCCTCAGCATCATCTCCGGGCGATGGACGAGGCTCAGTCCCATGCAATGGCAGATCTTGACCCCAAGCTCTCTTGCGACGAGTGGCTTTGGCAGCTCTGGCGAGATGTAGTGATGGCTAGGGTTCTAGGCAAAACCGTTGATGTCCGGATAGGCGAGAACTACAGTAGGCGGCCTGCACAGGAACAGTGAGTGATGAGCCGCATCAATGTGACCGATGATTCAATGCGTGAGTGGCTTAGCTGGCTTGCACGTGATTGGTTGCTGGTCTCACACAGCCAAGGATTGGATTTACGTGGCACTTGGCTAGGCTTTATGTGGAGGCTTCTTCGACAATTCGAGGCACGAGGAGCGAGATATACTGTAAGGGTAAAATCTATCCTCTTTGGACTTACAACTTAATGTCGTACTTGTATCCTCTTGAAGGGACTGCCTTATTTGCTCTTGCGCATAGGTATAGTTATTTGTTCGTCGACTCGATTGGGATATTACAACAAGTGAGGAGTGTGGGCTGATAGATCTTTAGTGGTGTGATTTTTTTAAGCATACTTGTAGGGGTGTTGAGTCACCAAACCCCTCATGAACGCGAGTGATTGAGAGAGTCCTGATACTTCCTCTTAAGTGTTCCTAACTGAACGTTTCACTCTAGATTAGGGCTTGGGGGCTTTGAAAGAATTTCTGCTAGTCTTGGTGCAAGATTTCTAGTTAAAAGAAAAATTGTTTGTGACACCTGCCATCACTATATAAAAGACTATGCCTATCTTTGGTTGAAGGATTGACGTAAAGAAGCATTGACATATCTTCTCTACCTTTTTCTCCTTCCTCACTAGTCTCGAATTCCAATGTCTCCTCATATATGACAAGTGAGCACAAGTTATTTTTTGGCTTTCATATTTCTTTTCATAAATTTGTTTCTATTATTCCATAACCTTCTTTTTTACTCTTTATATTAAAGGATCTACTATAGAAGATGATGATCGGTGGTGGTGGTTAGTGGTGTGAATCTAATGGTATCTACCTCCTTGATGACTAGTGGTACTCTCTTGTTCATGGTTTTGAATCCTGATCTATACCAAAGACCATATCAAAGTGGATACTGATTATGTTGGTGTTTATATATATATATATATATATATATATTGGTCTAGTACTTACTTGGATACTTGGTTCATCTAGCATCATTACACAGGACCGGTATGTACAGGAATTACGACACCACATGGATCAATTTTAAAAAAGTAGCTCTTGCATGCTTCATCTTGCTAGCTCTACCTCTCTATAACGATGGCATTAGCGTTTTAGTTTCTCATTAAAGATAAATCAACTAATGTTTTAATGTGAAGCTTGCCTAGTGGAGGCAAGCATTATCATGTTTTCTTTCCTGTTAGATATCTTATCAAAAGTATTCTTCTTTTGAGTTAGTTTACTCTAACAATTGAGGTTCTAGATCTACCTTTACTATTTCTAGATTTTCCTTTTTTTTTTACTTATTTTATGATATTCTTGTATAACTTGGTTATATCTCTTGAAGAATGAGTCAAGTCTCTTAGATGTTTTTTAATTTTTTTTGTAATGAAATTTAAAATCATTTGATATGTATGCCAAAACCTTGTGCACTGTTAATGCACAAAATACGTGCAATCATTTTTTGCTCATTTGTTCATCTTGGGGCATCATCCATCAAAT
This sequence comes from Costus lasius, assembly GCA_027563935.2. Classification (NCBI taxonomy): domain Eukaryota; kingdom Viridiplantae; phylum Streptophyta; class Magnoliopsida; order Zingiberales; family Costaceae; genus Costus; species Costus lasius. Next base: position 11,917,457 of record CM050452.1, on the reverse strand, counting down.
TACTTGTATACCCCTTAACAAAATTTAATAGGAAAACATAAAAAAATACCATCTCATTGATATGGCATGAACTATAATGTTTTACATGAATGTTACCAAATCTTATTTAGAGTGACCTGATATCTCATTGGATGCCACTTTCCTCTTTCGATGGTTGAACCCCTCTTTCTTGACTTTTTCCAAGAACATACATATGTATTTTTTATACATCCTCATGTCTTTGGGTCATCTTGCTTTGTGCATGCAATTGATCTGGGTTATATTTGACTTGGCCCATAATCTATATTACAGACCTTCCTTTGTTGGATAGTCTCAAGGTTATCATTGTTATAATCTGGGCCATAAATATTATGTCTTTGTAGATGGTACCCTTTTTTAGATAAATCCCTTGTAGTCTAGTCTAACCTAAGCATCCTCTCCATGCCACTCATTCTCCTTCCTATTCTTGTCATACCTCCTAAGTGTACTACTCATATTGTCTCAAGTCCTTTCTAATGTCACCTTCAACTATTCTATGAAGCCTCCTTTGAAATTCAAGATTTTTACTTGATGCCCAAGTTAGATTTTAGCTTAGTCTCCACCAATCATACATTATACTGTAAGCTTACCATAATCCTCTCCCTTCAACTTTGATTTACCTATTGCTTATCACAAAGGCATTTGACATACTACTACTGAGCATCCTATTTCTTATAACATTTCATATTATCGATTATCTCTTGATTTTCATTCTTACTTATCTCAATCTATTATATCTATACTTCAGAGTCCACAAAATTTATATTTAGTCATCCATTGAAGCTAGTCATGGATAATGAGATCAAGGTACTAATTCTTATGGCACCTAGGAGTTGTTCCTCCATATTTGGCATGTGGCTTGCAGAACGATGTGTGGGTTACAACCATGGTTTTTAAACTGGTCTATATTGTGGTATGTAGTGATCCAAGCTCGATTGGATACTAGTACACATAGTAGGTATGTTACATCTAGTACCAATGTCGTATAGCGTTAGTATATCTAGTAAATATTAGTTTGAGATAGGATTGATATACTAATATGAACCGAGATTTTAAACCCTACATACAACTAAGGGTTTCACCTAAATCTATGACTCAAATTACTTTGAAACTATCTCTCTTGTGGCTAGGTTGAACTCTATAAGAGTTACTCTTTCAATAGGTGATAATCAAATTGGAGCATGCTTTAGATGTATATTAAAAAATGCTTTATTGTATGGTGATCTTATTGATAAAGTCTATATGGAGTGATATGGAAGGTATGTTGCGTAAGAGTGATAAGAATAGAAATAAGTATCTAAACTCACTATGTAAGGACTAAAACAAAGTCCAAAAATCATGGTTAATAAGTTCTCTCTAGTAGCTTCTTATGTTTTGTCTTCAATGTACTGAAGCATATCATTTAGGTTTGATGAAGCTCATCTGGTATTATTGTTTTTGTTGTCTATGTGGTTGATGTACTTCGTACTAGCAATAATGTTAAAATTACATATGAAATTAAGATCTATGAAATTCCCTACAAGATTGGGGGACTAATACTTTTTCATAAGAAGTATGTTATAGATTTACTTGAAGAGACCAATTCTTTGGCTGTAAAACCTACACTAATATTCTCATCCTTTCAGGAAATAAGCTTTTCAAAGATGATAAGTCTTGTTTCTTGAAACAAAGATGATGAGTCTTGTGGTGTCAGTCCAACCAAGTATTGTTGCCTAGTTGTGAAGCTGATCTATCTTATTTTTACTAGATGGTATGTGATATGCACTTATCTAGGTGAAAATATAGTAACTTCGAAAGTTGAAAGTGCAAAACATATAATGTAGTGGCTCAACATAGTGCTCAGGCTGAATATAAAGCTATAGTTCATATCACATATAAGAATGATGGCTTTAGATCCCTCTTAATGAGTTAGGGTTTTTCTCATAATGTTTCTATGACTATGTAGTGTGATAAGAAAGTTGCTATTCAAATTGCTTGTTGTCCATCTTCAATGAAAGAACAAAGTACATTGGAGCAAGTAATCATTTTTTTCGAGATATAGTGATGGTAAAGAAGATATGCACCCCCTTTACCTCTTCTAAAACCAAATTTCTGATATATTCATTAAACCTCTTATTAACAAAAGATTTTCTACACTTTATAGCAATCTGGATATTATTGTTACTTGTGCTCCAGTTAAAGATACTGTAGAATAGTTTATATTTTGCATTAGTTGTTCAATGTTTATTAGTCCCACGTTGGTTATAATGTAGCTTATGTTCTAGACAACCTGTATCACGCTTTTTGTGTATAGCAAAAATAAATTATTTACTCTTTTAATGTATAGCAAAAATAAATTATTTCTGTCAATGCTATTTTAGATTGCCTTAGGTCGTTTGAATACGGCTGTAATTTTCGGCTAATTAACAAGCACAGTGTTAAGTTGGCCCTTGTATTCCACTAAGGGAACTTATGGTACTCGATTGTATAGAACAAGAAGTCAAATAGGCCTGAATAACATAATAATTTCCCATGGTCGTGTATTTTGTTTCTAGTTGCGCCATACATGGGAAAAGTTGTTGCAGTAAAATAGATAACGGATTTAAATAAATAATGTTATGAATAATGTTTTCCAGTATGGAAAAATGATGGTCATATATGTTATAATTGGTTGAATTGTTTCTATTATCAATGTGTTTTCTTGTTTGCTGTAGCAATCCTTCCTAGTTCATATGAATCATATCCACCTTTATGAACTACCTATATTAGCGGCTGAGTAAGGACTTCTGCTTTTTTTTGTGAATGTTGTTAGTTGTATATTATTTTACTGGAAATTTCTCTGTCTTCACGATTGTAGGAGCTGAAGCAATGTTTGCTGACCTCGGGCATTTCTCTGTGAAGTCTATACAGGTTTGTGATCGTTGCTTTCTTTATTTACGCGAGAGACAGTGTCATAAATAAAGTATTTATGAACTTTTAACTCCTAAGACGTGCAGATAGCGTTCACATTAGTCGTGTTTCCCTGTCTTCTTTTAGCTTATATGGGACAAGCCGCATATTTGATTAAGCATCCATCTTCTGCAGAAAGAATATTCTATGATTCTGTCCCAGGTGAGGCCTCAAAGAGCTTGCTATTGTGGTGTCTTCATCATAATAAAAACTTAGTCTAGCCATTTATTTTCGTTTTGGACGTTTGTTAATGTCTAAAATTTCGCAATGCTACTACTAACATGATATACCAATACCTTAACAGAGATTTTATTCTGGCCAATCTTTGTCATTGCCACACTTGCTGCCATGATTGCCAGCCAAGCCATGATATCAGCAACCTTTTCCTGCATAAAGCAGTCCATGGCTCTTGGTTGCTTTCCCAGGCTTAAGATAATCCATACTTCCAAGAGATTCATGGGACAGATCTATATACCAATCATCAACTGGTTCTTGATGATTATGTGTATAATGGTCGTTGCTACTTTCCGAAGCACCACCGACATTGCCAACGCATATGGTAGCTGGATCTGTCTTTAGCTTTTCTCTGCAGATCCCATTTCCATCTTATTTGTTAACCTCGCATTTTCTATTTGAATAATGTCAGTTCCTATCACACAAATAACCTTTATGTACTCCATTGAATTTGATTATCTTTCGATAAGCTATTGCAAAGTATGGAACTAAATTGCAAATGACTAAGTAGCCTCTCTCTACAGGTATTGCGGAGGTTCTGGTGATGATTGTTAGCACTTCATTAGTGACGCTTGTTATGCTTCTCATATGGAAAACCAATCTCTTTCTTGCCCTATGTTTCCCTGCTATATTTGGTACGGTGGAATTCATTTACCTATGTGCAGTTCTTTCGAAGATACTGGAAGGTGGCTGGCTGCCGCTTGCTTTTGCTACTTTGTTCCTTTGCATTATGTACACTTGGAACTATGGAAGTGTGTTGAAATACCAAAGCGAGATTCGAGAGAAGATATCCATGGACTTCATGAGCGAACTTGGTTCCACCCTAGGCACCCTCAGGGTGCCTGGAATTGGGCTAATGTATAATGAGCTAGTTCAGGGCATTCCTTCAATGTTTGGTCAGTTTTTACTCACACTCCCAGCAATTCATTCAACAGTCGTTTTTGTCTGCATCAAGTATGTTCATGTTCCTGTTGTCCCCCAGGGGGAAAGATTCTTGTTTCGAAGAGTATGCCCCAAGGATTACCATATGTTCCGTTGTGTCGCACGGTACGGGTACAAAGATATACGAAAGGAAGACCACCACACTTTTGAGCAGCTCTTGTTGGAGAGCCTAGACAAGTTCTTGAGAAGGGAAGCTCATGAGCTTGCTCTTGAGATGAGCCCCCTTGACATTGAGCATGATGATGATTCAATGAGGTCCTCTGTTTCTACTGTTCAAAGTGGAGCTGATGAGTTGCAAGTTCCACTGTTATCTGATAAGGGAGCAGGTAAAAGATGGGCTTTTACTTCTGAAGAGGGCGTTTCATTCCTTCCATCAAGCTCTATCCCTTCAGGTGAAGACCCAAGTTTGGAGTATGAACTCTCAGCATTGAAAGAAGCAATGGACTCTGGTTTCACATATCTATTAGCTCATGGTGATGTGAGGGCAAGGAAGGAGTCATGGTTCTTGAAAAAGCTTGTCATCAACTACTTCTATGCGTTTTTGAGGAGAAATTGCCGCGCAGGTGCTGCCAACTTGAGTGTTCCTCACATGAACATTATACGGGTTCGAATGACATACATGGTATGAGCTTAATGACCTAATCCTGGTCGGAAATACAGCAATAGAGCATGCCTTTGATGTTATTGTATTGCGTAGTGTATGGTTGACCTTAACCAAGGCATGCAGAAGACTTTCCCATCTTATTTTTTTTGTACTGGTGGGGCGAACAGCTAAAGTGATGTATGTCATGTTGTTAATTAACATATTGTCACGATGATTCAAAGATTATAGTGCTGTTAGCAAGTTTCTGGTGATTCAACTCTTGTGCTTTTATCTCAAGAATCCAAGGGACTCTTGGTTTCTGGCGATTCACAGATGCCGTCGACAGGTCCAGCCTATTGAGATAAGTTGCCCACAACACAAGATACTGTAGGAGGCTTTAATGGAATTGGACTAGCATGGGAGGTGCATGAGAATGATATGGATCAATGAGTGCCCATTCCATTTGAACATGTTTACAAGTAATTGAGTGCTTGTTAATCGGGTTCGATTCGATGATGGGTAGTATATATACTACTCAGATAGGGTTCGGATCGCATAAGATGGATATCTACTACCCGAATCCGATTATAAATATAAATATAAATATAAATATAAATATAAATATAAATATATATATATATATATATATATATATATATATATATATATATATAATATAACTACTAAGTTAATAACTAATAGAATCAAAACCCATTAACTACAACCTATTAGCATTTAACCTTTCCTGATTTCCCCTACTCTCGTCCTCTTGAGCTGAGTCTCAAAAGAAAAATCCTAGTGCCAAACCCATTGTCACTGCTAGTTCATCGCTAGTCCTCATCACCACTAGCCCTCCTCATCGCTGCCATCCCTCCTTGTCCTCTTTGCCCTCATTGCCTCTAGCCCTCCTCGTCGTCCTCATTACCGCCAGGCCTCCTCGTTGCCCTCATCGTCTCGTTCTGTAAGAGGACATCAGCAAACCATCATCAGAGGCTGAAAAAGTTGCTTCGGTTTGGTTTTATGGCAATTCAGTTCAGGTCGATTTGGGTTCGACGGGGTGAGATTAAATCTGTTAGATTTTGGTTTTTCGTTTTTAAAATCTATATAAACCGAATCGAACTGGTTAATAATAATTAAAATTAAAAAAAATCCTAAAAAGCTAAAGGTTTTATGTAGAAAAATTGTAAAATTAGATATTTGTACTAATCTATTTTCTTGTTAAGTGATCTTATGTAGAAAAATTGTGATTAGTGTCTTAAAATTATACTATTCAGTTTAATCGGTTTGAACCAAATAATAGCTCGATTCTTATTTGGTTTTACTAATATTCGGTTAGGGTTCAATTTATTATTATTGAAAAAATTTTGTTTCAATTTGAATTGAATCGATTTAGTTCGCTTCGATTCAAACCGAGTGGACAAGCCTACTTATCGAGGGAATTCCACCAAGAGTATCAGCTCGCCTAGGCCATTCGGTTTGCTTGGGTTCCCATAGGAAATTGGAGGAGCAAATCTCTCCTAAGAGCATTCATCTTTGAAAAGATTAAACTAAGTTTATATTGTTGCCTACACATTTCACGTTAGAGCTAGAGAAAATTATACAAGGAGAAAGTAAAAGCTACATTACTCACCCATGAAGAGCAACATGTTTGTTGTACCTAGGCCCTAGGCAACTCTTATTTAAGAGCACCTTGATCAACACTCTTTTCATCACATCTAATTGTCAGGCAGCTCGCATTTCCCTATCTGTGTTGAGAAGCTTCAAGTTTGTTGCAATTAGTTCATTAATTTTTCTAGGTCATTGATAGAATACCTCAATCGTTATCAGCGAGAAATCGTGTAAAGCACGCCCTAATAAGAGAATAACAAACTATTTGGACACTTATTTTAAACCTTAAGCCCTTATTTATAACCCTTTCCTACTTAACGAATCGGGTTGATATACCAACCCGGATCTGCTTTAGTATATAATCTACTAATGGTAATGGGGCCCATAATAATTACCCCCCCCCCCCCCCTCTTCCCCCCCTCTAACTATAGTCCTTGTCCTCAAGGCTGTTTTACAATTCAGAAACAAAATTTATTTGAGTAAACTTTATCTTGTTCCATCTCTAGGTTCCTAAGTCACTCGATCTTCTCCCTCTATATCTTCATCATCAGATAATAGCATCAAATAGAATTGCTTGTTCTCACATCGGTGCATTGGATAATACGGTTGATTACAACAGAAACATAACCCTTTTTCTCTTTTGTTGACATATTCCTGGTGGGACATAGCTCGACTTCTCCTTGCACGGTCAAAAGTGCTTGATGATGCACATTGACTTTCTACCTCTTTGGAGCCATTATGGGATAACCCACCTCCTATCCCCTCAGCATGCAGTGTGGTGCTAGAGTTGACGCTAATGCTTCTCCTTGGCTGTTGGACACTATATGCTGAAGCAGCTTTGGAAGGTGAATCTAGTAAAGCTGAATTAGAAGGAAGGCTTCCTCCCCATGAGTAGTTTCCATTACTCAATTGGCTTTTGCTGACTACCTCTTCAGCCCCTGTCCGCTCTTTCAATATTGACCCCCCTCTCAACTCCCTCTCAATAACTCGAGCAAGTGTCATGACTCGCATAACATTAGTGAGTAAGAAAGCTCACACCTTTTCTCTAATATTGTTGTTTAAAGTTTTCAAAAATAAACCCACGTATTATTCTTCAAAAAGATCAGGTATCTGTGAGACTATCTTCTCAAAAACCCCTATATGCTCCTTGCTCAAGGGCCGCCAGATGCTCATATGCAGAAGTGGCTGAAAATTCACTATAGCGCTATATCATTTCTTCCTTCAACCTTTCCCATGTAAGATTGAGAATTCTTCTTTTCATCCATCGAAACCAGTGACTTGCTGATCCTTCCATACTCACGAAAGCCATCGGAACTTTATATTCATCAGTCGTCCTTTGGATATCAAAGTATTGCTTTGCATGCGCAATCCATCCTACTGGATTAGTTCCATCAAATCCTGGAAGCTCTATGCATTTATGGATCCACCGTATGTCCTCCTCTGTATTCACCCCTTGACTCGGTCTCCTCCTATGTGTACTCCACCTCCCCGTCTGTCTTCATCAATGATTTCTATTCTGTTGGGTCTCATGTTTGACTCCGGTGGAGACCAATGCTCACATGATGGTGGTGGTCGGTATGGCTCCTTGTCTTGGCGATGGTTAAGGCATGTTGGAAGCTCCCTTTGTTCGTCTCTCCTTTCTTTCACTATCTCTACATCTATATTTCTCATCTCATTCCTCAGCTCATCTATAGTCCCAAAGTGACGATCCATCTCAACCCGGCGCCTAGTAATTTCAGTCATTTCTTCTCGATGCAGACGTCGCTCTTTTGCTACTGCCATAACTTCAATGCTCCTTTTCTCCCTTGCAAATTGGAGTTCTGCCTGCACCGCAGCAATAGAACTCTGCACTTCTACCACCGTTTTCTCAAGAGCCTCTAGTCATGCGTCGCTTCTCGTCATCTCCCTTCATGTTTTTTTTTTAATAATCTCTCTATTTTTTTTTCAAATCATCAATATCTCTAATTTTTTTCCAACCCTAATTTACATATGCCACATGTGCACCGCATGTCCTTCCTCTTCCTCCCTTAGGTTGCTACAATGTCACTACTACAGTATCGTCGCATAGTAACTTGCTATAGTACTGTCGCATATTAACTTTGCTCTAGTACTTCTGTTGCAGTGTCGTGGCTACAGTACCGCTCGCTCGTTGGAAGCTTGCCGAGAAGAGAGATTTCACATAACTCTTTATGCCCTAGGTTTCCTTCACGGATGGTCAACGATAATAGATCCGCCACTTAGATCTATTATCGACAACGGAATCTCTTCTGCCTTTATCCGTTGCCAAACCACCGGTTCCCCCAGCAATTAATCCGGTAGTTCGGACCAATTAATAGATCACCTCAGCTGTCACTGGCGAGAAATAAGAGAATAACAAAATACTTGGACACTTTACTTTAAACCCTAAGCTTTTATTTATAACTCTTTCCTACTTAGTGAACTAAGTATGATATACTAACCTAAATCCACATTATTACATATTTACTAATGGTAATGTGCCCGTAATAGACACGCTAGAAGGCAACCAATATTACCCATGAGAATGAGGTAGGAATGTTACTTTTTGTGAGAAGATGTGAGGTAATCTTGACCCATGACACACTCGGAGGATGAAAATGTAATTGGCCATCATGCAATAGAATAGCTTATAGATTACCCTAAGGGGTCAAGATGTGCTTTTAAAAGAATGATCGCACAAGGGGTTTTGTCAAAGACGCCTTAACATTGAGTGTTATTTGGGATGAGAGTGCAAATAAGACTAATAGATAAAGGTTGAAAGAATAGGGCAGACGAGAGACCAAAGTTCTATGTTTAAACAATCTATAAATGGGGTTACAACCATTTGCCAAAGGATTGAAAGGGCCTCAAAATATACATGGAATAGTCCTTCAGAATAGCAAAGGTCAGAGGTTAGGCAAATATCATCTACTTGATCCTATGTTATTAAGGAATCAAAGGGTATGTATGCTTTACTCTTCAAAAATTACATCTCACTCTTCTGCAATAGGAGATGGAGAACTTGGAAAGAAAAGGAAGTTAGAAGGGTGAAGAAGAGGAAGCCTGTAAAGCCCACTGCACACTAGAACGGAGAACAAACCAGTCATAAAATAAAACATGTTGAGGGAAAAAGTATTTGAAATGTCTATTAGGGAAAAATATCTTGATCAAAACCTACAAGTTACAAGCACAATATACAGTAATAATCCTGTCACATGATAATACCACAAAAAGGAGACACACATCATCTACTTTGTGACAAATCACATAATGATAATGGAGAAAAGGATTGTTGCATCCTTCTACTTGTGTTACTCTATCACCTTAATAACAAAGGCATGCGCGGCCAATGACAAGGCCATAGCACAAGGGGCTCATAGTAGTCCATCGTGTGCTGGTAAGTAAAGCTGTGTAAATGAACCCTAGAAAGAGAATTGAAAACTTGAAAGGCACGTAAATTTTGAGCACTAACACTGTGTTTTTTGCCTTGCACAGATGGATTCCTAAGGAAGCCTTGAGGAGGAGAAGGGCGGCAACTTTTGACGAAGGAATAGGATTGCAGCTATGTGAGGAGGGTAGGAGGAGGAAGATCGTAGTCAATAAGATAATCCTTCTTTTTTCCTTCCTGTCAAGGAGATAGAAGGGCAGAGAAATATAGCAAAAAAAAATTTTCTTGTCATTTTTCTTTCCTGGCCCTATGATACTAATTGGATTTCCCTGGCCCTATAATACTAATTGGAAGGAATGCTCCTGTGATGTAGGCAGGACTTCCTATATGCGACAATTCTTTTGATATGATGCATGGTCAAATAGCCATTATTCTCTCTTTGCTGTAAAGGTATAAATCCTCTGCTATATAAAGTGAAAGGTTGAATAAGTGATCTAAATAATTCTAAATCTTGCTAAACACTTTCTTTAAGTGATGATTTACTTGCGTAACTTGAGTATCAAATAGAGGACATCTAAGTCTTCCTTTTAGGCGAAGAAAGTGAGGGGTAATGATTTATTTGCAGAGACTTATCCATCTTTGCAAAAGGGACTATGCCGAATCCAAAATTCTCAATTTGGGAGACATAACTTATTCTCACTATTTTGTTTCTTGATATTTCTTTTGATGCTGGACAATCATGAATTCATAGTTGTGAGATATGTTCTCTCATTGTCAGGCGCGGCATGAAGTTTCTGTACTTGAAACATAATGTACAGTAAAGCTAATAAGTGAAAGGAGAGACCACTATATGAATTGAAAGTAACATCAAAAGGAAAAAAATAATGCTTTTCTATTCCTTTTAATATTAGTCGGTATTAACTGACAAAATTTGATAACCTTATCATATCACCACCAGCTTAGCAAAAGCTTGCATACAATTTCTGGCTATCATTTTCTGCTGCAGTACCTAAACTTGTGTTGTTCTTCTTTTTGATGTTCTTGTTTGTTTCTTCCTCAAAGCCATTTGCTCTAAACTTGGTATAATTTACAGTACCTAAACCATCACATTTTCTTTTTTTTTTAATTAAATCAGTACCTAGTTATAATTGTGTTCTTCTCCTTATCTTACTGATCTTTGTGCTGTTTGATACTGAGATTGGATTTGTCGCTCATACTGAAAAGGAATGATCCCAATCCAATTCTTTTTGTAGCCTAACCCATTCAGTACCTGAATGTTTCACAAATGGCAAGTGGTGGGTGAGTGAAAGCTACGTGACAACTAAACAAGATGGAGCTTGGGCTGTTCGTCCATTAATTGCCCTACTTAAAGGGTCACCCTCTTCCCCAAGTGCATGCATGCACGTACGCCAGCTCCCTTCTCAGCCACGTCCCTTTCTACGTGAGCAAGGCAATGATGCATGCATGCATATCATATCTCAGTGGAGGACAGAGATTTTGGCTGGCATGTAGACATTCTCAGATAGGATACAAGATCTTTGAGCTTCTCCATTGGACAGCCTCACTAGATCAGCACTATCTTCTAGGGTTTTCTCATCATCTTCTACCCTACTCTAAGGACACCTGACAAATTAAGGGCACTGTGGATGGTGATCTGAATATACCCAAAGCCGAAAATGGACCCGTAGGTGGATTTTTTTTTTTTTTTTTTTTTTGTTGAGAAAAGGTCATTCGAGAGCCAGCTAGAGATGTGTAGCTAGGTTTTTCAAGTCAAACTATAGTACTGCAGGAGTATTCATTCATGGCTATCACATTCATGTTACTTAGTCTGATAAAGAAAAGGAAAGGTGTCAATAGCCCCATTTGATCTATTTTGATCAAACATAGCCCATGCAATTCTTGCACAATCGAATGGTCAAAAAGAGATCTTCATCAAGAGATACAATTTAACTTTCCTCCGTTGACCTTATGGAATATTGGATGAATCATGTGATAAGGTTTCTAAATAAATAAAAACAACCTCTACAAGTTATTCCTACGAGGAAAAAAGTTATATACGGGGACACCGCACTATGCAGTGGCTTCATCCATCACAAGTGCTATGTTGGCATACGTACATACACATATCCCAAAACTTTTTCTAAGTATAGCAACGGTGGATGAGGCTAGCACAGAAAAAAGTTCCTAATCTGGTACCCATGTTAACTTTCCTAAGTAGGATACCTTATTTTTCTATCAAAAATATTTTTTAGAAATGATCTACATGTTGTAAGCTATCCAATGATATTAATATTGAAGTATTTTAGATTACGTATACTCATAAAATATCCTAAATATTTTTATACAGTGAATAGTTTTTTTATTTTTTATGCGATAATATTTAGGGTCTTTTATGATTATACATAATCTAAACTACCCCAATATTAATATCATTAGATAGCTTACAACATGTAAATCATTTCTAAAAATAAATTTTAAAAAATATTTTTTGAGTAAAAATTAGGTACCCAACTTAGGCCATTTGCTCGGGAGCGCATGGTGTGATGGCCCCACATAGAACTTTTACTCTTTCTATGAAAGTTCAAGTTGGAGCTAGTCGTATTAGAGCAGTGGATTTAGAATTCCTATAAAAATTATAAAAACTTAATGGAGCAAAATCAACAAAATATTCTCCACATTTAATTAAGGGCAATACAGAACATGATCAAGATAGCGTTGTGTGTTTGCTTCTACCACATAGTCAAATCATCCATCCCTCAAAAGTCAAAAGGCTAGTTAAGAGTCAAAAGGTTTGACGAAACATTATATTTTGCTACACCAAATCTTCGTATTAAAGCTTTTTAATTAGCACTAGCTCGAAAAATTAAACCTATTTAATTTTGTAATTTTACTTTATATAACGAGGTTTAAATTTTTTTACCGCTATATAATTTAAAATTCGTCAATTAACTCATTATTATTTTACCCATTCTTATCCTACTGTTAAAAATAAACCTAAACATTTACGAGTATTAACATAACTACAACGACAATATAACAATTGTATAAAATCCTTTAATATTTCTATTCTCATTCTATGTTCTTTGTTTACCTCTCCCTCACTCTAATGAATCATGCTCAATTTCTCTCTAGTGTCTCTTACTACCTCGCTATTTGGTGAGTTTAGCTTATTGGCATTCGATGATTAAGATTTGAGGAGACACAAGACTAATCAAAGAGCCTTGTTGCCTTAATCCTCCTACAACAATAATGCATCATTGATGAAAAGCTCCTCCATTGCATTTAACAATGTGATGTTTGCTCTTTTGCATCATTAAATCAACGATCTTCAACAATTACATAAAAGGGTGATAGCACTTTTAACCCCTTGAAAATCACTCAGAATGTGGATTGATGCCTCTCAAAGGAGCAATCAGTCACTATTCCGTGAGAAATATCATCAAGAAGAAATATTATCCACTAGTTAAAATGATAAGAAGGAAAAAAAAATAACTTAAGAAGATAAGAGAGTGAATTCTATATACTTAACAGTGCAAATTTGAGAAAAAAAAATTATGAATTTGTATCTCATGATAGAAGCAAACATAATCTTAAGAGTGCAAAATTGAAAAAAAAAAAAAAAAGAATTCTATGTATTTAAGAAGGTAGAGAGATCCATGAACAGTTGAATCATACATTGAACAGGATCAGAATGAACAATTATGGGTTTTGACAAAGGTACCTTTTATGATGTAGGAGAGAGCCATGTCTGCCTCACAAGGGCTGTCCGGACATGTATGTCTGCCTCACAAGGGCCGTCTGGACATAAGCGATCCATGCCTGCCTCATTCGGCGCGTCTGACATGTTCGCCCCCCTCCCCTACAACACTAAGGACCGGCGGAGTTCCACCGATCCCCTCGAGGTTAGGCATCCCAGAGACCTAACCCGCAAGGTCCAGGGTGTCGAATCCTGGCACAGTTATACCTCATGCCTAGGCTGTGCAAATTTCATCTGCAGCAGAATTCGAACCCTCGACTTGACCTTCACAAACCAAGTCCCTCTAAACTATTAGAACGTCGGTGAAGAAATGCTTTATACCTTTCAAAATTGAAGATCAGGCACCAAACGCAAAAGGAGAAAAAAAGTCCATGGAATTGACTATTTGGAGGGGCAGGTACAACAACCGACAAAGACATATAGATTATTTGAGCTATCCACGTACATCAAACTTTTCCAGTCCTTATCACTTCGTTCTCAGATAAATCCGTAAGCTTTAATTTGCACCGAATGAGTTCAAAGAAGTCCAAGTATTGTGTGGGAGTAATAATTAATAATTAGGTAAAAAGAAGGCTTCAACTTGTTCAGACCGAACCCATCCACAAGTCATAGGCACATCATAGGTTAGGTTATTTGATAATAACTTTCTGTGACATGATATAGAAAAAAATAAGGTGCATGATGTATTACAAATATTTAATTATTTATATTATCTTATCAAATTTCCTTTTTATCTTAAAGGGATCGTATATTTTTAACTATTAAAATAATATTTAAAAGTGGAAGTGTTAAGTTAAAAACTTATATCAATTTATAACTGAATATTTTTCTCCCTCTGTAATTGGGACTTATGAGTGTCCTACTTAGATTTTCGTTCGATTATAATGTTCACTTATTGCATTTGAAGATTCCACTACCTATAAGGCATTTAGCGTGAGCTACATCAAGTCATTCAGCAATTGAATGCTCATAGAAAGGTGAAAAGAACACTGATGTAACTCAAAAGTAATATGGTAAGACAAACTATGTGCACAATGAGTCATGTTGAACACTAATTAAATTGTATAACATTTAGGAGGGCAAAATTGTATAGCATTAGTAGTAAGAGTGGTAATACTTACACAAGCTATCCATTTAAGCGAGGGAGATACTCAAAGAATTATATTATTGAGGATTTGAGAATTATATTACTATAATAGATGATAAGAAATATGATGTATAAGAGTTAGAAACCTTTTTTTTTCCTTCATCTGGAACAATACTTCAGAGTAACTCAACCTAAATACGTGGTGATGCCAAGCTATGATCACAATATAATATAAATGAGACAAATAAAAGACTTTACACAATAGATTTGTGGAGTTGAAGAAAGAGTTTAGGGTTCAATTTGTACTAGAGAATATGAGATAGGTTTATTGAAGTTTAGATAACTACGACATGGATATGCTATTAGACAATATATGAGGAACTGTGGGGTCATTTTTGTTACATTGGGAATGTATCATGACCGTTTCAAATCCACCTTAAATTAATAAGGCTTTTTGTTTAGCGGGTTCTGACTTCCGATGAGCGCAAGCGTTCATCGTTAATTACCCCTAAAATAGGGAACCTTTGATTAAGAGATCTATAATACGCAACGACATAAGAGAAGTAAACCGGATAATATCATTCATAAGCGTAATGAAATACAAAATTTGACGCAATATTTAAGTGGTGAGAAAAATGGGCTTTTCATCAATTTTGAATGTTGTGTGTCCGTCGGAGATTCAGCTTTGAAGCGGCTCATTGAGTGATACCTGGTCTAGGCAACCCGATGTCATATTGAGGAGCTACGCCCCGATGATAAACATCGACGTACGCACCTCCCAAACAATATTCCATCGTAATTGCGTTTAGTCATATTGGATATTTGGCTTGGAGGGTTATTCATGTTTACGACGCATCGGATAATTTAATTCTTGGAATTTATCCGACCTCGCGGTGTTGATGGATAAATTAATTCGGAATCTATCCGGTCTTGCCGCGTGACGGACAAATTAATTTGGAATTTACCCAGCCTTACGGCATGATGGACAAATTAGTTTTGGGATTTACCCGGCCTTACGGTGTGATGGATAAATTAGTTTTGAATTTATCCGGCCTTGCGGTGTGATGGACGGATTAATTTGGGATTTACCCGGCCTTGTGGCGTGATGGATAAATTAATTTTTGAAATTTACCCGGCCTAGCGGCGTAATGGATAACTTAATTCAGAATTTATCCGGCCTTGCGGCGTGATGGATAAGTCGATTTTGAATTTACCTGGCCTTACGGCGTGATGGATAAATTAGTTTGGGATTTATCCGGCCTTACAGCGTGATGGATAATTTAATTTGGGATTTATCCGGCCTTGCGGCGTGATGGATAAGTTGATTTTGAATTTACCCGGCCTTACGGCGTGATGGATAAATTAGTTTGGGATTTATCCGGCCTTACGGCGTGATGGATAATTTAATTTTGAATTTACCCGGCCTTACGGCGTGATGGATAAATTAGTTTGGGATTTATCCGGCCTTACGGCGTGATGGATAATTTAATTTGGGATTTATCCGGCCTTGCGGCGTGATGGATAAGTTGATTTTGAATTTACCCGGCCTTACGGCGTGATGGATAAATTAGTTTGGGATTTATCCGGCCTTACGGCTTGATGGATAATTTAATTTAGGATTTATCCGGTCTTGCGTCGTGATGTCGTGGCGAAAAAAAAGACTTGGTAATTACGCCATACAAGACTTGGTAAGCCAAATTTGTTTGACTAAATTCCGACCCCATGACTTGGCAGATGAACCAGGCTAAATGTCCGGATCAGGTTCAGATCTGAACCCGGATCGGTTCTAGATTTGCTGGGTTAGATGATCCGAGCTTGGTAAAATCCCCCAAGCCTACATTGAAGGTCGATTGAAGCGATCCAACTTCGATTTTGTACCCCTTTCCGTTTACTCGTTTTCTTCGGGACAGCGCTAATTTTGAATGTTGGGGCGGTGTCTCGCGTGGCGTCACGCCACATTTCATTGTTACGTGCTCTTCAGCCGCTTTATGATTTGTTTAGGCCAAAGAGTAAAGCTACTCTCTGACCTGTACGAATGTCCAAAAACACAGCCGACATTGAGGGGGACGATCGCGGGCGACTGACCGTTGGGCTCCGGCGAAGGCAGATTACTCATGCTCACAGCATCAGTTCTCGGGGGAACGCCGAGGATTCGCTCGCGGTACCGAAGGGGTTGAAGAAAGCATCGAAACCGAAAGAAAAGCTGCTGTGGTGCCGTCGAGCTTCCGGTGAGACGGCAAAGGGAGAGTGAGTCGGCTCAGGAGCCTTCGTCGAGGGTTCTTGTCGCGGGGGCGGAGCTTCGTTATCGGAGCAAATCGAATCAGGTCCAGCCACGGCAAGGTTTTCCTTTTACCACGTGAAGAGGTAACACACCTGTTGCACGATAATCTTTCTTCTTTTACGTGAAGAAACTCTGATCCTTGATTAGGCTTTGACGAAATCTTTCGAAGCAGAGTCCTTTCTGAAATGTTTTAGGTTTTCTTTCACCATTTCGTTTTTTTTGACGAAGTTCTTTTGAATCGATAGTGGTGTCTTTCACCATTCTATTTTTGACGAGGTTCTTTTGAGTCGATAGTGGTGTCTCCTCTCTTTTTTCTTTTTTTTTTCTTTTAGGGGGTTTCCTCCCCCCTTTTCCTTCTTTCTCCCTCTTTTTTTACGAGTCTCTTTGCCTAATTCCAAACGTAATCCCTTCTTGTTTTCCTCTTGTGTTTTTCCTCTTTCCCATTTCTCACACCCTCTGTTTCGTCAGCACACTTCCCTCACCTACGGGATTTTTTTTTTTAGGAGAAAGCGAATGCAGATATATCGTGTATGTGCAGCCGCTATGTTTATGTTGTGCATTTTTTTATCCCTTCACGATTCATACCCCTCCGACGAACCTGACCATGCATCCGCTATCCTCAGCATATTTCCATTCCCCTTTCTTTTTTTTAAGAGAAAAACTTCCTGCACTCTTCCGATTTCTCTGGTGCTCACATCTTTTACCATTTCTACAGATTCTAGTCTCTCTATATTTTCTCCTCTCTATCCTTTCTGCATCTTCCCTTACTCGCCTTTTGCACTACTTCTTCCCCTTCTTCTTAGGGCATGTAGTATGCTTGAGAGATGAGAGGGGAATAGTGTGTGTGTGTATTCTTTTGATGCCAGGTCGCTTAATGCGACCATGAAGCCTACGAAAAATTCAATCAGAAAAGATCTCCCTTTTTTTTACCTTCTTCCGCTGCAGTGTTCTCTTCCTTGCCTTGCTTCTTCGGGGGTGCCCTTTTTCCTAGCCGAATGCCTGCCCTTTATAAGCCACAGCCCAATAAGTGGTCTCCCTCTTCTTCCTAGTTTTTTTTTTGTCTTCTTTCACTCATCCATCGACTGGCCCGAACCCTTTCCATCTTCCTTCCTGGTCGGCCCTGTTCCTTTCTTGTTTGCTGATTACTTCCTTTTTTATGTTTTTTTTTTGTCCTGTACGATCGCCCGTCTGGAATACTTCCCTCGCTGCGATCACTTGGCGGGAGCTTTCCCCGTCTTTTGTCGCTAGTGGTACACGCCAAGCCCTTTTCTTTCATTTCCTGGTTTTGTTCACAGTCAAGTAGATTTTGACTCTTCCTTACCATGTATGTATGCTTAGTGTCTTTAGCCTATGACCGATACCCTCGCCTAACCTGGTACAGGTAGATACAAGCTGTATGTTATTTGAGGAGTCTTTCCTTCCTGTTGGTTAATGGGCGGATTAGAATAAATTGGGCTGAGTTAGGCGGGTCTGATTTGGGCTAAGGATGTGGTGAGGATATGTAGTTCACCCGTGATCAATGCAATTATTACAGCAAGCTGGGCAAATTCTGATCTCTCTGTTCATTTGGGGAAGATATCGTTTATCCTCCAAAATTTACTGGTTTAATGATTAATTTGTTTATTCCTGTTCATTTCTGTGCTCTTATCCTGCTGCTTCGTACAATTTAAGAATACTTAACATGCTCCACTTGGTCCGTAATTGCTTCTCGAACTGAGGATAATGATAATAAAAAACGGTTAATGGATATGCTTTTTTTCTTGCGTATGAAGTGAAACTTTGGCTACATCCTTAGGTTAAATGGAGAATGCAAATACGAAGTCTTGGATACTCAATTTCCATAGGGATGATGCTGATGGAAACTTTGATTTTCAGATGCATAGCTGTGGATGTTATTCCGAGCATTAATCTGAACCTCTAGGCCATAGCATGTATTAGTGATTTGCATCTTAAGCCATCCAGATTTGGCTTTTATGGATTGGCTATACAATCTGGCGATACTTCTTTTGCTGTTTCTGGGTGGAGTAGATGGTTCAACAAATTGCCCCTCCCAACGGGTTTGTACAAGCACAGGCGTGTACGAAACTGTTGGGAAGATAGAATATTTATATGTTGTCTTACTATTCTTATTGTTGCTCCAGGTGTTGACTCGGTATTCCGGCTCTTCTCCCTTTATCTTTTCGCATCGCTCATGGGTTTCTTGTGGTCCCGCCGCGCTTCTATGCCATTGGACGAACCTAATGATGAAGCAATTATGGAGTATATCAAGAAATGTGATCCCCTTGGTCACTTTCGGGGAATATGGCATGAGTGGCGCGACGTGATGTTGGAGGGCAGGGATGTATTCCATAACAAGATACCCCGTCACTTGTCCATGCCTCCAGTGCCAACGGAGTACAAACCTCACCCCCATTTTGAGAGTGGAAATTGGACGCCTCTAGAGCGTAATGTAACCGGAGTGATGAACAAGTCTCGCATCTTTGACCAAGGCCCTGACTTATGTTTATGCCTTGAACCTCACACCAGAATATCCAATCAAGAGTCAATCTTCTTTTTGGGTTTAGAGATGGCTGCTAAGCGCGTACCGAGGTGGGCCTCGCGATTTAATATTTGTGGTAGCGTCACGCACCATCCGGGCTACATAGAGTGGGCACGATACATCTTGCGTAGCGAGAGGAAGGTCCTTAAGAAGGCCGGGATTCATGAGGCTATCATGTTGTCGTTATTTAATTATGAGTATGATGTCACGTTATTAAAGAGCATCTTAGAACATTGGAGTCCGACCACCAACACATGTTATCTTTCTGAAGAGGAGATTGTCCCGAGTCTCTGGGACATGCGATATGTTTGCGGGCTCCCCGTATTAGGTGCCCGGTATGATGAGCATGTGCCGGATGAAAAGGCACTCTTTGGTGAGACTGCGCCCGGCGAGTTTAGATGTTCTCCTTCCCTCAAGGCTGTATTCCACCACTTCTATGAGCTACTTCATCGGTATTCTGGGGCTGTTTCCATTACTCAGTGGATTTTACATTTTGTCGACCTAGGCACCGCATACGGGACCGGCTTCCCCTCGCCGCGTGATCCCTTTGGCGTCGGTTCAGAAAACACTCTGGTGTCGGACTATGATACACCCCTTCGGCCTCCTATCGCGGCAAAGGAAATGGACCGAGTTACATTCCTTACGGCCTTTTTAGCTTGCTGGCTATGCTACTTTGCCGTCCCCTACAAGTACCCGAATCGCATTAGGCCGGAGGTTTTTATTATGGCTGATAGACTGGCGCGAGGAGTTCGTCTTTCCTTGGCCCCCGCGGCGTTGTCGAATTTATTTCGGTCTTTGAGAGAGGCGTGCACCGCTGACTTCCCGGGCTCACAAGACACGCTGATCCCCCTTCATTATCTTTTTGGATGGTTCAATCTGCAATTTCAAGGGTTATACACCACTGCCGCTTCTGAGGCTATGAAGCGTAAGTTACCCCTCATGGTATGCATTGCTGGGGCTCATCCGGTTCGCTTTAGAGATCTTGAGGCACGCTTACTTTTTCGCAAGGACAAGGTCTTCGGGCATCATCGGGTCATATTTCCAAACAAAGTAGGATGTCTAGGCGAGCAGGTTGATGTTCAGGATAACCCCGTTGACGTATTGACCGAGGATGGGTGGCTTGCTACCGAATTCCTTGTGAGCATTCGGGTAGGCTGGCTACCCTTCAGGAGTGGAAATCTTGCATCTTTAGAAATGTACAACCCTCATAGATGCGCTCGCCAATTCGGCTTTGATCAGGCTATCCCTCAAAGTGTCCTGGATTATGGGAGATTATCAGGCGACCTCGCGACGATGGCCTTCTGTTGGTATTTGCTACTCCGGCGTGGGACCCATTCGTCATTTGCCATCCCGGCTCGTGGCCGGGTTCCTAGGTGCAGTTACGGGTACCTGAGATGGCACTCCATGCACTTGAAGGCGCTTTTCAGCTATGACATCAAAGACACATTTGGTTTCACGGAGAAGTCCCATCCGCGGAAATTTTTGAAGAGGACAACTAGTCGATCATCATACGGCTTTGAGTTTGACCTCTCTCAGTCTTCATCCCTCAAGCGGCCAAAGATCTTGGGCCTAGGGGCGGCATCGCCTAGCTTATCTGAGGTAACATCTACCTTTTCCCCTTTTTCTTATAATATGCGGTATCATCAATTTGACACTTTTACTTGGGGTGCAGGATGTAGGGCATGTACGAGGATCCGATTATGTTCCTAGCGTTGAAGGGTGTCCGGGCGAGGACACAACTCCGCAGCAGGCGAGCGAGGACGAGTTGACCATCACAGGTGCTATTTTCTTTATCGGACATTCCGTGTATTTCCCCTTTTATGCATTTGTTTATTTGATACAGCAATTGTTTCTGATATATGCGATTATTTCTGACTCATGTGATTATTTCTGACATGTTCTGTGTTCTTTAGAGGTTTGGTCTGCAACCAAAGTCGCTAAGCAGGTACACGCTCACCTCCCTGATGATGCAGCGGACATGGATGATATTGATACCGCCGAACTGTTAAAACATTATCCGAGCGACTCGTCTGACGATATGATTGGGGCCTTGAAGGGAAGTACGGCTTGTCCAGGTTATGTAGCCTGCAGAATTCCTTACGTTTGACTTACAATCCGATCTTGGTGCAGTTGTTCACGTGCCGGCGGAACCGACGATGGAAGCTGATACCGGCGCAAGTGTGAGGAATTCCTTGATCAACTCAGAGACGAGTAAGGCTTAAAGTCCTCGAATTGTATCCTTCTACTTATTGTTTTTACTATCGTGATGCTGTAGTTTGGGTTACACACGATAAATCTTTTGAATAGCGCCTCTAACGACGATTTCATGTTTGATCAGTGTCAGATTTGCTTGTAGGTCTAAAGCATGCGCCGAGTACGTTAGGGATCGAAGCAGAAGGGGTGTCTTCTTCGCATAATGGTAATTTCTTGTTCCTCCTTGTTCTGGCAGAGTGTTTCAAGGAATGGCAGGGACATGGGTCCCTGCCATATATCCTAATGACTGTGTCACTCAGCAGAATTTTGTTCTTATTATTACTATCATTTTGTGACATTTTCAGTACCTGTGTCGGAAGGTATGGACACTATCGCAGGGGACGAGAGGGTCGCGGAGGACGGTAATTTTCATCACCCGTCATTTATTCCTTAGCCGCATTGTATTACCATGGTAGTGGGAGAAGAGTTTCATTTTTATACTTGTGACTCGTTACCGTTTTGTTTCCCTATCGATTTTCATGGCCAGTATTGCCTCTTTTAGCTGTGTATGATCTTTGTCTCTCCTTGACTATACAGAATTTGTTATGATGGCAGGAGGGTCTTCAACCGGTCTGGTATCTTGCGTCAAGTTGGTCGTTGCAGGGGTGGCGAACGTGCACAACGAAAGTATGTTTTCCTTATTCTTTCTGCTAACATGTAGTCTGATGTACTTGATTGTGAGTCATTTCTTTTTGCAACAATAATTGGGTTTGTACCGTGCGCTGGATGGCTGATCTTAGTATTACTGGATCACTTTGGCATTCCCGTTTTGCTGGTGGCAGGTATGGGGGAGGCCAGTATTGAGGACGGTCACTCTTTCGGCGGTGGTGGATTCCAACGTGATGGATCCTCCGACAAAGGTAAACTCGTCATGTCTGCATGGTTTGTCATACACCAGCTATGTACCGCTATTTTCTTTAATAGTCTGCTTCATGTTGTCATTTCAGGGGCTGTGAGCGGGATTCGGGAGACTGCTATGCCGCCACCTCCCGGGCCGTCTCCCTCTCGGGTTTCAGATATAGTCCGGCGATCGCAGGAGAGAGCAGCCCGTTTCTTTATTTCTGATTACCTTGGCACGCTTCATGACGAGGGCTCACTTCCCACAGTATAAGAGTTTTTGACTTCCTCATATAGCATTTCGCAAACCTTGATCAGTTTCAAAGCTCTGGAGGCTACTTGGGAAAGACTGAGTCGGGAGATAATAGAAGTCTTGAAGCAACTTGAGGTCGAGCAAAACTCATTGATCAGTTTGGATACCGCCGCTCTTGATTCCCAGATCAGCGAAGAGGCAATCATTCTAGAGGATTTATGGTCCCTTCAAAGTAGTTTGATTATCGAGAAGAACGCTATAATGAGGTCTTGTGATTTAGCCAGGACCAAAGTGAGGCGGATTGACGCACGCATGAAGCAAATTGACGAAGAGAGGGAGAGGCTCCTGTCAGAAAGATGTGCAGCAATTTCTGATATGCAGAATTGTGATGACAATTTGGAGAATATTGAAGCCGCCAAAGCACAGAACTCAGAGCTAATTGATGCAACTGAAATCCACCAAGCTTCGTTAGAGGCTCAGCGTGAGATGAAGGAAGTGGAGCGCAGCAAGCTTATTTCCGTCATTAAAGAACGAAGGCATGTCCTCCAGAGCATAATCAGAGAGTTTTGATGTGTTTGTTTCTGTATTATACGCTTGGATTTTTTGTTATTTTGGGGTGTCTCTGTATTTTGATGTGTCTCTTCCTGTATCATGTGTTTGGACTTTAACATTTGGGATGTTTTGTGCTTTTTGCTTTGTCATTCGCCGGTTCAGGATCATTTGTTCTTAGTTGGTTGTGATTGATGTAATGATGACTTCCTTTCAGCAAATTGTTAAAACTGGTATGGTGTCATACTTGTATTGTCAAAACTGCAGCCCACTTGTAACTGGTGTAATGTCATGCTTGTATTGTTAAAACTGTTGCTCACTTATAACTGATATAGCGTCATGCTTGTATTATCAAAACCGCTGTCCACTTGTAACTGGTGTAATGTCATGCTTGTATTGTCAAAACTGTTGCTCATTTATAACTGATATAGTGTCATGCTCGTATGATCTCATCGTCAACTACACCAAATATGGTAAGTTAAAGAATGCCACCGCGTTTCCTCAGTGAGTATTTTACCATTTTCTACTTTGATTAGGTTGCATAATTGAGACTTGGGAGAATATAGCTCAGTAATAGATGGTGTAAGAATCACAAAACATTTTTCTTTCTTTGAACTCTGAAATTCATCTTGCTCCTTTTTATGGAAGCTAGAAATCTGTGTAGCTCTTGATGCACTTAGTGATACACATGCTCTAAAAGGTCACGATTATCTTGAGGTAGATGAATGGATGCCAAGTGGGCATAAACGTGTCGACTCTGACTAGTGTTTCTGTGTAACTATGGCTATGACATTGTTCTCCTTTGCAGGCTTTGGGACTGCACCAACGGCATGCTGTGGTTATGGCGGACCCCCATACGACTATAATTAAAACATCCCGTGTGGTGCTGATGGCTGCCAAGTCTGTCTTATCGGTTCCAAGTATATTAGCTGGGATGGAATTCACTACACAGAGGCAGCCAACGCTGCAGTGGCCTCCAAAAATACTGACAACAGGGTACTCAAGACCCAGCCTCAAATTTGATTACTTCTGCACTTCTTAATTTTAATCTTGCATATCCATTCTTTTTATCTTGCTCGAGCAGCGGGAGCTTAAGTTTATCTCGCGAGTGAGCGCTCAACTCTATTCTTCCATCAATACTTGCATACAAGAATTGTAATCCTCGAAAGAGAAAGGGAAAACAGTAGAACAGAATCAAATCAATCTCACTAAAATGTCTTTCATTGTGTGGAGCTCTCTTTGAAGATGCTTATGTGGCGGGAGCGGTTCAAAAATAGAGCGACCGTAACCAGATCGAATCCGTATGTACAAGGGATTGATTGAGATGGCACGGGCACGGACAAGCACGTCGTGAGGCTTCAGATTGGGGACGCTGACGTCTGGGCGCACCTCGAGGACTTCGGGGCCGCCGAAGCGCGGCAACGGCACGGCTCACCAGTTTTTTTTTTTTTTTTTTTTTTTAGAGAAATAGGGACGAATTTATGCTTCCATCATCCAACCTGGTGAATGCTCATATGAGGAACTTACACAGGTCTAGCAAACAGTCAGCTGGCAACGGCTTTGATATTCTCGAGCCTAGTGTCGCTTGGTCAGGATCAGATTCGCGTTTTAAGCATGGTATTTCTTTAGGAAACGGCCGTTGATGGGTGGCATCAGGTGCATTCCATCTTGATCTGTCGGTTGGTAGGCTCCACCTTCGTAGACTTTTTCTATCACATAGGGCCCTTCTTCCCAATTAGGGTTGAACTTCCCTTTTGCTATCCTGTTGGATATGATGGGTCGCCTTACTGCTAGGACAAGATCTCCTTTCTTGAAAGTGCGTTCTCTGGCCAATTTGTCATACGCCCTTGCCATTTGTGCTTGGTATAGCTTTAGGTTTTGCTGTGCAATCAGCCTTCGCTCATCAAGCGTGTCCAGCTCATCAAGACGTAACTGGGTATTTTCGTCCATTGTCATGTCACATTGCATTGCCATCCTCAGCGAAGGTATTTCCACCTCGAGTGGAAGCACTGCTTCGACACCGAAGACTAAGGAATAAGGCGTTGATTGTGTGGGTGTGCGATACGTGGTTCGATAAGCCCACAATGCTTCCACCAGCTTCTGATGCCACTCTCTCTTGTTTTTTGAAACGCTCTTCTTGAGCAGCTTGCATAAAGTTTTATTGAACGCTTCAGCTAGCCCATTCGCTCTTGGATTGTATATCGAGGAGTACCGCCAATCAATTTTGTGGCGCTCTGCAAATTTGTAGATCAGTGCATTTTTGAAGGCCAAGCCGTTATCGGATATGATCCGTCTGGGGGTTCCAAAACGACTCAATATGTTCCCGCGAAAGAAATTGGCGACATTAGCGGCCTTGACTTCCCTTAATGAGATAGCCTCCGCCCATTTGGAAAAGTAGTCTGTTGCCGCGAGTATAAATCGATGCCCCAGAGAAGAAGGAGGTTCTATTGGCCCTACTATATCCGTCCCCCATATTTCGAATGGCCATGACGAAACTGTCGGATGAAGAGGGTTAGGGTGCTTATGAATTAAATCTCCATGCACTTGGCACAAATGGCAAGTCTTTGCGCAGTTTATGTAGTCTCGCACCATGCTTGGCCAGTAGTACCCTAGCCTCTTAATTTTAAGATACATTTTGGGTCCTGATTGGTGGGCACCACAAAGACCGGAATGGACCTCATGTAATACGTGGGCGATCTCGTCCATTGCGATACACCTGAGCCAAAGCTGTTCATACGATCGACGATACAGCGTGTCATTCACAAATGTATACCGAAGGGCCCGTTTTTTCAATTGTACTCTCTGAGTCTTATCCTCAGGTAGGATGCCACTTTTGAGATAACTGACGAATGGCTCTCTCCAGTCATGTTCTTGCGTGAGGGAGGTTGTCATAGCATCTGTTACTTCTTTCGTGTCTACGTGATCATTTTCGGCCGGTGCAATCAGTTTCCTATCTCTGATCACGATATTGACTTGGTCAATGGATGGCCCAGCTAGCTCCTTGGCAAACTTTGCCAGTGCGTCCGCTCTATCATTAGCAGCCCTAGCGATGCAGGTCAGAGTGGCGTACGGTATCTTTTCCATGAGTTCCACAGCTTTCGTATGATATTTGTGCAATTCCATTTTCTTGACTTGGTATTCACCCGTCACCTGTTTGACGATGAGCTGGGAGTCGCCATACACATGCATCCTTTCAATTTTCATCTCCAGCGCGAGCTCGAGTCCGGCGATCAAAGCCTCGTATTCAGCTTCGTTGTTGGTGCAAGGACCAATGAGGGCTAAGGAGTAATGCAATATTCCTTTTTCCGGGGTGACGAATACCAGGCCGATCCCTGACTTTACTTTCGGGATATTCGGGGGGATAGCCGGTTGAATCGAAGATGCCCCATCGAAGTAAAGTTCCCAGTATCCATCGTCGGTTTCGGTGTTTAATATTTCCTCGTCTGGGAAGTCATAGTTCAGAGGAGAGTCATCCGGAATGGGATGAGCAGCTAAGAAATCGGCGAGAACTTGTCCTTTTACTGCTTTCTGCGACACATATGTGATGTCGAATTCCTGGAGTAGGACGGCCCATTTGGCCAATCGTCCCGTTAGGGTAGGCCTTGTCATCAGGTATCTTAAGGGGTCGACTCTTGATATGAGACGAACTTCATGTTCAAGAAGATAATGCCTTAGCTTTTTAATGGCGAATATCAATGCTAGACATTGTTTTTCGATTGGGGAATAGGAATGTTCTGCTCCTACGAACATTTGGCTAAGATAATACAAGGCGGTCTCCTTTCCATCGTCGTTATCCTGGGCCAATAGTGCCCCCAAGGATGCTTCCAATGCCGTGGTATATAAGATGAGTGGCTTTCCAGTGATGGGTGCCCCGAGGACTGGAGGGCATGAAAGATATTCTTTGATATTTTCGAAAGCGCTTTGACATGTGCTGTCCCAAATGAATGGAGCATTTTTCTTTGTCAGTTTCGAAAAGGGGTGGATTCGCCCGGATAAGTTGGAAATGAACCTCCTAATATAAGCCAGTCGTCCTTGAAAGGATCTAAGCTCTTTAAGATTCTTTGGGGGCGGCATGTCTTTGATTGAGCTTATCTTCGCGGGATCAATTTCGATCTTCTTGTGTCTGACCACGAAACCCAGGAATCTTCCAGATGATACTCCAAACGCGCATTTGAATGGGTTCATTTTGAGGTTGTACTCGCGGATCCGGGTGAACACGGTCCTCAAGTCCTGGCAGTGCTCTGCTTTAGATCGTGACTTAACCACCAAATCGTCCACATAGCACTCGACGAGTTTGTGGATTAAATCGTCGAAGATCTTAGTCATCGCGCGTTGGTATGTTGCCCCAGCGTTCTTTAACCCAAACGGCATAACAGTATAACAAAAGATGCCGATAGGCGTGCGAAACGCAGTGTGCCTCTCGTCTTCAGGCGCCATCTTAATTTGATTGTAACCAGATGACCCGTCCATAAATGAAAACACTTCAAAGTTTGATACCGAGTCGATCATTACTTCTGTCACAGGGAGTGGAAAATCGTCTTTGGGACATGCGTTATTCAAGTCTCTGAAGTCTACGCAGATCCGGATTTGCCCATTTTTCTTCTTTACAGGGACGATACTTGCTATCCAGTCTGCGTATTTCTCCTCTCTTATAAAGCCTGCCTCGATTAATTTCTTTATTTCAAGGGTGATCTGCCCTTCAAGTTCTATCCTCATTCTTCTTGGTGCCTGCTTTACCGGAGTAGCATCAGGACTGATCGACAAATTATGGACGGCGACCTCCGGACTAAGGCCCGGCATCTCTTTATATGTCCACGCAAAGCAGTCACTAAACTCGTGGAGGAGTGCCTCCAGCTGGTCCTTTTCATGCTGAGAGAGTTGTGCACTTATATAAGTGGGCTTGACATCTTCTTCTGACCCGAGATTGACCTCAATCAACTCATCGCAGGTGGTCTGCCCCCCATCTTCCAGTTCTTTCGGTGCCCTTTTGAATTCTTCATTTTCTTGCTCCATTTCGTATGTTTCGCCTATTGTCACCATATTGCAAGTATATGGGTGAAACATAAGAGCCTCTTCACTTGGTTCTGTGTACCCTAAACCCCGAGTATTGGAGATCTTCCCATTTGGTAATGTGATATTCCGTGAACCTAGGTTCCACAACTTCTCAAATTGGCGTAACTCACTCTTTAAACGAGGGTTCAAGCAACCGTACTTTTCTACGAGATTTCTTAAGCTCGGAGGGTAATAAGCAAATGGGGGGACTTTGATGAGTTGCGTTGACTCTGGGTCATTCTCTTTGTCTGTCATGACGTGATGAATTTCATCCGACTAATAGAAGTGTATTGGTTTATGGACAAAGAGCCTTCCTCTCGTGCATTCCCTCTTGCTAGGGACAATAAAAGTCTTCATCTCTACAACTTGCGATGCATTCAGGGGAGTGAAACCCTTAAGGTAGCCTTGAGGGACTCTCAATACTCCTATCTCGTATTCCGCCATGTTTCGTCGTGTCGTCAGCCTTTGTGACCAACCTTCCTTTTCATGGGTTTCAACCACGTCGCATGTAGAGGCCGAGCAGTCACTCGCTTCTGACTCGGAGTCACTTCCGAAATGGGGACATGCTGACAGAGTCGTTTTCTTTAGCTTGGAGATGATCGAGCTCTGTACTGTCGATTTCGCAGGCTGCGTCGTCGATCCGATGAAATAGTGCGCGTCTTCGTATTTAACTTCATGCACTGAGAAGGGTTGGATATCCCCATCGATATGCTCCTCCCTACCTTCTCTTAGGTATTTCAGGCATTGGTGTAAGGTAGAGGGGACTATGTGATTCTCGTGCAGCCAAGGTCTCCCGAGTAACGCCTTGTATGAGGTATCAGTGTCGATGACATGGAATTTAACTTCGGTCTTTAGATTGTCGAGCTGCAATGGTAAACATATAGAGCCTAAAGCCTTCTGGCTATTTTTATTGAACCCTTGGATGACGACTTTTTCGGCCGTTAAGTTATGGACGCCTAAAGAAAGGCTTTTTAAGGTCCGTAAGGTTATGAGGTTAACTGATGACCCTGGATCAACTAGGATTCTACTTATCTTCATTCCTTCCACGTCCCCGGTCACATAAAGCGGTCGATTATGCTGTGACGTTCCCAATAGCATATCATCGTCGTTGAAAGTAATGGACGATGTGGTATACGTACTCAATGCCGCCTTTATGTCAGCCTCCACGAAGAACGCTTAAAATTTTTGAGGGTTTTGCAGGGCGTAAATAAGAACATCTCTCAGTTCTTGTGACATCATCAAGGCGTCATACACGCTGAGGAGTGCGGGAACCTTTCTCAAATGTGATAGTATATTATATTCAGAAGAGGATAGCTTTAACAGGGGTACTGCATCGTCGCCCACTTCCTGCGTTTCAATTTGCTTTCCTTTGAGTTTTTCCTTTTCTTTGTCTATCGTACGTCCTATTACGACCTTGCCGCTCCTAAGATTCATTTGGCAGGATTCGTTTGTTTGCTTACTGCTTCTAGCGGCAGACGCTTCCTCATATAGATAGGCAGGTAAGATTTCATCTTCGGAGTCACTTCCCAAGTTGATCACGCTACAGGTACCCACCCTTGCAGTGGTGACGCCTCTAACGTTGTCAGTTTTATCTTCCTCTAAGGGCTCTGGGACCACCGATATCATTCTGCAGGACTCCACCTCGTACTCTTCATCCTCTGAATCATCTTCTAGGAGTCTTTCCCATACTTCTTCCGTGATGTAGTGGTGAAGCTTTACAGGTTTAGGCATTTCTTGCACATACTCCTCAAGCGAGTCGATGTACTTTTTGAGAGCACTCTTTTCTTGCGCTTTAGTCAAAGAAGCTGCTTTCTTATTTTTGTTCTTCGATCGAGGGTTCTTTTCCCTTTTCTTTTGACTTTCTCTTGTTGGTGGACGAGGTCTTGGCGGTACGTATCGTGGGGACAGGGAGTCTTTCCATGCTATGCCCGGTATTTGTTGTAATTTTCGGAGGAGTCGCAGTGTCTTTTTTGGCACCACGGTATTCCACTCTTGGTCTTCTACATGCGTCGTATCTATTCTGACTTGAACGACATCAACCTCCTCGGTTTGGGCTTCGTTCAATACTTGCTTCGATAGAGTTATCTTCCCTGTCTTATATTGTTTCTCCACCCAATCTTTGAAAATATAACAATCTTCTATCGTGTGCCCCAGTACGCGATGGTAAGGGCAAAAGTTGGGATCGTCGATCTTATTGCTTTCTTCAGGACGCTTCGGCTCTGGTAGTTGTAAGCCATTCTTCAGGGCGTCCCTAAAAATTTTCATCGTCTTTTCTCTTTTGAACGAATAGATTTTATTCTTTCTTTCTTCAAGGGTCAACGGCTTGCCCCGGCTATTTTCGCCGAGCGTTGGCGCTCTTTCTATTCGAGGTACTTTTGCATTGTGAACTTCCACCCTTTTGCCCCTGTTAACAATGTTCGTATAGGCGACCTTGGGTTCATTCCTTCTTGGTTCTTCCCTTCTGAATTTTGGGTTTTGTGTATTTACATAAGGCTGATGGTTCGTTCGTTCCAGTTTTGCCACTTGGGTGATCAATTCTTGAAACGTGGAGATGTTATTACCGCAAAGAAAGGGGGCCATCCAGCTATCGATGTTGCGGACCAATAAATCCACGGCCTCGGTTTGCTCTAGTGGCTTTTCGCATTTGATACTCAAATTTCTCCACCTTGTAATGTAATTGAGGACAGTCTCATCCTTTTTCCTCTTTGTATCGGCCAGATCTGCAATCGTGATCTTATCGCTTATCGAGGCGAACTTCATCCTAAAGGCTTCCTCCATGTCGGCCCAAGTTCCGATAGCTTCATTCTCCAGAGAGTAATACCACTCAAAGGCAACCCCTGAGAGGCTTTGTGGAAACTGCCGAAGCAATAAGGCGTCATTGCCGCCAGTGTTCCCACAAGTCGCGACGAAATGGGCCAAGTGTTGGTCAGGGTTTCCTACTCCACTAAACATCTTAAAGTGCGGTACAATGTACCCTTTGGGGTAAGGAATATTATCGTATACAGCTGGGTAAGGTCTCCCGCGCCTCCTTCGCGGAGCGATTTTAGTCCCCTCCATTTGCTTCAGCTGGTCCATCACCATCTCTTGTACTTCCTTCCTGGTCAAGGTGATGGTCTCGTCATTTGATTGTGCTGGT
This sequence comes from Costus lasius, assembly GCA_027563935.2. Taxonomy (NCBI): domain Eukaryota; kingdom Viridiplantae; phylum Streptophyta; class Magnoliopsida; order Zingiberales; family Costaceae; genus Costus; species Costus lasius. The sequence goes on along the minus strand of CM050452.1, from coordinate 11,886,015 downwards.
AAAGAAGATGTCGCCAGAGCGTTATTTTGTTCTCGCGATGATTGTTCTTGGCGCAGCATCATCTCTTGCGTCTTTGCAAGAGCATTAGTCACCTCCTCGAACTTCGCCATGAGGATGCTCATGTCGTTGTCCCTCTTCTTGAGTTGTCTCTTAAGATCGGCGATAGCCTCATCTCTATGGTCATGATTAGTGGTCATAACGGGTTCTTCCTCTTCCTCTTCCTCTTCGAAAATTTCTTGATATAAAGGGGTTGCTCCCGGTTCGTACCGCTGAACAGGCTCCTGGGTTACGATAGAGGCCAACTTTTTACCCTTGGCTTTCCTTGCCATAGTCCGAAGGGTATCCTCCTCAGAATTAGAGCCGGTCTCTCGCGTGTGCTCCACCATTCGCACTGTATGAATTATATGACCCTCTGTTTCTTTATGGCTGATCTTGGAACGTCTCTCCTTTCTTTTCATGTTCTTTTGAACCCTTTTGTATGCCTCATAAATCCCTCGAGAGGTTGTCTTTTGAATAATGATATTTCTGGGCTTTGGGTGTGGCTTATTCTGTACGTGGGTTTGCAGCCGCAACCCCTCTATCAGGTTAGAGTTTCTCGTAACTGACAGAAGTGGTGCAAATTTGTTTGTTAAGGCAGTTTCTGTTTTAGCAACGGAATGGTTATGCTTCATAGGGATTAAGCGACCTTGTTTGTAAAGCCTAGCCTCCTTCTTCCTTAAGGCTTGTCGTTCCTGTTTCCTTGTCTTCTCAGGGTTCGAGACTATAGTCTGGTGGATCTTGCCCCCGTTAACGGTGAAAGACGGTTCCTCCTCCTTTTCGTCGAACATGCCCCCATTGTCAGTGAATGATGGCTCTCTCTCTTTTGTGGTAGTCTTCTTCTTCTTTAAGGAGGTCTTACTCTTGATGACCGGAGTATCCTTTCTTTTAATGTTCTCGGAGTCCATGAAGGGTAGGTAGATGAACTCGACGTCTTCCTCCGAAATGGAGCCAAATTGGACACCATGCATGATGATCGATGCATCCTCAACAAAGATGTTCAACTTCTTTGCCATTGCTGCGTGGAACAAGAGAGGTGTAAGAACAAGGGCATGGAATTTGGTGTTGCGTAATATAGATCTCGAAGATGAAAGGAGAAGCCGGTCCCACCGGGCGTGCCAGAATTTGTGGGGTCATTTTTGTTACATTGGGAATGTATCATGACCGTTTCAAATCCACCTTAAATTAATAAGGCTTTTTGTTTAGCGGGTTCTGACTTCCGATGAGCGCAAGCGTTCATCGTTAATTACCCCTAAAATAGGGAACCTTTGATTAAGAGATCTATAATACGCAACGACATAAGAGAAGTAAACCGGACAATATCATTCATAAGCGTAATGAAATACAAAATTTGACGCAATATTTAAGTGGTGAGAAAAATGGGCTTTTCATCAATTTTGAATGTTGTGTGTCCGTCGGAGATTCAGCTTTGAAGCGGCTCATTGAGTGATACCTGGTCTAGGCAACCCGATGTCATATTGAGGAGCTACGCCCCGATGATAAACATCGACGTACGCACCTCCCAAACAATATTCCATCGTAATTGCGTTTAGTCATATTGGATATTTGGCTTGGAGGGTTATTCATGTTTACGACGCATCGGATAATTTAATTCTTGGAATTTATCCGACCTCGCGGTGTTGATGGATAAATTAATTCGGAATCTATCCGGTCTTGCCGCGTGACGGACAAATTAATTTGGAATTTACCCAGCCTTACGGCATGATGGACAAATTAGTTGTGGGATTTACCCGGCCTTACGGTGTGATGGATAAATTAGTTTTGAATTTATCCGGCCTTGCGGTGTGATGGACGGATTAATTTGGGATTTACCCGGCCTTGTGGCGTGATGGATAAATTAATTTTTGAAATTTACCCGGCCTAGCGGCGTAATGGATAACTTAATTCAGAATTTATCCGGCCTTGCGGCGTGATGGATAAGTCGATTTTGAATTTACCTGGCCTTACGGCGTGATGGATAAATTAGTTTGGGATTTATCCGGCCTTACGGCGTGATGGATAATTTAATTTGGGATTTATCCGGCCTTGCGGCGTGATGGATAAGTTGATTTTGAATTTACCCGGCCTTACGGCGTGATGGATAAATTAGTTTGGGATTTATCCGGCCTTACGGCGTGATGGATAAATTAGTTTGGGATTTATCCGGCCTTACGGCGTGATGGATAATTTAATTTGGGATTTATCCGGCCTTGCGGCGTGATGGATAAGTTGATTTTGAATTTACCCGGCCTTACGGCGTGATGGATAAATTAGTTTGGGATTTATCCGGCCTTACGGCTTGATGGATAATTTAATTTAGGATTTATCCGGTCTTGCGTCGTGATGTCGTGGCGAAAAAAAAGACTTGGTAATTACGCCATACAAGACTTGGTAAGCCAAATTTGTTTGACTAAATTCCGACCCCACGACTTGGCAGATGAACCAGGCTAAATGTTCGGATCAGGTTCAGATCTGAACCGGGATCGGTTCTAGATTTGCTGGGTTAGATGATCCGAGCTTGGTAAAATCCCCCAAGCCTACATTGAAGGTCGATTGAAGCGATCCAACTTCGATTTTGTACCCCTTTCCGTTTACTCGTTTTCTTCGGGACAGGGTAATTTTGAATGTTGGGGCGGTGTCTCGCGTGGCGTCACGCCACATTTCATTGTTACGTGCTCTTCAGCCGCTTTATGATTTGTTTAGGCCAAAGAGTAAAGCTACTCTCTGACCTGTACGAATGTCCAAAAACACAGCCGACATTGAGGGGGACGATCGCGGGCGACTGACCGTTGGGCTCCGGCGAAGGCAGATTACTCATGCTCACAGCATCAGTTCTTGGGGGAACGCCGAGGATTCGCTCGCGGTACCGAAGGGGTTGAAGAAAGCGTCGAAACCGAAAGAAAAGCTGCGGTGGTGCCGTCGAGCTTCCGGTGAGACGGCAAAGGGAGAGTGAGTCGGCTCAGGAGCCTTCGTCGAGGGTTCTTGTCGCGGGGGCGGAGCTTCGTTATCGGAGCAAATCGAATCAGGTCCAGCCACGGCAAGGTTTTCCTTTTACCACCTGAAGAGGTAACACACCTGTTGCACGATAATCTTTCTTCTTTTAGGTGAAGAAACTCTGATCCTTGATTAGGCTTTGACGAAATCTTTCGAAGCAGAGTCCTTTCTGAAATGTTTTAGGTTTTCTTTCACCATTTCGTTTTTTTTGACGAAGTTCTTTTGAATCGATAGTGGTGTCTTTCACCATTCTGTTTTTGACGAGGTTCTTTTGAGTCGATAGTGGTGTCTCCTCTCTTTTTTCTTTTTTTTTTCTTTTAGGGGGTTTCCTCCCCCCTTTTCCTTCTTTCTCCCTCTTTTTTTACGAGTCTCTTTGCCTAATTCCAAACGTAATCCCTTCTTGTTTTCCTCTTGTGTTTTTCCTCTTTCCCATTTCTCACACCCTCTGTTTCGTCAGCACACTTCCCTCACCTACGGGATTTTTTTTTTAGGAGAAAGCGAATGCAGATATATCGTGTATGTGCAGCCGCTATGTTTATGTTGTGCATTTTTTTATCCCTTCACGATTCATACCCCTCCGACGAACCTGACCATGCATCCGCTATCCTCAGCATATTTCCATTCCCCTTTCTTTTTTTTAAGAGAAAGACTTCCTGCACTCTTCCGATTTCTCTGGTGCTCACATCTTTTACCATTTCTACAGATTCTAGTCTCTCTATATTTTCTCCTCTCTATCCTTTCTGCATCTTCCCTTACTCGCCTTTTGCACTACTTCTTCCCCTTCTTCTTAGGGCATGTAGTATGCTTGAGAGATGAGAGGGGAATAGTGTGTGTGTGTATTCTTTTGATGCTAGGTCGCTTAATGCGACCATGAAGCCTACGAAAAATTCAATCAGAAAAGATCTCCCTTTTTTTTACCTTCTTCCGCTGCAGTGTTCTCTTCCTTGCCTTGCTTCTTCGGGGGTGCCCTTTTTCCTAGCCGAATGCCTACCCTTTATAAGCCACAGCCCAATAAGTGGTCTCCCTCTTCTTCCTAGTTTTTTTTTTGTCTTCTTTCACTCATCCATCGACTAGCCCGAACCCTTTCCATCTTCCTTCCTGGTCGGCCCTGTTCCTTTCTTGTTTGCTGATTACTTCCTTTTTTATGTTTTTTTTTGTCCTGTACGATCGCCCGTCTGGAATACTTCCCTCGCTGCGATCACTTGGCGGGAGCTTTCCCCGTCTTTTGTCGCTAGTGGTACACGCCAAGCCCTTTTCTTTCATTTCCTGGTTTTGTTCACAGTCAAGTAGATTTTGACTCTTCCTTACCATGTATGTATGCTTAGTGTCTTTAGCCTACGACCGATACCCTCGCCTAACCTGGTACAGGTAGATACAAGCTGTATGTTATTTGAGGAGTCTTTCCTTCCTGTTGGTTAATGGGCGGATTAGAATAAATTGGGCTGAGTTAGGCGGGTCTGATTTGGGCTAAGGATGTGGTGAGGATATGTAGTTCACCCGTGATCAATGCAATTATTACAGCAAGCTGGGCAAATTCTGATCTCTCTGTTCATTTGGCGAAGATATCGTTTATCCTCCAAAATTTACTGGTTTAATGATTAATTTGTTTATTCCTGTTCATTTCTGTGCTCTTATCCTGCTGCTTCATACAATTTAAGAATACTTAACATGCTCCACTTGGTCCGTAATTGCTTCTCGAACTGAGGATAATGATAATAAAAAACGGTTAATGGATATGCTTTTTTTCTTGCGTATGAAGTGAAACTTTGGCTACATCCTTAGGTTAAATGGAGAATGCAAATACGAAGTCTTGGATACTCAATTTCCATAGGGATGATGCTGATGGAAACTTTGATTTTCAGATGCATAGCTGTGGATGTTATTCCGAGCATTAATCTGAACCTCTAGGCCATAGCATGTATTAGTGATTTGCATCTTAAGCCATCCAGATTTGGCTTTTATGGATTGGCTATACAATCTGGCGATACTTCTTTTGCTGTTTCTGGTGGAGTAGATGGTTCAACAGGAACTTTTTACACTAATATTGACAATATAAGATATAATATACACAACTAAGCTCTTTTTTTCTTATACGGGTTGTAACTATGAGCACAAAAAATGTTATATTAACATAACTTTATAAATTTAGTGTCCACTACTAACATAGTAACTCATATAGTAACTCATAGACTTCATTCCACCCAAGCAAAAAGAGGATAATAAATTTTGTGATACTTAATCCTCTAAACCTTCAAAAAGAAGAGACATTAGGAGCAACATTCGTATGCTAAAGTTGCCAACTCAAATGAAGGACAATTTTTTAGAGCAAAAAAATTGGGTTCTTGATAATGTGATATCAAAGATAATATTAGTGACCACAAAGAAGGGAGCGGGAAAGATGCACGCCTAATTCTTGGAGTGAAATTGATGTGTCATAATGCTTATTGTATATAGAACAGCAGAATTAATAAAGGAATATTTGTTGCTATAAGCACGAGGATGCTCAAACTTCTCAATGTCGTATAGGGAGATGACATGTCATTAACAAAGATTGAATAATTATATAAAGCAACAAAAGTAATAAATCAATATTTGTTTCTGACTTAACTTGAAGGCCTAAGAAAAATCTTAGTCTTTCCCTGATTGCAAGTATTTTTTTTGACACAATTACACTTTATCAAGGTAATCCTTTAGAAACTATGAATAAAGTCAAATTTTGATCTAGATCTAGACGACTATAAATACCCCTGACTCACTTTTTTCATGGATTTTAAAATGGAAGAGTTCATTTATTAGTTCATTGAACAGAGTCTATGACCTAAGGGTTTTTTATTTCTAACCGGTGCCCAAGACTCCCATTTTTCCTCAAAAGACATGTCTTGGCACTCCCATGTCCCCGCTGTTCCCAATTTAATTAACTATAGTTTCTATGGGCTATATGCCTCTCCTACGTCAGAAAAGTATGTAATTGTGGACAGCATTGCAGTCAGCCATACCAAACTTAATAATAGATTTTGTTCGTATTAAACTAAGGTAAAATCCTTTTTGTTCAAATTATTATTCTAAAACTTTAGCATTTTTTTTTTTGTAATGATATGCTTATCCTATTAGATTATTATTTTTCTTTAAATTCAATTGTAAATATGTAAACTTAAAAAGGCTCAAACTGTTACTAATTTAATGTGTTTTATTTTATGTTCAAAAATATTATCAGGTTTGATTCACTTTTGAACCGAATTAAAGTGCAATGAAACAATCCGGTTCATTTTAAACCAAAAACAGTTCTGATTCGGTTTGAATTTTGTGGTGAAGTAATTCTGGTTGGTCTAATTTGGTTCAATTAGGTTATGGACACTTCCTCATCTTTATTATGGTTGGCTGTATCTAAATTTAGCTCCTCGCAAAGGGAAGGCAAAGGAAATAAAACCAGTGGTTTTTATTGTGAAAGGTACATTTTCCTGACTCCACCTTTATGGATGCTGGTAATTTTCAGGAAAATGGTGGTTTAGTGCCCAAATCAAAAGTCATGGAGATGGTTTTCTCCATTAAAAGTCATCCAATTGGTGTCATCCCTCTTAAAGCTCCGTCCTAAGTTGGTGATGTCAGTGACATACAACTCTTTTGATAAGTCAATTCCCACTTGCACCTAAAGGAGCACCAAGCTATCAATTTTTTAGCTTAAACAAGCACCATCGCCTATAATCTCACAAGCAAAATCCACTGCCTTTTTAAGCAAAATGAAATCCTCTCCTCCTTTTTCAGGTAAAACAGCATGCCACATAACGCATCTCCTCTTTCCTCTCTGTGTGGCCGTGTGTTATTGAGATTTGAGAAGCTCCCAGAAAAAAATGGTACCTTTATTTGTTTTCCTATTCATAATTAAGTAATATTACAAAAGAGTTGAAATCCCTGCTACTCAAATGGAGCAGAGCTCAAAGAGGTGGAGCGATTCCGGGTTGCATCAATATCAATCTGTACCTTATTGTACTTGGATTCTTCATCCTCGTGTTTTACATCCCCTTGAGAAAACCTCGTCCTTATTTGTTCCATGCAGGAGTAGGACAAAAAGTTGAAGATTCACTGTTACTGAGAGTGAAGAGGAGCAGAGCCCAAAGAAGTGGATCAAAGCGTGCTGTTGCAATATTCTACCTCTTCTTGAATCTACGTTTCTTTTTGAGTTATCATTCCTATCCTTGTGGCTTCCGCCCCTGGATTCTTTAGCTACTCCCATTTGCTACCTCCTCACTGCATCTATATAAAGAATCGCAGCGCAACCCCTTTCGCCTGCCGTTGTGCATGCTCACTTCTTTTTCTTGAGCACCCACTGCTACAGGAAGGTACAAGGAAAAAGAAGGGGAGCCATGGATGTGTAACAGTGGTAAGATTACTCTTGCTTGGCAATGGATCTCGAGGGCGGAGACTTAACACAAAACATGAAGGTGAGTTGGGTTCGATTGCATGTTGAACTTCAAGTTTTGATGTGTCCTCATTTGATTTTTCACGTCGAAGGTTTTGTTAAAACTCTAATATCATAGTTTAGACTCTGAGGATTCATAATTGTTGCTGCAGTTTGCTTCCTCTTCAGGCTAGATTCCCTTTAACAGAGCATAGCCTTAATGTAGTGTTAAACTGTGGATTGTTCTACTAGATGGGCAAACTGATTAGTTCATGCTAAAGTTGAGAGTTTGATGTGATTTTGCCCTAAAGTTGAGATTTTGAAGTGGAATTTGTGCTTAAAGTTGGGGGGACTTTTGTTTACCTTTTGGATTGCAGAAACAATCTTGGTGGTCAGTCTTGATGCTGGCCTACCAAAGCATTGGAGTGGTCTACGGGGACCTCAGCACCTCGCCACTATACGTGTACAAGAGCACCTTTGCAGATGACATCGAGCACACTGAGAGTAACGACGAGATCTATGGCGTGCTGTCCTTTGTTTTCTGGACCCTCACCCTGATCCCTCTCCTCAAGTATGTACTCATAGTGCTTCGAGCTGACGACAATGGCGAAGGCGGCACCTTCGCGCTCTACTCGCTCCTCTGCCGCCATGGAAGAATTGATTTCTTACCAAGTGGGCAGCTTGCTGATGAGGAGCTATCATCATACAAGAGAAGTGATTGTGCCATCACTAACACTGCCTCTGGAGGTGCTACTAGTGTGTCAGTGCTGAAGAGGCTGCTAGAGAAGTATCAGGCCTTGCAGATTACAGTGTTGCTTCTTGCGTTGATTGGTACTTCCATGGTCATTGCGGATGGAATCCTTAGCCCTGCAATCTCTGGTTGTGATCTCATTTTTTTTTTCTTAAGGATGATTTTGGTGGTCGCTTTAGTCATTTGCTTCTTTGATCTGATATTGTCTTTGACATTTGACAGTTTTTTCAGCGGTCTCAGGACTTGAGCTTTCTATGTCCAAGCAGCATCACAAATGTAAGCAATTTATTCTGTCAAAATAAATATTACATTGATCAACAAATGTATATAAAATTTGTCGTAGAGTTGCTTTTGCTTTGGTGGTTCGCCTACGGATTATTCCCCTTAATCATGGTTGGATCTCCATCTATTGACTTGGTTATGACCTTGAGACCAAATTATTCAGATCTAATAACATGATTAATTATTTTTACCTAATCATTTATTGCTGAAATTTTCAACAGAAATCTAGCTTGACTAAGGAAATTAGGAGGCTTACCAAAAGTGTCTGGAACTGGGACCATTCAGCATTTATGAAGCTGTCTAAATTATGACACCATTAATTGGTGAATGCAAAGGATATGATAATAGATTCTATTATATACAACAATGCCACCTTCTCATATTGATTGATTTGAGCTACTCAAGTATCTGATCTGATCATTTCTTAATTGTCAATCTGTTATGCTTGCTCATATTAATGATAAGCATGAACAACTCGGTTGCTGTGTATCTCCTTAGTGGTTAATAAATTTTATTAGTAGTTTTCACATGGATGTTTTTCCTGATGTTCCATAATTAGTTTTTCAATTTCCAGACGTTGAGGTTCCAGTTGCATGTCTGATATTGATCTGCTTGTTTGCGGTGCAACATTATGGTACTCACCGATTAGGTTTCCTGTTTGCACCAATTGTTGTGACCTGGCTATTATGCATAAGTATAATTGGAGTGTATAATATTTTCTACTGGAATCAACATGTGTATCGAGCCCTTTCACCCTACTATATGTACAACTTCCTAAAGAAGACGCAAAGAGGAGGCTGGATGTCATTGGGTGGAATCTTGTTGTGCATAAAAGGTTTCCCTAAGTTGCTCATTTCATTGATATGTGTATTACATGTTAGTAAGATCAGTTTTTCATTCTCTACTATTTTACAGGTTCTGAAGCTATGTATGCTGATCTGGGACATTTCTCACAGCTATCAATAAGGGTAAGTAATACTTTGAACAGAGCATTGTTGTTTCATGTAGGAGAGAGAATAAAATATACTTTGAAGTTTGAACATCTTCAGAAATTCAAGTAGATGTGTAATGGACTGTCACTTGACTCACTTGTACAGATAGCATTTACTTGTGTGGTTTACCCATCCTTGATTCTTGCTTACATGGGACAAGCTGCCTATCTATCACAACATCACATTATTCAAACCGACTACCGAATCGGATTCTATGTATCTGTACCAGGTATCTAATTTAGTTCAAACTAAAGTTTTTGGTTTTTGAAATTGGTTAAGCTAATTGTTTTCTCCTTTAATTAGAGAAGATAAGGTGGCCAATCATGGTAGTTGCTATTCTTGCTGCTGTGGTAGGGAGCCAAGCAGTGATCACGGGCACTTTCTCCATCATCAAACAGTGCACTGCCTTGGGCTGCTTCCCTAGAGTGAAGATAGTGCACACATCATCAAAAATACATGGTCAGATCTACATCCCAGAGATCAACTGGACTTTGATGACACTTTGCTTAGCTGTTACTATAAGTTTTAGGGACACAAAGCTCCTGGGAAATGCATCAGGTGAGACATTTGGAACCTAACATCCCTATGAATTATAAGTTTGCAGTAAATGGTAAAAGTTATACTATTATTAAACATAAATTTGTTATTGTTTTATGTTTGTAACACAGGATTAGCAGTGATTGCCGTTATGTTGGTGACCACCTGCATGATGTCCCTAGTAATCGTCCTCTACTGGCACAAGGACATCCTTCTGGCTATATGCTTTATTCTTTTCTTTGGTTCTCTAGAGGCACTCTTCTTCTCGGCAACACTAATTAAGTTGCTTGAAGGAGTTTGGGTTCCTATTGTGCTTTCGGTGATCTTTTTGGCTATTATGTACATCTGGCACTATGGAACCATAAAGAAATATGAGTTCGATGTGGAAAACAAAGTGTCCATCAACTGGCTTCTCAATGTAGGCCCTAACCTTGGCTTTGTTCGAGTTCAAGGCATCGGACTTATACACACTGAGCTTGTATCAGGAATCCCAGCCATCTTCTCTCATTTTGTAACTAACTTACCAGCATTTCACCAGGTAGTTATTTATGAAGGTTCCTCTTTTGCAACGCACTTCAATGCAAAATAGAAGGTTTATAGTTTTGTCAAGCCATTGCTAAATTTCAGTTGATTCAGGTTGTTATCTTCCTCTGCATCAAGTCAGTGCCTGTGCCGTATATCGAACCCAAGGAGAGGTTCCTTGTAGGTCGCATCGGCCCAAAAGAATACAGGTTGTATAGGGTCATTGCCCGATATGGCTACCATGACATACAAAAGGATGATTTAGAGTTTGAAAGTGACCTAATTTGCAGCATTGCTGAGTTCATTCGATCACAAGGGACAAAGTTCAATGGTTTGCAGGAAGAAACTGAGAAGAGTGAAGAGAGAATGACTGTCGTTGCACAAGGCTTGAACATCTGTGAAGAGAAAGCTGAATCAGAAGATCTACCGAGCTCGTCAAGGGAGATACTTTCGCCAATTATTACACCTAAGAAGCGAGTAAGGTTTATGTTACCTGAAAGCCCAAAAGTATCAGACACAATTAAGGAAGAGCTACAGGAGCTAGTTGTGGCAAGAGAAACAGGAATGGCCTTCATATTGGAGCATGAGTACATGAGGGCGAAGAGCGGATCAAGTATCATCAAGCGATTGGCAATTGATGTTGTTTATGGGTTCTTGAGGAGGAACTGCAGGGGGCCGATGTTTGCTTTTAGCATCCCTCATGCTTCCATGCTCGAGGTTGCCATGATCTACCATGTTTGAGTCCTTGTTCTCAAGTTGTTTGTGATGAATGGAAGAGTCTCAATTGGCGGGATGGAAGAATTAACAGGGGAAGGTTCTCTGTTCTTGCCTCCTGAAGTAGTCCTGTACATAGAGATCTATCTATTTTGATATGTAAACATACTCGCACAAGTCAACCCGAAACCAGAAATGTTCGCGCAAATGGAGTTGACCCACCGAGTTCTAGAAGAATTTCGGAAAGAAGTCGGAAACGGGGTTCCCGTTTCCTTGTATAAGTAACATAACGCTATAAGACGTCACAAGACGCGTAACGCGCGTTATATTTGTACCGGACGGTTATAACTAAAGAGACGCGCCCGCCCCTTTTGTTTAATTTCGTCCGGCGGAAACAAGAACTAGAAGATCAGATTTAGGGTTAGGGTGGTGTTTCAAATTCTCTATTTGAATCGATTCGCTACATGGAGACGGAGGCTAACCTGGACACGATGGACGAGGTGCCGCTCGGCAACCGCCGGCGGTGGTGCTGCTGCTTCCCCTTCTCGAGCTCCTGGGAACCGATCGACTCTGCGGCGGCGGCCGCGGGCGGGGACGATCGCGGCCGGTGGTGGGGCCGCAGCGGGGCGCAATCGCTGATGATGAAGGCGAGGGAGTGGTCGGAGCTGACGGCCGGCCCGAAGTGGAAGACCTTCCTCCGCCGGTTCGGGCGGAACCCCAACAGGGGGAGGGCCGCGGGTGGGATGGCGAGGTTCCAGTACGATCCGCTGAGCTATACCCTCAACTTCGACGAGGGCCAGGGCGTCGACACTCCCGAGGGAGGCTACGCCTTCAGCCGCGACTTCTCCGCCCGCTTCGTCGCCCCTCCGCACGCGCCCCTGGGGAACTCTGCGGTAGATCTCGGCGGCCGTGTCGCTTCGTCACAGCCGCCTCCCTCCGCCGCCCGCAGTCGTTGAGGTCCACACTTGATTGTGGGCCTTCTGGAGAGAGTGGTCAAAGCACGGTGTTTGAACTAGTGATTGTGGTCAATACACATTGTAATGGGATCAGGCGGCGTTCCTTTCCATATTTTGGATATAGATGTGGAATGTTGGATTAGAGCAGGTGATCATGATTTGTGCCAAAGTTTTATACATTAAATTATTTGCTAAAAAAGTGTTTTTATTCCCGTCATTATATACACATCGATTTGTGAAAGTGTAGAAACTTAATGCGAATTATAAAAATCTAATTTTATATGATATTATATATATTAGAGAATGTACACAAGAGTTATTACTGTGTTTACTAGGTGTAAAGAAAATTTTTTGCCTACGTATGGGGCGTGATAGGAGTGGCAATGGGTCCGGTATCCACCTTGCCACCTAAAACCCATACTCGATCCGATTAGGAAAATCTGCTATCTGAACCCAAGTCTAAGTACACTATTGTATAACTCGAACTCGGCTCTAGGAGTGGCAATGGTCGGGTACCCGCCTTGCCACATAAAACCCAAACCCGACTTGATTAAGAAAACCTACTATCTGAATCCGAGTCAGGTATCCTATTGTATACCCTCAAATTCGGGTCAGATATTTAAACGGTACCCGCGGGTACTTGATTAAATAAACTATAAATTATTTATCATTTATATTTATAAAATATAATTTTAAAATTTAAATAATAATGAATATATTTATATAATAACTATTTATTATTATTTTTATATTATTACTAATAATAAATATTTATATAATAGTTATTTTATTATTATTTATATTTAAATAATAAAAAAAATATTTATATTTATTATTGAAATCCAGTATTGGGTATCGGGTACCCGCATTCCTAAACCCAAACCCAACTCGAATCCGATTAAAACCAGACTCATCAAATCCGAACCCATCACATTTACGTAAATGGGTACTTGAACCTAGTGTAAATGGGTCAAGTCGGGTCAGTATTCGAACCAGGTTAGGTATTTAAATGGGTACCTATTAGTATATGATTAAATAAAATATAAAATATTTATTATTTATATTTTATAAAATATAATTTTAAAAATTAAAATAATAATAAATATATTTATATAATAACTATTAATTATTATTTTTATAAATAATAAATATTTATATAATTATTATTTATATTTTAATAATAAAAAATATATTTATATTTATTATTACAATCAGATATCGGATACTAGTTATCTAATCGGATACTAGTTATCTGTATCCCTAGTTTAAATTATCAAATTTGAATCCATTCTATTTAGATAAATAAATATTTAAATTTTATGAAAAACGAGTCGGATTAAGTAGGATACTCAACCGGTCAAATTGCGAACCCCGGAGCGGGCCGAGCGGCTTCACAATTCCCCAATGAAAAGTTCCAGTGTGGATGGAAAGCAGCGAGTAGCGAGCCTTTCTCGCGATGCGCCGCGCTGCCCGCCTACAGTATCGCCCGTGCAGAGTCGCGATCTGAACTAGTCGTTGTCGTCTTCAATCGTCGCTGCCGATTCCCGTGTTGTCGACTCCGATCGTCTCCGCCAGCGCCCGTGCTGTCGACTCCGATCGTCGCCGCCAGCGCCCGTTTCCAGATTTCGGTCAAGGCTAATCCGCGATATCCTTCTTCCGTCGTCGCCTCGCCCGTCGCCGCCAACACCCGTTGCTGCCTCCGGCCATCGCAGCCTCCGCTCGTCGCCTCCTCCTCCCGTCAGATCAACCGGGTACGCATTTAACCCTAACTTCTGCCACCCCATTTCTGGTGTAGATAGCTAACCGCTGTCGCCTCTTCGCCTGATCCCGGCGTCTATTCGCGGATCAACGTCGTTGACTCTGTACTTCACTTCCAGCTTCCTCCCTCGACCCTTCTTCGCCCGGCGGATCTGCTCGTGACGACGCTGCCTTCTGCTCGGGACAAGTCACGCCTTCTTCACTTCCAGCTTGTCGAAGCTGTAAAAGAACCCGCTGCTGAAATCAGAGGAATGAAATTTCCCTTCTGATTCCGAGCACAAATCAAGCAAAAATTGTTCTTAAATTTCCCCTCTGATTCCTACGCATCTGTTAGTAGTTTAATACAGTTCAAAGTGTAGCTGATTTTGAAAGGTTCTAATACGCTCATCTATTGGTTCACATTAATATTTATCATTCACTCTATGCCAGGGTTTTAAGAATCTATTTTTGATTCTATTGGTGAATATTTGTATCTAAGTATCTTAGGATCTTATCTAGATGTATAATGGCCAGAAGTTCTTAAGTTGTTTTTTCAGTAATTACTAGAAGACTGAAGATTAAACGTTGTTCAACTTGTAGCTAGAGATTCTTGTTTTATATAGAACATTAAAGCTATAATAATATGTTGAGAAAACAAATAGATTATGTGCTTGGTATCCCCAATCGATATCAAATAGTTATTAAGTTTGTATTTTGTTATGTTACTTACCAGCTATATGTATTTTGATCTAATTTATTAATATTATTTGTATGTTCAAGTATCAATGACAACCAAAGGTAGTAAAATTGTTTGGAATCTACATATAACGCTATATTTTTGTGATATTTGTATTGCTGCGATTGAGAAAGATATGCGCTCTGGATCTCACTTCAATGCGAATGGGTAGAAATATGTTGTTGAAAATTTTTAACAAATTAGTGGATTATAATATGATAGAAAAGTGCTGAAAAACAAATGAGATCAATTAAAAGGAGACTAAAAATTATGGAAAGGATTAAAGGGCAAGGAGACTGGATTAGGATGGGATTTAAGATTTGAAACTGTAGATGCGACTCCGGAGTGGTGCCCTAGTAAGATTGCGGTATGTACTTGGGTTATTATTATTATTAAATTTAATAATAATAATTTATAATCTAAATGTATTGTAGGTGAATAAAAAATATGCAAAGTTCCACTAGCTGTGAATGAAGAGCCTGTTGAAGACTTGGGTGCCGAGCATGAAAGTGATATGCCCATGAATGCAACTAATGAATCAATGCATGCTGCTTTATCCTCTTGACTAAGTATAAGTAGTAAACATGGAAAAAGAAAGAGTATGTCTGCATCTATGTTGAGGGATAATGTAAATACAATGACAACATTTATTCACCAAAGAATAAATTTTGAATCTCAGCTATCAGACGCCCCAGGGTACAATGTTAAGGAGGTGATAGAGGATGTACGGTCTCTTCTTGGTGTAGATAGTAGTTCTGGGTTATAAATCTCATTCCTCTCCTAGAAGTTCTATTGAATGATGTTTTGAAGTATGGAAGAAGTGGTAAAATATATTACGTGACATTCCTTCATATGCATGTGATACACAAGTTAAAATTGTAGTTGCATCAATGATAATCCATAATTTTATTAGGCAAACAACAAACACAAATGAGATTTTTCAGGAATTTGATGCGAATTCTAATTTTATCTTGGTAGATAATGAAATAGATAAGGAGATTGATGAAGATCAACAAGATTCTACGGAGATAGATATGCTCCGCAATTGGATTGCATTAAGTTTAATGGATTCAAATGTGTAGCAAATAATTTACTTTAGGATCTTATATGGATTGGTTCTTCCGTACTTGTTGGATATTATGATATTTATATGGTTTACTGTGTGTGGTTACTTAGTACTTATAATATATTATGGTATTATAATATTTATATTATATGGATATGGTTATTCTGTACTTTGTACTTATTTTCTGTGTGTGGTTACTGAGTACTTGTAATGTATTATGTATATTTTGTACTTATAATGTATTATGGTTACTTTTTTATTTTATATATTATGGATGTAGGATTTTGCACCTAAAATATAGGAGAAAATCTTGCAATTTTTTTTTTAGAATTTGTCTATTTTAAGATTAAATTTATGAATGTAATAGCAAAAAAAATTAAATAATTTTAAATTTTATATTTGCTTTGATATTAGAAATTTTATTTCTATTATAAATTTAATTTTTTCAGTTAATAGAATAGAATAGCACATCATAACACTTCTAAACTGCTTATCATACCAACTATTTTACCCAAATAGCCTCAATTTTTCCAACTAGCTCTAGTGAAACCAGCTCTGGTCAAACCAGCCAAAAACTAGAAGCTCCAGCCGCCCCAAATTGGGTCATATCATAGAGAGATGGAAAATTAGAAATAAAAAAAAGAAGAAGAAAAAGAAAAAGAAGGGGAGGTAAAAGCACAGACTTGTGTCTATAGCGGCACGTGGGTGAAGATGGCTCTAGCAGCGGGCAAGGGATGCAAAGCAAACGGAGAGCTCCAGTGGTGGCAGCGGCAAGGGGAGAAGATGTTGAGGGAAGAGCAACAACAAGAGGAGCTCGATGTTGAGGGAGGAGTAGTGGTGAGGGGGAGCTCAGTGCTGAGGGAGGAGCAGCAACACTCAGAGGGAGGAGAAGTGATTGGATTCTGTGCAAGCAGAGAGATTCAACGAGGAAGGGGTTGGCGCGGGGGCGATGTGGATGAGGGGGAGGTCGATGTAGGTGAGTGTTTTATTCTTTCAGGCGGAACCAAAAATGACTTTTCGCCCTTGCATTTTCCTCCCCTCAAAAGAAACTATTATCCTAGAGGGGAGGGAAAAATAGAAAGAAAGAAAATCAGATGGGGAAGTAAAATTGGAAGGAAGGAAATGTAAATCATGTGACATTCACGTGACGAGAATTTTGGAGACTTCAGTGTTGCGCATGCGGAACCAGAGGAAAGGCGTGGGGAAGATGGGGGCTTCTTCCTCAGCCCTGGTGGTGTCAGAAGAGGGAGGAAAGGGATGAGGATTCTTCCCCGACTTCGATGGTGGCGGAAGAGGGAGGAGAGAGACAAGGGCTTGTTCCCCGGCCTCAGTGGCAGTGGAAGAGGGATGAGAGGGATGAGGCTTCTTCCCCGGCTTCGTTGGCGATGGAAGAGGGAGGAGAGGGACAAGGGCTTGTTCCCGGTCCTTGCTAGCGGTGGAAGAGTGAGGAGAGGGACGGGGCTTCTTCCCCGGCTTTGTTGGTGGCGAAAGAGGAAGGAGAGGGAGAGGGCCTCGCCGGCCAGCACAACAAAAGGGGGAGAAGGGCTCGCCGTCCAGGGATCATGTGATTGAAGGAAGTGGGCAGGGAGCGCCAATTGGGGGGGGGGGGAAGGGGTGTAGAGAAAAAGCATTTTCTTTTTTTTCTTTCCATACATTTTCTGCCCGAGTCAGGTAGATCCAATTCGGAAGGAAAATGAGGCTCATTTCTTTCCTTCGGTCTTTTCCTCTCTTCATTCTCTCCAAGGAAACACTGGAAAAATAAAATTGTCATCCTTTCCTCCCTTCTTTCCTTATAAGGAAACAAGGGGTTAAGCTCTTCTTTCAATTTTCCTTCTATTCTCTCCTGCTTTCCTTCCTACTAAACACAGCCTTAACGCTGTGTTTGCTTGGATGAAAAGAGGGAAGGAAAGAAAGGAAAAATAACTTTTCCATATAGCGTGTTTAGTAGGAAGGATGGAAAATAGGAGAGGAAAAATGGGAGGAAAGTTAGAAGGAAAATAGGGTTATTTGCTTGTTCTTATGGCATGTTTAATAGGATGCATGGAAAATAGGAGAGGAAAAATGGGAGGAAAGTTAGAAGGATAATAGGGTTATTTGCTTCCCGGATCTAACACTTAACCAGCTTATTTTCACCCTCTCTTGTTCCTGATCGCCCTCTCCTACCTCTCGCCTCTTGTTGCCTCCTTTCACCATCACCTCTTGTCGCCGCTTCTTCACCATTGCCACTTGCATCTCGTTGTTGTCTCTTCACCGTCGCCTCTTTCCTCTCATTGCCGCATTTTCACCGAGGACTCCTCCTGCCTCTCGCCCCTCTGTCGCTGTCCGTCCATTCATCCAGAGCTTGATTAGGGCTTCGTTTTTGCCCTATTTTCTGGCACTACTTATTGATGTTTGTAGAACTGAAAGTTTTAGCTGCTATTGCTCTTGTCGCCGCCTTTTTTTGTTTTAGTGCTAAATCTTGCTGCTCTCAACACGTCATGAAATTGATGCATCGTTTTTGCCTTAATAACAAGCGGGGTTCGTTGAACTGATAGATGAAGACTTTTTTTCCTCTTCTATTCATGATAATCCATGTGCAATACACGCATGAACAAAGTCAAACAATTAAGATGCTAATTAGGAGGAGGAACAGGTCATTGGAAACTTGACTTCTTCTATTCTTTACGAAGAAAAATATTGGGTGAATCCCCTGCTGTTAGGTAGAAAAATAGTTTTGCTTGTCACTTCCATAAACACAGCTTATGTATCCAGTTTATACACTACACTACAGAAATCAAACTCCATTTCTACATACTTTGCGATATTTTAATGGATATAGATAAGTTGATTTATAACACAGAATGCATTTTTCACAATTGTAAGCTTACATAAACACAACTTTTTTCAAACTACTTGTCTCATTCAGTGAACGAACTTGGCAACTCAATCATATTTTTCATGTACTTAGGCAATCTCTATATTGTATCAATTATTCTTTCACACATTTGATCATGTCTTGCTTCTTTCATTGTAACTTTGATTAATTGTATAACTCTGAGTAATTGGTGTATCGTAAAGTATATAATACTGGTTTGTTGATATGTGATTAGATATTAATTTCATGATATTTAATAATTAATTAATTAACTAATTATAATATTAATTAATTCTTACAATATTTAATTAATTTTATAGTACTTGATAATATTTAATTAATTTTAAATTATAATTTTTAATAGTATTTGATAATATTTATATAATAAGAGTGTAAAAATAAAAAGATGGAGTGTATATATCAATCCTTTCAATTTTTTTTCTCTCTAAGCAAACACAAGAGGACAAATCTCTTCACTTTTTATTTCTCTTTTTCTTTCTTCTGAATTTTTGTCCTTCCTACTAAAGACAGCATAATTGTTTTAAGTCGGGTTGAGATGGGATATTAAACTCTTGCAATTTTTTTTTCTAATTAAGTCAGGTTGAGTGTTGTTACGATAGAAAAAAATCTGACCTTTTGGCATCCCGTAATTAGGTATACACCTTGGACCTCCTCGAGTTCCTTCGGTGCCACCAATCCTCACTAGATCGCAATTGGGCAACAAGTTCTTTGATCTGAGGGCAAGGGAGGAATGAAGGAGGAGGGGAAAGGAGTTGCGGCATCGCCGCCGCCGCCCAATAGTGCCGCTGCCGATGATCCTGCTGTTGACACTGCGGTGACCTCTTCTGACGTCAAAGTAAGTATTGTGGACTTCTGTTTTGTATATCCCTTGCGATGTTCTCTTATAGTTAACCTCTGGATACACAATACTTACTGTAGGTTTTTGTGCTTTTGTTTTCCTTTTCCGATTGTTTTGTCTTGAGAAGCCTGAGGCTTGCTTGGAATCAATTCCCATTAGATAGGAATTCGATCCCATGGTAAATTGAATTACTAATTTAAATTTCAGTTTTTGTGCGTGTGTATAGATCTGTTTAAAAGAAACAAGACTTGGAAATCTATTTCTACCTGTGTACTAAATTATCCTTTTTATATTATTTTGGTTATGTTGGCTTGCTAATTAATTATGAATATTGAATTAATCAAGAAAAATATGGGAATGAGATTTGAGAATCTCAATTCTTTTAGTGATTGGAATTCCAATTTTGTAGTTTCTTAATCCAAAATACATTCATTTCTAAAAGAATTATGACAACAAGACAACAAGATATCATTTCCATAAATGTCTTCATTCCAAACAATCTGGTTCCTGTTATTTGTGTAATTTTATGTATATTTGCATGTGTTTGTATAAGTAGATTTATTGATCACTCTAAGTATTATGCGGTTTTTTGCTTTTTTTACTTTGTACGAACCATGAGCGGATCTTCATCTTATATGGGCATATCTGTTTTTGTTATTTTATTTTTTGTTTTCACGGGCACAGGAAAAGAAAATGGAAGGACATAGTTTCCTCATTTATTTCTTCGTCTTCTAATATGATGCCAATTTATTTAGATTCATAAAGTGATGTAAAATATTGGGATCTCTACTTTGGGGGATTTGTGAGAAGAAAGGCTTCTCAATCCTCAGCAGGAGGTTTATCTGTTTCATTGGCATAAAAATAAGATGTTCATTCTTGAAGCGCATATTATTCTAATGGTTTAATAGATAGTATCATAATTCAGGAAAGTCAAAAATTGCTTGGAACCGTTAATTGGGGTGCAGCAACAATTGTCGGAGTATTTGCAGGATTGCTGTATGGCGGAAGTAAAGAAGCTTCAGCTTCCGTTGTAAGATTCCTTTCTTGAAAAGTTGCTATATTTTTTCCTATTGTCACGAAAGTGCTTTTTTCACTACAACTTTGAGCTCCATTGTACTTTATAGCATGCTCAATTCTAGGACAGTGCATGAATTCCTTAGGTCAAGCTGAAGGTTCTTGACTTCTTGTTTCTCTGTTGATTCTTGTGACGTAGTTATGGGAAGTCTTCCTATTTTTTGGAAATATTTAAATTTATATAAAAAATACCGGGAAGCCATATATGTTTATCATTCCTGGCATAATGGCATTGCCTGGACCTGTATGGACACATGTTGGATCATGGTTTTGGCCATTTTTGTAGCATTATGGAATCTGGGTTGTGAAGAACTGTAGTCCCAGCATGTTAGAGCTTAGGACTTGCTTTCTTGGTTCGGACTTTCAATAATATGAAGCATATACATATGTGCTGTCATCTTGTATGGCCAGCATTATTAGAAAATCCTAATTTGTGGTGCCCCTCCTCTCTTTATAAATGTATTCCTTGATTTTCCTCAGTTGTTCTTATATGAACTTTTTTTGGTAAATATTTCAATTTTAAAAGCCTTTTTATTATTGTAAAGGACTAAAGGTGATGATTTGCCCTCTCATTCTAATCATCCAAGTGCACTCTTGCGTGCGTGCCTAATTCTGAAATATTTGTGTCTAGTATGTTCATATTTTTTTTTCTTTTCCTTTACCTTTTTCATTCTTCAAATCCATGAGAAAGAAATACCTACATCTATTGAAATCAGAGGTATGTATTAGAACGTGAAAATTCTGACTTCTGGGAATTCACAATATCCTTTGGAGAAGAAGCACATGGGATGAAATCATTCTTCTCAACGCAAAAAATTTACTATTTAAATTCATTGACGTTATTTTAAAAACCCAGGTATGCATTAACTGCATTTGTTCTCTTCTATATTAATTTTAATTTCTCTTTAAAAATTTTCCAAAATAAAAGAAAAAAATTGGTAGAAGTGATCTGACTATAATGAGGAACGTTTACCTAATGAAAAATGCTGGGAAATGAGTTTTGTGAATAAATTGATCTCTCTTCTTTTGTGCGTCAGTAATAATAAACGGAAGTAGTCCTCCGTTACTGTGAACACAAATGACTGGTTCCTAGTCTTGAAGAGTGAATATAAGAAATCAAATGACTACTCACCCTTTTCATATGCAGTTTCTTTAAGCAAGTTTCTGTATATATCAATTTTTAGCAATTACCTGAATGTATGGTTTAGGAATCTTTCTTATTAGACTTCATCAAGCAAGACCAACAAAAGAAAAGAGTCCGTCTGATAGAGTTTGCCTAACAAGTTTGACCAAGCAAAAGAAGAATGCAAAATTACACGACCATGAACTTCCTTTTTGTGTATTATGTATTAAAATGATTTCTTTATAACAACTTCCTTGTTGCTTCTAAGTGTTTAAGTATATGTTTGCTTGGCAGAGCAAGGATGCAGAAGTGATGTTAAAGCTAGGAAGTACACCTGATAAGCGTGAACAGTACAGAATAATGAGAGAGGCAATGGAGAAAAGGTTCATCCGTGTAGCTCGTGGTTCATTTGTTGGTGGTGTTCGTCTTGGCATGTTTACTGCAGCATTTTATGGCTTGCAGAGCCTGCTGGCTGAGAAAAGGGGTGTACATGATGTCTATAATGTGGCTGGTGCTGGTTCTGCTACTGCTGCAACGTTTGGCCTTATAAGTAAGAAATCCATGCTTTCTTGTAGCCTTCACCTCCATCTATTTGTTGTAAAGTAACTTTCTCTGTATGCATCACATTTAATCGAGAGGTGTGAATTATCTTTTTCTATTGAAAGTGGTGCAAAAATTGACTTGTTTGTGTTATCTTGACACGCTGAGAATTGCGCCTGACAACTTCCATCAATCAATCTCTTATATTCTTTTTTGATACTTGACTGAATGCCGCTGTAAAGAAGTGGCAAATCTTTACCGGGATGAGTTATTTGGATTAGTAGCCATTTGTAACTGATCTCTTATTCGTTTCAGTGCCAGGATCCCCAATGTGGCGAGCCAGAAATGCATTGCTTGGTTCAATTTTGGGAGCTGGAATTTGTTTCCCTCTAGGTAATATAAGCCATCGTTTAATCCATTTAGTTTGCTAACATGACTTTGTGAACATAACATCCTTTCAGGGTTGCTTAAGGTCCAGAATGGTCAATGTTTTAAACATGTTCCATTCTGCTTCTAACATTAATTTCAGGGGAGGACGTAATGATATTTGCCAAAACATGTTTCTGTGTTTTTTTTTTACAATTTTTACAATCAGGCAAATGCGGTTCAATGAGAAGAATAATCTTGATTCATTGCTTTATGATGCTAGGATGGGTACATCTGAAGCTGATGGAGAAAGCAAATGAAGAAATATCAAGATCTAAATCAGCTGATTCGGATGAGACGGAAAAGAAAAATGTAACACGCGTTGGTGCTGCCATCGAGAGGCTTGAGGAGCACCTACGTAGATAACAATTACTTTTGATATGCTGGAAAGAAAACGAATCTCATTGCTGAGGAACATCTGATTAGATCAGGAGGGAATAAGCGGTCAGGTAAGGTTCAGCTAATGAGGAGGAGATATTACCGGTTAATTTACGGTTTTCTTGTTTTATTTCTGAGTTTTTTTTCCCATTTAGTGAATTATTATTGTAATGCTAAATAGATTCGTGACATTTGTGATTTTTAGTCCAATATCATGCATGATCTGCGTTTTTCTTGATAAATGAATTGATGTATCCTTAGTTTGGCGTCTAGAGACTGCGGAGTGCATTGACGAGCAGGAACTTACAATGCCGCATTTGTAGTTTAAAAGTGACAACTTGGCAGCAAACATATCGATCCAAAGAAAAGGCGAGGAAAAAAAAATCGAATTGGAGAAAAGTGGAAGCTAGTCCTTTTTATTCGTTTGAATGGTTTAAAAAAATCTACACACTATCAAAGTATTTTGTAATTCTATTAACGCTAAAGTGATATATATATATATATATATATATATATATATTTGCTGACATAAAGCGGAGTTAATCCGAATACAAATTAAATGCCCAGATTGTAATTTTTAATTTTCTGAATTTAAAGATATTTATCTTAATTTACAGTAAAATACTTGCAACCTAGCTAGTGTGTTAGCTTAACATGGTTCTGAATCTAACAAAATTCTGGGTAATTGTTTTAACTGATATCCACTGAGTAGATTAGCAATGGCAGCGGGTAGGTATCCCTTAGTTTTGCTTTACTCATACTCCAATTAGTTACTTGATATTTTTTTTAACCTCCTATATGACTCTATTAAATTATATATTATTTACTAATTATCTAGTTTAACCCTATCCTTCGCCCTAACCTTTGCCTCCGATATTGCCCTCTCATGTTGTTGCACCTTACCTCTGAGGCTTATCACTTTGTATAATTGTATTCGACGCTCTGATGCTGCCCCTCCTTATCATCTCGCCCTCCTCCCCACACGCACACTCGCTTTCCTCCCCCTCGCCCCTAAAGATTTAGGTTATTATGTTTATTTTTATTATTATATAAATAAATTAATTTAGGTAATATGTACTTGAACTCAACTTGGGTATATGTATAGTATCGAACCCAAAACGTAAACCGTTTATTCAATACCAAATTATCTATTAAACGGATTGATAGATGAGGTGCCACTCTATTGTTCTTCTAAAGAAATAGACGTGAATAGTAAAAATTAGGATGCAAAATATGCATGATTTACCCTGGATTGTTGGAATAACAATTTAAGATAAATCAACTAGTTCTTCGAACTTAGGCTATGTTCTGTTGGATGAGATCCACAGTGAAAAAGATAAAAAATATAATGAATCTAAATGGGCCATCTAGATTTATTATATTTTTCATTATTTTCACTGTGAATTTCATCTAATAGAACATAGCATTAATTTTTAAAAGAATGAAATTTAGGTGAAACTATTACTCACACTTAAATGAATACCCCTTAAAAGGCCAGGCCCTAAGAGGAATAGTGAACCATTATAAATCCAAAAATCCAAACATTTGGATTTTTCATATTAAAATTCCAACATTTGAAAAGGGGCACTTAAAAAAATATACATGGATTATAACAGTGAATAATTATTTGAGTGATAATACTAAAAAAACTCCATAGGAGACATGGTATTAAAAAGAAATTGAAGTTTAATGGAAATCTTCAATCAGTATAAATTAAGATGGTGTGGACAATTACCCTCACTGTGATTTATAAAGTATATATATTACATAAAGGTACCCGGTATATATATATATATATATATATTATAAAAATCTAACTAAAAAATATATATATTTGTCTCCACTAGTATATATATATATTACATAAAGGTACCCAGTTTCTAGCTTTGTTCGCACTGTTTCTATGTAGGGATGACAATCAAGTAATTTTTTAGCAAGTACCTAATCTATCTTAACTCGATTAAAGATAATCGGGTATCTATTAAAGGGTTCGAGTAGGGTATGAGTTATATATATGCTACCTGAATCAGGTTAAAGTAAAGTTCAGATAGTATAGGTCAAATACCCACTACCTAAACCCGATTATATATTTATAATAAAAATAAATTTATAAATAATAAATTATATTATCCTAGGTTATAACTAATTACCCCTAACCCAAGCTAAACCTAAATCCATAAATCCCCAAATTCCCCTAAATCAAATTTAACCCTAAATCCCCAAATCCCTCCCAGCCCCCTTTTTCCTTTTTTTTTCTCTAGCCCGTTGTCACCTCTAGCTAGGTCGCTGCTCCCTTGCTTCCAACATTTGCTTCGTTGGTGTCAGAGGCAAGAGTGATAGTGATGGTGACAATGACGAGGTAGGATCGGAGGTGTGGCGAGGCCAGGTGGCAAGAGAAAATGGCGTTGGAGGTGAGGCTAGGTGGCACGATGTAAAGAGTGGCGTTAGGGTCAAGCGAAGAAAGCGACAGGAAGGGAAAGTGGCATCAATATCAGGCAAGGCGACAGCAAGGGGAAGCAGCATTAGGGGAAGGGGAGCGACGTAGGGGCTAGGAGAGGTAATGGCGGGGGAGCTACATTGGAGGTGAAGAACGCATCGGCAAGAGCGAGGGGAGCCATTATGTTGGAGATGAAGAACGTTTGGTGGCGGCAAAGTGGGGGAGAGAGAGAGGGGAAGTGGAAATTAGGTTAGAGTATTATATTGACTATAGATTGAGTAATCGGATAGTTATGAGTTCGATAATTAGTTGATAGTAAGAGAATAGAGTTTGGTAGAAGGATGAAAAAATTATTATGTAATGTATAAGTTAATAGAGTTTTATTTTTGCCCTAGACCAAGTAAAAATCTAAAAGCAATTTAAAAATATTTTTATTGAAAGCATTTCAAATAGACTCGACGGCCTGCCGCATCATTGATGTCACAGCAGGAGGGAGGAAACCCTCTATGCTTTCTGTTCTCCCGCTAATCTTTCCCGCCGTTTCCCCAGGAACCCCCGCTTTGGAAGCATAGCCACCCCGCCGTTCTCCGGCGATGGACGGAGTCGGCACTACTGTGCAAGTCTTGAACATTCCCCTCACGGCCCTGGGGTCGGAACTCTTCGACTACTTCGATGCTGCAGTGGGTTCCGTCTTCGCCTGTGAGATCACCACGGCCCGCAGGAACTGGAAGTCGAGGGGCTTCGGCCGCGTGCAGTTCGATTCCTTCGCCGCCGCGGAGCGGGCCTGCGTCCTGGCCGCCGAGGGCCGGCTGCCCGATTTCCAGCGCGTCCGCCTTGCTCTCGCCCGTTCCAATAACGACATCGTAGCGAGAGCCGCCGAGGACCGGAACCGCATCGAGGCGGCTAAGCTGCACGCTGGCGTCCTCGACAGCGACGGCCGGTTGGAAGTGTTCTGTTCGTGGGAGCGGGTGAGAGCCGAGATTATGCCGGAGAGGAAAAAGTTGGAGCTTTTCGTCGAGCAAGGGAGTGAGAAGTATAAACTGGAGGTGATGTTTGGGGACATTCTTGCATCCTGCGGTTGTTGCTTGTGCGGAGGGGAATCGAACGCTATTTTGTTACAGGTTTAGGCTTTTTGCTCATCCTTGATTCCTATATAAAATTATTGTATGAGGATTTATTTTTCTTTTGCCATGAGACTTACCTATGTTCTTGGATGCCTATTTGTGATTAGATAGATTCTATGGTTGGCTAACCAGACAGCTTGTATATAGTTATTCAATCTTGAACCTGCCATTAAGGGGGTATCAACCTAAGAACTTTAGTGCTGTAACCGTAGAGGTTACTGGAGCAATTCATATCCCAATGCCTGTATGCACTCTCTATTGGTAGCATACTGACAAGTTTATTTCCAGGATCATCCTCCATAATTATGATCTAAATAACAAGTATAATAGAGAGGAAAAGATATATTATCCTAAAGGTATTCATGCTTGTATTGAATATTTGTTGCTAAAATACTTCAAGTCATAGCAGAATTATTTTATTAGTTTTGGACCATGCTTTTAATTACATGCTTGTACTAATATACTGGTCCATTGTGAAACCGACAAGTATTGGTCTATACCAATATACGATATTGGTCAGGTAAAATATTTTATATATATGTGGTACCAATCTTGTACAAATACTAGTGTAGAGTTAGATGGACTAGTTTTGATTCCATGGTTTGGAATGTTCTTTAGATATCATGGAACAGGAAGTATTTGGATATTCATGCCTATTATTTTCTTTTCCTTCTATAATTCCATGTGTATTGTTCAAATTTGCACGTATCTTTTGCATTCAAACTACATCTTTTGAAGTGATCCTTACTTATGGTATATCAGCTAAAATATTCACCTAGAAGTTATATGAGAATCCACGAGCCAATTATGAAGTCAAAGTTATCAACTGATCGCTATCGTGTTTGTAGAGAAGACATTGAGTTCCTTTGGGTTCGGACAACAGATTTTTCTCCAAATAATTCTATTGGAGAATCTTTTTGTTACTGTTTGCAACTTGCAGAGGGGTTGTCATGTTCAGAAGTTATTAGGAATTTGCCCCTGTCGAGCATACATGGGGAACTAGTGCTTTTTGAAAGGGGGTTATCTTTTCCTTCATCAACTTTAGTTCCCATGGTTAATTGTCCTAGTGAACACTCAGTGGCATATGAGATTCTTTTCCAGATAAATTCTCTTGTTCAAATGCAAAAAATAACTTTCAGACAAGTCACTACTGATCTGTTTAACATTCTAAGAGGATTGCCTTTAGGTGGTGCCATAATGATCCTCATGAAGATGCAGAAGTTGACTTCAACTTGTTATGATCCTGTGCAGTTCATTAAAGATCAGCTTTCTAAGAACAATATTAGCCCACCATCCCAAAACATCGCATCCCAGAATTTAATGAGTTGCTATAGAGTTCTTGTTACTCCTACAAAAGTCTACTGTTTGGGCCCTGAACTTGAGACATCCAATTATGTAGTCAATCACTTCTCTGCACATGCGTCTGATTTCCTTAGGGTTTCCTTTGTTGACGAAGATTGGAGCAAGCTTCCTTCTGATGCAATCTCAACTAGAATTGATCGAGGTGTTTTTTCTAAACCTTATAGAACTGAGATTTATTCTCGTATACTATCTGTTCTCAAAGATGGGCTTCAAATTGGGCTGAAGAAGTTTGAGTTTTTGGCATTTTCAGCAAGTCAACTTCGGGCAAATTCTATATGGATGTTTGCCTCCAGAGATGATTTGACTGCAGAGACCGTTAGAAGATGGATGGGTCATTTCAGTGGAATCCACAGTGTATCTAAATGTGCTGCTAGAATGGGTCAGTTATTCAGTTCTTCCATGCAAACTATTGATGTCCCACCTCAGGATGTTAAGATCATTCCAGATGTTGAAATCACTGCTGAAGATGGAAAAAAATATTGCTTTTCAGATGGAATTGGAAAGATTTCATTTTCATTTGCCAGAAAAATTGCTCAAAAGTGTGGGTTAAGCCATACTCCTTCAGCTTTTCAAATTAGATATGGTGGTTTCAAAGGTGTAATAGCTATTGATAGAAAATCATTTGGGAAATTATTCTTGAGGAGAAGTATGTTGAAGTTTGAGTCAACAAATACAATGCTAAATGTCACTAAGTGGAGTGAATATCAATCGTGCTTTTTGAATAGGGAGATTGTTTGTCTGCTTTCTTCACTGGGAGTCAAGGATGAAATATTTGAAGCAATGCAACATGACCAAATGCAATTGTTAGACAAAATGCTAACTGACAAGGAAGTTGCTTTAATGGTACTTGAGAGAATGTCTGGTTCTGAAATTAGAACTGCTGTGAAGTTATTGATGCATGGGTATGAGCTAAGTTCAGAACCATATTTGTCAATGGTGCTTAAATCCTATCGGGAATACCAGTTAGCAGATATAGGAAGTAAATGTCGGATTTTTGTACCAAAAGGCCGAGTTCTTATAGGATGCTTAGATGAAACATGTGAGTTAGATTATGGCCAGGTATATATTAAGGTAACTATGAGGAAGGAAGAGCTGGACAATGAAGATCATTGTTTTCTGAAAAATGCTGACCAGAGAAGCGCAACAATAGTTGGAAAGGTCATTGTTACTAAAAATCCATGCCTCCATCCTGGTGATATTAGAGTTCTCCAGGCTGTTTATGATTCTGGATTGGATGATATGGGTCTAGTTGATTGCATTGTATTTCCTCAGAAAGGGAAAAGGTATATTATTTCTTAATGATTATATCCAGCAAAGATTAACTTCAGTTTCCGCAATTAAAATAATTTTTCATGAGTAAATTCTCTGGGTTTATCACATATATACCATCTACACTTATTTTTATGTGAAGTATATGTTCATTATAACTGAATGGGTAATGTAGTAGCTGTTTTTCGTGTTGTTTATGCACTCCCCTACTTTTGATCATCCTCATCTTGTTCTCGACCCTAATCTTCACATCTATATATTTCTGCATGACAGCTCTGGCACCTGAACCTGCTTTCATAGATCATCCAGATTTAGTATCTCTAGGAGGCATTGTATTTAAACATATAAAGTTTTATACTGTGCAAAACAATTCTCGTACAAAATATTCACGTTACCTGATCGCTAAATGATTTCCACGTGTTCTTTCATAATCAAAGTTTGGCAATGAAATAAGTCCTCAAGCTTTATGATATTTGAATTCCCCATTCCTTGGTTAGAGAGCTTAGGCGTGTCCTATAATTCAGTCTAGATTTTGCTGTAGTCATTATTAAATCTTAATGGCTTTGGATTAAGAAAGTTTTCTTTTTGTTCTGATGATTATTAAATAGAGTTTACACATTCAAGTTGATCCAATTTCCTAGGAAATCTTTTGCGTACTAATATTATGAGCTCATTAGTGAATCTATAGGGAAATCCAAACTTGACTAACATGGTTGCAGTATCAGTACACAGATGTTAGATTATCTAAAAATGTGTTGTTGCTCATATCTGATCTCCATGGTTAGGATTAGAAAAGGAAAAAAAACCTAATAGTAAAAAACTTAAAAAAAAGATAATTAGGACAAATGCAACAATATTTTTTTAAAATAAAACACAAAACATATTATTCCTTACATATCAACATTCTTCATATCAATTAAAACCAAGCATACTATTTCAAAAGTAAAAAGAATATTTTATTATATATGTATTATAATTTTATTAATAAAATTAATGCATCATCGTCATCATAAATAGATTGAAGGATGCAAGTGATGCAAATCGGTAGAACCAAAAAACTTTGACATTATAAAGTCAAAGTGCGAGGGTTGCTCTTGTTGTGAATATACAAATGTTCCATCTTAATATTTCCCATAATATTTCTGAATATTTATTGATATCCCTACATTGGCATTCGTTCTCTATAGGCCTGCACATGATAGTGTAGGGGCTCCATGAGAGTAAGCATAAGGTGTATATTCTTCACTTAGTTTAGGAGTTCCATAATTATATGATGGAGCTTGTTCATTTAAACTACCGTAGTCACTCATGCTATCAAACAGATAATCTCTATTGTCATTTCTTGTATATCTTCTAGTAGTTAATTATGGTTTATAATACAAACATCATCAAATAATAAGATGAACCAAACGGCACTCCACATATACAGCTCCTGCACTTATACCATAAGTTAATAAGTAATTTAAACATATTTTTCCGATATAGTTAAACATATCTATTTATTTATTTTTGATATATCATTTTCTAATAATTAAAAATCATTAACTATTGGGTATTCAGTTAAAGTTATTTATAATAAATTAATTATACTTAGTTTTGTAGCGAAGAATTGAAGGCAAGTTTTTAAAACTGGCTCGAACTGGTCATTTTTTTTGGTTTGGACCGGTTCGCCAAAGGTTTAGATAGAACTAAAGTCTAAGAAGTGAAATCGAAGTTGGACCAGTGAAATCAAGCGGGAGAAGGAGAAAAAGAAGGGGAAGGAGGCATAGAAGAGGATAGGAAGGAGAGGACGGGCAGAGGCGACGGCATTCGGCAGAGGGCAGACGATGAGGCGTAGAAGAGGATAGGAAGGAGAGGAACGGGCGGAGGCGATGACATTTGGCGGAGGGCAGACGATGAACGTGGGACAAGCGGGTGATGGTTCCTCCTTTCGCTTCTTACTCCTCTTCTTCCTCTTCTTCTTCCTCTTCTTTCTTCCTTCCTTTTCTTCTTCGGCTGCTCTGCTTGGTTCCATCAGAATTTCAGCCAGTACGATCGGTATCGGTATGTACCGGCCCAATCAACAACTGGTACAACCAGTCAGACTAAACCTTTAAACCTTGATTGAAGTTACTGAATAAACAATTTAATCTAAGAAATTTTCACTAATTGATTATTGTAATTACACAATATTAATAGTTGATCTAATATAAGAACATTTTGAAAATTGAAATTTCATTGACAAAAGAATTGGGGACTTAGGAAACAGATTCGAGTTTAAATAAATAGAAATCAAAGTAGCACGCCAATCTGATTTTAATGGAGCTTTTTTAGTGGTTTGTTAAGTTCAGTCAAAGTGGGTTTGCAAGCATAGTTCATGACATCTCTGGTCTGGTTGATAAGTTAACTCCTTCAGCTTGTCCCTCCTTTACTCTTAAAATGTCCCTCAAAGAATCATAGCTTAAAGCAAATTGCAAATTGTGTTGGCCTCAAACACTCAGTGAGAGTGGGCTCGAGTCAAGAATCAACGGTGGGCAACAATGCTAGAGTAACTCAATCAAGTCTGTTATCATTGAATGCAATGCCCCAGTGACTCATTGGTGGCTCCTACAACTTTTGAGAGTTGATGAGTGCAAAGGATAACCAACTGCAGAAGTCTCGTGTAAGATTCCATTCGTATTACAGATGGATTTCTCCTTTTTTTCGTCCAATAGCTACCTGTGGTTGATAATCATCTGCTGATTGAGCCAGTGACAACTGGTGGCTGTCAATCGCTGCTGCATGGCTCCTATCACCTATTGATACAAGATTCTGATTCAAATTGCTGGTATTGTGCAGTCCTACAGGTTCAAAAACGAGATTGATAAAAACTTGCAGATTTCTTCTCGTCTCCATGCAAAATCCATCAGTCAACCAATATCTCATGTATTTGTCCATGTAATCAACTAGGACACATTATCGATCCCTATCCAACTCAGTTAATCTAGAACAGGTTAGCCGAGTTAGGAAACTATGCCAATCAAATCAAAATTCATTTGGTTGATTCTTATTTTGAAAGAAAGTGCATGTTTGTGGCACTGTCATGTATGCAATTTCTAACTAAATAAAATAAAGCCCGTTCATATCACACAAAATCTACTATGAGCCAATTGTCAAACTTGCCTTTTTTATTATCGTGTATTTATTAGAAAATCCAGACTATTTTCTCATGCACATGTTTCATATGATTGGAAAATGCTTGATAGATTGGTTTCCCTTTGACAAGTTCACTTGCACACCCCTTATGGTTACATACCATGTGAGGCTCATTTTCAACATTATCAGATCTTCAAGTAACATGTGCTATATACCTTTGATTATACCTAAACATTCAGTCGAAACCCAATTATTAACCATTTGGTAGGTTGGATGTTATGAAATTTGTATTGTGAATTTATCATATGAATGTTAAATTTCTGTAAGTAATTTTTCTTATAAAACAGTTCATGAACAGTGAAAATTATCATTAGGGTAAAACGTGAATAGTAATACATATACAAAGGAGGATTAGGGTAAGGCCCAAATACATATTGGGTCAAGCCCAGTAACATGCCCCCTCAAGCTCAAGCTGGAGTAAAGATGTTACACATGCCTAGCTTGTTACTAAAATCATGAATCTTTATAGAGTTGAGAGCCTCTGTAAAAATATCAGCAATTTGATTCTCAGACTTGGTAAATGGAGTGGAGATTTGTTGACTTGAGATGACATCTCGGATGAAGTGACAATCAATCTCTACATGTTTGGTACGTTCATGGAAGGAAGGATTGTTGGCAATGAATGTCGCAGATTGGTTGTCACAATGCATAGCTATAGGAGTACGAACCACCAAGCCTAACCTTTAATCCATATAAGCTCACAAGTAGTGTGGGACATGGCACGATATTTTACCTCACAGCTTGATCTTGAGACAACACTCTGTTTTTTGCTTTTCCAAGTAACTAAGTTGCCTCCAACATACGTACAGAAACTAGAGATGGACTTACGGTCATCAATGTTGCAAGCATAATCAGCATCACAGTAGGACTCAATGGTGGAAGTTCTATTCTGTTTATAGAGAAGGCCTTTGCCAGGGGATTTCTTGAGGTATTGTAAGATCCTCAATACAGCCTTCCAATGACATTGTTTGGGGGACTGCATAAATTGGCTCACAACACCCACAGCAAAGGAAATGTCTAGGCGAGTAACAGTAAGATAGATAAGCTTTCCTACAATTTTCCTGTAATCTGTAGGATCAGTCTCATCTGACTTCTCCCACATACTGTGATGTTCATTTGGAATCATCAGTACATCCGAGGGTTTACAATCCAACATACCCGTGGCAGATAGAAGATCAAGTACATACTTGCGTTGAGATAGGTGGAGTGAAGAGCCCTTGTAAGCAATCTCAATACCCAGAAAATATCTAGGTTTGCCCATATCTCGAAGAGAGAATTGTGATTGTAGAAACAATTTGGTTTCATGTATACCGTCGGAGTCACTTCCTGAAAGAAGGGTGTCATCCACATAAATAGCAAGAACAATCACGCCCTTAGTGGATTTACGAATGAATATAGAGTGATCCGATTTACAACGAAGAAAACCAATCTGGGATATGATAGAGGAAAACTTTTGAAACTATGCTCTCGGGCTTTGTTTGAGATCGTAGATAGCCTTATGTAATTGACACACGAACCCCCCCGGCTTGACATAACCAGGAGGCTGATCTATATAGACAGCTTCAGAGAGATCACCATACAAGAATGCATTCTTGACATCCAATTGATGAAGGGACCAATCCAGGTTGATGGCAAGCGAGAAAATAATCCGCACCGAGTTTAAGCGAGCGACGGGAGTAAAGGTGTCCAAATAGTCGACACCATAAATCTGTGTAAAGCCTTTGGCCATAAGCCGAGCCTTGTAGCGATTGACCGAACCATCAGGATTGTGCTTAACTGTGTAGACCCATCGGCAGGAAACAGGACGGGCCCCGGGAGGTAAGGGAACAAGGCTCCATGTACATCGAGAAGTGAGGGCATTCATTTCCTCATCCATAGCGGCCTTCCAGGAGGGAGAGGAGAGGGCATCGGAGAGGCAAGTAGGAACTGTACTAGAGGAGAGAGCATGAAGAAATGCCTGATGAAAGGGAGAAATCCGTGAGTAGGAAACATAGTGAGAAGGTGGATACTTAGCTGTAGAGCGATGTTCCTTGCGAAGAGCAATAGGAAGGTCAGGCGAAGCTGGACATGGAGCCTCAGGGACGGGTGCGTCAGGCAGGGGAGCGGCAGGTGTATGAGGCCGAGCTCGCCGATGATAAACCTGCAAGGGAACAGTGGAGACACCAGGCAAGACAGTAGGGGAAACGGGCAAGGACTCAAGCGGTACAGCCTGTGGGCATGGTGGAGCGAAGTCTGTGGAGGTCGGGAGAGAAGGACGAAAATAGGGTGTGGACTCAAGAAAGGTGACATCCATACTAACAATATAGCGACCGCGATGAGGATCAAAACATTTGTATCCTTTTTGAGTCCGAGAATAGCCAAGAAAAATACAACGAGTAGAGCGAGGACTCAACTTATCAAGATTAGGGTAGAGATTGTGGACATAGCATGAACAGCCGAAGGTTTTGGGTGGAACCTGGAAAATAGGGCAACTTGGAGTAAGAACCGAGATGGGGGATTTACCACCGAGGGCGGATGTAGGAACTCGGTTAATCAGGTAGGTGGCAGTGAGGACGACATCACCCCAAAGATACTTAGGAACATGCATATGAAACATAAGTGCCCGAGCAACATCAAGAAGGTGACGATTGTTACGTTCGGCGACTCCATTCTGCTGTGAGGTATAGAGACAAGTGATTTGATGAAGGATGCCTTGAGAACCACAAAAGTCCCTAAAGAGAGAGCTGGTGTATTCAAGAGCATTATCAGTTCGTAAAATTTTGAGAGGTAAGTTGAACTGATTCCGTATTTCAGAGTAAAACAGTTTAAAGACATTAAACACATCAGAACGATGTTTAAGAAGAAAAACCCAGCACATGCGAGAAAAATCATCTATAAAAGTAGCAAAATATTTAAAACCATCTTTGGTGGAGACAGGACTCGGACCCCAAATATCAGAATGAACCACATGAAAGGGAACAGTAGTTGGGGTGCTACGACTACTAGGAAAGGAAGTCCTATGATGCTTTCCAAGCTGACAAGCATCACACTCAAAACTAGGACAGGACTTCAAAGACAAAATATCTTATACTTTTGTTGGGGAAATATGGCCTAACCGACAGTGCCAAGTGTACGGAGAGGAGGAAGTCAAGAAGGCGGCAGAAGCATCTGGAGCTGGATCAGTGAGAACATAGACGCCTCTAACCCTAGGCCCCCTACCAATCTTCACTTTCGTTCTGAGGTCCTGAAAAATGCATGAAGAAGAAAGGAAGGTGATGGAGCAGTTCAAACTTTTAGATAGAGCGAAAACAGAAATGAGATTAATAGGAAATTTGGGAACATAAAGAACATTGAGTAATGTAAGTTTAGAATTCAAATGAACCGTTCCAATGCCATGAACGGGAATAAGAGAGCCATCGGCAATTGACACTGGACTATGGTTCATGTCAATGCGAAGGGTGGCAAACAATGATCTATTACCTGACACATGAGAAGTGGCTCCGGAATCAAGCACCCAAGTGTCAGAAGAAGCAATAAGAGAAGTAGTACCGGAGACACCAGGAGTGGTGGCCATCATGGATGAGGATGATGCCTCGGCCTGAGTACCTAACCGAACAAGGGGATCATACTCAGCAGTGGAAACTATAACAGTCAAATCAGATGAAGAAGATGTGGCAGCAACAACAGTCTCTCCAGGTGTATGGGACCCATCATCAATGGTCAACTTGGCGAAGGAAGGTTTGCCAAACTTCTTCCAACACCGTTCAGATGGATGGTTGGTCCGGCCACAATGTCCACAAGGTGTAGGAGTACGACCACGCCCCCTGCCCCTACTAGAACTACCACCACGTCGACCTCCTGGAGGGGTAATAAGAGCACTGCTAATGGGAGGTGCCGGAGTGGCAGGAGCAACCAAGGCGACTCGCAGAAGCCGAGAGTAAACACTCTGAATAGTATGAACTGAGGGATCGGCAAGAAGTTGTGCCTTAGCAGCCGCATAAGTATCATCCAGCGCAGTAAGAAAGATGGCAACAAAGAATTCCTGTCTCTGTTGAATAGTCACAGAAATATCAGCAGAAGGTGGTTGAAGCATCTGCAACTGATCTCATTTCCCTTTAAGAGTCCTATAAAGATTAGGCAAGGGCATGCCAGCGTGTTTCAAAGTAAAAAGATCCTTATATAGCTGATGAACTTGACCAATTGTCTCCTTTGGAGCATAGGTTGACACCAAAGCATCCCAGATTTCTTTGGCAGTGTCTAAACACATAACGGTGGAAGCAATACCACCTTCAATACTGCTAAGAAGAGCAGTAACAACAGCCATGTCAGAGCGTCTCCAAACATCATAGGCAGGATCTGAAGGGTCTGGTGCCAAACCCGTTAGGTGAACATCCTTGCCATGAGATCCAAGGTAAAAACGCATAGAGCGAGCCCATAAGAGATAATTGGTACCATTAAATTTCACAGTAGTGGCAACACTAGATGCGGGCTTCAAGTCGGTAGTAGTAATTTCCATATTTAAATGAAGGCAGTCGACTGGAGGAGAGGGATAGATACCCGGCCGAAGAAGTGAAGCTGGCGGAGAGAACACTGTAGCAGAGGGCGAAAGCAGCAGCAACAAGAGGCTGCCAGTAGAGGGCTGCGGACCAAGTTTTGCTGCAGACTGGAGAGAGAGGCCTTCGAATACTGTGGAGACGCGGCTGCAGGAAGAGTCCGCCGAAGACGATGGAGAGGCGGATAGAAGAGTCCGCCGAGAGAGGATCCGCCGCAGCAAGTTCCAGTTAGGAGAAGGCAGCTCTCACGCACAGGTGGCCGCCAGGCTTCGAAGAATCGGACGAGGTTGCCCTAGTTCGCCAATCGACGACGGAGGAAGGCGAGCACGCGGTGACGAGGGTTTACGGTTTGAGTGGAAAGCGGAAGAAGTGGAGGAAGATTGAGAAGAGAAGAAGAGTGGAGAAGGGCGATGCCGGCGCCGGAGCAAGCAACCACAAGGAGCGGAAGAAGCTACAGCGACGAGCGGCGACGACGATGAGTTGCTCTGATACCAAGTTCGTTAACAGTGAAAATTATCATTAGAGTAAAACGTGAATAGTAATACATATACAAAGGAGGATTAGGGTAAAACCCAAATACATATTGGGTCAAGCCCAGTAACAAAAACATTCAGAGTAACATATGCCGTATACTTTTGAATACCTAAACATTCAGGTGAAACACAATCATTGGCCATTTGATAGGTTGCATGTTATGAAAATTGTATTATGAACTTATCTATGAATCTTAAATTTTTGGATGTAATTTTCTTATAAAGCATTCTGATGCTGTACCTAAGCTTCTGTCTACCTGCAGGCCCCATCCAAATGAGTGTTCTGGTGGAGATTTGGATGGTGATCTGTACTTCATCAGTTGGGATGAAAAATTAATCCCTCCTGAAACTGTTACACCAATGGACTACACTCCCAGGAGGCCACGTCTAATGGATCATGATGTGACGCTAGAGGTATTATTTTCATGTGATTGATGCCATGCCTAACCTATTATACTCAACTAATTAGGGAGAGACATGAGTTTGAATATTTTGCCAGTAAAAAAAAAGAAAAAATGTTTTGCCAGTGGCGTTCAATTCTGTAGCATGAAGAAAAGCACATGTATATGACTGATACACCACGAACACTTTATAGGTTTCTGTGAATGTTAGCTAGTAGCTACCCGAACTGGGAACATAAGTTAAAAGGAGTTTAAATGAATGAATTGGCATATTGGTATTTTGTGTACCACGTAATGAGGGTGAAATTAGTTCCTACTTCAATTTTTATGCAGTCCAGTTAGGATGCTTTTGTTGACTTGTTCTGTTTCTGAAGAAATGCGTTCTCATATACATTTACTTTCTTCTAAGACTCACGAGTACTGATTCAATTTCATGTATAAATAATATTAGAAACATATAAATTTTCATCTTCAACTCAAATATTTCTGCTATAATAATACAAAAAACAGTTACTTGCTGACTTCTCGTAAAATATACGATTGTGGTCATGTGATGTTTTTGGTAACACTTGAACTTATTTTTTCTTTTCTCTGTTCACAAGTATCTCATCCTGTTATCTTTTTTATCAACTGTAGGAAATTCAGAAGTTCTTTGTTGACTACATGATCAATGATACCTTGGGCATTATATCAACCGCTCATCTGATTCATGCAGACAGTGAACCAACGAAAGCCAGAAGTTCCAACTGCCTTGAGCTCGCAAATCTGCACTCCATGGCAGTGGACTTTGCAAAAACTGGAGCTCCTGCAGAAATGCCAAGGGTACTAAGACCCAAAGTATTTCCAGATTTCATGGAAAGATGGGAGAAACCCATGTACATCTCCACCGGAGTACTAGGAAAGCTTTACCGAGCAGCTAGGAGTCATTCTGGAGATCAAGATTGCGAATCCATCACTCCCGCAATGCATTCTCAATACACGTATGACTATGATCTCCAAGTTGAAGGGTTTGATGCATTCCTAAGATCTGCAGAAGAGTATTATAACCAGTATGCTGAGAAGCTGAGCTTATTGATGAACTATTATGGGGCTGAACATGAAGATGAGATTGTGACTGGCAACTTGCGCAACAAGTCCATGTACTTGCAAAAGGATAAGAAGAGGTTTGGAGAAATGAAAGACCGGATGTTAATTGGGTTTAGAAGCTTGCAGAAAGAGGTTGAAGGCTGGTTCAAATACAGTTGTGGTGAAAGAGACTCGTCGAGGATGGCATCAGCATGGTATCACGTGACATACCATCCAGACTATCATCCAGAAACTCGATTCATTAGCTTCCCGTGGATATTATGTGATGTTTTGCTGAGCATCAAAGCATCAAAGAGTTGCGATCAAATCAAGGTGAACAATTCTTCAGATAAAAATAGGTGATCCGTGGATTTTGACTGTTACATTTGTATATTCTTCATCTTTTGTAATTGATATAGTGGTTTTTAGCAGTAATGTTAGTTAATTTAACTTACAGAGACTGCTATTGTGCCCGTCTCAGAATTGTGATATATTTGGATGTGTAGCAATTAGATCAATTGGCATCATGAGTATTGTGTTAGAGATTGGGTTGATTAAGATTCTATTGCATGTGTGCATACATATGTATTTTCCTTTTTCAGACAACCACTATTTGACCAGTTCAATTGTTGAATTATATGGCTTGGCCTTGAGAAATTAGGCTGTAATATACCATTAATTAGTGTTATGTACAATTATCCTGCCTAGATTTTTTATTTTAAAGTTGTTATATTGGAACAATAACTAAGAAGCGAAAGTACAAACTTAAATCAGCTCTCCTGACTTACCTAAATTTAAAATCATAATTCCTCACTTTTATAGATAATCATTTTGTACCTGAGGCTGCATGAAATTTTATCACTAATGTTATATTATAGACCATTACTAATAATCGTATTGTACACAAAATTTTTAAGTAAAAATAACTAATTTCATACGTTGATGAATCAACTTTTCTAGAAGCATTTTGATATGTTTATAGTACTTTACTTGAATGACATTGCGGTTTATAGTTACATCCTAGTCAGGAATATTTAACATCTTCACACTATTCTATGTCAAGCAAGAGATATACTATTTTACACATGAGAATAATGGCATAGATCTAGTAGGAGACTCTTCGTATGGATGATATTTAAGCCTATGTTGTGATCAATTGATTAGAGCCAAAGTAGATTATAGAAATGTGATCCTTCTTTGATTTCATGTATTATTATAAGAAACTCTAAGGGATATTTGCAGAGAGCTAACCATTGCCAAATTTGCTAAATAAGAGCTAATAGTGAGAATGGTTAGTTAAGTGTTAAAAGAGCAGGTCCTAACAACCATAAGGCTATTAGTTTTAGTGAAAGTGTTAGAACTTTAAGACTGAAAATTTTTGATGCATTTAATTATATAATTAGATGTCATGTAGGACAAGCGTTTAATTATCTCAAATAGCAACAAGTTGAATGAAACAAGACAAAGATATTTAATCAACAAGAAAGAGATTATTGTGGTAGTGTTACTATCTTTGAATATGGAGGCATTATCTATTTGGGGCAAATTGATTCTCGGAATAGATAATGGCCCCGTTTTGCTCAGTTTGTGGGTCTGCTTATAGCATTGCGGCCAATAGAATTCTAGAAGCAGAGACATTTAGCTAGTCAGCTTCTTAGTTCCAACTCATAAGTTGCTATTATAGCCGAAAAGCAGGTATCAAACTGCTTCTCTGACCCCCACTTGTCCTCCTAAGAGCTTTCGTTTAGGTTATTCCCAATTTCTTTTCACCCTTGCCGTCCGTCGTTGCCTCTCTCGCAACCATCGTTCACCATCGTCTCTCTCACATCCTCCTCCTTTCGTCGCCTCTCTCGTAGCTACAGTCCGCTGCTGCCTCTATTGCCTCTCTCGTAGCTGCTGGCTGCCATTGCCTCTCTCATAGCCACCGTCCGTTGTCACCTCTCTTGCCGTCCGCTGTTCGTAGTCTTATCCACCTTGTTCAAATAAAGATATTCTATTTCATCGAAGTTTCTCGTAATATGATAAATCTATGATGCTTCCTTTCTACTGCATCAGTGAACTGTTAGCTGGTGATTACTTCCTATGCTTTATGGTTTCTAAATTCTTTTTTCTTAGATTTATTAAATTTAATACTTAGCTTTAGTAACTGTTATCCTCTCTAGCTATTCCAATACTTAGCTTTAGTCTTGATTAACTATCAATTTTGAAAGGTTTCCCATAAATTTTATGTTCTGTATGTATGGTTGTGCTTTGATCTTGGTATTGATTTTTGTGAATTAGGTTAGCATCATTTTTTATCTTAGAGTAAAACTACAACAAACATGGAATTTCTTTCCTGAATTAAGTGGTATCATCAGTTAAAACTTAAATCTAGTTCATCACTTAATCATTTAATTTGTTTTAAGAGTAAAACTAGAACAAGCATCACTTCATACACATCTGGCCTAACCAAAAAAATCTGTTGCCTTCAGAGGTGAATCCCCTTTTGTACAGCACTTGCAACTTCCATATTATAAACTGCACAATAATTTGTTTGCTGTTCAGAACTGGGCTATTACAGGACACTTAGCTGTCCGACCTGGACAATAGGGTTTTCCTCTCCAATGTGTATAAGCTATAAAATCCATCATATGTTCATGCATAAATATTTATCAACTCATGTAGGTAGAAAAGCTCATGAAAACTATCAAATTGACATCTAAACAATGCTATGAAAATTCAACAATGGGCAGACTAAAATGAGACTGAGCTGGTCCTCCCAAATAAATCAATATTAAATATCATCATTTCATCATGTACAATCCAAATACAAAAAGGAACACAATTACTAGATCTAGGTATCAAACTTGATGTGGACTGCTTTCTGGTGTTCAAAAACCTAGACATAGAATATATCCCCATTGGTTGAGCTATATGATCCTGTATAAAGATGGGCCCATAATTTATCCAAGTGCCCCTCTCTTTGATGCTCTGCTTAGCCTAAAAGTTATTTGGATACAAAAAACTGTCCACATCTTATCTGACCTTACTAAGTACTCTTTCTTGATTTATAGTTCCTTGAGATCACCTATAATAGTGATATGGATTACATTTTTATATATGATTTTTATTAAATTTATATATGATTTTTATTATAACATAGTGGTTATATTTATGTGAAAATAGATGACACAAAATTCACAAGCAATAACAAAAAAATACCAAAGCCGTGTGGAACGTGCCTACAACACTTATATATTGTGATGTATGCATTGCTGCAATCGAAAAAAACTTATAGCTTGGGTCTCATTTCTCAACACAAGGGTAGAAATTTGTGTTAGAAAATTTTTAAGAATTTGGTGGTTTGAAGTACGATAAAGTAAAACTGAAAAATAGATGAGATTAAATGAAAACTGATTGGAAATATTAGAAAGAGTTAAAAGGAAAATAAATCGAGTTAGGATGTGATTCGAGATTAGAAACTGTGGATGTTACACCTGAATGGTAGGCTACTAAGATTATGCTATGCATTTAATTTTTAATTTTGTTATAATTGATAATATGATTAATATTTCTAATTTAATTGTAGATGAACAAAGACTATGCAAAGTTTCGAAAGAAGGGTATCCATCCTGATATCGAGACAAGAAGTGATATCATGTTTGGATGTACAATAGCTACTGGTGATCAAGTTTATACAGTTGTTGGAGACAATGAGACATCTATAGACTTGCAAGTACACGTTGAAAGTAATAACCAAGTGGATGAAAGTAATGAGTCAAGACATGTTGAACCAAGCAGTAGTAAGACAAGTGGTAAAAGAAAGTGTAGAACTGCATCTACAGTGAGGGATGATATACATTCATTAGCAACATCTATAGAACGAAGAGTTGGTATTGAGACTATGCTTGTAGACCCTCCAGGATGCAGTATTGAGGAGATCATAGCAGATGTAAGCTCTATTCCAGAAATTGAAGCTGATCCAGACCTCTTCTTTTTTGCAGCATCCATATTCAGAGATAAATCAAATAGAGTGATGTGGAGTGCAATGAAAACCCCTGCAAAAAAATTAGGATTCCTAAAATATCTATTTACAAAAAAGTAAAGACATCTTGCTCTATTTTAAGGGACTATAGAACATTATCAATTATCTTCTAGTTCTTGTTGCTCGTGTTATGTTGTTATGTTGTATGGTTGGTAGTAAATTATTATATTGTTATTTTAATATGTTGATGATAGTACTATTTTGGTTGTATGAATGTTGAATTTTAAGGTATCCAATTACTCATTATGTTTTTGTTATTATTTGTTTTATAGATATGGATGTTCATCATAGTGATAGTGAAATTAATGAGATAGAGTATATTGAGAATACAATAGTTTTGGAATACAACTCATGTTACAATAACTGTGATAGTTGACTATTACTCAAAACACACATAAGAAATCTTGTATGATATCTGATCATCATGGTATGAGTTGGATGAGAGACATTTTAGGACACCCTGAAAGATGCCTAAGAATGATGAAGATGGAACAAACTAATTTCATGGGTTATGTCATATCTTGCAGAACACACATGATCTAAAGCCACCAAGAAATATATCAACACGTTTGTTTATATGTTAGCACAAGATACATCAAATAGACAAACATAAGAAAGATTTTAACATTAAGGAAAAACTGAGTAGAGATTTTAACGAAGTGTTAAAATCAATATATAAGTATGCAAAAATATCGATTGAACCAACCAATAGAGAGTTTTGGGAGATTCCACAAGAAATATTATCTAATAATGGTTATATGCCTCATTTTAAGGTATGTTATAATTATTTATCAGTTGCTACAATGCATCTAACTATTTTATTCTATTTATTTTTCATATAACATAGGATTATATTGGGCTATTGATGGTACACATCTTGATGCAATTATTTCACTTTATGATCAGATACGATTTATAGGAAAAAAGGGTTGACCAACCCAAAACATCTTAGCTGCATGTTCTTTAGATATGAG
Organism: Costus lasius; assembly: GCA_027563935.2. Classification (NCBI taxonomy): domain Eukaryota; kingdom Viridiplantae; phylum Streptophyta; class Magnoliopsida; order Zingiberales; family Costaceae; genus Costus; species Costus lasius. The sequence continues at coordinate 11,842,147 of CM050452.1, read as the reverse complement.
GTTCAGATATGTATTAGCTGGATATGAGGGATTTGCCCATGATGCTCGTGTTTTATCAAAAGCATTTAATTTGAACTTTCCAAAACCTCCTCCTGGTTAGTATGCATTTATTTTCAAATATCTTATCACATTCATTATAATTATATGTTATAATTATATAAGTAATTTACAGGAAAGTATTATTTAGTTGACGCTAGATACTCCCAAATGAGCGGATACCTTGGCTCATATAGAGGAGTGAGGTATCATCTTCAGGAGTTTCAACAAGGTCAGCCACCACAAGGCTTTAAAGAATTATTTAATAAATCACACTCATCTCTTAGAAGTTGCATTGAACGAAGTATTGGAGTGTGGAAGAAAAAGTAAAATATATTATGGGATATGCCATCATTTCCATATCATATGAAACACAAGTGAAGATTGTAGTTGCATTGATGACACTACATAATTATATTATACAAACAACAAGATTTGATCAAATTTTTGAAGAAGTTGATGTTAAAGAGAATTTCACACAAGTTGATGTTGAAGAGAACTTCAAACAACAATATTGAAGTGGAAGTAAATTCCACTCCAATAGATATACAGTGTAATCAGATTGCTTTGAGTTTGATGGCATCAAATATGCAATTCTAATACATTTTTAAATGTATAACAGTAATGACATGGATTGCACATTTATATATGATTTTTATTATAATATTTATTTATGTGAGTTATGTGAGTTTTTATTATAATATTTTCATGTGAGTTACATGTTTATTAGTGTGTTTTTAAAAATATTTATGCTTAACAGCACAGCATAACACAAATAGAATAACCTAACAATAAGTTGTACATCCAAACACTCTCAAACTTCTTTAGCTAACATCTTTTCAATCGGCACTTCTTCAGCCAGCAGAAGCTAGAAATAGAAGCTGGGCCAAATGGGGTTAATATTACTTTGAGTTACTTTTACACCTTATTCACTAGGAGAGAAAACATGAGGGAAAAGCTAGAAAAGGAAAATTTTCATCGTTTACTAGAAAGGATGGAAAAGGAAAGAGGGAAAAGTATAAAGAAAATGGAACTATTTTCCCCTGGTTTCTAATCTGCCCGATTCGGGCGGAAACACTGCATTCTTTTTTTTTTCACGACGCTGCACGAGCCTTCTTTTTTGCACAAAGCCACAATCATTTTTGTCATCGTCGTCTTCTTCCACAATCATGCCGCCATCTTCTTCCACAATCACATTGCCATCGTATTCCCTGCACGAGGTCGCCGCTATCGTCTTCCCCACACAAGCATGCTGCTGTCGTCTTCACTGCTCTTTATTCTATGGACTTCCTAGTTTCTCTCTTCCTTCATCGATGGCCTACCTATAAACCCTAGTTTCTTTATTCTATCACTACTCATTGTTTTGCTTTAACTAGCGCCTATTCGCAACTTCCTCTTATTTGGAGTGATTTCCTGCATAGATTGATAATGTGAAATGATAAGTGAATATGCATTGATTCATAAAAATTGATAAGCTATTATGCCCATTCTCAACATGCTATGTGTTCCATGTTGACACTCAATGGGAGATGAAGTGCAGATGAGTAGCTCAAATAACCAATGAGTCCATGCAGTATTTATCTCACTTGTATAATTTACATGCTTCTTAATTTTAGTTTACTTGCACAAATTAGAAGTTCATTCTTATTCAATGAAGTATTTGCTCATTAGTGAATGGATGTAGATAGGAAAGAAATCCAACAATTTTTATGTGTAAGAAACTTGAGTATTTGCTTATTTATGTTTAATTTTGTTTATCTAGTTGTTTAAATTGTTCTCGAGTGCTTTAACTAAAAATATAATCTTTCATGTATAAGTTTTATTACAATGGCTCCAACAAGAAAGAAAGAGATCTATTATAATGCATAACTTCCATATTAGGCAATCTCATCTTGTAGCTATAGTTGGTTATTATATTACACAATTGCACCAAATTATGCTTTTATTATCATACTTACCGTATATTGATAAGCCATTAGTAGAATGTAATGAATCTAGGGATTACAATCAAAAAGATATTTTAAGAAAGTTAACTAGCTCTGATCAAATATTTTGAGAATGAGCAAGATTGTCTTCTCTAACTTGTGTGAGCTACTACGTGACTCAAATCTAGTCAAAGATACCAAGTACTCTAGCGATGAAAAAATCACATAGTTTTTATATTTGGTTTCTTGTAATGTGAAGAGCAAAGAACTTTATTTTTTTTTCTTTCATCGTTCTCCTAGGAGTATTAGTCGTCACTTTCATGAGGTGTTGATAGCTGTTATTAGCTTATACGATCGCTTTATCAAACAACCTGATGGTTCAATGGATACTCCTGAGATATATAATACAACAAGATTCTATCTTTATTTCAAGGTATATTATTTAAAAACATATTAGTACGAAGAAAAATATTTTAAATGTTAAATCAACTATGTAATATTGCAGGATTGTTTAGGAGCTATAAACAAGACATATATTTGCGTAAGAGTCCCTTCTAAGAATGCATCTAGATATATGGGGAGAAAAGATTGGCCAACAACAAATGTGTTTGCAACATTTTCATTCAACATAAAATTTACTTATGTCCTTCCTATATGGGAAGGAACAACATCTGCTTCACGGATATTAAAGAATGTCGTCAATAGATCTGATAGCTTAAACATTCCAAAAGGTAAATATTTATCTTCATTCATTATAAACTATGTCTACGAGTATTTGGATTTGTTATTAAATTATATATTATTATTGTAGGGAAATTCTATCTATGCGATACTGGATTTGAGATTAAAAGTTCTTATTACACCTTATAGAGGAGTTCAGTATCACCTAAAAGAATATTCGAAACATGTTCCAGATAATGCAAAAGAGTTTTTTAACCGTCGGCATACATATTATTAAGAGAGCTTTTAGTGTGTTGAAAAAAAAAAAGATTTTCAATCATAGCTAGTGGAACTGAACCTTGTTATCCTATTAGGATACATATTTAAATAATTTTAGTATATTGTATTTTACAAAACTACTTAATGAGTGTTAATCCCAATGAAAGTATGATTACTGAAGTCGATGAAAAGTTAGTAAATGCAACGAGTCAAGATACATTTTGTGTGGAAAGAGTAGATGAAGATGTGAAAAAAGGACTTCTAATGAGAGATGACATGACAAATAAAATGTGGAATGATGATGTGCTGTGAAGGCATAAGTTGTCATTGTTGTTATACTTTATTATTACTAGAATAGTGATTCTTGTTTTGTATTTCACTACTTATGGATAATGGGAATTATGCATTTCATAATATTCGTTTTCACCTTTTCATCTTCACGATCTAGTATGTTTGTCAACATATGCATTTCTTCCTTTTTAATCAATAGTTTTTATTTATCATGTCTAATGCTTGTTTTCTTTACTTGTATAACGATTTATTGTTATAGCCTAACCCAAATATTTTTATTGCAACGGAAGATGAGTAAAAAAGCACAGAGCAGCAAAAGTTCAGGGAGCAAAAATATCAAATGGACAAAAGAAATGGATACTATATTCATTGATACAATGCTAGTTTATGATACATTTACCTTGGCTATTTACAAAAAATATATTAGTCAAATGTGGTACTATATTTGGTATAACTGTAACAAAAGATCATTTGAAAAATCGGATAAAAACTCTGAAAAATTACTTCAATATATGTCGAGAAGTTCAAGAACAAAAGTGGTGTAGCATGGAATAACAACACAAAAATGTTTTAGGTATGGTCTATTTATATCTCTTGTTGTAATTAGTGTTTTAGGTAGTAATTTAATGATTTTATTGTCTTTGCAGGCTAATCCACTTATGAGAAAGTGGATGAGCACTCCTATTAATAATTATGAAAAGTTGCAAAAGCTTTTCTCTAAGGATCAAGCCATTGGCAACATGTCTAGCACCTGCAACGAATTCATAAAGATTTGGAGGAATAAAACTCAAGATCGAGATGATATTCTACCTACGACTAATTAGATGCCATATGAAGACATTGATGAAAATAATTTAGTTGACCAGATGAGCCCTCATACTGATAGAGCAGCTTTTGATGAGGGAATATCATGCAAGAGTGGTAATAAGAAAGAATAGCTAAAATATGAAGAAGTTGCTATGTTAGGATTGGCGAATAGTAATCAAAAATTGGACGAGATAGTCATCTATATGAAACATACAAACCAATCTATGGATAAATATTTTTGTCATGAGGTTGAAGTGAAAGACAATGCACAAAAGGAGTTATTGGATGAGCTAAAGAAAATTGGAGTATTACATCATCGGCTAGCTAATATTTATGTGGTTATCGGTAGTAATAAAGATAAGGCTAGACTATTTTACTTAGCTCCAGAAGAATTACGTTTGGAGGTCCTTAATGCATTAATGGATAACTAATGATTGTTTCTATCCTTACTTCAGTGTAGTTGGATGTTTCTTGACTATTGTTTATGGTTGTTGTAAGACTATTTATTTTTGATGGATGTAGATGGTACGCTGTAGATGTTTTGTTGATGTTTTGTTGATACATTTGTTGTAAGATTTCTATTATGTTTAAATGTATTCAGATTTTCTCAATCAGCATTAATTTAATTAATTAATATTTACCATTCAAATATTTTTATTGCCAATAATTTTTATTAATAATTTTAATTCTTTTAATAATTTATTTAGATCATTATATTTAATTATATGTATTAAAATAGTATGTATTTAATAATAAGTTATAACACTGAAGTCTAAACCCAACAAAGTTTTTTTTTAAAATGTGTATTTTATTGTGTGAGTCATGCAACAATAGCAAAAAACATTTAATTTCTAATTAAGTTACACTGCCTAAAAAATTAAGAAGGGTTAAAAAAAATCATAGATAAATACATAATTATCGTGGATAAATTATATTTACATAATCTATTTATTATAAATTACTCAATTATACCTTTATTATCGTGGATAAAGTGATCCATTAATAAGTCATCTACAATTAAATAAGGATAGTGCAATTGTGGATAACTTATTCACGATAATAAAAATGATAATTTTTCATCGTGACTAAATCTATCAATGATAATAAGAATAATATTAGGTAGCTTAGAGTAAATAAATTATATGAATATAGCTCTAATTTGCCTTCAATTTTTGTTTTTTTTTTAAAAAAAAAATAAATTTGCTCATTGATTAGAAATTTGAAATGCTCCTTAAATAGTCAAAACGATCCGATCATCAACTTTTCCATTAAATAATTGGAATGATCTGATCATGATCTCCCCTAAAGCATTTGTTTCTTGAATGAATCTCAGTTGCAATAAAAAGGACGACCTAACACAAGATTACAAACAAAACCCAAAAACTGAGATCCAATAGTTTACAACATCACATTACATGCCGTGCTCTTGAGATAAATGACCTTAAAAGATTCTCAATGGATAATTTGATTATATGAATAATATTCAACCATATAATGAACTGAAAACCTAAGTTTAGCAAAAATGGACTACAGACATGAGACAACTCATAGCTCATCTTCCTAACAAATACTTCAACGGTTCTTCTTTCCATTCTTTTTCTGTTTCTTCCGTCTCTTGTACTCTTCGTACATGCTTATCGAAGACGCAGTATAATTTAACTCCCGTCTCAGTCTCTCGTTCTCCGCGATACTCTTGTGCACTTTGAAGTGATCCTCCAACTTTCTTCTCACCTCATCCTCGTCAAACATGCTTTCCTTCTTCCAGATTTGGTCAGCATCAACGATGGTGAAGTCCCTTTCCGTTTCTCTCTTCCTTTTGCGGCTTGAAGGCTCTAGTTTGGCGCTTGGCTTCAGTGCTCGATCAATTGAGGCGTCCGTAAATGCTTGTAGGGGGGAAGCAGTTGAAAGGAAAACTTGGGACTGGACTGGGTTAATGCTAGCCATGCTTGAAATACTGAGAGCCATGGATGAGATGGATGGATTATAATGCTTCATCAAGAGGCTGAGCTCCCATAGGACAGAAGCGAGGGCGCCACTCAGGTTTGGATCTGTTGCCTCGGGTTGGAATTTCTGAACATCGTATAAATTGGTGAGAAAAACTACAGGAAACGGACTATAACATTGTATAAATTGGTGAGAAAAACTACAGGAAACTGACTATTATAAGTAGGAAAGAATCCTCACCGCAACTAAACCAGAGAGAGAACCACCACCAGCATCATTCTCCAACATATTTCGGCACTTGCTATTCTTTTGCAGCAGATGTTTTATTGTAACCAGCGCTGCATATTTTTAGGCAGAAAAGATAAGATGAATTATTGTAACCAGCACTTGCTATTCTTAGTTTTATATTGATTATAGAAAAAAAAAACTCTTGCTAATTCTTCATATGGCCCGGTCCTTTTGGTGTTCATTTCTTGGCAGGACGTTAAAAAGATTAGATAGGTAATAGTTTCACTGCAAAATATGAACCAAGCAATTTTCTTTCTACATTTAACAACAGAAATCCATTCCAAAATTGGAATTCAGTTTTGAATTAGATTACTGCCAAAGAAACAAGGCATATTCCGCCAACATGCACATTTCATGGTAGATGATGGGAAACACATCCATTAATACCTCAAGCATAGTTAAAAGGCAACATTAAGATGTAAAAGTTAATGACAACTACCCAAAAGGAACGAGTATATGGAAAGGATAAAAGTTACCAGCCATCGCCTCTGCAGATCCATAAGACAAAGTAAAGGTAGCCAGGCGTTTTATAAAAGCAGCTGCTCTCTGCATGTCATGCTGTTTCCCCTCCCACAGCATCGTCTTTAAAGCTTCAGCTAATACTTCACCTTGATCTCTGATGGCAGAAGAAAACCAGCCCATAGTTACAAACTATCTAATGATCCAATTATAGTTTTATAGACATTAGTTAGTTCAGAAAATGTTATTAAGTTGCATAACAAATTCATAAATCCAATTCATAATTTATAAATGAATGATAAAAACTTAGAAATTAGCCAGCAAGCAGTTCCTTTACTCAGGAACTTTCAGTCCATAGCGCATTGGATTTATATTTGTATTAGATTTGATGATCTCAGATCATTAGCTTCATGAGGTTCATTGATCACACGTCTTTCAGATAGGAAACAGAGTAGGCAAAGAATCTTAAAATATATAGGAAACAAAAGCAAATAATTATTCAAGTAAATGCAGAATCAATAACCTGTCAGGTCTGTACTCCAGAAGAAGGTTATAGAACTGGACAAAGAAGTCCTGCAAATCTACATTTAGTGCGTCAAGATTATTTCTCATCACCCTAAAAGCTACTATGCAGCACTGCAGGCGTTCTGAGACAGAAAGGCAGTTTTTGGTTGGACCGTCGATGGAGACACCATATCCAGCAAGCTTTTTCAAGCATTGCAAAAGATCTCCCATGAAATCCAAATCAATCAAATGCGAAAATTTCCCCAAGCCTTTCAAGCACGGAGCAAGCAATGAATGTGATCCATAGAATCCAGAAGCAGCCACAACTTTCGACCTGCAACAGCTAATGGAAGATCGAGTAAATGATAATTGATAACAACTAGTTTCCAATTGGTTAAGCATTGATCAGCAACAAAGATAAAACTACATATAATCTACTACAGTAAAAGAAAAAAGGAGTTAGATAATACAAATAATAATGTACAACTACAATACTACAAAACCTCATGACGTCCCAACTCCCAGCACATACCAAAGGAGAAAAGAGTATGAATTTGTGAGTGCGTTTTGCATGATTCTAGGGTAAAAGTTCTCCTTGTCGAATGGCAATGGAACTAGAGTTCTAACTGTTACCATTGGTATACACAACAAAATGATAAGAGAAAAAGAGTTATTATTAACAAAACAAAAAAAAAAGTTGGTTGAATTCAAATGACAATGGCAGTAGAGCTCTCTGTTTATGCATCTTATGATGCATTACTAGTTTACTACAATTTAGATTTGCATGATCTAGCTAGGTCAGACCTTACGGTCAATGTAGCTTTCTCTTGCACTTCAGCAAGAACACGACTGATTAAACATTTACATAGTTATCTGAAACTATACGCCTGGCATCTGCACAGATACGAACGAACTACTTCAATGCATTAGTTATTCAGAGAAACTTCTTCTTGATACTCTTTTACGACCCATATAGAAATTCATCATGTCTCCATGGTGAATATGATTATGTGAAAAAAGATATAAAACTAATTGTTAACGCTAAAGACAATGCATACACTCCTACGGTTTCATTCACTGATGCAAGAGGGAATCTAATACTTCCATCAAGAAAGATGAAAAGAACAAAACATTCCATCACAATCACAAATGTACACAAGTATGCAATGCAGAACCTAAATTATACTGCCCCTTCTTGGATAGTCAAATTGAGGAGAAAACTTAACCACACCAGAGTTTCCAGCCAACAACAAGCCCAGAAATTGAACAGAGTTCCCATGTACTATTGGTAGAAAAGATGAAAAAGAAGAGCAGGCCTATCTACAAGGTGCATAATCAATGTGCCAAAAATCCTGCACAAACTGTACTCTGTTACCATAAAGAAAACTTAAGCAATAATAAACTGAGATTACCTTGAGGCAGCAGGATCCATACTATTCTTCAAAATGCGAAAATATGTTTCAAATACTGCAGAGAGAGTTTCAGACTGCAGCTGTTTTTTGTCCCTAGAGTCTGGAGCAAATGAGACGGCCTTAAAATCTGCATTAACCTGAAGGGGCAATAAGAGCACACTAAATCTGCCAAAATAATGAAGCGTAAGATATAAGAAGGTGATGTACAATAAATCATGAAACTACCTCTTCTCTTGTTTTTGCAATCAATTCCTGTCTATTTTTCTTTTTATCACTGGCTTTTGGTTCTTTTAAGCCACCTTCAGTCTTCCAATTACGTTTTTTCTTGGGTTTGACTGCTTCCTCCACAGAATCTGATTTTCCAATATCTTCATCGAATGTCAAGGATAAAAAGACCTAACAGAACATAAAATTGGATGAGAACAATAACCATAGGAAGTTAGGAACTATCAAATACCCTTAAGCATTTGGAATTATGCAAGAGAAGATATTCTTAGTAATAGATAGGCAAACAAATTTAATAAATAAAGTATTACAATCATATGTAAACTTCTAAGAGCAGAATTTGTTCAACACAAAAAGATTAGGAGAAAATGTTCAGAAAAGATTCAAGATAAACATACATCTATAGCGTCCGGATGGAGCTGGCAATTATTGAACTTGACTTGATTAGCAATCAATCGCACTGCTTCAAAAGTAGCTTCGCCTCCATGCTTTCCCTCATATAAAAAGATTGACCTTATAGCTTCACAACAGTGTTTCCTGTCCATGATATAAAGCAAAAAAAAGATCACATACTTTATATGCTACAGCGAAGGGGTTCCAGATGAATTTTTTTCTTTAACAAAGTTCAGCCCATTGGAAAAAAAATAGTTTGAGCTAAAGTAACTTCCATAGATATCATTTTTTCTACAAAAAGGCAAGTGGTGGTGGTGAAGGCACATGGAAATGTTAGGAAAAAAATGCATGAATGAGCAAAACATTCCATATGTTCTACAGTAAAATCTATCATATTAGGACTCGTGACTAACAAATTTTGGTTATTCCAAAAATTGATTATTATGAAACCCTAATGAGAAGAGGAGGGGGGGATATCAAGTTTGCAATACATTATCAAATTTAGAAACAGACACAATGACACAATGATAGTAGAAACTATAATCTGAAGATGATACTGTGCTTCAAGTATTTCCTGCATGTGATCTGAAATCAGAAGTTAACTCACCTAGTCGCTCAACAGTTCAAAGGTTATATCATTATGATCTTTTGGTACAGTTCTATGCGTAACAGATATAAATATACATATAGAAACCCATCTAATATCTATGACTCTGGATGTCTGATGTGAATTTAGTGGCCTTATTGTCATGTAAACAGGTGTCATTTACATATATAGAAAGTCACTAGTGGTGATTGACACTTTACTATGATAAAGTTCCCAAATAACAATAATGCAATAAGTCTTGAAAGGTAACAAAAAAATCATAATTAAAAGTACCTTATTGTATCATCTGGAGAACTTATATTCTTGACAACACTGGTTAAGATGCTTTCCCGGAAGTTGAAATGTGGTACAGCATCTAATAAACTGCTGAAACAATGAACAACAACTTGAAGGAAAGATGGCTGCTTCTCCAGCTCTATTAGCTTTGCGAGGTAAGCCTGTTAAATCAACATCTAAAGAATGTTTAAATCATTCACAAAAGACTAGCAATTCCTACACACAAAAAATTAGAAACACAATATAACTTCATGATATTGGACATATATTGGTCTAAGAAGCAAAGTTTTAAATACTAGTCCATACCAAAAAATATATATAGAGAGAGAGTATAAAGCAATACCAATCATGTACCGTGTACTAGTATATGTTCAAACCGGTACTTACCACTCATAACAACTGGTACGGATTGATTTTTAGATCTATGCTGACTGCTGAGTAGTGCAAAGATTGGTAGTATCAGTTAATATAATGCAAAAAGGTATAGCTTAGACATTGAGCATGTGATCAAACAACATAAAATGATAACTGTTGAATGACCTTTTATCTCTTTATCACTCTTTGTGTAAGTATCTCCCTTGTCTCATTCATTTGAACAACCTCTCACATCTCTCCCAAATCATAACAATATCAATGTCTCTATTCTCACAACTCTCTCAAGCTCCCTACCAAAATCAAGCAAGACAGGGTTCATCCTCACATTGAAGCCACTATTCAACTAAGTTTTGTATTGAGAATAGATAAATTATAATATTCCAAATAAATTTAATCATGATCTGATTAAAAATTGATAGCCAGATCCACTCAAATCTTAAGCACTATCAATACGATCATTTAATATATGCAAGACGGTTGTTTTATGCCCACTTCACTAAGCTAAAGGTAATCAACGTGTGGCAATCTAGACACCACAATCATCCCCACTATGATATCATAGCAATGATCTAAGTTTGGAGATTATATAAAAGACCCTGTCCTTACAAGAAAATAAGCTGTATATGTTAGTTTTTATGGGCTAGCTTACTCATTAGATCTGAGAGCCCCCAAGCCACCACTACAAGGTTCTCTTCATGGAGACCAGTACGACTTGAGGTGTTGGATGACTCACAAAATCGTGTTTGAAATTTCGGTCCAAAAATTTTCAATTTGTACCAGTGTAGTACAAGATAAAATTACTCTAGCACAGTATCGGTACACAACAGCTTTTAAAACCATGCATCTAGATCTTGACAAGTGACCCGAGATAGGCTTCAACTTAGACAAGTTTAGATAATCAAGTTTTGTAATAACAATTTCATTAATCATTGATATTAGTACATAATGTATATCTCTGTATATATGTTAGTGTAAACCCTTTTATTCAAACCCGTTAGTTTAATAGTACCCGTACCCGTTATGTATTTAAGTGTTGTATTTACCTGTTTGTAAAGGAAAGGAGGATATAATGAAAGGAGAAGCGGCTGATTAGGGCACGCTTTGTTTCTCGACACAAATTTGATATGGTATCAGAGCTTGTGGCGTTGGCGGCGTATTTGTCGTGAGCTCATCTTGGTTCCCACCTTGCGGCGACATCCTCTTTGGCGGGTTTCCATCTTGTGGCGACAGCTGCAGCTTCACTTTCCACTGGCAAGTTTCCAACCTACATGAATCACAGCGGAAGCGTGCTGCAGCGACATTTTTGAAGCGGCGTGAAGTTGACGCATAGCTGGAGCGGCATTTCTGCATTTCTGGAGCGGGATTTCTGGAGCGGCATAGCTGGAGCGGCATTTCCAGCCTACGTGAATCGCAGCGGAAGCGTGCTGCGGCGACATTTTTTAAGTGGCGTGAAGTCGACGCATAGCTGGAGCGGCATTTCTAGATTTCGGAGAATTTTTCTATCTGGCGACCACAGTGGGACTTCTAGATTTCTGACTTTCTGCTGTTTTCTTTGCGCCAATCATCTTCACTGTGAGTTTTTGGGATTTCTTTTGCTTCTGTTCACTACGAGCTGCTCTTTCAAGCTTTGTTATTGTGCCCTAGTTCTGGTTATTTGTGATACATAGAATGGAAAATCCTTTTAGTAAAGCATCTTCAGAAACATTATCTATGAGGTTTACTGGAAAGAACTATCCTGCTTGGGAATTCCAATTTCGAATGTTTATCAAAGGAAAAGAACTTTGGGGGCATATAGATGGGTCCTCTATTCCTAAGAATAACTTAAAACAATCTAATTGGGAAGTGAATGATGCTAAAATTATTTCTTGGATTTTGACATCCATTGAACCTCATATGGTAAATAATATGCGTTCCTTTAATATTGCTAAGGAGATGTGGGACTACTTAAGACGTATTTATTACCAAGATAATACTGCACACCGTTTTGAGCTTGAATTGGAAATTAGTAACTTTACTCATGGTAATCTTTCCATTCAAGAATTTTATTCGGGTCTTATGAATCTTTAGAGTGAATATTCTGACATTATCTATTCTGGGGTTCCTAAAGAGGCTTTAGCAAGCCTTCAACAGATACATGAGGTCAGTATGCGTGACCAATTTATGATGAAATTAAGGCCCGAATATGAAGTAGCTCGAGGTGGTTTACTCAATAGATCTCCTATACCTTCATTAGATATATGTCTTGGTGAGCTTCTACGTGAAGAACAGAGATTAGCTACTCAATCTGCTATCAGTACATCTCATGGGTCATCCGAACTTTTAAATGTTGCATATGCAACTACACAAGGCAAAAATAGGGGTAAAGGACCCATGCAATGTTACAGCTGCAAAGAATTTGGGCATATAGCTAAAAATTGTACCAAGAAATTTTGCAATTATTGTAAGCTGAATGGACATATTATCAAAGATTGCCCTACATGTCTAGAGAATCGGCGAGCAAAGGCCTATACAGCTATCTAAGCCCTTGTGACAAATTCTCCTAATTTGGGCTCTACATATGCTACTATGGACACCAACCAAGTGGTTATGACTCCAGAGATGGTCCAACAAATGATTCTTACTGCATTCTCCGCTCTTGGTCTTCAGGGTCGTGGTAAGCATGTTTCTCCTAGTTGGTTTATGGATTCTGGAGTATCAAATCATATGACTGAACTTTCTGACTTGTTACAAAATTTGTGTCCATATATTGGCCATCAAAATATCCAAATTGCCAATGGTAGCAGTCTTCCTATTACTGCCATTGGTGATATTGATTCCACTTTTAATAGTATTTTTGTTGCTCCAAAGTTATCTACTAACTTAATATCTGTTGGTCAACTCATGGAAGATCACTGTGATGTACATTTTTCTCGTGATGGCTGTGTTGTACAGGATCAGACATCAGGAAGGGTGATCGCGAAGGGGCCTAAAGTGGGCAGATTGTTTCCACTGTATTTTGGGATTCCGAGGCCTTTAGCTTTCGCCTCTACACTTGCAGAAAATCAGGCTGAACTTTGGCACAAACGTTTAGGTCATCCTAACCATGTAATTTTGTCTAATTTAATGAAACATGGTTTCATTGACAATGTGTTTAATTCTGTTTTGACATTTAACTGTTCTGCATGTAAACTAGGAAAAAATAAAACTTTACATTTTCCTACCTTGGGTAGTCGTGCTAAAGGATGTTTTGATATGATACATAGTGATGTTTGGGGAATTACACCTGTTCTCTCCCATAGTCAACATCGATATTTTATAACCTTTATTGATGACTACAGTCGCTTCTCATGGATATATTTTCTGCATACTAAAGCTGAAGTGTTTAGTGTCTTTCAAAATTTTGTTGCATATGTTGAGACTCAATTTTAGATTTGCATTAAGGTTTTGAGAACTGACAATGGTGGTGAGTATATGTACCATGAATTTCAAGTCTATTTGCAAGGTAAAGGAATTTTATCTCAACGGTCTTGTCCCTATACTCCGCAACTAAATGGGTTAGCTGAACGAAAAAATTGTCACTTATTGGATATGGTTCGTACACTGCTTTTACAGTCCTCTGTGCCAGCTAAATTTTAGGTGGAGGCTTTGTCTACTGCGGTTTATCTCATTAATCGTCTCCCTTCTCAACACCTGAGGTTTGATTCTCCTTTTTACCGTCTTTTTGGGAAACATCCTGATTATCATTTTTTACATACATTTGGATGTGTCTGTTTTGTTCATCTACCACTCCATGAGCGACATAAATTTGGTGCTCAGTCTATTCGCTGTGCTTTTATGGGCTATAACACCTCACACAAGGGATATATCTTATGATACTCTTGCTAATCGTATGCGAATCTCTAGAAATGTTATTTTCTTTGAGAATGACTATCATTTTCAACAGCAAGTTCCTCCTTCGGCCCCTATTTCTCTTCCTATTTTTGATGTTGAATCCCCATCGACTGGACGTTTTCTACTTGGTATGGTCTATCGACGGAAAGGTTCTCCATCTTCGGATTTTCATGTGACTTCTATTCCTACTGGGGTTGATCTTGTTGGTCTTCGGCGTTCCTCACGTTCTATTAAACCCCCTGATCGATATGGTTTTTCGGCTACTTTAGCCAATGTTATAGTGCCTACTTCTTATTCTCAAGCCTGCACACAGGCGTGTTGGGTCAAGGCTATGCATGAGGAACTTCAGGCCCTTCAAGAGAATCATACCTGGGATATTGTTCCGTGTCCTCCTGGGATTACACCCATTGGTTGTAAATGGGTCTATACTTTGAAACTACGAGCTGATGGTTCACTTGAAAGATATAAAACTCGATTAGTTGCATTTGGCAATAAGCAAGAATATGGGTAAATTATAAGGAGACTTTTGCTCTAGTTGCTAAGATGACTACTGTTCGCCTTGTACTTGCTATTGCTGCTTCTCAAGGCTGGCCATTGAGACAGATGAATGTTAAGAATGCTTTCTTACATGAAGATCTTAAAGAGGAGATTTATATAACTCCTCCCGCTGGGCTATTTTCTACATTTTTTTCTGATGTTTGTAAGCTTCGACGGTCTCTCTATGGGTTGAAACAAGCACCACGGGCATGGTTTGAAAAATTTCGTTCCACCCTACTTAGCTTTGCTTTCTCTCAAAGTCAGTATGATTATCTTTATTTCTTTGCAAGACGGCTCATGGTATTGTTCTTCTTTTGGTCTATGTGGATGATATTGTTATTACTGGGTCTGATTCTCAATTAATGCTACGACTTCAAGATCATCTTCAGACATGTTTTCATATGAAAGATTTGGGACCCTAGCATTATTTTTTAGGTCATGAAGTTTCGTGTTCCTCGACGGGTCTTTTTCTCCATCAACATAAGTATATTGAGGACTTACTTGCTTTAGCTAACCTTCAAGAGAGTCCCCCAGTTGATACTCCTTTAGAGGTAAATGTCAAATATGGTCACGGTGTAGGAGATTTTCTCTCAAATCCTTTTTTATATCGTTGGCTTATGGGCAGTTTAAATTATCTTACCATCACGCGCTCTAATATTTCCTTTGCCATTCAACAAGTTAGTCAATTTATGCAGGCTCCTACCCATATTCACCTATCTGCAGTTCATCGGATTCTTCGATACTTGCGTGGAACCTCTTCTAGGGGACTTTATTTTCCGACGAACTCTCCCATTCACTTGGTTTCTTATAGTGATGCTGATTGGGCGGGTTGTTCTGACACTCGCCGTTCAATTACTGGTTGGTGCATGTTTCTTGGAGACTCTCTTATCTCATGGAAAAGTAAGAAGCATGATCGGGTATCTAAGTCTTCTACTGAGTCTGAGTATCGTGCGATGTCCTCGGCCTACTCTGAAATAATTTGGCTCCATGGTTTACTGACTGAACTTGGCTTTCCTCAAACTAACTCTACATCTCTGCATGTGGACAATACGAGTGCAATCCAAATTGCTGTAAATCCTGTTTTTCATGAACGTACTAAGCACATAGAGGTAGATTGTCATTACATTCGTGAAGCTTATGATTCTCACTTTATCTTGCTACAGCCTCTTAGATTGTTGATATCTTCACCAAAGCTCTCTCCAAGCCTCAGCATCAACTTTTGGCTACCAAATTGATGCTTGTGGATCCCGCCGCATCAATTTGAGGGGGGATATTAGTACATAATGTATATCTCTGTATATATGTTAGTGTAAACCCTTTTATTCAAACCCGTTAGTTTAATAGTATCCGTACCCGTTATGTATTTAAGTGTTGTATTTCGTTTGTAAAGGAAAGGAGGATATAATGAAAGGAGAAGCAGCTGATTAGGGCACGCTTTGTTTTTCGACACAAATTTGATAATTGATCCAACATTTAATCTCAAAGATCTGAATGTATAAGTACTGCATATGTGATACCAAAATAACTTGATTATCTAGATGTAGGGATTATCCACATCAGGGAGGGAGTAAATTTACTTTTTGGGTTTTTAGATCTATTCTGGTAGAAAATATATAATGTAGATGGGTTGTTATTCTTTAGCCAATAAATAAGGGTAAGTTTGTTTGAAACCAACCAACCAATCAAACTCATTTCTTCTAATCTAACCTAAAGATACTCTCATCCCTTCTCCACCTATTTACCTCTATTAAAAGAGGAAGTATTTAGAAATAGAAATCAGTGTAAATTATCAGATTAAAAATGTCCTTTGAGAGAATTACCTTCTATTCATATAAGTTCACTTGGGCTTTAACTTCTTTGGTGCCTCTTTCTTTTATCCTCATTTAATCCTTACTATTTTAACATTCATGCAGTTGAGAAGAAACCTGTTATGCTTCATGGAAGAGGCCTGGCAAGCCCACCAGTAATTAGTTCAAGCCCATTAAACTGTTTATAAGCTATCACAACTTTTTTTTTTCATCAGAACAGTGGATATAAATGATTAGTTGCGGAAGAAAGGACACTAACATCAGGGTAAAGAGAACATTTCATAAGCATAAACTATGGAAACAAAGAGTGAAATTCACAGGAAGCAGCAATACAGTAACAGGGACATTCACATAGTTGTGCAGGTTCAAATGATCATATGTAACGGGAGAAAGAAGATCTAAGAAGAAAAACCTTGTATGAGCGCAATAGTGTAGATTCATAGAGCCGCTGCTGACGTACTGCTTTAGAAACAGTCATCTCCATTTCCTTTTCTGTTGGCAACCGGATACGATACCTGTATATCAAGAAATGGATTGCTTAAGTAAATAAAGTGAGAAGTAGAGAGGACTTTTTGCAAAAGTGGATCAAAACAAAATATAACAATTGTTACCCAGGAATTATATCCTTGAAGACAGCCAACAGAGACACCAGGGTAAGCTTGACTACATTCTGGTCAACATCATCACAAAAGTGCAATAGTTCCTTTAGAGATTTGATATTTTCGTCAGGATTTTCCAGCAACTGTGAACCAATTTCTGCAAGTTTAATCTTCTTATTCCTAAATAACTCTTCTGCAGAAAGGTCTTCCTCCACCTTTGCCTGGGATTAGCATTCATGGTTGTAAAAAAAAAGAAAGATACAATCTCCCAAAAAAATATGAGAAAAGCACTTTAGGATAGTAATTTACATGTGTAAACAAAGAAACTTTGAATTGAGGTCAGTATGGAAGATGCAAGTTAGTAACTGTGACCAGATTCCTTCATTAAGTTTGGGACAGTGATAAATGGTTCAATTTGATGGAATTTAGAAAATAAAAATAGCATTCAGAGACGACCAATAAACACTGCATAGCACACTGAACTCAATCAGTCAAAAAGGTCGATATCATCACTGCACAATAACACTCAGCAAGATTTGACAAATTAGTAGAACAGATAATGACAGAGATCTTACTAGTTCTAATATAGCAATTACAAAAAGTTCACGTTGGGCATCATCAACTAAGCTAAGAAGTTTGAAATTCTAATATACATAAAGGGTAATAAAAAATAACAAGCATGAGAACCATATAACATGTATGATTCTTTTTGTAAGATGTCAAGACTCACAAGACAGTAGTTTTTCTTCATAGTCTAGCAACATTTCATCTTTGGATCATGTTCAGATCAAACAATAAATTTGTGAACACGAAATTGATCATTATATAGAAAGTTTTTTGAAACAATTCTAAATTATGACACTTAAATGTCTTCAAGGCAATACTGATTATCAGGATTGGTTAATATGTTCAGATAACCCATTAGTTTTCCTGAGATTAACTGGGCTGCCACTTGCCTTAAAATGCTTAGGAAATGAACTAATATACATACATACGTCCAGACACATACATATATGGTTGAAGGATTTCCCTCATGGTCAAGCAATTAGCTTTTAATTATGGACATAGCATATTAGTAATCGAAACTGAATATTTATAAATAGGGATTCAAACTCTTAACTTATGGCTCTAATACCACTTATCATAAAGCTTAAGCTATTAGGAAGGATGCCAATATATATTGTGAGCATAAAATATTGGTAAGAGTTCAAACTCTTGGGCTCTGGCTTATGTTGAAATTAATGCGTTACTATTTATCCTAAAAGCTTAACAAGATTGAATAACTAATAAATAGGAAGTGGGTCAAGATTCAAACTATGACCTCTAGTCGTGTTCATGTTTAACTGAGTTCCCACTTATCCTAAAAAAGCTTAAGTTGTTAGGAAAAAGTTTAGCTTATGTACTTATGTTGAAGACTCCTTCAAGCTCAAACTACTCGTTTTGAATCCATGGACAAGACATATTAGTAGTCCAAATTGAATAATTAATAAGGATGAGTTAGGATTTGAATAAGTCCATACTATAAGTAACCATAGAATAATGAAATAATGGGTTTGTATGAATCTGTGAACATAAAAAGTGGGAACAAAATACCAAGACTTCATTATGTAGATTTTGTTCTCCAATATTTCCCTTTTCTTCAATGTTTGCTAGCTTCTTTGCCTCCTTTCTACTCTTTTTCAGCTTTTGGCGCTTTTCTTGCTTTGTAAGTTTCAAAATACTTGCATCATTCTCATTATCACCTCCACTGGTTGCAACATTCTTTCCGCTGTCTCCAGGCTTTGATTTCTCAGCTTCAAATATCAAACAAACTTTTGGTAATGCATTTTAGTCAACTGAAACAACAAAATAAGACCACATCTTTAAGGTTCCGAGATCACCCGAGTGAATTCCCAATTAAACAGTTATTACAACATACTACTACAGTGTTCAGCTAATTTTCTCTAGTGGTATTAAGGCAGTAGAGGGAGAACAAAGGTAAATATTGCATTCCCTCCTAGCGGCACTTAAAAATGCAATATCCAATGCGCTTCTTCTACAGGTAACCACGTTCCTAGTTTATAACACAGATGATCTTCTATAAACAAATAAAATGATATGTAGTAAAGAGTCGAGTGTCTTCATTCTGCAGAAGCTCAAATCTGTTAACTATCGTAACTGCATTGAAGATTGATTCTGATTTAGTGTTGGAGGGTTAGAATGCATGGTTCAATTTGTTTTATAGTTACCAGTTCTATATTCTAATTTTCCATCAAGAGTCTTCACTGGAAGAGCGTCAACGGGATCCACCTGAAGCTTATCTTCTTCCTCTTTTAGCCTTAACAGCGAATCTTTCCGTTTCCTCTTCTCATACAGAGCTTCCAATTCATCCTCCTTATGATCCGCAACTCGCTTAACATGCCTGCCGTACAAATTTAGGAAACCAGTGTAAGCTGGAAAATGTCACAATACTGGTGCTAACATTTTAAATCTTTTTTGTGCCACTAAATCTACTGCACCACCATCTTAAAATAAAATTTTGCTCCCAACCCATGCTTACACCAAAAAAAGCAGATTTCCGTGCTTCTAAAAATAAATCTTTTTTAAGCAGAAAATAATCACTTTTGCGATTGCTAATACCAGTAAAAATAAGTAACTTTAAGAATCTCGAACCTGTCGATCAATTTTGTGTCAAGCCTGCTGAGGAATCCAGCGAATTCACGATTCCGGCCAATAAATTCAAGGTCCTCATCCGAAACCTCGATTTCGTCATCGGCGACGTCAGGCGGAAGATCGGGCGGGAGGATTACCTTATTCTTCTTCCCCATTGATCACCAACCGCAAAGAACTGCAGAAAACACTGGAGTGCACGACTGCAAAAGGGAAAAAAAATAGGATTACGTCCGGCTAGGTGATTTGGATCAGTTGAATACGAATATACGATGGAGAAACAGAGTGACACACGGCGACTCGGTGAGAGAGCGACTGCGAGTGACGGCTGGTGGTTTGATGCGAGCGGCGGGAGTGCAGGCCGACACAGACGATGCCTCGGCGACTTCGAATGACCGGCGACGGGCTGACGGCTTGATTCGAGCGGCTGGAGTGCGGAGGAGCGACAGGAGCAACTCGGCGAGCAACGGGAGTCGCGGGAAGAGCGTTTAGGGTTAACCCACTTTTGCTGGCTGTCGTGGGCTGGCGGGCTAGCGGGCCGCAGAGAGTGGCGAGTAGGGATCGCAGCGGGCTAGGTACTCTCCAATTTACCTGAACCCGAACTTAATCGAAGTCAGGTACTAAAGGGAGGCTGTTTGGCTCCACTATAAATAATTTATAAATCAGCTAGAGCATAGTTTATAAGGTTTGTTTAGCTCCACTATTAATAATTTTATAATTGTGCTAAATTGTGCTATGCTGTATTGTACTGTACTGCACTGTTAAAATTTATAAGATATTTGGTTAGTAACTTTTTAACTACTATCAAAATTTAAAATAATAAATAAATATATTTTTAAAATTATTTAAAATAATAATATATTTTATTTTCCTTTGGTGTTAAAATTTTAAATTATTTAAAATAATAATACCTAAAATTTTAAATAAAATTATATAAATTACTTTTTTGAAGAAGCAGTAGCTGTAAAAGCATCGAATTGTAGTTTTCACAACTTCTATTTTTTTGCTGCTTTTTTCTGCTTCTACTTTTAATTACCAAATATTTTTCTAACTACTTTCTATTTAAAAGCTGATTAAAATCAGCTTCGAAGCGGGGCCAAACAGGGCCTAAGTCGACTAGTCGAGTATTTAAATAGATAGCTAATTAAATAAAAAAATTATTTTTTATTTTAAATTATTTTATTAAATATAATTTTTATAAATTATTATTATTATAAATATATTTAGTAATAATTATTTTATATATTAAAAAATATGACTATATGTTTTTTTTATAAATTAGGTAATATATGTCGTTGTCACTTTAACCTAAATATGATACACCAGCAGGCCCAGCAAGCCTACTGCATCCACGTTCAGTGTCACGCCCCGGTCGGAACGGTCTAAAAACAGCGCTTATCCGCTTCCTAGAGCCGTCCGGCGGAACACCGGAACGTGATCGCGCTAGGGTTTCCGGACCGAATCTCGTCCCCCAAATTCAAAACTCTAGTTCCCCGCTCAATTTGAATCCCCAAATTACAAATCACACGGAACGAATGGGAAAACCCTAACCCTAATTAGGAAAAATCAAATCCTAAATAAAATTTACCTCACAAAATTAGGATCCGGTCAAAATCAATTTTGACCTCGCCGAAATCGCGTGCGCTGATGTCACCGAGCGTCAGCCGCCAAATTCGTTCCCACGAAATCAATGTCGCCGTTTCGATTTTGACCAGTCAAAATCGAAACACCTCGTTCGTCTCCGCCTTTCGTCTTCCTCGCACGAAGCTTACGACGCCGTCTGCGTCGTCGTCTTCGTCGGCCGAGCGCCGTTCGCAGCCACCTATGCTGCCGGAGCTCCCCCTATCTGCTGGTGTACGTCGTCGACCAGGGAATAGTCGCGTCCGTCGGAACCGCCACAGATCACCGTCGAAACAAGCCGAGAGTAGGAAAAACAAGGGAGGAACCGTCGCCGGAGAAGACAAGTTCGTAGGGGAAAACTTCCTCTTTATTCTCAACAATAAACGAGTACAAAACCCCTCACCTCCTCTCGTCGCTCTTCCTCACGTCGGCGGCGTCGCTTGCCGCCGTTTACAGATGCTTGGCTCTCACAGCTCACCCAGCTCTCAGTCGTCGT
This sequence comes from Costus lasius, assembly GCA_027563935.2. Lineage (NCBI taxonomy): Eukaryota > Viridiplantae > Streptophyta > Magnoliopsida > Zingiberales > Costaceae > Costus > Costus lasius. The sequence goes on along the minus strand of CM050452.1, from coordinate 11,820,087 downwards.
TCCCGTCGCTCGCAGGTGGATTCCTTCTCCCTGCGTCGCTTCGATCGGCTTTATAGAGAAAGGCCACCGCCTTCAAGTCGTTTCCGCGATCGCGTCTTCCGTTGGTGAAGATGACGCCGCCGCGCCGCCTTTCACTCCAAATCGGGCGTCCATCGCCCGCTTTGATCACGTTCCTCGTCGTCGTCCGCGTCCGAGAATGGTGCCGAAGACCTCGTCGCCCCTCCATCCGCGTCCGTCTCTCTCGCGGCACTCACGTCCACCAGGACGAGGTCGTCGCCCGAAGAAGACAACGCCGCGTGCGGCGTCCGGTTCGAAGACTTAAGCCGTCTGCTTCCGTGTCCGCGTCAATCGGAGGAGAAAACAGAGATTTGGGTGTGGGCTTGGGCTTGGGCTGTGGTCCATCCCAATCTCTCCTAGGCTGAATCGGATCGAATCGGGTCTGACATTCAGGTTAAGCGGCCCGATGACAACGTGGATATGTGGGCCTAGTCCAATTGACGCACGTCAGAAATTCAAATTGATTGACTTATTACGTCACAATCCTCTGGAGAGGACCCACAACGTGAAATCCACAGCTAGAAGGTATTCAAGCGAGTAATCACGTAGGCGTAGCATGTCAATTTCCGTGTTGCCAAATAGACAATAGTCTCTGCTGTTGTCCCGTCGCTTTAATTAAAAAACTTTAGGTTACTTTTCGGGATCCTTTCTGGCATACCCACGAATGTACCCGCCTAGGACGAGTCGGTGGTCCGGTGGGGGTGCCGTTGCTTTCACACGACGCTCGCGCTTCTTTTGCTCGCACTGCTGAAAGAGACATCCCGGGATGCTACGGTTCCGCAGTTCCGCAGTTCCGCTAACCCCCTTTCCTCATTTGTTCAAATAAAGAGACGCGAAGAAAAGCGGAGAAACCCTCCGCGATCTCCACGCCGCTCTCACTCTCCGGTGGGCGATTCAAATTCCTTCTTTTTTTTTGTTCCTTTTTGTGCGCTTATATGGAATCTCTTGATGGATTTATCGGAATATTAATGAGGAATCGGTTTAAAATGGGAAGTTGATATACTCGTCGCCAGCCAGGCTGCTACCACCTGGTTGTTTGATTGAGAATCTGCCTGTATATATATGAAACCTTATTGATCTTATCTATGAAGGATTGAATTTCGCGGCAAGAATCCTCTAACTCGATTTTGGTTGTTTTTTTTTAATGTAATCGCATTGCTTTTCATGGGAACAGTCTAATATAATATTTGCATTTTTTTTATGGAATCATCTATTGGGTTTCTAGAAACGAAACTGTCGTTGCACACGCAAACGTCTTTGTATATTTTTTTATTGATCTTTTTATAATCCCCTGATATGATCGTGATGTTTCTGATCTTTTTTTTTAAGGTATAGAAACTGTGAGCAATCTGGAGATGGGAGTGAGCTACAAGTATTGGAATGATTGTGTGGAACCGGGGGACATGCAATTGTTGTGGAAGAATGCGAAGGTGAGGAAAGAATGGATCGATGCGGGAGAAAGAATGAACCAGAATGTTCTCCTCTCACGGGATCCTGATGGTCAACATTATCTCACGCAAACAGAAATGAGAGTGAGTCGTCAACTTGTCACGTTATTCTTTAAAACTGACTCCGTTGTCATTTATTCTTATCCACTATTTGTTAACGAAGTTTTTATTTTGTTTTGGATTGCCTTTTTAAATTCATATTGCAACTCAAAAGACTATTTTGCTTCGGTTCTCGTCCTTTGTTTTTCTTTCAGTCTAATCCAAGGAAACTTTAACCTTTATGTTGAAGAACATGCCTAGCGAATTTGGAGCAGATGGTTAGTAGTATCATCATGCTCTGAATGACCATTCATAATTAAACTCTAGCAAGCAAGGCAGAAACTAAACTCACGTAACGAGAGACCATCAAGGAAGTTTAGAGGTGAAGTGATGGATCTTTCAATGATCAAAATGATGTGTGGGAAATGTTTGGATTGACTGCAGTATTGCCAGATGTTTTAAGTTTGAGGTCTGCTATGAGAATTCTGTTATGGCGATATACCATATCTAGATTAGTGAAACTAAATGACAACAAAAGGTGAGCAGCAGATTCTCATGACTGTTTATGATAGTGCTTTGGAGGATTCACAACTGCCATGATCAAATCAGAAGATTTGTGAGTGAGAGCAAAGATACAAATATCTATGTATCGCTGTAGATGATGTGCTTGTTGTAGTCCTCTTCTAGAAGGATTTCATTTTGTGAATATACAATATATATAGATTTGTGGAACTAAGTAGCAAAAGAATACAACATAGATTTATTACTTCCCCCATGTCACGCCTTGGCGGGATGTGGCGGGATGTCTACTAAAACCTAGAGTGGGACAATTTATTAGGAACCAAAACCAAGGTTTAAGATCATATTCCAGTCTGATCCCTGATATACCAATACACTGTCGGACACGTACGTACCTACTGACACACGATACTAATAAGTACCAATGTGTGTATATATATATATTTCTATAATTGGTATCGATTATGTACTAGTATTGGTCTATGGTTGGACTGGTATGTACCACCCATACTGAGCGGTATGGACTAAAATTTAATTCCTTAACCAAAATCACATACAGAAAACACCCTATATAATTATGTTTATTTAGTAAAATCATGATAGTTTTCAAAACAACTTCATCTCTGTATAAAATGGAGTGACAAAGATATAAGATGCATGGACCTGAATAGTTTGTGCCGGTACAGTGACCATAGTGACACGGTATGGATGGTTCAACTCATCCATCTTGGATCAAGCTTTTTCCCTAAATATTAAATTTAATAATTAATTTGATGTTTTTATCCATTTTAACTTTCACAACAATGAACCTAACTATTTATAATATGCTTAAAGATGAAAAAGAAGTGTAACCAATCAATATAATATATAACATGATAAATCTTTGATATATTTATATCTTATAGCCTATAGTTGTGGCTGTCATAGTATATGCTCATACTTAATGAGCATGAGCTTTTCTAATAAGCCAACAAATGAGAGTTACATCCAGAATGTGTGGCAACTATCCAAATATACAACCGGCTGCATGCAACTTAATTGTATCATATAGTTTTGTAGTGTTCACATTTAGAAGTCCTTCTAAGACATTTGGTATGGTATGTTGAAGTTTATATACTCATTAAACTTGAGCGGGTGACTACCTTTTGTGGGATAGACACCATCACAACTAGGACTAGAATTGACATAGGAATTATAACAATATACATATATATATATATATACAAGCTCATTCTTAACCGTATCCTTTATAAATCGACTGCAACTATGATAAGTCAGTCTCTCATATGGTAGAATGGATCTCATTTATAGTCCTTTAAAGCTTGAGTTTTTTGTTTTATTAGAGTTGAATCCTTGCCTCCTTCTTATATTGATGTGCCATGTTATCATTAGGTTTACTTGATCAACCATCATGGTTTTCATCTTGTGTGACTTGCACATAGTCTTGTTCACAAGTCTATAGCTACTACACATGTGTCAGTCTTAACACCACCCCGAGCACCCTCATCATTTGTGCTTGTGCTACTGTCTATATTACCAATGAGTCCATGGGAGCTTTCCCTCTTTAAGTTTCCAAAGTCTTTCTTCTCAATCCTTGGTGTAATGGTTGAGCTCAATGTTTTTGTTGTTAGCGTAATTTGATTTGACTCAATCGAAGTAGCTTATTATGTTTTATTCGATTATTCATGTTATCATCTTTTTATGATTGAGTCCCTTGGCCAGTTTCACTATGAATCTCTCTTAATGAATTTAGCAAAATATTTGAGAGGGTCAAGGTGGTCATAATAGGATCTTGACTTTTAATAGCTAACCACCAATCTATTATTGGGTTATCATCATCTTGAACAAATACAGTATCGAAAAGTCTAATATAACATTTGACTCTCTATCTTTTTTCTCTTGAACAGTCCTAATGCAAAGTTGTATGTTGTAGTGCATATATATTAATTTCTTGAGCTAAAACTATGATAGCCTAACTTGAACCTTTGTATGAACAACGAGAATGTTAGCCCGTTACATTTGTATCCACTTGATGACACATATTGTGAGAGGATGCATATTGCTACATTTAATAAGTTTAGAGTTTTAACTCTAGATTGTAACTGACCAAATTTATATTGTATCATAATAAGATAATATGATTCATAATGTCTTGTGGTTATGATATAATTAAAATACTTACTTTGATCAATTAGTGCAAAGCAATAGGATCTTCGAATATCATTTCACATCCTTGATACATTTGACCTTCTCCAATTGCCACAGCAGCTGCTTTTGTATCTGGCTCCAAGCATAATATTATATTATGTAATACAGGTATCAAGTCCTGGCATCTTCTCATGTTATACCGTTATTTGTGCAACAGATGGCGGTTGTAAGTAGAAAGACAAAAAGAAAATAATATTAACATCTATATTAATGAAATAATTGAATTAAAAAAATATAAGGTGAGTACAAACTAAGCGAATTTCTTGCAAAATTTATTATTCCCATATGCTTCTGATAATATTGACGAATAGAGCCGCCTTATTATCTATTGTTGTGTTGATATGTCTTATACATTCATGAATCACTTGATATATTCTTATTATTATTGGTTTCTTCTCCATATTAACTTTTCTGAGAACTACATATGAAGGCTCTACCATCATACATATATTGCTTATATTATTCCAAAAGTGAGAATGATGCACTTAATTTTTCTTCCCTAAAGTTGAATAAAGAGATTTGGACTGCTCATCACTTGTAAATAATGTTTTCAGCCGAGCCTTGTTTGTAATTAAAGACTCCAAGGCAATAAAGTTTATAATAAACTTAAAGGGCAAGGTCATAGCAAGGTTTAAAAACCTAGTCTGAACATATGTACCAATCTATGCTCGGACCGATATATAACGATCGGTACCGCCACTCAATATCGATATAGCAATGCAGTAGCGGACCGACATAGCGAGGCAGCAGGCAGACGTACTTGTGGATGGTGCTTATTTATTCTTCTCCTCCTTCTCCTCTTCCTCGAGCCCGTGCTTACAGACGTGAACAACGCTTGTGGACACGGACAGTGCTTGCACTTGCTAACAATGCTCATGCTAGCAGAAGCGGATAGCGCACATGCTAGCAGACACATCACTCCTCCTCCTTTCTTCTTCTCCTCCTCCTCCTCCCTTCTTCTCCTCCCATCTCCTTTATCTCCTCCTCCTCCCTTCTTCCTCCCACTTTATGGAGATTTTGTGTCCATGTACTGGTCTTTGCTCAGACTAGTACAAACTAGTTGTAATACCCGGTATGGATCAATTTTTAAAACATCGGGTCATAGTATCTTACCCCATATAAATTGTTGCATCTTAGCATGTATCAGGTGATAGATTTATGTGATCAAGTGACAATTTATTCCTTCATTGTATTTTTAACCTTATTGATGTCTCCTGCGTGGTTCATCACTAGGTTGATGCAATGTGTAGCACAAAGAGTCCAAATGATATGAGATTAATTAGCTTGTATCAACTTACTGGTTCACTTGAAGTTGCTCCGGTCACTAGTTGGAAAACACACTTTGGTTAAATCTTTTTGATAACAGACTATAAAAGTTGATAGATGTAATTAGTATCATGAAACTCAGTTAATGCACATCTAGTGACTTGGAACATTACTTTCTTGTTACAGTAAATAAGAAGATTAATTATATTAATCTTGGTGGGCTATGTTTAAGTATCACACATAAGAGTGACGTCTACTATTGATCCTTCATGCTTCTAATCCAAATGCATCATTTTTTCACTTATTTATCAAGATATGACCCAGGAATCTTATATGGGGTAGGCAGTTGAATTCTTAGGCGTGATTATTAGATCTTTGGAATAGCACAATTAATGTCATGTTTCTTTGTCTTTATGTAAGCATCTCCAATTTGAGTCTATTTACTTGCTTGGGATGGAAATGTCCTTGGTCAATATTAGAGGGGGTTTACCAGTTTGTCAACCCAGTCTAAAGAAGTCAGTGGTCTCACATTGACTTATAGAAACTGAATGACTTTTAGTGCCTCTATACATACTTGCACTTCAACTTATTTAATATGTAACTAAATTAGATCCGAAAGTACATTTGCTATTGCGGCTCAAATTGAGGTTGTTATGCAAATCACATAGAATCTAAGTGAAGGCCTCATAATCATATTTAGCCTCCTAAACTCAAATAGCAATCTTTATCTGATTTGCAGTAGTTTCTTCTTCTCACCCTTGGTATAGATCAAATTATGTGGGCCCTATTGCGTGTTGGTTGAATTTCTTATGCTTCTTGATGATGCATTGCTTATCTATACAAAGCAATTCAATATTTTCATAATTTTGAAAATACTTTGAGCATTTGGAAACATTGGGATATTCGCCAATAAGGTGTTGTTTAACATGGGTCGCATCTCTAATTTTGAAGATATTACAATGAATGCATTTACAATTATGATATATTTTGGCATTTTTCATGGGATAAATATTTTGACTTTTAGGTGACATAGAATGCTAAATTGCTATCACATCCAAATTACATAAGAAAAAAAAAGAGTTTAGAGAATTTAAGAGTGTATAAGAGTTTTTAGATGTATTGTGAGAAATTAAGAGAAGTGGGAGTGAAATGGGAGGGTAACGAGAGCTTCTATAAAGCTCTATTCAACTACCATTCTCTTTTTTTATTGATTGGGCAGTGGAATCGGTTGGTGCAAGCACCAAATCGGGTGCACTAGCTGTGGAATTGGTAGTCACAGCTACCACTCTCTTTTTGCTAACTAACTTTTGGCCACCTGTTGGTACACTTTACATTACTTTCTTTTGCTAACTAATCAGTGGTCTGACTTGTTCCACCGGTTTAATGTTGGTGCCAGTTGGTACTGACCTAGGCCGGGTAAGAAAATTAATATGGAGTAGTTTATACTCCATGTACCAGTCCGATCTTAGACTTAGACTGGTATAAACGGACTATTCCACGTGATACGAATTGATTTCTTAATTTAAGTACTACCCAGCCTCTCCAATTTCATAAGAGCTAGGTGTTCAAGTAAGGTACCCATTAATAGAGAGAGAGATATCCTAAATTATTTCTCTTTGGTGGAATGTTCACATTTTGAATAACTGGCTTATGATAGACCCATGTGCCATGTCTTCATTTTTTGCAAGATTTACCATCCCATGTAGCATTGCTTGACAAGATAGTAGTTGGTAGTCCATGTTTGATCCATGTAAGGCTAACACAATTTGCAAAATATCTATATTCTTTTTAGTTTTCTTGTAAATTCTTTTGTTTTCTGAAATCTAAATTTGTGCAATAATTGAAAATTATGTCGGGGATAAATTTAATTAAATCAGTGACCATAAGACCTTAATACATGTTTTTTTATTTTCACGTGGTTTTATAGAGTGAAAATTTATTATGGTTTTTATGTTTTGATTTTTAAAGTTGATTTATACAAAAATGTAAAATTAGATCTTACTCTTTCTTTTATATGTTTATCTTGAATTGAAAAACATTTTTTTGGTGTCTACTTTCTTTCAATAAATGTTTGAGGTTTCATGTGAAGAGATCTCTATACGGTCATGGAAAAAAACATAAACGTAGCAACATAACACTAATTTTTTTTGTTCCATGTTGTCCATCATGTCTATATGAAATTGGCAGGTGATGAGCATTTTGTTGGATGACACTCGATATGGTTGACCAATTTTTCCTTCTCATCATTCATTTTCTGTCGCCTCAGTATTGATTATGATTGTTGTTGGTTCATACTTTGCTTTGTTCATTAACCCTTTATGAATGTTTCATTAATTAACTTTTTAGCTTCTGTAGTTTTAGCCTTTTGAATATCTGATATATGCATATTCTTGTCAGGCTGTTGCTGAAATTGTTGTCCATCGGCACTTCAGTTCGCAGATAGAACTGGTAGTGATCTTGTTTTATTTGCAATTTCTCCCCTTAAGCCAAATTTTTTGTTACTTTAATCAATATTGCAGAGAGAATCAGAACTGATATTTTGTTTTTTTTTTTTTTTTGCAATTTCGTCCCTTGTACCAATTTGTGTTAATTTACTCTTTACGACACTGTAAGTGGTTATTTTGCCTTACCTTGGTTCTTGCTTGATTCGTCATATTATTTCTATATTTATTTCTTGTTTATTCAATTTAAAGTGGTTACATTATGCATAAATTTTCATATCTAGTATAACCACCAAGCATATTTTCTTCAAAATGATGCATATACTGGCTTTCTAATGAACTATACACTATTCCATGTATTTATGCTACAATCCTCACACAGTATTTCAACTTAAAATACAACTATATCAAATATATAATCAACAATTAATAGACATTTAATCCCAAAAGAGTAGGTCATTACAATTATTCTACTAATCAAAATACTAAGGTTAAATGGTAAGTTTCATGACGACAATAAATTTATTCTTTCGCTGTATATGAGCAAGGTTAGGGTTTTCTCCTCTATTTCTATTGGTTTTCTTTGATGATCTATCAGAACAATACAAAAAGTCTTTCACCATCTGTTCATCTTTATCTCACCTACTCATATCTCTACACTGTTAAAGTCTCCTAATGCGTAGTTCTTTCCCAAACAATGCAGCGCATAATTTTTACTTACTAATTTTCTTTGCATTGGATCATATGCCTTGTTCCAACGAACCACATTGTTTCTCCTCGTTGCACTATTTGAGCAAGTTCGAGTTCCCTTGCATTGTTTCCGTTGAGTTTAAGCTTGATCTCTCTCACTACCATGTTTGTGCTTTAATTTGCTCTACTTCTGCAACATCTATGTCCCAACTATTATCTTCTTTGTCACTCCCGCATCTTGAATGAACCCTATTCTATTGCTTCAACCTTTTCACATACAAGTCCATGTGGTATTTGTGCCCCATTATGCAGAATCTCTCCTAACATTTGTCCCTGATAGCAACGACATGTGTAAAGATGTGCCTTTGTTCTAGCTAGACACACTAGTCTTTATAACCCTCAATGCATTTTTTTTGTACACTCGTGGATGACTGTACCATTCATGAAAAGTTAAGAACCATTGTTGTCTTGTGAATGCTTGCTAACGATGTTTAAAGTTCCCTCCTTAACTTACGAATAATATCTTTATAGCTCTAAATGCATTTTTTTGTACACTCGTGGATGATTGTACCATTTGTGAAAAGTTGACTGTAGAGTTTAGCTGAGCCCTTGCTAATGTTGTCTTGTGAATGCTTGCTAACGATGTTTAAAGTCCCTCCTTACGAATAATGTCTTTTGCGTCTTCTATTTGATTTGCCTACTAACTCTCATGACGAAGGTCTTCCATGTGATCCATCTTCTCATCAACTAGCTGTTGTTGCTATAGAGAATCCATCAACATCAAGTATTCTCGCTTCTTATAGTGAAGCAGCAGCGACAATGAAGGCTTATTCCTGCTCTCTTTCATTAATCACCTTCGCTCTCGCTTCACAACAAAGGTGGCTCCAACATATCTCAAGATATATTCTTCTAACAACTTCTTATTCAATATGCCCAACAATATCATACTACACGATGATCCTCCTTGCAACCTGCATTGAAGTCTTCTGGCGTATGGCCTCCTTCAATATTAGCGGTAAGCTCTCAGTCATAAAAAAAGCAAGACAAAATTAAAACAAAAACGAAATTAAAAAAAGGAGGCATAACTTTCTATCTTGCATTCGTTACTACCTTTCGTGGAGTATGGCCTCCTTCAATATTAGTGGTAAGCTCACAGTCATCATTTTTATTTCCATATCAAGTTAAGCATGATTGATATATGTTTTAACTTAACAAGAGTATACAAATATCCTTCTGCGGCGTCTCTTTACTCCAATACATCACTTCTTGCACCTTGGACACCAACGTTTATCTGGTCCGAGTAGGGACTGGTCTAAGAAAACAAATTTACATTGTTATATGAAGAGAAAAATGACCTACCAAAACTCTTTGGCCTATGCATCCTTTCCTTGCAACTCTTGCGGCAATTCAAGATTGAAGAAGCTACTAAAAACCAGCCTATACCAACCAATATGCGTGGTAAGTGCCGTTCTGACCTTATACTATGTGCCGGTAGAAATTGGTAGTGATAGTTATCTATCGGTTCAATCAATATACTGGCAAGGCCTCGTATTTAAAATTTTGACTGAGGTAAGAGAAAAGGCTATAAATATATAAGCAATTATCATAATTTTAATTATTTTTACTGTTGATTAATTATGGTAATTCTCAACTGAGCTCATAAGTTAATCAATTATATTTAATATATTTCCAAAGAGTAAAAATTGTCCAAATCAAATTAACTTGCTAATTGACTTCCATAAGTTACTAATTTTAATCATATTATAGAATTATTAAACCAAATCAAATTAAATCAAGTTTTAAATAGAAAAAAGTTAGAACACAACAATTTTATGCACGTGTTAATGTCAGTTAAATAATCTGAATTGGCTTCCCTTCGCGTTTTGAGCAATCATTAGCTGATATAAATGCAAATGCATCATGTTAGTGCCATTATGATTATGTACGGAGAGATTTGTATAATGAAACAATTAGCACTTTAAACCATGGTTTAAAAATACTGATCCCAGCAAGTATACCAATCATGGCTCAGACTAGTATATGGTAATATACCTATCAGTATATATTGGAACACTAGATCATACTATGGCAATTATAAGATATTGTATTATAATTTTGGTTGCATAGCCTAGTATAAGGAGATTCGTGTACTAAATTATGCTTGTATTGGCATGTACCTGAGTTACGGCTGGATACAAATTGGTACTAAAAAAGTGTTGGACAATAAAGCAATACCTTGAGATATGAGCTAATAGTGCCCATCAAGGTTCAAGATACAGCTTTATGGTCGGATTGGTAAGTACATACCAAACAATACTGACATATGGCATCTGTTGGTATAATAATATATATTATTTATGCATGTTAAAATATATCCAATACTGAATTTGTACTGATATGATACCAAGGTTCTAAAATCCTATCAAAATTTGGTTTGAGACCTTGCATTGGTCCAAGTTCGGACTGGTATGTACTGGTCTATACCGGATAAATCGAGTGAGTAGTGTAGAGAAAGCTACCTGACAGTAGAGGAAGCAAAAGAGAGAAGAAGAAGAAGCTTTCGCACCCCACCCGCTATGAGCTGCCTCCTCCTTCCTTTGCCACCACGATCAGCTTCTTCACAGTGCTCGCTGTTGATACTTGCTGCTAGACCACCACCTCCTATTTTCTACTCCTGCTGCTAGCTTCCACCACTTCATCGAAGCTCACTACTCGTCAATCCCTGTTTGGACTGGTATAAATTGGTTGTATTGCTTGATACAGACTGATTTTTTAAACATTGATCGATATATGGTTGGATCAATACGTATCCCTAGTAAGGACTAGTTTTTGATACATTAGTGCTCATACAAATGATTCTTCCCGGTCCAACTCAAGGTATCAAATCTCGCTTTGGTATAGTGTACTGGTATGTACCATACATACCAATATAGCAAAGTATTGGTACTGGATGTACTGACATAATATGGTACCGAACCAATCTCTTCTCAAACTAGTGTATCTCGCCCATACCTATGGACTGATATTTAATTCCTTAGTCCAATTAACTAATTAACTAATATACCACTATGTTAGTTGGACATGTCTCACACATTGGTTGTTGGACCAACTAACTAATTCCTTAGTCCAACTAACTAATTAACATATCGGTTATTGTGAGTTGATTCCTCTTGGTCTATAGCTTTTGTCGCTTTGTCGAAGTGTCGAAGCTTATATAAGTTGCCATCTCCTCTTTTGCTTGGATTTTAAATCTCGTTTGGTACGGTGGTATATATAGGGGTGGTAATTCCACTCGTCTGGTTTGGGTACGCGACCCGTTTATCACGGGTTCGAGTACCCGATTAGCTAAATGGGATAGGTTTGGGTTTATGGATATGGGTACCCGGTACCTGATACCCGATTGCAATAAAAAATATAAATATATATTTTTTATTATTAGAATATAAATAATATAATAATAATAAATAGATATTATATAAATATATTTAGTTTTTGTTTTTATTTTTAAAATTTATCTTATAAAATAAAATAACAAATAATTTATTTTTTATTTAATTGGATACCCCGTGGGTTTAAATACCTGACCCAGGTTTGGGTCGAGTTTGGTATTCAGGTTGGGTTCGGGTTTAGGGTAAAAACACGGGTACCCGATCCGTTGCCACCCCTACGTATATACTAGTTCGACTATAGACTAGTACCATGTCGGTGCCAGTTATATATATATATATATATATATATATATATATATTGGTACCGGTACTATGTGTCGGTACCATTGATATGATATTGGTATGTACCATTTAACAATGGATCGGTACACTAGTTTGGACTAGTATCTTAAACTTTGGTTCGGACTAGTATAAATTGGATAGTCCCATTGGGAATGTTTTAGGCCTATTCCATTGGGCATGACTTCAATGAATTAATTCAATTATTTTGTTGAAAATGATCATTTCATGCTATATCATAATTATTGAACAAATCCCGTCTTTTCTCATTTACTTACACAACTTGGCTCATATACTTACTGGGAAAATTGAGGAATTATTTTACTTGAATTATTTGCTATTCCACATCGATACTTGTGTACGCAAATGCAATTAAGGAATGTCCTCTTTATCATGAATGGTACAATGAATAAGTGCTAATTTAGTGGCTGAAATGACTGTTATACCGAGACTTTAATTACACATTCATTCCCCTTGCTACTGCAGGATATGATTTGTGCGATTGCTGAAATTGCCAGTGATCGACAACTTTTGGCTCAACATTATGATCGAAAGACAAAGCAGACAAGAATTGGCATTATGCAAATTGTACCAGAAACTGCAGACTGGCTTGTCAGGTTTTGTATATCCAAATGCTCTGATAACTCTTGATGCAAGTATAATAATATACATCTGATCTCCCACCACATGGATATGCTTGATATTGTTGTTACAAAACTGCTGGCGCAGAAAGTGCTATGCTTTTAAGCATGAAGTATTTTGGTAACTCAATGGCTGAACTTTGACAACAGATGGTTTGCAAGGTTCCTCAAAATTACATTGGTATGTTTTTTTAATTATAAAAATTCAAAATTTATTATTTAGTTTCCAACTATTTTTGTATATTTTTGTTTTTAATATATACATTCTCAAACTAGGGATTTAATTTATTATTTATATTTTATAGAAAAATGTTAAGAAAGAATTTTTTTCTCTATGAATAAAAATGACCTATCCACAATTCATATATAACAAATTGAGGAGAGATTCAATAAAACACTGTCCTTTTGGGTTTAGTTATTTTAATTGCTAATATTGAAATTAACAACAGAGATTTTTTTTCATCATATCATTGATAGAGATTATGATGTTGATCCCATCTTAAGATTGAAGATCAAAAAATTAAACTTGCCAGAAAGGTATAACTAAGATAAATAATTATTCTTTCTAGCTATATTTATTATTTTAATTATATATATTATTACTTGGATTGGAATGTTTATTTATTTGTTATGATTTTATGATTTTTTTTTCATTAAGTAGAACTAGAGAGATTGCTTTTGATCAAGAGATATAACTGTTGGTGCTTTTTCACTTAATTGTCCAAAAAAGCATATAGTAGCGTTGAAGCACATCACTTCTTTTCCAAATAACTTTTGCATATGCTTATGAGTTGGCACTAGTTGCCAAACAGAAGTGCAACAATTTCAAACATGCCTGAAGTTGCATACAAGGATGAATATTAACAATACACTACCATAATAACTTACGATTATGGAAAATATTTCAAATGATGCTAACCTGATGCAAGGTACAATCCAGGTGGGAGACCTGGATTGTACTAGTTTGAGCATGTACATAGTACCAGTTATATATGAATAATATCTGACCATAGACCGGTGCATTATAGACGTCTGGTGGTGCCAATCACCAAATTTCCTTGTATTGTAGGTGGCATATATTTCACTTAGCAATAGCCCATGTTTCAAAAACCCCAAAGATATGATAATTAGGAGATTATAAGAGCACCTATTAAGAAGTTATGACGAAATCACTATCATTTGGAATATGATATTATATAATTTAAAAGATGTAACGAGCCCGCATCTTATGTGCTATTATACTACATGTTTGTACGTTACTACTATACTCTTGCCTCAATATAGAGGCACTATGTAACCAACATAGCATCCCAAAGTAGTACAATTTTTCTTTTCCTTATTTCAACTGCTTTGTTGATTAATAGTTGTTTTTTTTTGTAGGGAAATGGGCTACCGCCACTATGATATAAATGAAAACACATCATTGCTCTTTAAGCCATTTGTGAACATCTATTTTGGGGCAGCTTATATAAAATGGCTGTTTTGTTGCGATGGAAAGTATGTCTGAGATTACAATTTAGCTCTACAAATTTAAACTGTCTATGCCCTTCTATCAGTCATTGAAATAGTTTCCTTTCCTCTATAATCAACTATATGATATGTTTCATTTAGCCATCTGATTAGTTTTGTTACTATAGAGAAAGGACTGAAGAGTTTGTCATTAGAGCATATAAAGGGGGTATCAAGAAAGCCAAACACAAGTCAACAGCTGACTACTTCCAACGCTACCTGGCTGTCAAAGATAGTTTGCATCCAAAGAGGTTGTCATGATTTCTTTTCCTCTTACTTGTTCTAAAATCAAGTAGCAGACATGTATATTGCCTGTTAACTTCATTTGCATTCTAGCATAACTTTACTTTGAGTGCCTTTCATGAATTATTTTACATTTACCTTGTAGATTTTGGACATGCTTTACTCAATATGAACCTTCAAATAATAAAATAGCAACTAGTGCTGAGTAGAGGTGGCCAATAGGCTGGGCCGGTTTGCGGTTTGTATGGTACGGCTAGGGGTGTACAATCGGTAATACCGATCCCGAATATACCGATACCAAATTTACCGATTTATTATTTACCGAAATTTTTAATACTGATACCGAACCGAATAAGAAATATACCGATAGTTACCGATACCGAATTTACCGAATAAAATTTGGTAAATTCGGTAAATTACCGAATAAAAAATTATAAATACTTATTTAATATCTAATATTTATATAATATTCTTTTTCTTTACTTTTTTATTTTTATAATATTTTCTTTCTTTACTTCTTCATGTTCGCTAATTTCTCTCACTAAAACTATTACTCTATTAGGTAAAAAATATTATTTTTTTATTATATTATTTATAATCGGTAAAATCGGTTTTTACCGAACCGAAAAAATTTTACCGATAACCGATTTGTAGAAAAATCATTACCGATACTGATACCGAATTTACCGAACTGATTTTACCAAAAAAATCGGTAAATCGGTATTTACCGAATATACCGAACCGAATGTACACCCCTAGGTACGACACGACATGGGCTAGGCACAGCATGGCCCGTTAACAAGCCGCAAGCAGCCTGCGGCCCATTCTGGTCGGGCTAGGCTGAATCCTTTAGGCATGTAGGTTGGGGCACTCGGACCAGCCCAACATGGATCGCAGTTATTTTTTTTTTGAATTTGGGTGCTCAAATTCTACCTATGGTATTTTACCTTAATATACTCATAAAGTATCCTAAAAAATTAAATTTATGAGTATAATTGTCTTTTAGTTATAAAATTATTATTTTACCCTCTTTTAATAATAAAAATAGAGAATAAATTTATAAATTTACACTCACTTCATCCCTATAAATTCTATGATAGTTCCTTATATTTTCACATATAAAATTTTAGTTTTAATTATTTTTTATTATATTTCACTTAATTAAGTGAGTTTCAATTACTTTGTTAATTGTGTTGTAGCCTTCCAAGTGAGCACGAGACATAGAGAAAAATGATAAGTAATAGAAGTTTAAAGATAATTATCATTATGTCAGATTCCTAATGCTTGATCTTCCATACGTCTACATTAAATTTCTTTGATGCTAAACAATGGAAAATTAAAGTTTTAAGTATTATCGAGTGTGTTAATTAAATCATACGAATTGATTTATTCAGGTTCGAAGAACACATTCTCTACTTATTTGATAACGTAAGATATGAATTTTTAGCTTCTCCCTCTCCTTCTAGGGTTAGATCGAGAGGTTGACTTTCAAATTAATGATATTAGTGACAATATCTCCCTCCCCATTTTAGAATTTTTCTTATTTTTATATTATTACTATTATTATTTTTAATATCTAAATAAAAATTTTTGCAAAATTTGTATATTATTATTATTATTATAAAATTAATGAATTAAATTTTAGAAAATTTTCTATTTTTATATTATTATTATCTAAATAAAATTTTAACAAATTAATATTTTTATAATTTTTATTTTTTAAAATTTTTTAAGGAGTTTATAAATTTTTTTGGTAGTTTTTATATTTGTTGTATTAGTTTTATAGATTTTTAATTTTAAAAATTAACAAATTTCTTTTTTATTTTTATATTTTCCTAAATTTTTTATATTATTATTATTATCTAAATAAAAAAATTGTAAAGTTTTTATTTTATTATTATTATTAGTAGTATGTAAATAAATTTTAACGAATTAATATTTTTATAATTTTCTTTTTTTTTATATTTTTTTCCCTAATTTTTTTAGTATGTTATATATTTTTCTTGAATTTTTATATTTGTATAATTATTGGTTAGAATAGTAATATGTGAGATTGAATCTTGGTGGATGAATTTTATTATGGTTGTGCCTAATAAGGCCCACGGGCTTGGTATGGCCCGTGGACCGAGTAGTTTGGTTGGGCCGGGTTTGGCCGTCGCGCTTGGGTCGAGCTTTGGTTAAGTCGTGCTTGGGTCGTGCCACGCCACCTATGCTGCTGATCTTTAAGTGATGGATGACATTAATTAATAAACTTTTATATTAGTTGAATAAGATTAAATAGTATAACATTAATTATTGTGGTTGTTATAATTTTAAGCTAAAGGTCAATTAAATCTAAATTAAGATATGTTATTGTGTCCCCTTGAAATTTATACAAAAAATTTAATAAACAACTTTTGATATATGAATTGATTATCACTTATTTCCCTAGTATTTGGTTACCTCGTCCAATCCACTTGAATACTTGAGTTTATCTCAAATGGTATCAGAGACAAGCACACAATCTGTTTGTAGCTATTCACGAGACCCTCACAACCACTGCCAATAACCCTCACCTGCATGCTACGTCCATGTCTTGTCAGCCATGGCCCCTGTTCTACCCCAACAAGCGGCTTTTAGAACTTCTTGGATCATTGGTATCAACTAGATATATAGCCTGCTGCTTTGGTGAGCTTGACCATATCCAACATAGTCCTCGAAGACCAGCATTCACCCTTTATTCTACCAACAAATTTTGTCGTTACTACTCCAACTGGTTGAGCCTTGCCGTTGTAGCAGCAAAGCTGCCACAAGCTCCACCTGTCACCTCATCCTTCCTCTATAGTAATTGCAACCACCTCGACACCTCCATCGCATTCTTTCTCGTGTGATATATCCTATTACTTGCTTCTTGGTTTTAGTGGGATATTCGATGTTCACTACCTTCTCAATTCTCATGTTGAGAGTAACAATTGTCTTGGATTGTGTACTCCCTCTTGTTTGGTTCTATCCATGTACAAGACCACATCTTCCCCCTATTCTTACCTTGTTCGACTGTGTCTTTCACAAAATTCTCCTGTCTCCCACAATGATTGAGTCCTGAGCAACGATATCAGACACTATGCCACGTCCTTCTACTCGTAGTTGCACACATGGTATCTCTTTTTCCTTATTCTGTCACTCCTCTTGTTGTGCATCAAGTGGTATTAGAGCACAATCTTGATTTCCGTATTACCTTGTTTGTAGCAACAACCTTCTGATCTCTTGTTTGTAGTCATCTGCATCTCCTTCTCTTGATTTGCTTCTACCTCTTTGCAACCACTATCCCCCCATTGCTCACCTCATTGATAATACCACTCCCATCACCACCTATAGTGCTTCATTTGTTTCATTATTCATTCATTTCTTCCCCAACATGCGCCTGCTGATAGTGACTTTGATATGGAGAGAGAGTGGCGAATGATAAAGCGTAATGACTAAAACAGGACCATTCTCATAAAAAGTAGCTATAAGACTATATGCTCACCAATCATCACCTTCCTCCACATACCCTGAAAGAAAACAATGTGCGGATAAAAAAGTTACAAAGCAATACTAAGAGTGTAATGCACTAACAAACAATATTTTTATAGGTGTTAGAACACGTAAAACAACGTGATGGAAGAGCAGAAGTATAAACAGAAACTCTTCCATGAATAGGTTTTTGAAGAGCCATCAATGATAAATATAAAGGTAGATCATGTTAGGAATGGTTATCAGAAAAAAATGTACGGAAAGAAACTCCTAATTTGAGAATTCATCAATTAGAAGAAGAGGCCAAAGAAGTAAGACATTTAGAGCGAGCTAGATAGATATTCTTTCATTTTCATTTCAATCAAAAAGGGAGAAGAAAACCCCTAGGGTTATGATAAGTTTACATGCACAGCCCTAGTGATGAGTTTTTTGGAGATGGAAGCAAGGGGGTGGGTGGTTATGTGGGGAAAGCCAACTATAGGAAAAGGAAGCCAGCCACTGGGGAGTGAAGGCCCACTGCCGGGAAATCACAGGAAGGAGAAATGAGAAGTGATGAGAGAGTGACTAGGAAGAGGCAGGAAGGGTTTGAATTTGATGATGGGTTAGCTACGGTTAGTATGACACTGACTGTGCTACAATGGTACCAGACGTTCAAACACTCTGCTACAATAGTACCAAACTAATCTAGAGACAACAAATTACCACAACTAACCTTGGTTGATATGGCTAATATTTGGTTAACCTATTCTAATACCAAATTGAGAAGAAAAGTTTACATTACAATTCATAAAAGAGGGATAATTTTTTGTAGTTTTAGAACAACAAATTACCACAAGTATTCTTCACTACTCTAACACTCTTTAACAATTCATAGCTGTCCGATGTACTAGACTGTATCCTTAAAAGTTACAACTTCATCTGCTTTCAAGCTGTAGATGGTATGATGCTATGAGCAAATTTCTCTCTGTAAATTTGTTAATGTTAACGAGTTTCATGGGAGTATTTTTTTTTTTTTTTGTGTGTGTTTATTTTGCAGGGAAGAGGAAGTGCCTGATGCTTTGCCTCCTTCTCGACAAGTTTCTTTGACGTCAGGTTTGAATGCAACGCAATACTATTTACATCAACACTGTTAAGCAGTTATAAATGTTGATATTTTTGATATACATAAACCAAAACTATTTAATGTTTTATGGTTTAAAGAAAAGGAAAACTTAATTAAGCCAGCTGCACTGATTCAATATCCAGAGAATGGAAGGACTAAGAATCACTAGTTTCCGTTTGATTATGATTATGTATGCTTAATTTGTTAGCTCTTAAGTTTTAAGTCCTTCAGTAATTAAACTACAGGTAAACAATATTTGTTATACCCCTAAAAAGTTTTGAACTTTTGATAGTTATCTTAACTAAACACCAACTTTATCATATATCCTTCATCTGATTGAAGAGCTAGATTAAATGATATAGTACTACTGTAGGATCAGGTGAAGGGAGGTCATATTGGGATTTTAGAGTTTCTTCAGAAGATATGGAAGAGCTATGGAGGCATCCTGAAGTCCAAAAGGAGTGGACAAAATTTGGTGAGAGACGTGGAAGAGTACGTTTATCTCATGATTCAGAGAAGAGACCTTATCTTTCTCGAGTTGAAGTGAAGGTAAAATTACACAAAGAAAAATTGATTCATAAATATAAAAGAATCAAGTTCTTCATATTATTGAGGACTGTTTTTTTTTTCATGACATTGACTACTGACTACATAACATCTACCCATAATGAACAACAAAATTTGATTCCAAGTATTCTAGAAAAATTATAGACAAAGAGGCCTACTCATAAGTTGGCATGGGTCAAAATGGGACATGTCAGTATGTTTTGCTTGCTAGGTTCTGTTCTAAATCTAAAAACCTTTCCGTACCAAGAGTTGCTATTCGTTGTTATTGGTTTGGTGATTACACTTTTTTCTATACAATTGTCTGAAGAGGCTCATCGCTAGCTGTGTATTAAAGATTGGACGTTTTGATTGGTTGTGAAACACATGCAAGCTTGTGAGCTCATTCCTATTCTAACAACGAGATCTCTTTACTGTAAACAATTAATTTGGTTGGTGTAATAACATATCTCATACTAGTTTGAATTTGTTAACTAGTCATAATTAGACCAAAACATATTTGATATGTACTCAATGTACCCAATGAATATGTTATATTATATTACAAAAATTGATCATAATGTTGTAGCATAACCTAGTATGAGGGGGTCTATGTACCAAGCTATGCTTGTATATTGGGCTTGCAACTACTGAAACGATAAACTGTGCTTGACACCTTGTATATGAATTTCAGATAGTGTTTTGCACCTCATAGTGGTAAACTGTCACTTATGATGATTTGCATGCCCATTGAAAAATATATTTAATATAATTTCTTCTGGTATGGTTTCAATTTGGTTTGACTTAATAAGTTATTACTATTGAGTGAAAGTTTATATCTGATTTCAATTTGCAGGCAGTCTCTGAAGTAATTATTTCACGGTACTTTGGCTCAAAAGGGATACAACCAGTAAGTTTATTGTAAAGATATTCAGGGTTTCTGGGAGTGCAATATAAATAAATGTTTTTATAGATACAAGATGCTTAAGATATCTTTAGTACTAATTATCTTTATTATATATAAATGTCATCGAACAAATGCCAGCTTGAGACACATGGTGATCCTTCTGAACATTTCACTAAGAAAAACACCTATATGAGGCTCACTAACTTTATTGGCAATATTGATGTTCAATCAAGGTTTTAAATCCGTTATGTACTGGGTGGTACAAACGACTTGTATCGAGCACGTGGAGCTTCAACAGAGTAGTGGAGCAACAGCAGAGAAAGAAGAAGAAAGAAGAAGAAAGAAGAGAAAGAAACGAAGGAGAAGAAGAAAAGAAAAGAACAAGAAGTACAAAGAAGAAAAAGAAGAGAAGTCTGCTTAAAAGAAGAAGTCCGCTTTGTGGAGTGAAGCAATAGAAGAGGGAAGAAGAAGAAAGTAGGAAAAAAGAAGGAAAAAAAATAAAGAGAAGAGGAGAAGAAGAAAAAGGAGGAGAGGGGAAGAGCTGCTGAACTTTCACACTTATATCTTGTAGGATCCACTAACTCAGAATTCATGTCAGAGGAATATTTGGAATCGTTGATGTTTCCATAGGTTTGCATTCTAGCATTCGTATTTCCTTAAGCAGGTCTAGAGCATATGTGATAGGAAAATACTTTGTCCTTTATAAGCCACTTTAATGACAAGGAAGTATTTGGGTCTCTCCAACTCTTTAATGGCAAATTGAGACTTAAGATATATCTTTGTTTCATCTATCCCTCTCATGTCACTACCTGTTAAGAGGATGTTATCCATGTATATTGCAAGAATAACAATACCAAAATCTGATTGACGTATACAAATAGAATAATCAGCCCATTATTATAGAAAAGAACTTATAAAACCCGACGTGTAGACTTTGTTTTATACTATAAATAGCTTTACAATCTCCGAACACTTAGTCGTTGGTTTCTACTCCACTTGGTGTTCACCTAGTTGCATGCAAATGGGTGGTGTATATGGTTAAATAAAATCCTGATGGTTCATACATGGTTGGTGGCTAAAGGATTCACCCAAACATATGTATTGACTATTTTGATACTTTCTCTTGTGTGGCTAATAGTAGAAAATAATGCCTTATTATCTAACATGTGAGAAGAAGAACAAGAGTCTATGATCCAAGAATAACATAAGTTACACCCGAGACAGTGCAGGTAGGTGCAAGGATCTTTAAAAATCTCTACCATGAGAATTGTTTGGGCTTGATTTTGTCATGTGCTGAAGCCAAACATATTCTCACTACTTCATGTCATGTAAAGAAAACTATCTTTTTCTTAGTGTTCCTGGTAGATGGCAGACATTATGGGAACTGTTGGTGGTAGAGTATTCTTGATAAAAATGAAGAGGGCCTTCTCAGCACTGAATTTATTCCTCATCTCAACAACATAAACAACTTGACCTACAGATAAGTTTGCTGGAACCAAAACCAAGTACTTATCAATGTGTGGAATATCACTCCTTGCTACATTCTCAACAATTCACAGGAATTATATCCGGGTCTTTCACTCTAATTCAAGCAATTCAGCTTGCCTTCTTTTGAGAGTATGGATCCACTCTAATTTGAGAGTATGGATCCACTCTAGTCGCAAACTCGAAGGATTGGATTTAAGCTTTAGAATTCAAGCTGTGATAGGAACGATCAGATTCGAATATGCTCAAGCTTGAAGGAGATCTTCTTATCAATGTTGAGAAGTAGAATGGAAGTTGACCCGTTTGGGAGTTCCACACAATGAGACTACTGTGGCAACGAGAATTTGAGTCACTTGAGACAAGCTCAGTAACAACTTCAAGAGTTTTGGGCGAACAAAGAGAGACGATGAAGCCATCACCAAAATATGGATCCTCCCTGAGTCATTGACTGGAGTTTCAACAACCACCAAAAGATAGATCCTCCACATAATCACTAATTGGATCCTCCACAAGTAATTGATCATAGTTTTTCTAGGGGTAATTAACAACAATATGCTTATGCTCGAAGGGTTGTATGAACTCATAATAATAATACAAAAATCTATCATTGAATAAGGTGAATTTTGCTTGTTTCATAACATGGTAAATGGTATTTGAATCATAAGTTTGCTCACTCTCTCTCACAGTCTTTTTCCTTTCCTTGAAGGGATAGAAAAACAGAGAGAAAGAAAAATAAGAGAGGAAAGAAAGAGAGGAGAGAAAAAAAAATCATGTGAGTTTCACTAACTCGCGTGATTCACTGGGGAGGGAGGAGGAGCGGGTATAGTGGCTTTCTGCTAAAGGGGGAGGGTGAGGTAGGGAATGCCGGCAGAGAGGGGAGGGGGCAGAGCTTCTGGGGGAGACGAGGATTTTTCCTTGTCCATGGTTGTTGTAGATGGCGTGAAGCGTGGAGGGGCCAAGGCTTCACACGGAGAGGGAAGGCGGCTAGGCGAGGGGAGACGATGCTTTACACCGGCGAAGAGGAGACAAGACCTCATGTGTCGAGGGGAGGTGGCTAGGCGAGGGGAGACAAAGTTTCAAGCTGGTAGAAGGGAGATGAGGATTTTTCCACATCCGCAATCGCTGCAGGCAACGGGAAGCATCGACGGAGGGAGCGACAAAGCTTTATGCCACAAGAAGTGGCTAGATGAGGGGAGAAGGCGGGGCAGCAAGCAACGGAGTGTGGGCGGAGTGTTGACGAGCTTTCTTTCGAGCTTTCCGCCTGATTTGGGCAGGAGCCACTTCAAAGGAAAATTACCCTCCTTTCTTTCTTTCTCTCCAAGGAAATGAAGGAAAATGGTATTTTTCTTTCTTTTCCTTTTACCTTCCCTCCAAAGAGACACAGCCTCAGGTGTAATTTTTTATCCACTTCCTTGTGTAGAGTGATAGAGAATGCATGTGGTGCCTTCTAGCAATTTGCATGTTATCATCTCTCTCATATGAAGTTATGTCTTCCAAGTTGAAAGACTCCCCTAATGACATTACCGTAGTATCTAATATTATTCAATCATGATTTCTACGATGCATGTTTTCATCTTTTTCTTCATATTTGCTACCATATGTCAATACTATATCAGGTATTTTTCATTTTATATCACCATTATCATTGTACTGTAGCTTCTAATAAAAAGGCACCATGTAACCAACCTATAATTCCCAATTAATTCAATTATTCTTCTGATTCAACCCAATTTTACCCATCAATAGTGACGGCTAATTCCTTCTTGTTGAGCACTTTTGTTCCTTGCCCCTCTCGCTCTTGAATTTTCAAATGCATGTATATATTTGTTTTTCTCTAGAGTATATTATCTACCTTCGCAAGATATATTGTCTAGCAAATTCTCCCATCATTTTTAGTGGTAAAGGAAGTTGTATTTTTAATTCTAGTGTCTTGAAGATTAACTAGCAAATCAGCTTTTCGTATGTTTATTTATCCCCTAAGAAATTAATATTCTTCATAATATGTTGAACTCTGATATTCAAATTTCAAATTGCCACTCATAATAATTAATATATGGCAGGAAGATCTAGCTGCCCTTGCTGAGGTATGTAGCATGCGATTTGTGAATGGTGTACATGGGCGTACAGGATTAATGGGCATAGACTATCCTACTGCTACCTGGCTGTACACGTTAGTCTAGCTATGCCTTTCTCAACCTTCTGTAGTCATTGCCAACATATTCATGAACTATCAAACTAATATTTTTTCCCATCATTTTTGCAAATTTCGTTTTGATCTGATAGTATGTTTTCCTGAGTTTGTTCACGTTTATTCTGTAGGGATGTTGGCTATAGGGCTTATAAAGTTTTGTCAGTTGATGATCTTTATAATCCTTTTGTGTCAATTTACTTTGGTGCTTCCTACTTTGCTTGGCTTTCAGAGT
Organism: Costus lasius; assembly: GCA_027563935.2. Taxonomy (NCBI): domain Eukaryota; kingdom Viridiplantae; phylum Streptophyta; class Magnoliopsida; order Zingiberales; family Costaceae; genus Costus; species Costus lasius. The sequence continues at coordinate 11,795,346 of CM050452.1, read as the reverse complement.
ACCAAGGAAGGTTAGTATTTGACGGCAAATAAGAAAAAGTCTACTGAAATTGCTATTATGCATCACAATTCTACAGTAAGAAAAATATGGATGCTGAATGATTGTAGCTAATGTGACAGTGTACTGATGTGGTGCTACTGATCTTGGTTCAACTTAATTTAGCATAAGAAATATCATTATGTAGTCTTGTTTGTTATTAAATTAATGATAATCTGTTTGTATTTTAGCCCAGGGCATTATGTTATCAGATTGCGGCATTGTTATTATTATTTTCTAATTATTTTCATCTATGCCACTGGACAGGCAAAGAAATCATCAGTTTATTATTCAGGCTTATCTGGGAGGGCCAGACAATGTAAATGTTCAGGAAACAGGTCCATTTTGGAATAAATATCAGCAGGCCTTGATCTATTATAAGGAACCAAAAACGTAAGTATCTGTAAATTGTAATCAATATATTACAATTCACAGTAGTATCATTCATGAAGTATCTGTAATTTGTAATCAATATATTACTATTCACAGTAGTTTCATTCATTATTTGAAGCTGCGTGTTTGTTTGCAGTGACTAATCATGTTGCAACTTGCAACTAATTTTCCAGTTATCCTTACTCTTGTCCACCCAAATTTTGTTATTTGTTTCAGTACTCTAAATATAAAAGTAATTGCTGACAGAGTTTGGCTCATACTTTTCTCTTTCTGTCCATTTGCTGCATTTGGCCGCGTAATTACTCTTTATGTTTCATTAGTTTCTCCAATCAGATTGTCTACTATGTCTACTGCACATTACCTTTATGTTTAGTTACTATCTCCACTCAGATATTGTCCAGTATTGGCCTGCCTAATCTGTTACCACATATAATGTAGGGACCAAGGGAGCTGCTGCATTCTATGAGAGTGTCATCTTATAACTGCTTTGGTACTCGCCGTTGTACAGGTGCATAATGTATGTTTATTTCTACTGCCAAGTTTAATGACAATATTCTCATTTAATGCCTGTAATTGTGCCTTTGTTCAGTTATAGGATATCCAAGATTTGAAAAACCTGTTTGGATCACCAAAACTCGGATCAATACATAGTATCAGTCTGTATCAGACTAAACCGACAACAAATCAAGGGACGTCTCTTCATCTTTGTAGTCCGTCTCCGTTGTTACAGGCCCATTAGTGTTAGTAGGTTATTAATAAGTGGATCCAGGTTGGCTTGTCATACCCGATCCGCTAAGTAGTAAGAGTATATAAATAAGGGTCTAGAATTAGGGTTGAGGGATGTCTAGTGTCTTGTTATTTTCTACTTTGGCGTGCTTTGCACGATAGTGTCTATCAATTGGTCCCACCTGCCAAATCGATCGCCGGGAAACTGGTGGTCCGACGACGGATAAAGGCGGAAGGAGTTTCCGTTGTCGGTATTAGATCTATACAGCGGATCTAGTATCGTTCATCAAGCCAACAAAAGAAAACCCTAGGTGAGTCAATCGAAACCCTAGGGTGGAGTTTATCAATTCGAGGTGGTTCGAGACGATTTCGGACGGCGGCAATGTTCATTGACGCAAGTGAGGAAGGCAGCGGCAGCGGCTCATCTCCTAGCGGCGTCGTTGTCCTCGGTGACAGCAGGCAGCGGCGGCCCCTTCCTCCGGCGGCGTTTCTCCTCAGGCGACATCAGGCGACTCCTATTTTCGGCGACGCGAGAAGGGTTTTGGCGGCGATGGCGGCATCCAGGAGATACGAGGTGGAAGATCAAGGGGAAAGGCGCAGATCGGAGGCGGACGTGCGAAGGTATCGTCGGCATCTCTTCCTTATTCCTTCGATCGGATCTGCGTCGTCTTCTTCTTCTTCTGGCGGAATCAAGGCGACGCTCCTTTTTCCACCTCCCACTTCTGGCCGGTACCCTAGTTGGCCGGAAGCGACTGGCAGAAGGCGACACCGACGCTCCCTTCTCCACTGGAACCCTAGCCGGCCGGAGCAGTTGGCCGGAGACGCAGAGTGGTGGAGCAAACGCCAGTGTGGGAGGACGCGGGCGTAGGTGGAAGGATCGGGCGAACGCGGGAGTTGAAGGTGATACTGTAGCAGCAGATTAGTAAAAAAAATTTCTGTGCGAGTACTGTAGCACTAAAAAAATGATGACGACGAGAAGTGAGGCTCGGTTGGAGGCTTTGGAGAAAACAGTATGAGAAGTGCAAAGTTCTCTTGCGATTATACGAGAGGAACTTCAGTCTGCAGGAGAGAGGAGGATTGAAGTGCTGGCAGCAGAAGAAGAGCGGAGTCTATATCAAGAGGAAATAGCTGCAATTACTAAGCGACAGGCTGAGATGGATCGTCACTTGGGGGTTATTGATGAGTTGAAGAACAAGATGAGGAACTTGGCTGCAACAATAACAGGCAGGCGAGACGAGCAAAGGGAGGGTTCAACGGGCCCTCATCATCGCCCGGCAAGGAGCCATACCGCCCACCACCTTCACGGGAGCATTGGTCATCACCAGAGGCAAACATGAGGCCAAACAGAATAGAAATCATTGATGAAGACAGACTAGGAGGTGGAGTGCACTGGGGAGGAGAACCAAATAGGGGGATGACTTCGGGGGAGAAAATGCAGTGGATCCATAAGCGCATAGAGCTGTCAGGATTTGATGGGACTGATCCCGTAGGATGGATTGCACGGGCTGACCAGTACTTTGATATTTAGGGGACGACAGATGAATACAAGGTCCCGATAGCTTTTGTGAGCATGGAGGGCTCAGCAGGACACTGATTTCGGTGGTTGAGGCGGAGGACTCCCAATCTGACATGGGGGAGGCTGAGCGTATAGTGAGTTCCCAACCACTTCAGCCTATGAGCGTCTGGCAGCCTTAGAACAGGATCTCCTCACTGTGACCGAGCACATTGGAGTTTTTGAGGAGATTGTTTCACAGCAACCTGACCTGAGCAGTACGTGGATTTCTTTTTAAAGAGCCTAAACAGCACTATCAGAGAGAAGGTGTGCGCCTTCTTACCCCTTGATGTTATGCGTGCCATGACTCTCGCTCGAGTCATCGAGAGGGAGTTGATTGGGGGGTCCACATCACAAGGGCAGACAGGGACAGAAGGGGTGGTAAGCAAAAGTCAGACAAGCAGTGGGAACTACTCTTGGGGAGGAAGCATTCCTCATAACCCAACTATGCCAGATTCACCATCCCAAGTGGTTTCGGCCTATAGTGTCCAGCAGCCGAGGAAGAGCATTAATGTAAATTCTAGCATTACACTACCTGCTGAGGGAAAAGGAGGTGTGTCATCCCAAAATGGTTCCAAGGAGGTGGAAGGTCAACGCACATCGTCAAGCACCTATGACCGGTCTATAAGGAGTCGAGCTATGTCCCACCAGGAATATATCAATAAGAGAAAGAAAGGATTATGCTTCCAGTGTGATCAACCATATCATCCAATGCACCGATGCGCAAACAAGCAATTCCGGGTGATGTTGCTAGCTGAAGATGAAGATTTGGAGGGAGAGGATCGCGTGCCGTGGGACCCTGGAGACGACACAAGAGGAAGTTTTCAGCCTTGAGGACACAAGGCTAGTTCAAGAGGGGGGTAATTGTTACAAGCTCATTAGTGTTAGTAGGTTATCAATAAGTGGATCTGGGTTGGCTTGTCATACCCGGTCTGCTAAATAGTAAGAGTCTATAAATAAGGGCCTAGGGTTAGGGTTGAGGGATGTCTAGTGTCTTGTTATTTTCTACTTTGGCGTGCTTTGCACGATAGTGTCTATCATCCGCCTACATAGCCTCTTTATTAGAACTGAGCATACCTTTCATCGAGCTTCTGCGCAACTGAGCATACCTTTCATCGAGCTTCCGCGCACCACGAGTTTCTATCCTTTTCTTCCTCTCCACTTATTGATTCACGGCAGACTAGTTTTCTTCCTTGTTCTCCTCCACTTCTTCCTCTCCTCCTTTCTTCCTTCTCTTCTCCTTTCACTTTGCTTTGCTCTATTACAATTGTAGCAACTTGGTCCATATCTATACTCGGGTTGGTGCATACCGGCTGACTGCCCAGTATAGATTGGTATTTTAGTATGTGTATATCTAAACATCTTTTCTAGTGATTGTATATGTTCTGTTTTATTTAATCACTTCCTTGTTAGAAATATCTTGGTTGAAATTTCATACCAAATATCTCCAAACATATACTTGAAAAAAGCTGAACCTATTGCAATGAAATTCTCTCTCTTTGTTCATGGAAGGGAACTCAGTTAAATTTTGATTAGGTTGATGAAGCCATATCTGAAATGATTTTGCCAGCTATAGTTTCCGTCCTTTCAGCTTTCTGTATTTCTTTCCTGCAGAAAATTTTCTCAGTGAATGAATTTCTTTAGTATAAATAGCATAGTTTCATATAACTAACTCTGATTATTTGCGGAAAACCAAAGGCTATATTCTTTTCTTCCATTTTCTTTTCACTTTTATCACTTGGTGCTTTACAAATAATACCACAATTATCAAATATTGTATTTTATCCTAGTTTACAAGTAATGTTGTGGAATCAGCTATTATCAGTGATCTTACTATAATCTTTCCAAATTCTACTCACCTAGCATATGTATGAATAAGGTTGCCTTATGTATTGCTCCATATTTGGTCTATTTGACAGGTGAGAACTTAGAAGATTGTTAGCAACTGGTTTCAATTGGATATTGGGCGTTGGGTTTTTTCTATTTGAACTTTGATGATTTCTGACACCTACTATATGGAGTGATGAGCTAGATTTGGAGTGATACATACGGGCCTTTGTTTCAATATCAATGAATTGCCTAATTAAACGTTGGATGTTCTCACTCTCTTATTCCATAGTGTTAGTGTCCATTGGCAAGCAGGACTAGCTGGCAATGGTTCACGGATATCATTTGTATTATTTCCATTGAATTGCTGTAATTCTTTGTCCATTGAAATATTACCCATTCAATTTACGTATCGTTTTCGTTCTCTGTAAGGAATCTATCATCAAAATCTTAAATGAGTTTCCATATGAAACTGGATCTTGTGAGCCGTTCATACACTACAAAAATCCTAGGTTGATCAATGAAATAAAAATGCTTTTTTTTCTCAAATGCTACAAGCAATTGAAAACAGTAAACTAAAGAATTTTTTTAAAAAAAATAAAGAATAAATTTAATTGTGCTGATAATGCATAACATTTAGAAATTTATCTTGGAAATTGCATGTAGCCTTCCCTACTAGGCGTTCCAGCATAATAGACAAAAGTTGTTTCAAATAAAAAAATTATTATAACTTTTAAATAACATATAAGATCTAAATTAAAGGGGATGCATAAGAGTAGGAGTAGATATGGAGATTGTTGGTTATCGTAGATTTTTATTTGCGTATAGAGACTTGTTCTACCCATTGAAAGTATTCTTATATCCTATAGCATTTAGGCAATGACATTTCTTAATTTTTTTTTTGTCGTATGGGAGTAGAGCTGATAATTTGGGTTTGTAGGTAAAAAATGGGTTAAGTCGCATAATTTATTTAATATATAATAAATATAAAAATAAATAAATAAAATGTTTTTATATTAAAATAAATATTTATCTATTTTAAGTACGTAATATAGTGCATGTACATATATAAATATAATATATATGATATGTATAATATAAATAAATTATGTAGATTAACATATTTATGGGTTAATATAATCTAATTGATTTTGAATCATAAATGAGTTAAGTTGATTATGACCTAAATACGATATCCCTTAATTCAAATTCCTCTAACTTTTTGTTGGATTCACTCAGCTAAGTTTTTGCCGTGTCTAGTACCCTATTTTCTTAGACGAAATTCTCATGAAAAAAGAAAAAAAAACATATTAAATTTAGTAATAAAATTTAAAAAAAATACATTGAATCTAATGAGATTTTTTTCATCCGGATTCTATCCAATTAAACAGAGCGGGATTATAATGTATTCTACTATAAACAATTTGAATAATAATATTTTAGGGTAAAAATAATTGCTACATAAAAAATTAAATTATTCTTTTGTCATTCCTTAGCTTCCTTTTACATAGAACCATCGTCGGTCATACAGGCGTCCGAACCGGCGACCGCCACGTCTTCGTGGACAAGAATGAGGTCAATTAATACTGTCTGCTGACGTGGCACACCTCTAGTCCATCTGGTGCCGTCCATAAGCTGGCGTGTACGCCGACGAAACGTATAACTAATGATGGACTAGATCACGTCCATCACGTCCTGTCCCAGCAACCGTAGCCTATCGCACACGTGAACCCACGTCCAGCTAGGCGACAAAAAAATCCATCCACGCCTTGGAATTTTCTCCACCGCCACCCGCCGGCCCTCGCATCCCTGCCTCACACCAAGCGGCCCCGCCGCCGCCTTCTTTCTCTCCCTACAATCCTAATTTATACCCTCCAGACGCCGCCTTCCATCCCACACTTTCCGCAGAATGGAGAAACGACGGCGGCATGCATTGGTATTGTGCGGGCTAGATGGATCGACCCGGCGGAGGAGCATTATATGGCGGCGGTCGCCATCGCGTGGGGATGAGGAGATCCGGCGGAAGGTGAGGACGCTGCGGCGGCTGGTTCCCGGAGGGAGGGAGTTGGAGGAGGAGCAGCTCCTCGCGCGCGCCGCCGACTACATAGTGCAGCTGAGGTTGCAAGTGGACGTGCTCTCGTTTCTTTCCAATGTGTGCCTGTAATTACTTGTCATCGTGTACGTTGTGAATTAGATAATTAGCTTGATATGTTGAGTGATTGAGTTGGGTGTGTAATTTTAAGTTGATAAATTTGTGTTTGATTCTGAAAATTTTCAGTTCAATATTATATTGATTAATTTATGAAGGTTGTTGATCTATTACATAGTCTAAGTTTATAATGTTGCTGATAGTTGTTAATTATTGAAGAGTAAACGATCCATTTTGATGATCGATTCGCTAGATTAATACAATCTTAGTAGAATAGAGTGCATATTAATATTAGGGAATATTTTAATATCAATATCATTATACTACAATATATTTATTTAGATAATAAGAAATGAATTAATTATAAATTATATCATTTCAATATTTATTAATCATTTTAAAATTTTAAATTTTATGTAATTATATTACTAATGATTACTAAATCTTAAAGGATTAGATTATTTATGAATGCAAAAAATTTAAATATAAAATAATAGATTAATTAGAATAAGTTAATTAAATTAAGGTAGGTGTTTAAGCAAGAATTGACTAAATATATTTGATTAAAATAAAACATTAGTTATATGAAAAAAAACACCTAACTAAATATATAACTCTATTATATTAAAATAAAATGTTTTTTTATAAAAAAGACAAATCCTCCATAGGTGGAGACTGGGAGTTGTTTGATTCATTGCAATCTGATTTTGGATTATGCTAAATTGTAATTTGTTGTGCTGTCATAAATTTAAAGCTATTTGGTAAATAATTTTTAAACTACTGTTTTTACTATTATAATTTAAACTATTTAATAAATATATTATTATGTTGTATTATTAAATATGAAAATAACCAAAAATTTAGTCAAAAACTAATTACAAAGCATATTTTTAGGGTGGCCAAACGCCCTGCGTTTAATACTACATGGTAACTTATAGTGCTCAACTAAGAAGGATAATAATATGAAGGTGACAGTAGATGATGAGGCAGCTAATAAGAAGCAAGTGGATACAATGGACGATAATACTACAAACATAATGCCTGATAGTAAAGTTGAATATAATATAGCTACTTAGATGGTGTCACGCCTTGTATTATACAGGTATACGAATTAATTTTAATTAATTATTATAAGGGTTCAAATGTCATGCAGGGTTAAATATTTGATTCGTCCAGGTTTAGCGCGACCAGCAGGGTGCACCCGCGCGCCCTCTCAGCCTCCACGAAGGGTTCTGACCTTCGTCCAGCCCAGGAAAAAGAGAGGAGAGAGAAAGCCATATCAGCATTTAAAATAAATAAAATAAGAGAGAGTTTTATACTTTAATTGGGTCGGATCCACACTCGAATTCGATCACAGCAGCTCGCATCCGAAAATCAATTAAGATAGGGGAAATATGCCTTAAGTGGATTGGGTCCCCAAACCCGGATCCGAAATCCAAATCTGCTCGCCCGAGTTTGAAATCCTCAAATCGGATCGGGTTAATGCGGTGATCGGGTCCACACCCGATTTCGGTCAACACCAATTCCGAATTCGGTCAACATTCGCGTTCGCGACAAAGCGATGGTGGCTTAGTCATCTCCTCCAACGGGAGCGCAACCGTTGGCTCCCTACCTCGCGTTTGAATTCTAAAGGTGATTCCAGGTCCACGCCCGCACTTGGTCAACGCCAGCGCCCGATGGGCAAAAGCCGCACTCACCGTCGTGTTTGCGTTGAACCGCAGGGAAGACGTCGACATCACGTCCATGATCGCGACAGAGTGTTCGCGTCCTCAGGCGAGCGGTTCTTCCAAGCGCTTGTGTCGTCCAGCGAGCAATCCTTTCCCCTATCCAACGAGCACATGTCGCTCGAAACGAGCTCGGTGTTCACTCGAGACCGCGATGCGTCCGCAAGTGCACGGATTTATTGAAGTAATAAAAAGATTATCATTCCCAATGAGGATCTGGCGGTCAAGTACTAATTACACGATCGATCTATAGCTAGACTGTCACACCCCTATATGATAATAATTCAATTACTAAAAATTCATAGCATAAAAAAATTTGGTAGTATGTATCCAGGATCCATACTTGATAACCTATTCATCCATCATTTAGGAGGTAAGAACAACAACTCAAATAACTCAAATAACCATTTCAAAAATGGGTGGCTACGCGTCAGATGCGCTGATTGGGTGTGGCACCATGTAGGCAGACGTGGGGTCCCGTGTGTGGGGACCGAGAGGCGTGCCATCACATAGACGATTCAAATGGTGTTTTTGTTTGGAAGCTTCTAGTACGAGAAAACAAAAAGGTAGTTTTTAGGGTTTAAATCAATATGCAAAAGGTCAGGACTCGGGGTTTCACCACACTGACAATTGTGAATTATAGTAAAATAAATTCTTTGAACATAAAATTATAGTGTTGAAAGGGATTTTTCTTAAGGTACAGATTACCTCCTCCCGAAGTGTAATCTGGTATCTATTCATATCAATCCCCTACTCTCATGACAATTAACATAAATAGACCCATTAAATTCTGTGAAAAATTATGAAATCCTTCAAACGAATCCAAATTACTCTCGTGATTGGATTTGTAGGTTTAAAAAGAATAGTTCAAAAGTTGTGATTCACCTCCTGGTTCTTCTCACAACGTCTAAGACGTAAACATACTTGATCAGAGTAAATCATGTAAATAAACACAATTCTAATCAAATCAATTCTATAACATTCATGTCAAAGATATAAACAATAATTTTAATCCATAAATCATTAGTGGGCTACACCCCTAATCCCGAAAATTAGTTTACACGCTCATGTTCAAAGCAAACAGCATGTTCATCGATGAAAATTGCATAAAAACTCAATAAGATTACAAGAAAACACTAGAAAGGTAATTAGAAATCTTTATCCTTGATCTGGAGATGAAGATGGAATGTCCAATTCCTCCTTTGCGTGATCTTCCTACTCAAATTTTGCCTAGAAAGTTGATTTTCACCCTAGCTGCTGCCTCTGTTCGTGTTCATGCATAGAAGCCCCATTAAGCCCTCTAAAATCCTTCCTTTTATAGTTTAATCAGTGTAGAACCCATATAAGAATGCTTCTGCAAAGTTTGGTTAAGTTTCGACTCAATTCAGGGTCGAATCGAGTGAAAAACCGAAGGGGCAGAAAAACTCACGGACGGTGAACTGTTTACGGCCACGGGTGTTAATGTTGCGTTTCTACACAGTAGTGTACTAGTGTATTCACAGCCCATGAATATATTCACGGCCACGGCCATAAAAGTTGCGTTTGACCTTCGTTTTGCTCCAAATTTGACGTACGGCCTCGACTTTTCATCACGAATTATCCCGTGGCATCAAACTCGTAAAATCCATCATTTTGAGTGATATTCATGGCGCATGAAAGATTCATGGGTGCAATCGTGAATATTGTGTTTGGCCTCTGTTTCACTCCAAATTTGATGTGTGATCTTGTAATTTCCTTAGGAATCATGCTATAGCTTTAAAACTCATAAAATATATTATTTTTATGCCATTTTACCTGTATTTTCATAAAAACCAAGAAAACTGAAGATTTCATACAAAGTGAAGTAAAAACACTAAAAATTGGTATAAAATCATAAAATAAGCCCAAAATATTATATAAAATACAGACAAAAATATAATGTAAATGCAACTCATCAAAATACCTTAGTCTTAAAGTTTTGCTTGTTCTCAAGCAATATTCTGATATGTATGGAGAATATAAAGATAAGGGGCACTCATTTTTTGTTTTCCCCTTAATAATGTCCTTATTCCATAATTTAAGCAATCAATTTTTCATAACTCAAGTAATTTAAAAAAAATCAAAATAGAAATTAATTCTCAGGAGTTCTCACTCCAAGAAGGATAAAATTCATAATTCACGTCATAACATTCAATCTTCACTTACTAAGCATCAAATACTCTCATCTTAATAAATTAACTTCACTTAATAAATAAAATTTCTACTTCAAGAAATTCAGTGGTATTAAAGATAAGATCTTTTAATGCAATTTGGTCTTTAAACGGTTATGCACCCTTTCCTGTTAGCATCATAACATTGTTTAAAGTATACCACAGAATATTATAATTTAACTCATAGTCTCAATCTTAAAGTCAGCGGAGTTGTCCACTTGACCTACAACTCCCTCTTTTTCTATGTTTTTTATTCTTTTCTCTTTTATTTATTTATTTATTTTTATTTCTGGAGAGAGCCGGTCAAGGACATGGTACTTAAATCATTATCGATCTTTCTACATGAGGAATAAATATTTACTTTTAAGATTTTTCCTCTGTTACTTGATCGTAACAGACTTAAAGTATACCAATTCATGGTATAATATAACTCATAACTTTAGATTCCTCAAACAGAGGAGTTGGAGCAAGTCTCAGGTAAAGAAATATCACTAATTTTCTATTCATAAAAAGTTTTCCATCAAACAAAGTTAGATAAATTAAATTTCAAGTAAATTCTACTATGCACGTGTCTCATAAACGTATAACAATTCACATATGTATTTTATCAATACCAGAATTGAATTTGCTCAACAATTTAAGTCTACATGAAATTTCAGAAATTCCATAAGTCATCAAATTAAATACTCAAAATATTTCATAAGTTCAGAATTAAGGATAAAATAAACTTTTATATCCTTAAAAATCATAAACATTCACAATACATACCTATAAAGCTTAAATACAATCAAAATACATGAAGACACCCTAGACTTAAATTGTTCCATATATTATATCATATAATCCACAATTATCAATGAAAACCAAACATGCATTATCCCACAAAGAAAAGTATGCATCGTCCTCGATGTGTATAAAAAAAATAAATAATATAATATAATATTCACAGAGAATAATCGATTTCAGTATCCTCAGAATCCTCCTCCTCATCTCTAATCTGCTATGTAGAAGGTCTTGGAAGATGCTACTACAAAAGATCCTCTATCGTGCGAAGAGACTTGAATGTCCTCGTCTGGCCCTACTTCAGGTACAATATATCGTCACGTATCTTTTGCTGCTCCGCTCGCATCTGATGTAATGTTTCCTCAATTGAAGCGTAAGTGGAAGGTCTAGCTGATGCAGACGGTCCAGTAGATGTAAATGGCTCTATTCGAGGCACGATCTCTGAAGTCTATGTAAAACCCAAATGAACAATAGTCGCAAGAGAAAACTCATCCAAGAATCGAGAGAAATCCACTCAATGTCGATAAAATCCAAAGCAAATCGATGGTAGAAATTCTCAAGACTGATAAGGAAACTGAAGATTTCACTAGCAAGGAGTTTGCTCATAGATTTGGATGGATTTCAGGCTAGAATCAAGCGTCGGCGGTGAAACAGCATTCTTGATGTCGTCCGACACTTCTCTACAAAATCCGACTGAAAGCTCGTCGGAGAATCAATGGAAAGGCCCGCCGGTGATGGAGGAAGGTCAGGAAATAGGATTCGTCACCTGAGAAGGGAAGGATCAGGCGAAAATTCAGATTCACGAGCAAACCCTAACATTCACCCGTGATGTGTGAAATTAAGTCTTCACGGCCCGTGAGTCATTCACGGCTGCGGCCTAAATATTTCTGTGACTTAAGTCCCTTTTGCAAAATAAAACTCACGGCCCGTGAGTGACTCACGGCCGTGACCGTGAATGTTTCTGTAGACGCAGCATGTATGACCCATGAGGGACTCACAGCCACACCCATGAATGTTTCATTTGGCACCTGTTCCTTAAGTAATTTTTTTTCAAAAATTCCTCCCAAAAAGCACTTGTTTAAGGTCATTAGCTTGACCATAACTTCATGTCATGGCGGAGTTGGTGAATCAGTAGTATAGTAGAGAGCATAGAATCTTCTGTTTTTCCTTCGTCTCAAGAGTGTGCCCACCAAAGTATATATCCAGTGAAATAGGTAGATCAATGTTGTAGTGGTCATTACATGCATACAAAAACAAAGTAAGTTATGAAAAGAATACTTAATAATTTTTCTGCATTTATCCAAGAGTAATATCATGCATTCTTCTTTTAAATTTATATCAACAATTGGAAGAAAACTAAAATGAAGATCAAAAAATTTATGCCTTAGATTGCTCAAGAAGTTTTTAAATTTCACATTGGATTTGGTTGGATTTGAATCAAATAATATTTCAGCTACCTCAGCTTTATTATTCTTATAACCATCTTTTTCATCATCTATCATGCAAATTCCTAATGATTTTTTCTGGAGAAAAGGAATTGATGGTTCATATGGTAGTGGTGGTAGAATATGCACAGGATCCTCTTTCTTATTTTTCTCTTCAATTTCTTTCTCTTCAATGGTGTACTCCATCCTAACACTATCAAATTCACCCCTATGTATCTCACTACTTCTTATTTGAGGATCCTTAAATTCCTCATCCTTCTTCTCACGAGACTCCAAAGTTTAAATTTTTCTTCAAATATGTCCCAAGTATTTGTGTTGCAAAGCACTATGTTATGTGAGAGGGGACTGGATGACTAGTAAAGTGTTGAGGAAGGGTTAATGGGGGTATTTAGAATTTTTAAAATCATCAAAATTTGAAGAAGGGAGATCATAATCCGTGACTAGAGTCATAACTAATGATTGTTCTAACTCTACAAAATTTTTAGATTCATCATAGATTCCTTCCTCTATGTCATTTTTATTAGTGTCATAAATTATACTATGAAGATCCTCACTTTGTTTGTTCATAGCAGCTATAGAGTTTTCAAATATGGCTTCTAAGTTGGATTCTTGAGGTTGACTAAAGTTTGACTGTGGAATAAGTGTTGGGTTGTTCTGATAAAATAAGTTTTGATGGTTCTCCCAAATTGGATTATAGGTACTAGGGCATGAGTTAAAAGGATGTGTGAATCCGTAATTGACATTCAATATAATGATGCTCATGATATCCACAAATATCGTAAGTAATAGATTTCAACTTAGAATATTGCATGCTTAAATAATCAGTTTGTTGAATAAAGGAATTTACCTTTGCTGCAAGTGATTGTAATGCATCTGTGTCATATTCTCTTGTCTTTATTAGTGACGCATACCTCTAATTTGACTATTGACATTGGTTAAACATCATATTTTTAATTATGCAATAAAATTCAGAAATATATAATGTAAAATAGGAAATGCAAAACAAACCTTAAAATATCTAGTCTAGTGATTTCTAGCATGAGTTTTCCTATTCACACATGTTAATCCAAAAAGAGAAAAAATAGCTTAAAATAACTATAAAGAAAAAGAATTCAAAAAACAAACAAAAACAAAAACAAAAAGGTTAAATAAAAATTAAAAAAATGTCTAGTCTATAAATCTCACGATTAAATCGATATTGGCTGGCCTGATCTTAGCAACGACGCCAAAAACTTGATGTGTCCACAAGTGCACGAATTTATCGATGTAATAAAAAGATTATCATTCCCAACGAGGATCTGGCGATCAAGTACCGATTACACGATCGATCTATAGCTAGATGATTCAAATAGAGTTTTTGTTTGGACGCTTTTAGTACGAAAAAACAAAAAGGTAGTTTTTAGGGTTTAAATCAATATGCAAAAGGTCAGGACTCGGGGTTTCACCACACTGACAATTATGAATTATAGCAAAATAAATTCTTTGATCAAAAAATTATAGTGTTAAAAGAGATTTTTCCTAAGGTACAGATTACCTCCTTCCGAAACGTAATCCAGTATCTATTCATATCAATCCTCTACTCTCGTGACAATTTATAGGAATAGACCCATTAAGTTCTGTGAAAAATCATGAAATCCTTTAAATGAATCTCAAACTACTCTTGTGATTGGATTCGTAGGTTTAAAAAAAATAGTTCTGACGTTGCGATTCACCTCCTGATTCTTCTCGCAACGTCTAAGACATAAATATACTTGATCAGAGTAAATCACGTAAATAAACACAATTCTAATCAAATTAACTCTTTAAAATTCATGTCAAAGATTTAAATAATAAGTTTAATCCATAAATCATTAGTGGGCTACACCCCTAATCCCAAAAATAAGTATACATGCTCATGTTCAAAGCAAACAGCATATTGAAAATTGCATAAAAACCCAATAAGATTACAAGAAGACACAAGAAAGGTAATTGAAAATCCTTATCCTCGATCTAGAGATGAAGATGGAATGTTCAATTCTTCCTTTGCATGATCTTCCTACTCTAATTTTGCATAGAAAGTTGATTTTCACCCTAGCTGCCGCCTCTGTACATGTTCATGTGTAAAAGCCCCCTTAAACTCTCCAACATCCTTCCTTTTATAGTTTAATCTGTGTAGAACTCATCAAGGAAGGCTTCTGCTAAGTTTAGTTAAGTTTCGACCCAATTCGGGGTCGAATCGAGTGAAAAATCGAAGGGGGCAGAAAAACTCATGGGCGGTAAACTGTTTACAACCACGGGTGTGAATGCTGCATTTCTGCACAGCAGTGTATTCACAGCCCGTGAATATATTCACGGCCACAGCCATTAAAGTTGCGTTTGACTTCCGTTTTACTCCAAATTTGACGTACAGCCTCGTCTTTTCATCACGAATCATCTTGTGGCATTAAAACTCATAAAATCCATCATTTTGAGTGATATTCACAGCCCATGAAAGATACTTGGGTACAACTGTGAATATTGCGTCTGGCCTCTATTTCACTATAAATTTGTTGTGCGACCTCGTAATTTCCTCGGGAATCATGCTATGGCTTTAAAACTCACAAAATGCATCATTTTTATGCCATTTTACCTTTATTTTCATAAAAACCAAGAAAAGTAAAGATTTCATACAAAGTGAAGTAAAAACACTAAAAAATCGTATAAAATCATAAAATAAACCCAAAATATTATATAAAATACAGGCAAAAATATAATGTAAATGTAACTCATCAGACTACCACCTCGAGCTCACCAGAATCCACCAAAGGGGAGACGGCGCGTCCTTCCAACGAACGTGAGGTCGAAACGTTCGGCGTTCGTATGAGACGAGAACGTCCAGTCGTCTTCCTCCTCCGATTATTCGCCATCCAACCGAGGACGCTGCCTCATGCTCATCAAGTTCGAACGGGAAAGAGATGCGACGGGAAGAGGAGGAAGAAGACACTGGACTCGGTGTGGATCTTGCTCCGAACCTCCCACCCTCACCACTGGACACGTTGGAAGATCAGCACTGAGTTGTCGTCGAAGAGGAGAAGCGAAGGCGGGGACTGGCAATGATTCGTTCTCAACTTTGCCGGTCGCTGGATTTTCTCGTCATCGATGATTCCCCCTCCCAATTCCGCCTCTTAGTCTGGTTCCTCTCCTCACCGGACGGTGGTCTCTTCCTCTGTTAACCATTCAGTGCCCCCTTGGAGCTCGCCGGCCCGCCTTTTATAGGTGTTCAACCTTGCTTCCTGATGCCTTGCATTTTAGTAGTAATATTCATAACTGTTTCATGTTAAATCTAGACTTATTTTGACACTTTTATACTATTTTAAGGCTTATTTACTTGAATGCTTCGGAATCTTCACTTTTTTGTGCTTTTGTGGAATTTTAGGTAAAATCACCCTTTTTCGACATATTTTGAAGATTCTAAGGTCATGAGACGATTTCTTATACGAAGACGAAGCTACACGTGAAATTTGGGCCAAAACAGAGTTAGCCTAAAAAATACGGTCAGGTGAACCCCACGGGAGTTCACCATCCCAGTCGCCAGCCAGCAGAACTCACAGAAAGCTTCACGGCCGGGTGAACCCCAGCGGGGTTCACCAGAATTCCTTTAGGCCGAGAACAGTCCAGAGCGAAGCACAGCTAGGTGAACCCCAGTGGGGTGCACCGCGCATCTTTCCGCCAGAATGCACATAACGAATCACGGCCAAGTGAACCCGGCGGGGTTCACCCGTGATTCTGATCCAGGCTGAGCGCAAGTCCGACCTCTACTCGATTTTTTGTTGATTTCTCACCCGTTAGGAGTTCGAATTTGGCAAGTAAGGTGTCTATGGAAAGCTCTTTGAAAGGCGAACGCAGGAGATATAAAAGCCCTAATTTTTATGCTCTAACTATCTGGGAATCATGCGATGAAGCAGCAGAGGCGAAAGAACATGGCGACAACACGCGTTCAAGGCGATTTTTGGAGATTGGATCATCGGAACGCTTTGATTCTTCAGTATTTGTTTCAGTTTATCTTCTCCTATCCTTTAGAAACGCTTTCTTGTGATATTCCTATGTTAGAAGAGAGTTTTTTGAGCGTTTCAATGATGATTGTAGCGTAAACCCTATTTCGGGGCTTGGTTTAAACCCGTTGACGAATTTAATCGCAAACTTTATCCTTATTCTGTTATTTGGATTGTGTTATGAGCATATTTTACTTTGATGTGTTTATTTCATAATTTTATCTTGGTCGAGTACTTTCACGTGTTAGCCATTACGATTCATATCGAGAGAATGATTGTAAGGGTGGAATTCCCTAGTAAAACTTGCGAGACTTCGACACGAGAGTGCTTAGTCTTCGCTCGAGGGTTTCATAATCTGCCATAGAACTCATTGGGTTTGTCTTAGAACGACCCACCGCGAGAGTAGGAAGTCGATCTAAGCCGAACACCGAGGTGTACACTCGAGAGAGGGCACCTTAACCTTAGGGTTAGATTCCTTATGCAAATTCAATAATCCAAATAACCGACATCTGTCTTGTGCTATTAAAGTAGTCATCGTGGTGAAAACCAAAGCCTTGAAGTGACCGGTGGCAAGAAGCATGGCCGAAGGCGGTGGCTCGAAGCAACGCAGCTGCAGGTGACGGCCGGAGGCGCGGCGGCGACAGGAGGCACGGCCAAACGGCGGCCAACGGTGGACGAGAGTAGGCGGCCACGAGACTTGGGGAAAACCCCACCAGCATGAAGCCACGAGGTCGAATCGAAGCTTCCCCACAGCAGGAAGGTCGCCGGACTTCGACGGCGGCGTGGGCGAGTCTCGGCAAGGAGGAGACGTCGCTGGCGCACGCACGTGCGAAGACGCCATAGAGACATCACCGGAAACATCACTCGACCTCACCCGACGAAGGAGGAGAGGAGGTGGCCACCGGAGCACGAACGGCGACAAATCGAGCATCGGACGTGAGAGGCGGCGATGAGAACGTGAAAGGCGGTGAGGAACAGGGAAAATAAATCAGGAATGAAGAGAGAGAACGAAACAGATAAGTTTAATTTATTTTGAAATAATTACAAGTATACCCTTGTGTTATTAAACGACACGGGTATAACAAAAGACCCCAGCACTAACCTAGAATTCTTGATCGTGGGTTAGGTCCATGCACTTTACACTATCAGAAGCTGCATCTACAATCGAACGCTTGTGCTCGCATCACGGCGAAAGATCACCGTGACAATGCTTCGACCGGTGCAGACGGCGGTCGAGGTTCCTCCGTTGAGCTGCGTTACCCGACTCATGTCGACCGTCCAAACGCTTTTGTGCATCCTCCGCTCATTTGGCTAGAGCCACGCTTTTACAGCCACCTGCGCGTCCAAGGTTTCACCGGGAATCTTGCATGCCGACCGGAAGTCCACTGTTGAATCCGGTCAACATCCATCCACTCCTCAAGACTGGGCGCCCATTTGCACGCACATGCTCCCCAATGTGGGAGTCCTTGCTGCGACTACATCCGAATCGTGATCGCATTCGCGTCGAGGCAATGGACCCCACGTCCTTTCTTCCGACGAATGTGGGGCACACGCCTACATCTCCCAGTGCCGACTGCCACATTGGTGCCCACGTCCGCTACCGCTCAGCATCGCGAAGCAACCTCTTGCTTCCGGTTTTATTTTTCAGTCCCATGTATTGCTTCCTCAAGCTGGGAGGTCATGTTTGTATTTTACGGCATAGCTTTCTTCTCTCTTTGTAGCAAATTTTTATTTTTTGCCGTCTTAACCTAGCTCTAATATCAAACTGTCACACCCTATATTATATAGGTACATGAATCAATTTTAATTAATTATTACAAGGGTTCAAATGCCACACAAGGCTAAATGTTCAATTCGTCCAGGTTCAGCGCGACCGGCCGCGACCGGCAGGGGTGCACCTGCGCGCCCCCTCAGCCTTCACGAAAGGTTCTAACCTTCCAACCCAAAAAAGAGAGAGGAGAGAGAAAACCATGTCAGCATTTAAAATAAATAAAATAAGAGAAAGTTTTATACCTTAATCTGGTCACATCCACACCCGAATCCGATCACAACAGCCTGCGTCCAAAAATCAATTAAGATAGGGAAATATGCCTTAAGTGGAGCGGGTCCCCAAACTCGGATCCGAAATCCAAATCCGCTCGCCTGAGTCCGAAATCCTCAAATTTGACTTCCCGTTCTGCATCATAGAGGAAGATAATGCGGTGATTGGGTCCACACCCGATTTTGGTCAACGCCAATTCTGAATCGCAAACATTCGCGTTCGTGACGAAGCGAGGTGGCTTCATCGTCTCCTCCAACGAGAGCACGACCGTTGGCTCCCTAACTCGCATTTGAATTCCAAAGGTGATTCCAGGTCCACGCCCGCACCTGGTCAATGCCGGCGCCCGATGGGCAAAAGCCGCACTCGCCATCGTGTTCGCGTTGAACCGCAGGGAAGATGTCGAGTCGCATCCATGATCGCGACAGAGTGCTCGTGTCCTCAGGCGAGCGGTTCTTCCAAGCGCTCGCGTTGTTCGACGAGCAGTCCTTTCCCCTGTCCGACGAGCACACGTCACTCCAAACGAGCTCAGTGTTCACTCGAGACCGCCACCTCGAGCTCACCGGAATCCACCAAAGGGGAGACGGCGTGTCCTTCCAACGAACGCGAGGTCGCTGCGTTCGGCATTCGTACAAGATGAGAAGGTCCCGTCGTCTTCCTCCTCCGATTGTTCGTCGTCCAACCGAGGCCGTTGCCTCGTGCTCGTCGAGTTCGAACGAGAAGGAGATGCGACGGGAAGAGGAGGAAGAAGCCGCTGGACTCAGTGTGGATCTTGCTCCGAACCTCCCACCCTCACCACCAGAGCACACTGGAAGATCAGCGCCGAGCCGTCGTCGGAGAGGAGGAGCGAAGGCGGGGACTGGCAATGATTCGTTCTCAACCTTGCCGGTCACCGGATTTTCCCCTCGTCGCCGATTCTCCCTCCCAGTTCCGCCTCTCAGTCTGTTTCCTCTTCCTCACCAGACGGTGGTCTCTTCCTCTGTCAGCCGTTCAGTGCCCCTTGGAGCTCTTCGGCCCGCCTTTTATAGGCGTTCGACCTCGCTTCCTCCAGCTTGAACTTAGCGTACGCGGGCGACGTCTACACGCGATGTCGACCCAGCGGCAAGTGGCACCCATGCCGTGCCTAAGCTTTGCCCCTGCTTCTCCATGTCGCATGCAGTCGGCCACAGTACTCCCCTCATCAGTCTATTGGTCCGAGCGTCTTTGGCCCACTAGATCGAGCGTCGCCACTTTCGCCCCGTCTGCATCGTGCGAGCTTGATCGCGTTCGCGTCACAAGATTGCGACCTTTCGCCAATCGGCTGCGAGTGCTGCCGACGACAAGACCGGACGCTGGTGCGGTTGTGCTAGAGACATGCCCGGCCGTCAGAGGGGACATCATTTCCTGGCGTGACAACGTCTTGTGCCACCGTCGTCCGCTGCGTCACCTACCCATACGTCATCACCTTTACCTGCCATGGGTCGGCTCTTGGCGGCACGTCACCGACCGGCGCCATTTCCGGATGGGTCATCCAAGTCTTCCGGCTGCAACGATGTGGCCGTCGTTGCCAGCGATCGATGCTCGAGGCGTCCGATTTCCCCCAAATCCCTCGCTCGATTTTTCCCTCTCGGCAACTGGGTTTGTGCCAATTCTTTGACCCAGTCAACAGCCCAGTTGACCGGGCTTGGTCCATTAGGCCTTTGGGCCTAACAGTTTACTATGATGAAGGCAAAGGTTGCTATGATGGCATTACTTGATGATAATGCAACTGTGAGGGAAGATTCCGATACTGCATCAATGGTGTAATTTCTTGTGCGATGAATATATTGTACTAGAAATTGTGGGATGGGAATTAGTCAGTAGTGGAACCACATTGTGCTTAGTGTGGACAAATGTGCCTCTATATATACATTGCCCCATGTAATTACCCCCCTACTTTGTTCTCAATTGTAACAAAAATGAGCCCATCTGTTCTTTGAGTTCATTTCGAAGTCATGGGAAGAATGATTATCTCTCAAACTTCAAAGATCTGAGAAGTTATAATTAAGGATTTAAAAACTAATATGCACTACCAATATGTACCAATTTAAATATGGATTAGTAAACAACACATAGGTACATAGGTACATCAGCGCCTGGCTGTCGTAATTCTCACCACCTCCCTCGCCGGCTCGCCCCCCATACTGAATTAAGCTGTAGAGGTGCACATAGCTCCGAACAAAGCTACAATGCGGAGGTGGATGAAACTACAAAGGTGGATGGGAGTTGCGAAAGCAACATAAGCATGGAGTCGCCGTGTCATGAGCAGCTTCCATTGCTATACTCAATTCCATTACTTGCACGCCCCACTACGCCTAGTTCTATTTAGTATAGACTGATATATACCGATTGGAACTGAGGATCGGAACACTGATCTAGATCGATTTTATAAACCTTTGATTGTAATTTGTAAAAGAAGTACAATCATAAAGTTCAGATTCTCATGGAATACTTCACACTCAATCTCTCATTTGAACCATGCTGATGTAGAGCAAAAAACATCTTTAGGAATTGTTTATAAATGCTTTCTGTAACTGTGAGGTTTAGGTATTATGAGCCACTTTCCCTGACCTCTATCTTTCCCACAGCCATCAAAGTCTCTTTTGCATCTGCTTATCATGATGGCATGGAACCAAAGGAAGAAAAGTAGAAAAAGAAGGGGGAAGAACATGGATTTTACAGCCTGAAGGTGGTGATTTCTTATGATTGAACAGAGGACTTTTGTCTCCATCCAATTTAATGGAGAAGTAGGTGGAAGAATGCATTCAAAGGTCAAATTTCAGGGTAGGTACTTCCTGATGATAAATCCTGACGAACCTTGTAGTTATTTTTAGTGACTTTGTCATTCCACATCCACTGTTCACAGTATCCAGCTGCCATATCAGTGAAAATGTTCCAACATTCAGGCCACATACATTAATTTAGCAGCCTTAACCCTTCTTTGCAAGACGGGACATACTTCTTCATAGGAGATAAGTGGATAACCTAGTTGCTCTAGGGCATGCTGTTACTCCTTTGCGAAGTGTGAGGTGCTCTCTGAATGATAAGGCACATTCCTATCTTCTGAACACTGTCCCCAAAGCAGACACCAAAGCTCTTGAGCATGCAAGACTGGATAATGGCTTCCAATATGCTAAAAAGAACACCACAACGTCCATCCATATATTCTGCTATCATGCTAACTTTTGACCATTATATGTCCAGTGTCCTACAGGGACACCATGAGCTTGATACTTCATGAAGCCAATGGAGTCAGGGCCAAAAGCTGAAGCTCTCTTTATCTGCTCATGGGCACCTTTGCTGAGCATCGTTAGAGAAAGAAAGGTGGTAAAAACATCATATTTCTGGCTCCCATTACTCTTTTAATGAGTGTGGAAAGTGAATGGCCATGGCTTTAGGGCTTGCTCATAGGATTCCTCTCTTGCAAAAAGAAGTGAGTGGTAGGAAAATGTAGGTTGATAAGAGAAAGCTGCATCTGCTTCTGCACCTGAGCCAGATAAAAAGTGGAAAAGAAAGCTTGTGTATGGGATGCTTCTTTCTGATAATACAGTTTTCAGAGTGCGCAAGATTGGAAGTGCAGCATTTGGTACTGAAGAAACTTCCTTTTTCTTCATCACCTTTCCTTAACAATGACAAGAAAATCACATTATCTTGCTAGATCTTCAACCTTTATCTGAATATTCAGAACATTTCTGGAAATTGTTTTTCAGATATGATAATTGGCACCAGTTACTTGTTTTCAGCTTTTTTGTTTGATTGTCAGCAATTTCTTTTTCCAAAATCTAAACAAATGAAGCAATGTTGTCAGTAGGAGATATTAGGGTTTTTTTTTCAGAGATTAAGGATTTAACAGTTGTTAATCAGTACGTCTTTGATAAAATACTGAACTCTCAAGATGGAGCACAAACTAGAACAGTAACACATTACTACACTCTAAAATTGAGTAAACAAACAAAAATTCAAGAGAAATATCAAATATCAATATAAGAAATTAAAAGAGATGAGGAAAAACTGTCCTCTGAAAGTTGTTCAGCCCTTGATGCCACTTTATGACACCCATATGCAAATGTTTGTCTTTTGTCCTCTCAATTATCAAGAAAGAACACAGTGCTTTTAGTACTGTTCTAAATGAAGCAGAAGGTCAATAATCTTCAAGAAACAAAAAAACAAAAGTTTCTTTCCAACTTTTCTTCTTGTTCTTGTCTAATTACTACGACTGATAATTACAAGTTCAAGATCATTGGTATGTTTTGCTTGGAGGTATTCCGTGTCCACTCCATTCTATTTTCTTTCTCGTGATACATCCTTGACTGTGTCTGAATGACCTTGTGTGTGCCCAAATGGAGGGTGCTTCTATTCAGTGAAGGCTCAAGCATGGAGCAGCACAATGGGAGTAAAGCTGCTCCCCTGCTTTGAAGTGCTTTTGGGGACCTTCATGGGAGACATAATTGGCCGCTGTTTATGGTTCCTCTACCGATTGCATGAGACATCCACCCCTAGTACATCTACCGATTGCATAAGTAGCATTTTTAATTGGCCGAATGATATTCTACTCCTTATTGCTAAGTTTGAGTGATAATTTTATTCTACCAAGTTGTTGTATTATTGCACCCTACTTAGGGTGCATTTGATAGGACTTTCTGCCCTCAGAGACTGCTTTTAACTCTAGTACTATTCGCCTTTTGCCTGCTTTCCGTCTGCTTTTACATAGAACAGCTACTGACTGTCTAATTTTTATAAGCATAAGGAAGTGCCAAACACAACCTTATTAGTTTAGTGTTGTACTTCCACTTATCTTTCCATATAATATATATATATATATATATATAGTTTCCTTAGGAGAGTTTTGGTTATTTTGTACATTCAAATTTCTAATTGTGCTCTTGACATCTTATTTTTTTATACTTTCATCCATTTGTTTGCTTATTTACTGTCGTTCGATTTACATGTTTATCCCATGTTACATTGCACATACATGATCCTCTGATCCTCTCCCATGTTAATTTGGAATCAACCAACTCAATCCCTTGTTGCATTAATCTAATATCAAAGTGAACTTGACTTTGGCTTGCTGTTTATGCCAAGGAGAATATGCTATCTAATTATTAGATTGTAAATTTGTCAAATGAGCTGGTCAAACTAGTTAATGCTGATGTAGAAGATTAACTGTCAATAAAGGTTGTGTTGTTTTCGAAAAAAAGAAAGTGAACTTAGACTACAATGTTGATTAAACCATTACTACACATCATGTTCACTTTTCTTACTTGATTTTGTTTCTTCATTGTACTTCTTTTTATATTTTATTTTTTGATGGCAACTATGTTGAGCACTACGTACCACCCATAACCCTTTAACCCTTTCACACCACTCATTGGGTATGATCAACCTTGATAGGCTAATTAATAACACAAACGTATGTGTTTGGTGCCCATCTTCACTAGATCAATATATTGAGAATCACTTAAGAATCCTAGGGGCATGATGCTACAAAATAAGCTACGTATAAAAGAGCAATCTTTGCTTCATTAAAAGGATTCCTTAAGAAAACTAGTAATGAGTCTCTAACTAGAAGTCATCTTCCTAAATTAATCGAAGACTAATATATCTAGAAATTTGGACACACACAACCTAACGCTCAATCAATTCACTAGATGGGGATGATGTCAAATAACCATTGTGTACTATACACTTACTACTATCTAACTGGCCATTTGTGTTTCTACTGGCATCCTAATTTCTTTCTATTGACATCCTAATTTCCATTTGTGCTTCTATTGACATGAAAAAATTAGAACATGAAAGATTTCATACTGAGTTAATCCAAATTTCCATTCGTGCTTCTACTGGCATCCTAATTTCTTTCTCCTTTAACCTCTCGTTTGCTCTCCATCCAATTTACATGTTTGTCTCACGCCGCACTCCCTACACAATTCTTTTTGATAAATCAGCCATAATACTCCCCTGCTCCATCAAATACAAGTGTAAGCAAAGGACTATAAAGAAAACTCCACCCATGTTACCCAAATCGTTGGGATCCTTTGCCCAGTAAGAATCTAAGGATTTTGTGTCTGCTAAGACCCAATCAATACATACAGGATAGTACAAGACATTCCTATGACTTCACCCAGCTTGGCAATTGCATAAAATTATTTGGTGATGTCATGTCACATAAGGTGGCAAAAGTGGCCTGGATACTGCTTATACTGAACTGTTGACTCTTGGATGAACATGTGATGGAGACAAAGCTTGAATTCCTCTTTTGTCTCATAAAAAAAAGTGTAGATGGATGTAAGTTGTCACCCGAATGGGTCCACATCAAGTGGAAATCTACATCTGAGTAGCACTTGAACCACTCCCAACCATGCTCTCCAGACAGTTGCCTAAGGCAAAGTCTTGTCGAAACAGCAATTGAGACTTGGAAAGCTAAGGTGATGCTATTTCACTCTGGAAGACAAGCATGTGCACTACAGAATAAATATTCGCTTACCAAGGAGACCATACTGACATCTGAAAAAATTGCTTCAAAATAGAAATGGAAAAAACTGCTCTTTGTATATCCCTCTCACAAATATGAAAAAGGCTAGGGTAATTAATATATACAAGGGCTTTTGTACCCTCAGAACATAGAATTTCCATCCAACTCGTTAGAACATTATGCAAAAGCCCTGCACCAAAAGATTTGGTTCAATGATGAGATCAAGTAACATTGACAGAGGGTGAAACCTGATAATATTCAGATAAGGCAGGATATAAACTAAGATAAGTTTATAACTCAAAACATTTCCAACTTACAAGCTCCTGATTTGCATTTGAAGAATTAATAGAACAGAAGTTTTACTTTGAAAGAAAATGAATACTGGCCAAGCATTTCTAAAAGATGAAGTATCTTCTTTTGTAGATTTAGAAAGATACAACATTGAAAAGGCCCTCATGACTTTTATACAAAGAAAATTAGCAGCCTTAACTACAGACTATAGCCTGAAGTTGGATGAACATACATCTTTCTCCAGGTGTACATGCATGTTTAAACATTCATGCTTGGTCCTCACAATCACACAGTAAATAAATGCAAAAAAAAAAAAAAACTCCAGTAGAATCTTCATATTACATACTTGTGAGGACAAGTAGAATTTTGACTGACCGATGGCCATTCTACATCAATCAGACATTTGGATTCTATGCTTCCTCATGAACAAATTACCAGCATTCTTCAAGGCCTTTCTCCCTTTTACCATCAGTGTCAAAAGACGCATAACAATGAACACTGCCATTGATTTCAGTACCCTCACAACCTCCACAAGAAAGACCATGTTCTTCACACTTTCTACCACACAGAAAACAATCGCAGATTCCCCTCCCTTAAGAATCTACAGCACTCTGCTATCCTATCATTCATGAATAGCAAAGCCTCACTAATGAAAGAACTTGAAGAAAAAAGAACCAAAATAATCATCCTCCTGAGGCATAAACTAGTTTCCTGATAACTTCTCTAAAAACATTCAGACCCCTCAGATAAATAGTGAGGAATTAAAAGTAAAAAAAAAAATATCGTACTATAGAAATTATCTGGGTTTTCTTCCTAAATCCATAACCAGAAAAAAAAACGGATTTATTGGTTTCCTATATGGTCTATTCATTGTCCACCGATATGCAATTGCTATTCAGTTTCCTTCTTTTGTTAGGCGGTGAAGAGGATGAGGCCCATGGCCCTATATCCATTGTGGAGGCTCCCTTCTTCATGCTATTGACAATGACTCTCTGTATTGATTGATAGCAATTGGTAATTCTTTCCTACAAAAGAATGGAGTCAACACACTAAGTTAGCTACTGATTTTTAGCTGCTGTTAGAACAGTTTACGTCTTCTTTACCTCTGTTAAACCAATACACCATGATGCTGCAATTGCTGGATTGATATAACCTAGATCCTTAATCTCATCAGTTGCGCAGATTATGGCAGCTGCAGCAAGTGATGCTGGGCAGTGATTCAGAAACCTTACATCTGTAAGACCACATCTATCAGGTTAGATTCAGAAGAACAATGCATTTCCTTATCATGCACACTGACCTTTCATTGTTGCAAGTGTAATTTTGGCAACCAAGGAAATCAAATGTTGTGCGTGTTTCCCCACAGGGTCAACTTTGTGAACAAAGAAATCGATGAAAGTGAAAGGTGTAACTGATCGAAGCCTCCAATTTAATGCGTTGAGCACAAGAAGCTCCATTCTGAGAACCGTGCGAGGTTCAAAAACAAACATTGCACCCTCAACCTAGGCACAATAGAATGAAGTGCACCAAATAATTGATTAAGCATAAATAATGTGCTCCATTACAGAAATAAGTTGCAGTTCAAGCCTGTTTACTTGCAAGTCTAGTAGAGATGGCACCAGTGTCTCCTCCATCTTCGCAGCTAAGGAGAGACATGACACGGATAGAAGTGGCAGAGCCCATTCATTTTGCTGCATGGTAGAACCACTATGTATGAGATCATTGGAGTTCCAAAAAGAACCAAACCAACAACAAAAGTGTCTAGAATATTACTAGAAACAGCAATAAGTTGCTCAACTTTTCTTATTTATTTCTTTGTTGAAATATGTGACTATTATTACACTTCATCATCTTCTTCAATTCCTCACTTATTAGTCTCAAACTACTGTATACATTTTGTTAAATTTTCATGACAAAATGTTGCTTCAGACTCTTAGACAAACTACTTCATCCTAGTGTAAATGATTGTTTTTCTTTTCTATTTGATCTTAGAAATAATCGAAGAAACAAAGCAGCAAGTGAACACCTTGGAAAATAGTTTGCTCTTACATGCAAAAACTTGAACCCTCATGGCTCTATGTTTGCCTCTACAAAGAAAAAATGCCCTTTCTTACTATTATTCAGTAGTGAAAAAATTGCAGTCTCTTTAAGTGGCATATATTCGGTAAAGACAGTAGATCTGCAAAAGACTTTTGATCCGTCATCCAAACGGAAAGGCATTAGCAAATTAGACATTTGACCAAAAAACAGCTAAAATTTAGATTCTTTGCTCAATCCTTGAATCGCAAAAAAAGAGGAACAAATCACTTCAGTATCTAAATAAAAAAAAAGGATAGTGGATCGAAGCTCAATGGATATGATCACATAAATCCCACCGGTAGAGTGTGAGAAGAGAGGAAACGATCCATGTAGTTCGCGGCAAGATACGCCGTCAACGGGCGGAAGCCGTGGTACGCGTGCCCCTGAAACTCGAAAGCGTAGGAAATAAGTAGCCCAATAAGAGCACAAAAAAGGAGGGAAACAATAGAACAGTTGATGCCCGTCAAAGACCGGCGAACCGATGCGGCTCAGTCTAGCAAATCACTACCGAACCGATCTAGGGGGGCAAGACCTTGAGAATCCATGCGACGGCCTCCTGACGCGCGGCCGAGTCGAGCGAGTTGGATCGGAAGCGGTCCGCGTACTCGCGGCCTGGCGAGTAGTCTGCTGCGCCTTCGATAAACTCGGCGATCGACTCGTCCGAATCATCGGGGAACTCGATCAGCAGCTCCACTGAGGCGCCGCCGCCGCCTCTCGGGGCGTCGTCATCGGCGAGTTCGCTGGCGTCCTCGTTGCAGAGCAGGTCGCGGCAGGAAGCGGCGTGGTCCGAGAGCGTGAGCGACATGGCCTCCTCATGGCTTCCCCATCGTCATGGAGCACCAAAAAACCCACAACCAGAAATAGAAATCAAGAAGTAGAGAGAGGAAGAAGAAGAGAGAGAAAAGAGGATACTGAAGCGATGGATGGAGAGGAGGGGACTGATGGGAGTGGAATGGTCTAGATGTGAGTTTGCTGGTTGGGTATATAAAATGGAGAGATTGGTGGGGGGAGGGAAGAGCAAAGCAGGGGCGGGCGCTTTGCTTTCACTTGATATTAATACCTTCGAATATGAAATAAAATAAAATAAAATACATCGACCGGATTCATTCTTGTACCCGCCCCCGTCGTCAAAAAGCCGAAGACGATTTGTCTCTGCCGAAGACGATTTTGAGACAAAACAAAATTTATAAATTTTATAAATTTTATATAAATAATTAACTATCTTATATTAATTAATAAATATTTTTCTAAATAAATACTTGAGTGGATTTTATAGTATAATATGTTGCATATTTTAGTAATTTATAAAATATATTATTTATATTATTTAATATACAAAATATATTGATTTGACTCCTGAGACTTAGGGCCTCGCTTTAAAGTTACCTTTAAGTAGAAAGCCGATTAGAAACATATTTAGTAATGAAAAATAGAAATAAAAAAATAGTAAAAAAATAGAATATGAGAAAACTATAATTTAATATTTTTGCTGTTTCTGTTTTCCTAAAAAAAAATAATTTGCATGATTTTAATTATTTTTTAACTATTATCATTTTAAATAATATAAAATTATAAAAATAAAAATATATAATTATTTTAAATAATTTATTTACTTATTATTTTAAAATTTAATTATATTTATTAAATATTTTATAAATTTTGATATCATAATACAGTACAATACAGTTTAGCATACTTATAATGCTATTAACAATAGAGCCAAATAGGTCTTTAATATCGTGTTTTCTTATTATGGAAAGAAAAAAAATATAATTTTACTTATTTTCTTAGAAGGAAAGAAAAGATTATTTTCCATCTAAAAAATTCTTTCACTTGAATAGAAGAAATGAAAGAAAACGGTCCGTGCTTGCTGCTTTATTTGGACTCTCCTCACCTCTCATTGCTTCACGGCCACTTCGGCGCCTCTTCTCGTTGCCTTTCCTCCTCTCTTTCTCTTCCTGACGTGCCCTTCCTCCTCTCCTTTTCGTATTAGAAGACTCTATCACTCTACTCTCTTACCGTCACTGCTTCCCTCCTCCCATCAGAACGCCCTACTCTCACCACGGCTCCCCTCTTCTCACTCCTTCCTAATTCAAGGAAACACAGCGAACCTACTCTACCCGACCCCCAATTTGACCTTTGCCAAACTCCCCCCTAAAGTGTGGCCTCATGCTCGGGTTCGTGCTCTGATCGAGTGGACAATCTAATGTCGGGTCAAAAGAAGTTACGATTGCAATTTAACGGAACGCATCGGTACAACTATGCATTAAACCGGCCGCTCTCTTTCCTAATCAGCAGCACCTACGTCAGCCACGTACTCACGTCCTGCTGAGTGGTCAGACACGTCAGCACAGCACCTTAAATTCGTGACTGTGGGAAGGGGGTATTTTTATTTTTCTGGGTCCCACACATTGGAGGAGGAATGCTGCTGCGCGTATTGGGGCTTTGGCAGCCGGGTCTGGCGGGTAACTTTCGCCCGTGGCCGTTGGTCGGGCGCACGGCGTGGTGGGCGGCAGCTGGAAGATTCTGGGCGCAGTTGAAATGCAAGGGTTTTTGTGTTTGACCAGCGGTCAAACTGACAAAAAAAGGAAATTTTGTGGGCATAATGGAATGGCTTGGGAGAGAGGAGGCTGTGTGTCAGGTGTGGTCCGTGTGGAGGCGGCCCCTCGGATTTGGGAATGCGGGAGATTATTAAATGTGTCTTTGATGTATTTACAGATTCCTCTTTAGTCTCTGCCAATGGCTGCAAAAGTAAAATTTTTATTTTTTATATTAATAAAGACAAATATATATATATATATATATTATTGTATATATTATAAACAATTTATAAAATAGATATTAAATTTTAGTGTAAGTATAAATAATATTTATTATATAATTTTATATTTATTCATATATTAAATAAGTTATATTAGAAGAGTTGGGTTGAATAAGTGGCGGATTTGGGGGATAATTGATATATGGAGGTAGTACAAGAAGGAATCTAAATTGTTATGTACATAACATTGTAAATATGTATTAATATTTAATAAATTTAAAATTTTAAGTAGAATCATTTATCCTCGCTCCGTGGCTTTGCCACTAGATTGACTCATTTTATAAAGCGGATTATGTTTGGAACAAATCAAATTGACCTAACTAATGAAGGTGTCAACTTTGAAGGGAGCTTAAATGGGTTAGGAGCTTAACACTCAGAGGGAAAGTAAAAAAAAAGGAAATGAAGAAAATAAAGAAAAAATGGATGAATAGAATGTGTTATAGGTTTTTTTTTTCATTGTGTTTTAGAAGGAAAGAAAGTTTGAAGATTGATATATACACCTTAATTTTTATTTTTTTTACTCATATTACATAAATATTATTAATATCATAGAATTATTAATTATTACATATTAAATATTAAATACAAACAACGGTAGCAAAGACAAACAACAGCGCGCGAGAACGAGCAATGGCGACAAGCTCGAGCAGCGAAGGCGAGAACGAGTAGCTGTGCGGTAAAAAGCAAGGTGTGAAGTCAGACATAATTTCAGTTTTCTGTCTGATTGGAAGGTTTGCCTAAGTTTCTCTCTTACTTTATCTCCTAAATTATCTGTCCGCCCAAGTAAACAAGATTATACTCTTTTCCTTCCTATTTTTTCTCTTTTCCTTTTAACTTTCTCCCTATGTAAACAAGCCCTAAATAGGTTCAAGACTTATACTAACACAACTCATATTATCACCCAATGACTTAAATTGTTTAAGTGTATAGCTATATAATAGAATATTTTGATAAAAAAATAATGAGGTTAGGCCTTTGCCACTTATTTATTAAAGATTATAAAATATTTTAATAAATATATAATTAATAATATATATCTTAAATTATTAAATAAAACATTAAAAAATTAATTTTATATAAAATTAAAAATTATTTGAAATAAAAAACTATAATATAAAAACATTGATTTAATTGAATTTATAAATAAAAATATTATTGAATTTAAAATTTATGAAATTTATATAGAATATTCGTTAATTAGATTATGCTTAGTGTGATGCCTAGGTTCTTTGGACCAGGCCAGATGGACGCGGGCTGGGCGAAGGCCCAAGCCCATGCCGCAAAAACCAAACGGAAGCTCGAAATCTCGATTGCCGAAATCAAAATCGAGGTCAACGAAATCGTGCAACCGTGTCCGCAGCGAAATCCCGTCTGAGGCTGCATCTTGTGTGGGCGGCTTCTTCGGGCACAACGGAAGAAGCAGAAGAAGGGCTTCGGTGGGAGGCGGAGCGGCGATTCCGTCAGAATCGAATGCGGGCAGCGTCGACGAAGTTGCAAGCGGCGTCTGCGAAAGCTGCGGACGTGGACACAAGGCTAGCAGCTTCGGCGTTGATGGCGACAAAGGCGGAGTCTTTGGCTGCGATAGAATCGGGAGGCACTAGAACAGACGCCGAGCGATCTGGAAAGGGAGGGCAAGCGCCTTCCCTATAAATCGGCTTGCGAGTGAGGGAACGAGTAGGGGTGGCAACTGGTCAGGTACTTGCATTGCCACCCAAAACCCGAACCCGATCCGAACCCGGGTTGAATATCTTATTGTGCAACCCGAACCCGGGTAGGATACCCGATTAAATAAAATAAAAATTATTTATTATTTTATATTTTATATAATATAATTTAAAAATTAAAATAATAATAAATATATTTATATAATAATAATTTTTATTATTATTATATTTTTACTAATAATAAATAATAGTTATTTTATTATTATTTATATTTTAATAAAATTATATTTATTTATTATTAAAATCGGGTATCGGTTACTGGGTACCTACATCACTAAATCCGAAACCAATTAAAACTCGACCTATCAAACTCGAACCCATCTTGTTTAGATAAACGGGTACCCGAACCCGGTGCAAACGGTTCGGGTCGGGTACCCGACCCCAACGAATAATCTTGCCAACCTAGGAACGAGTGGGGATTCTGGGCGAGATCTGTGAGGAGATATCTAACAGCGAAAGGAGAGATCCAGAGAGGTTGAGAGAGATCTGAGTGACTGTAATCAGCGGCAAGGATCGGCCACCGACGGTAGAGAAGGAGAGGGGTTTTTGTGGGCTCTGTATTACAAGGAATAAGACAAGTTTTCCCCTTTCACTAGTCTACTTCTCCTCTATCTCTTCCGATGCGTTTTCCTCTTCCTTTGCGACATCGTTGTCGATGACGGTCCAAGGCGACGCTTCCAAGAAGCAACGGCGGCGAGGGCTGAGGGAGGGAGCGACGAGGCTCCTCCCTGCCCCACGCTTGACAGCTTCCATCTCTTCTGGCGACGGTGGCCGACGTGCTCACAGTCGAACGCAGGTGGCGTTCGACGAGGCAAGCGAGACATTCGACTAGAGGCATTCGAATTGAGGTTACGAGACGAGGCGGGTCAACATTCGTTTGGTTGGTCCAAATCAATTTTGAGGGTGAAATTGATTTTGGCGGCAAATTTGATTTTGACTTGGTCAAAATTAAATTCTCTAATCGAATTCGGTTCTACGGCTACGAAATTTTTGGGTTCCGGTGCACTGTATACCATATCTACGTAGATAGAAGGATCGTTGGCCGTAGATAAGGTGTCTATCTATGATCAGCATCCTTCTGTATACCATATCTACGTAGGTAGAAGGATCATTGACCGTAGATATGGTTCCTATCTACGATCAGCATCCTTCTGTATACCATATCTACGTAGATAGAAGGATCATTGACCGTATATAAGGTGTTTATCTATGATTAGCATCCTTCCGTATACCATATCTATGTAGATAGAAGGATCATTGACCGTAGATAAGGTGTCTATCTACGATCAGTATCCTTTAGTATACCATATCTACGTAGATAGATAAATAATTGACCGTAGATAAAGAATTGGTACAGTAGATAATAATTGATACCTCGTCAATATTCATATAGATCTTGGACTCATCAAATCCAGTGAGATGAATTGGGTACTTCTTGTTCAATTTCTCTTGTGAATAATGGCACAACAGGCCCCATTTTCTCTTTCTCTGTCTTTTCCCTTGCATATCCACTGCACCAGATGTGCTGGGGTCTTCTGCATTTATGTCCTCTTCATCATCTGACCAATCGGTATCTTCATCAGATAGCTACTCCCTTTCAGCTACCATCTCCTTTATTTTGTTTTCATACTCCTCAACTAGTAATTTTGAAGCTTCTATTTGGTTTTCTTTCTCAATATTTTAGGAGCGAATTATCTCCTGTAACTCATCTATTTGGCTCTGAAATGCTATAGACATGCTACATTTCTCCTCGATCAATTTCTCTACTCTGCCTGAAATTTCAGTCACAGCTGATTTCAGTTTCTTATTATCCAAAACAAGTCCATATTTATAGTAATCCAGGTCTTTCTTCATATCAGTTTCCATTTTGTTGTAACGCTCAACAATGCCTTCCTTCTCTTCAGTGAGCTTCAGTACTTGAGCTTTGAGCTGTGCTATATCTGTATCATCATTTGTAAGCTCATTTACCCTTCCTTGTAATTCTTCAACTTTAGAATTTAATTCTGCCTCCATTTCCTCTTTCT
Organism: Costus lasius; assembly: GCA_027563935.2. NCBI lineage: Eukaryota > Viridiplantae > Streptophyta > Magnoliopsida > Zingiberales > Costaceae > Costus > Costus lasius. The sequence goes on along the minus strand of CM050452.1, from coordinate 11,761,042 downwards.
CCTTCACAATCTCCTTTATCTCATTCTCAGCTTCTTTCAGCTTCAGCTTCTCCTCTTCAATACCTTTCTTGTAAAATTCAATTTCCTTCTGCATATCTATTTGCAGCTTATTGTAATGTGTATGCATGCTTTCTATCTCTTCCCTTAGCTTCTCTACTTCTAATTTCAGAGTAGCTATCTGAGATATTTTATCATCTTTATTTACCTATATCAAAACAACAAAATATCATTCAAGTACATACTGAAATTGCATACTTCTAATTCAATACTCACATATTTATAAATTTCCAATGGGACAGACACAATCGGTTCATCAAAAATTGGGGTGTCCTCAGAATGTATACTGTGCACAGATTCTATATCATCATCTTTATCCACCGATTCTCTGTCAAAATCTGTATGCACAACATCTCTATCATGATCTCCATCATCATCTGTATGGACAACGTCATCTCTATCATCATCTCTACCATCATCTATATCATCTGTATGTACAGCTATCTCAAGTGCAACTATATCTAACACCTCATCTGGTTCAATTTCAAAAATTATCTGAACATAGATAAATTGAACAGGATTAGAAACATGATTTCATAGTATAACTAAATAAATGACTACATACTACATATATGTTCCTTAGTTAACTTCTCAAGATTTTTAAAGAAAGTAAGCCTTCTGCCTAGCTTCGCTTTACACCACCTCCTTAAGTGAGGCTGAAGACCTCAAATAATCTACAATGCTCATATAACCAAACATGTACATGAAATCTGGGTAAAAATTGACTCTATCTACGAAGACACAAGGGAATTGATTGTAGATAATTCATTGTACATTAAAGACAAAATTGAATCTTACATTAAGAATAATGGCACAGCCTGAAAAGGCAGAGTTTAGTTGCCTCTTCGAGTTCTTTGACAAATCTTCAGTCAAATATCTGTGTACAGCTTCAGCCCAGTTATATTGACGCAAGGTGGATAAGTTTACAACATATTTCACGAATGATGCATCCAATCTATAGCAATTTTCACAGAATAAGAATGTACAAAATATGTACAGAATACTGAGTTTTATACATTTTTCTGTGTCCACAATTTGCCCATCAATGCCTACTGCACTCTTCAATTTGTTTTCCAATAACAATCTATTTATCACTTTACCCCTAAATTCAATATTATAAAACCTTGTATCAGGGCTGGTATCGCCAAATTCAACATGCTCTCCCACGTTTGGCAGACCCAGGATGACTGATATATCCTTAACTGTAAATTCTAAAAAATTCCCATTTAAATCAAACCCTTTTCTTTGAGAGTCGCACCTTTTGACCAAATATTCCACCGCCAACATATCTAACACTACACTTGGACCCTCAACAAAATGCCCAAAGGGTGTCTGCATCAGATGATCCTTTAATTGATTATGCTCTGATATTTATGAGATGAATGTCTACAATCTCACCATTGAGCATCTACTATAAATGGGTCGAGAGGGTTCCTTCAATCTCCTCCTCTTGCTCACCCCGCCTTGGCTTTCTACACCTTTGTGAGGTTTGCAAATGAAATCTTCAAATGAGTTGTTACTGGAACTGCTCATTTTGTATGATACCTGTTCACAATAAACTGTTTATTCAAACATAAAATTTCTACAATAATAGCAAGCCATTGTATCTTCGTAGATAGCAAGCAATTGTATCTATGTATCTACAATCATTTGCAAGCCAATGTACGTAGATAAGATCCATATCTACGTACATAGATTGACAATTGATCGTAGATAAATATCCTATATACAATTTTATCCTTACTTGTGCCCTATCTAAGTAGATATAATGGCAATTGACCGTAGATATGCTATGTATCTACGATCGTTTGCAAGCCAATGATCGTAGATAAATATCTTATATACAATTTTATACTTATATGAGACCTATTGACGTAGATACAATGGCAATTGATCGTAGATTTGCTATGTATTTACGTTCGTTTGAAAGCCAATTATCTTAGATAAGAGCCCTATCTACGTAGATACAACGGCAATTGATCGTAGATGTGCTATGTATCTACGATCGTTTGAAAGCCAATGATCGTAGATAAGAGCCCTATCTACATAGATATAATGGCAATTGACCGTAGATATGCTATGTATCTACGATCGTTTGCAAGCCAATGATCGTAGATAAATATCCTATATACAATTTTATACTTATATGAGACCTATCGACGTAGAAACAATGGCAATTGATCGTAGATTTGCTATGTATCTACGATCGTTTGAAAGCCAATGATCGTAGATAATCCCCTATCTACGTAGATACAATGGCAAATCATCGTAGATGTGCTATGTATCTACGATCGTTTGAAAGCCAATGATCGTAGATAAGTATCCTATATACAATTTTATTCTTATATGAGACCTATCGACGTAGATACAATGGCAATTGATCGTAGATTTGCTATGTATCTACGATCGTTAGAAAGCCAATGATCGTAGATAAGAGCCCTATCTACGTAGATACAATGGCAAATCATCGTAGATGTGCTATGTATCTACGATTGTTGAAAGCCAATGATTGTAGATAAGAGCCCTATCTACGTACATGGATTGACAATTGATCCTTATATGTCCCCTATATACGTAAATACAATGGCAATTGATCGAAGATATGCTATGTATCTACGATTTTTATCATTGTATTTTAGACAAACCCTATCTACGAAGATGGAAATTCCAATGACACGTTCGAGAATATACCTGTAGAAGAATTTCTTCGTTGGAGGTGTTAAAAAGAGTTCGCGTCTAAACGTGGTAGAAGAAGAATGCCGGATGAATTCGTCGGAGCTCGTGTCAAACTCTGGAGAAGAAGAACAGGTGAACTCGCCGGAGCCGTCGGTCGTGAATCGCTAGAGAGAAATAGGGTTCAACAGAAAGCAAAAGCTAAATTAGCGGCGAATTCGAAAGTTCATTAACACAACATGAGCATATTTGACCAGGGTTAACGAAAACGGCTGAGTTAACGAAAAGCGGTGACGGCAAGGTAGCGAAACGGAGATGAAACGCTGCTATACTACGAAATGGACGCAACACGTGCTCGGCACATGTTGGGGCGCTTTAAGAATCGTGGACGCCCGATTAAGGTACTGATTGGAAGATTCATAGGATCGGTACCGATCCTAGGAAATTTCTTCCTTACTAAAGACCTGTTTGACTTTTGCTTCTGCTTTTAATTACCAAACAGGTCCTAAGTTTCTACTCACAAGGGAAGCGACATACAAAAGAAGAAGCTGCACTCGGTTTCATTTGCAACGGATTGATACATGCCAGCTTGGACTAGAATACCACACCCGTATTTCAGTTTGTGCAAGAGCATGCATTAGTAGTATATTTTGCCTTTTATAGTTCAACGAAGAACACTTTTGTTTCTTGGATGATGTAAGCATGATTTTCATTCTTCTAGAGAATTTACATGTTGCTGCTTAACTAAAAAGCCCGAGTACCTGAGTGGAAGGTTTTGATTGATTTAGATCGGCAACCATCTATTAGACTATTCTAGTACTGTGGTAGAGATTTGTAATAATGGTGGCTAGTAGTTGTAGTTGTCAAATTTTGGTAGGTGCCCTGTTCTCTTGATGCTGTATTATATTTTCCCCTGTTGAATAAATAGGTTTCATCAGTTCTCCCTACTTTTGGTAAGTTCAACAGTTCTCTCTACATTTGGTATATATATATATTATTTAAATGAATAAATTATATATTTTTGCAATTTTATTTTTTAAAAAATTATAGTTTGCACTTTTACGGCATGTTTCTTTATAGAGAATCCATAATGAAGAGAAAAAAAAATACAATGAATCTAGTAGCTTCGATTCTCTTCAAAGAAACATACCCTCAATTTTGAAAAAGTATTTTACATGTGTTAGCTCTAGATATTAGGATAATTTAAAAATGTCCTGACTACTTTTCATGAGCTTAGAAATGGCATGACTTCCTAATATATAATTATTGAACCCACAGCTAACAAGCCGGCATTCAATGCACAACTAACAACTCAAAAAGTTGAATTAGTTGTTCAATACAATGATTTGATTTTATGGCAACTCTTTGACAGTTTTTCTGCTATTGTATCCTGAAAAGGTTAGTTATAAAGAATTTATAATCCACAAATACAAGTTAAAAGAAACTAGTAAATCATATTAGTGGCATCGCTTGCCATTTGAGTTTTTTCCGGTATACTATAACCACATTGTTGTGCAATTGCTTTTCTTGTATTGGAGGAGAAAAATTTTTAGGCATGATCTTTGTCTTAGAGTCTTAGGTAAGATATATCTCAGCCATTTTTATATTAGAATGTGCAAATCTTAAAGTAATGCGGATGTAATCTTACTTTAAGATTAGAAGTAGTTTACTTGCTCTTCATCATTGCTTAAGCCTTAAGCTCCACTTATATTTGCGTGGGTCATGGTCTCTACCCATTATTTCTCTCCGAGTGAAAAAAATTCTTCTCCGAAAAATTAAAGATTAGTTATAAAGGATTAAAAATTCAAGTATGATAGCTGCAATACAGAAATCATCAATTGGGCTTGTTGTCAAACAATAGGGATATCATTCAACTGTCTTAGATACATTTCAATGGTGAAGAACTCTGTACATCACATAAGTACACGGTCCAGGCAGCAAGCCCCATGTTTATAATGAACTGCATCTCTTACAAAAAAAACCTTCTCTAATTAAATTCATATATTAATAGCTATTGCAAATTAACACAGTTATTATGGGCCATTGCATATTAACGTTATTGTTGGTGATTATAAGTCATTACACATTAATATGTTCGAATGTACCTATAAAAAACATCCATCTCTTGGAATGCATTTAACGAGTTTCTCTAACTTTTTCTCCTTTTCTGTTATTTTTTATTTTTTGCTACCCATTGTTGAATGGATGACTATTTAGCTTTTCTACGATTAGGAGTGGTAACGGATCAGGTACTTGTGTTTTCACCATAAATCTGAACCCGACCCACTACTCGAACTCGACCCATTGGGTTCAAGTCGAGTATTTAAATGGGTATCCACGGGTACCCGATTAAATAAAAAATAAATTATTTATTATTTTTTTATAAAATATATTTAAAAAAATTAAAATTAAAATAAATATATTTATATAATATCTATTATTATTATTATATTTTTAATAATAACAAATATTTTATACAATAGTTATTTTTTATTATTTATATTCTAATAATATAAAATATATATTTATATTATTTTTTTAAAATCGAGTATCGAATATCGAGTACCCATATCCCTAAACACGAATCTATCCCATTTAGTTAATCAGGTACTCGAACCTATGATAAACAGTCGGTTGAAAATGCTACCCCTATCTATGATATTATGAGAACACAATTATATTATCAAGTGTTCAATTTGAATTTAATTTGCACAGGTGGATTTTTATCTAATGACAAACTTAATAGGTCTTTGAGTTCTATTATTCTAAACTCTTATTTTATTTACTTGTTTATTTATAAAAATATCTAAAAATAAAACTTGCATAAATTCCTTACATCAAATTTAAATAAAATATTTATTTCTTATTTAAATTAATTTTCCATGAAATTTTTAGAACAACACTTTATTCTCCATATATATCTTTTAGCTTAAAGCTCACTCTATAGTGCCTTTCAACCTCTTGAAATTTCAAATCTACTAATTAGAACAAAATTAAAAAAACTCTTCCTCATTTATTGCAAATGTAGATGAGAACTATAACTTAATCTGTTTGAGTAAGAAAAAACTAATCAACTATCTCCCTTCTCGTCAGTGTTATTTAGGGGTGTCAATGGGTACCTGACTTCGCGAGTACCCGACCCGACCCGACCCATTTATGTCGGGTTCGGGTACCCAATTAGTTAATCGGGTCGGGTTCGGGTTTACTCCCATGGGTACCCGATATCCGATTATATATAATAAAAAAATATATATATTTATATAATAATATAATTTTTATAAATATATTTTTTTATTATTATTTTATAGTTATATTTTTTAAAAATAATTTAAAAATAAATATTTTAATCGGGTTTTGGGTTGGGTCGGATTCGAATTTGGTCAAAAAGGACGGATACTCAACCCGTTGACATCGCTAATGTTATTAAACATATTATCAAGCTCACTTCAGTTCACATGCCCAAAGAGGGTGTTAGAAGGCCCATATACCCTCCCTTCAAGTCCTAATAACAACAGTGGTTTAATGAAGTTATTGCTGGCATCTTCAATCAAGGCTAGATCCATATCTTAGTTTGGGCAATTGCCCCCTTCGGATCTCATAGATAATACTATACATGTATATGTTTTGATGACATCATATTTATAATTTTATATTATTTGTCCCTACTATAATAAAATATTATGACATTCTTATGCACATCTACACCTATAAAACCTATAAATTACTATACTTTACTATCTAACGCTATTTAATAGGCTCCCCTTCTATTAATTTGTTGTTTTTATTATAAGCAAATATTGCACTAGAATGAATGGAATAAAATTATATGTAGCTGTATTCAATGTAGCCAAATGAAATTTTTTTTTCTTTTTGAATATTAGACCTAGCCATTCAAATCAACAAGGGTCATGTCAATTTCCAAATGAGGCTTAATTTTGATCTTATGTTCTCTTCTTTTTGTTTTCATTTCTAAGAAACTGAGCCTTGTGAGATCCACCGTTAAAAGAGCCTCAAAACTGAGCCGCCTGCTCCGTCTCTTTCGACAGGCAGCAACACCGTTTGGTAATGGCTGGAGTAGGGATCTTAGCAGGCGGCGGCGCCTCTGGCAGGTACGGACCTCCGGAGAATTCCCGTCGTATCGGCGTGCAGTGGTTGCAGCAGGAGGTGAAGCAGCGGGAGCGGTGGTTGGTGGTGCTCGGGATCACCCTTCACGCCGTGTACATGCTCAGCATCTTCGATATCTACTTTAAGACTCCGATCGTCCACGGCATGGATCCCGTTCCCCAGCGCTTCTCCCCTCCCGCCAAGCGACTCGTTCTCCTCGTAGGTCCGTCCTCCCCACCTGCATTATTTGGTGCTCCTCTGTGATTTCTTATTCGGATCACCTTTCGGTGATTTCAGCTGATGGCTTGCGGGCGGACAAGTTCTTTGAACCGGATTCGGAGGGACGCTTCAGGGCTCCGTTCCTCAGGCGCGTGATTAAAGAGATGGGCCGGTGGGGGGTCTCGCATGCCCGTCCCCCGACAGAGTCGAGGCCCGGTCACGTTGCCATCATTGCTGGATTTTATGAAGACCCCAGCGCAGTCACAAAAGGTGCACTTCGCCTTGAATGTTTTCGACCTAGAAACGGACCTCAGCACCTTGTTACCAGTTTGTGTTATCTTCAGAGGTTACTCATCAATCTTCAGTTTTGATGTTTACTTAATGACCACTGAAACATTTCCAACCCAATTGACATAGGTGTTCATTCTGGATAAGTTCCCCTAAACTAGATATGCTCTGTTCTGAACATTTAGATTTTGAAAAATGCCATTTGACTACTCATCAACTTTAGGTTGTTGGTAGGGATTCCACTACATTCATGTAATACACTTTCGCAACTTTAGGAGTTGAGCTTGTCAAAAACAAAAGTGTAGGTCTTAAGGTTGGCCGTCCCATTTGTGCATGCAGCATATTGCACAGTTATGGTGCTTTCTTGGTCATTTTCTACTATAAACAATCATTTGCAGAACTTTTTTTTGTCATTTTACTCTGGACAGGATGGGTCCTTATTTAAATAATTATTTTGGAGAGTTGTGCTGGGAAACTATATATACTCATGATTCTGAAGATTTGTATAAGCTTGTTGATCACCTACATGCAGCCTAAATAGTATTTGTAAAAAAAAATTGATCGTTCTCGAAGTGTTGAAGCGAACCTTCAATCTCTGGCATATTTCAAAAATATTTTAGATTTTTTCAGCTTTGAGCTTCCAGTAGATATTAATTCTGGGTAATGGTTCTAGTCCAAATCCTCTTTTTCTGGGTAATGGATTGTGTGAATTGCCTTATTTTCATTGAAGTATTTGCTAAAGATAGCTTTTTTTTTGTTTTTTTGCTTCTGCCCCACAATGAAACTGGGTTGATGGAGGGAGCTCTAAATCCGAATCTAATCTCTTCAGCTTTACTTATGACACTGAAAATATGAATTAATTTGGTGGTCGTGAGATGTATAAAACCTACAAAGATGGTATCCAGAACTTGCATTAATAGTGCAAGACAGTGATGGGCTTATTTTGTACCTAGAAGCACAAAGTAAAACTTTTTATTTGCTATAGTATGAAAATGTAGAAAAAAAATTAAAAATATCAATTGAGAACTACAACGTTCTTTTTTTTTCAAAAAAAATTTAGGAAGGAAGAGGGGAGGGGGAACAGGGCCACCTCCTGTCTCTCTTGGCCTTGTGCTACTCTAGAATTGTTGTCATTACAACAACTATATTCTTTGGTACCAAAGCATTTTATGCTAAGAGAGAATTATGAGCCTTTAGGGACTTCTTCCCATTTTAATCCAGGATGTTCACTAGGTGTATCAATCTCACTTGTGGATACCTAAAAGCTCACGATAAATTTCGTATATAATATATAGTTCAATTGCCTTAAAAGGTCTATGAAGCTTGCTTCAAATAGTTATTAATTGTTTTCATTATTTTCTATGGTTTATATATATGAATATTTTGACACTATATATGTACTTAAAAGATCCATGAATCTTCCTCCAAATCGTTATTACATTAAACTTTGTTATTGTGTTCATTATTTTTTGTGGCTTATATATGTGTGTACTGTTACTTCATACTAAACTCTCTCAATTTGGCTTGAAGTAGACAATTTTCTTGATTTAAAAATGTTATAATGGTGGATTATTTTGCTTTGATTGTTAGGATATGAACTATTTTCTGTTAGTGCTACTGTATATACTTGAAATAATTTGTGACTCATGTGTACATGTTAGATTATTCTACGGTTTTCTTTTCTGAGTTCTCTTCATATATTCATGTGCTTATCCTGTTCCATTTGTGCAGGGTGGAAAGCCAATCCTGTTGAGTTTGATTCAGTTTTCAACCAAAGTCGTCATACCTTTTCTTTTGGGAGTCCTGATATCGTTCCTATATTCTGCAGAAGTGTACCTCATAGCACCTGGGCTACATATCCTCATGAATATGAGGACTTTGCATCGGGTAAGGGAACTTTCTTTGTCAACTTAGTACCTACTGGTTAGTTTTATTTATTTCATTTTTCATTTTGCTTAAATGGCGTCTTCTTGGGTTTATGGTGCTCGTTAGCTATGCCTTGTACTGTATTGTGTGACTCCAGGCATGCATTCTTACTGTGATTTTTTTTACTTGAACTTGGAAGTTTTTTATATTTCTCGCCCAAGATATTAAGTACTTTATATTTCTCCACTATTTAATTACTCAAATCACAGCACTTTACTTTGAATGGGACGTATTTAACAGTGTGCTCCAAAGTGGATCCTAATTCTTAATATTAATCCATTGCTGTTGATTCCAGACAAGGTCTGACCTACTCCATCACTCCTTGAGTACTCCAGGTGTTAGGGCATGTGATGAATATACATCTGATTATGATCTCCATTGTCCATGTCTGTACCTTTTTGATATATGAAATCAGCCCGAGAAGATCCAAAAGGCAGAAGGTGTATACAATCATTTTTATCCTTTCGTTGAGTGATGCAAATGTACAATGGTCTAATCAAGTGCCTTTGTCCTTATCAAGATTGATTAGTAGCTAACAATATTGTGTAGGGTCTTGAAAATTTGACTAATCCAAATAGTGGAGAATAATCAAATAACCATAATCTAATTCCCTAGCATGATAAAATATCGGTTTGAGTTAGTGCATTGGTCGAGGCTTAGATTGGCACTTACCTTTAGGTATTCATACTAAGGTTTCCAAAACCGGTATGGTAACTCGGTCCGGTGAGTACTCACTGATATGGTACCGGTATGTACAAACCGGGCGGTATCGTGGGCGGTAGTGGCGGCAGCAGATGGCATCGTGGGCGGCAGTGGCGGCGGAAGCTTCGTTCTGCTGCTGCTGCAAGCTTTATTCGAAGTTTCCACACCGCTCGCTGCCTCCGCCCGCCGTCCACCCACGACCGTGCTCCGACGCGCGTTTTGGGAACGGCTGGCCACCGGACCGGTACCGTGTTGTATTGTATGGACCGGTACCGTGTTGTATTATACGACACGGTATTGCAATTCTTGATTCATGCGCATGATGCTATTGCTCTGACCAATATCATGGATATTTTTTTAATACTTTTTGAACTATATAATCTTTGATAACCCCTTGTTTTGAGTATTGTTTCTTGCTTAGACTAGTATGCACGAGTCCACCATGTGTGTATGATTATTTAAATGTAACAATATGATATTTATATGGTAAAAATGTTGCACACACAATTGTTACTGACTCTATAATACATATGTCTAAGCAATTGTCTGATTCGACAAAAAGCAAAGAAGAGCTTTGGTGACATGTAGGAAAGTGTAATTAACAGGTATAATGTGATATTTGCAAATTCTTTTGAAAATATCAATTTTTTCTTTCAAAACACTTGAAACTTTCGAAAGAATTTCTACTTCTATTGTCATGGGTTTTCATTAAAAAGGAGATGATATACAAGTCGCTATGGTAGCCCACACTGCTTGTATTGCTACACCACATAAATCTACGTCTCTGAATACCTACATTAAGCAGCCTTTTGCATTGGATTTAATTTAAGTGCATGAAGCTCTAAGATCTACTAATCAATGCTAGATTCTATAACGAACACTTGTCAGGCATGTCAAATGAAGCAAACAAATTTAAATGATGCGACATTGATGAAGATTCTAAGATGATGCCATAAAATCAATCTTCATCTCAAGGACTCTACTTTTTGTACATTCAAGCAATTTCTAATAGATATTCTATCCTTGTTCTAACCAAGATATTGTTGTTATTTTGTGTTATGTACGAATTAGTTTCTTATTCTCTTGGTTTAAAACAACAGTCTTTACATCTTTTCATTAGCTCTGTTGCAGATGCATCCTTCCTTGATCAGTGGTCGTTTGATCAATTTTACAGCCTTCTGAATAGATCTCATAATGATCCTAAATTATACCAGTTGCTCCGACAGGATAGATTGGTGATATTTTTGCACTTACTTGGCTGTGATACAAATGGTCATGCACATAGGCCATATTCATCCATTTATCTAAACAACGTTAAGGTTGTTGATAAAATTGCAGAAGACATGTACAATCTCTTGGAAAGCTATTTCAATGACAATCAGACAGCATACATCTTTACAGCGGATCATGGAATGAGTGACAAAGGTTTGGATAAATATTTGCAGAATTTCCTCTTTTACCTTTATTCTTATCATTTGATCTTGTTGGCTCCCATATAATTTTGTTGTTCATAGTGCAGTAGCGGGTCCAGCATGGCACTTTTGTTGACTAAGTACAGCTTTGTTTTGAGTTATAGTACATTGCAATTAGCTCATAAAAAGATCACTATTTTCGTTTAAGGTTTCGTTGATCATTCATTGGAAAAATATAAGCCCTGAGGGAAAGGAATAAGTTTATATATTTATGGTTTAACATGGTTTCTCATTGATGCATAGACCCCAAGTGATTTTTTTCATGGGTTTTGCACAAATAGGCCCATAATGGGAGAATAATGTGAAAATCGAATTTTCAAACTCATGATATCAGATATGCCATTCTCCATTATACATATAGTTGTTAAAATCGCGATGTGTAATGTAGATTATCTGATCCTACATTCCGGATCATTTGAATTATTTAGAACATAACTAGGAATGGAAAACAAGTAGGAACGGTAGGATTGGTATTCCGGATTATAGGATCAATAGGATCGATTACCTGTTTTGTGTTAATAACTTAAATATAATTGGATTTGTACCATTAAACCAAAGCCTCTTTATGCATTAATGCTAAAATCCTAATTATGCTAGTTCAACTAATTATGAGTGTTTAAAAATCAAGTCTTTATCTGTACAGCTGTACTAAATATCAACTGATAAGTAGATGTCTCAAGGGTAAATAGTCTCAAGTCTCAAACTATTGAATTAAGTTTTAGATATTTTGCAAAGCTTATCTTAGAGAAAATCAAATGTTATTTAATTACATAATCTCATTAACATCCATAGAGTATAAGTAATGTTACACAATATACTTCCCTTATTCATGATCCATTAAATTTTAATGCTTTTCTTAATGTGTAGTTTGGAATCTATGTTTCTTTCTTTCTATTTATTTTGTTACCTTTGATCGAATTGGTTGGTTGTAAAATAGTTAATTTTCATTTTTAAATGTTCTTTTTAAATTTTATCTTATATGAATGATTACAAAAAATATATAATTTAGTTAGTTACAAAATTACTAGTTCATAACTGATAAATTTTTTTTTGATAATGCTAAAATTACTCTTGGTATATGAATATATTTCAATTTGGGTTATAGGATCATAAGATTCAAAACAACTTACTAATAACCTTGCGTATAAATACATCTATTTATATATATATATATATATATATATATATATATATATATATATATATAACATTGATCCATGGGTAAGATCTTAAGAGATATAGGAACTATAGGATCGTTGACTATGTGTAAAATTCACTTACTCCAACTTGTTAACTTACTAACATGAACCCATAAGTTATTTAAATAATTATAGTAATAAAATACACTTGTTTCATCCTCTTATTTTATTTATAGCCTCTATTGACCAACAATACTTATACATTATTGCTAACTTATCTTCTACTGGTTTCTTTTGTTGATTCATGATCCATATGACAAGCATTTTCAATGAACATTTTGACAAATGCCTCAATGAATAGCTTCAACAAATGCTTTAATGAACAATTTTGAATAATTGATTCTTCAACTATTAAAAAGGTGTATCTTACATTTTTTAAATTTTATTATTCTTGATGTTATCTTTACCATTTTTATTATTGTCCCTATCGTTTTTGTTAGTCATCTTCCTTTTGTCTTCGTAAGCTAACGGTAATTCATTAAGTTACATCATTGTCTTAACTTCATTGAGTTCATTGTAGTATGCCGATCTTCAAAACTTTATTATCCTTTTCATATTTGTGAACTTATTTTCATCACCTTCATCTTACAATTGCAAGTAATATTTAATTGTAGAATTAAAATATTGTGTTGGACTATTATAATATCTCTTAATTCCTAATAATTTAGAGCCTATGATTGTTTTATTGAGTTTCATTAGGAAAATATTACTAATGCACTAGATAAATTTATACTTGCTACTTAATTATTTGATTTGTTTGATTGTTGTTAGTTTTAACATAGTAAAAATGCATAATTTGGTTGGTTACAAAATAGTAAAGGTCTTAGTAGTTAATGCATGATAAACATTTATTTTTTTTCTATAGTTAAAATATCCATATTACTTTTTAATATATGAATATAGTTTTTAACAAATACATTTTTTGCTTTTGGGTAGGATCTTACAATCTGAACTTCAGAACCTTTCATGTTCCAGTAGGATTTCAATCCAAACAACCTTGAGCTTACAAGCTGATCCTAGAAAGCCTCTACTCTTTTTAGGTAGGATCTCAATCCTAACAAGCTTTTTCCGACTTCCAAAAGCTCCTAAATGCCATTATGTCATTTAGTGCTCTTGTAGAAAGTTTTACTGTAGATGATGACCAATTGCTCAATAAGTGTGAGACAAGTTCAGTTGCACATGACTGCAAGAAAAACAACTTTAGTTAGAATTACAAATCAAATACTAAACACATTAAGTATCCTGAATCTATCATACTACAACTATAAAAAATTTAGATAGTAAGTAGTTGCAATAATTTATGAAACACAGTTATTTGATTTCATGACTATTAGAAATTAGAATATATATTTTTGCCAATGGCAAGTAAGGAGGTTTATTAATAATAGAGAAAAAATATAGCGTTAAAGTTTCAGACACATTCTAAGTGGCCATTTTACAAAAGTTCAAAGAAAAAATTTTGTGAGAGTTTCCTTAGGCAGGTACTTTGTATAAAAGATACCAAGGGAGACAAATCAACAATCATTCACTTTTATCATCCACAATACCGAGGATTGGAAAACCGGTCCGGCTTCTCATGCATCCACCGCGGGCAGAAGCTTTCTTCGAAGCTTCCTTCACCGGCGGAAGCAAGGTTGTCAGGATCGAGATCCTATCTAGGAACGATAAAGACTTTATAGGATCGGAACGTAGAATCGGATCGTAAGATCGTAAGATCCTACTAAATCACTTAAAATATATAATTTTTTAAAATATATTTATCTAATTAGATTTAAGAGTATAAAAAATATTTTAATAAGCAATATTATATATATATATATATATATATACTATTATTCATATGTATTAATTGTATAGTATAAAACAATGAAATTGAATATTTGTGAGGTAATGGTGATGGAGATAAGTTAATAGAAAATGAATATAATAATGATGTACAATAAAACTAGAAACAACAAAGACATGCAGTGAAATGAAGACAACACATAAAAACATAAAAAATGATGAAGATAAGGATATGCATTATAATGACAATAACAAATATTATAAATTTTATTCTAATAAATAATAAAAGTAGACAAATATAGTTGTAGATGATAACGAGCTTAAGTTGATGAATATTGGTAAAAAAAAATAAATAATGACAATTAAAGATGAAAAATTACATCACATCAATTAAAAGTTTTTAACATAATAGATTATTGATTTTTAGTATAATATGAATTTATTTTACCTATTAATTTATGATCGAGTAGGATCGATGGGATCGTAAGATCCTACCCGTTCCTAAGACCCAGATCGTAGGATCGTAAGATTCTACCATATTTCAGATCCTATATTCGTTCCGGAACGGTTTGCCTAATTTGGGTCATAGGATCGGAAGATCCTAAGACCCGGAACGCATTTTTGATAACCTTGGGCGGAAGCTTTGTTCGAAGTTTTTTTCATCAGCAGAAGCTTTGTTCGAAGCTTCCTTCACCGGTGGAAAAATACAAGCATGTACCGACAGTTTTCTTCCGTTCTAGTACCAGTTAGTCATCGGACTGGTACAAACCGACAAAACTGGTCGGTGCTAGAACGGTTTTTTGATCCTTGCACAATACATATCAAACAAGTCCATATGGGAAAATTTCAAAAGACAAAAGTACATAACACAACAACAACACTAACAATCTCAAGGCCCGACCACAATTTATAGAAGCAGGTATTGTACCTGTTTGCCACTTCCACCCTCTCAAGTCATAAGTTGGGGAATAATTGTGGGCTTCCCAGGTCATCACAAAATGGAGAGCTCTTAGGTATAATTTAGAAGATGTAACCTGCTTCACCTTGGACTGGACAACAGAGGCAAGCTTGAGGAGCACTTGTCGTTGCCCCTTATTTGTGCTATGCAAGGTGCGGCTATTACGTTCTTCCCAAATGTAATATATAAATCCGGTGAAGAGCATCTTTTTAACCACGAGGAAAGTTATAATGTCATGCTAGGCTGTACTGAGCCAAGTGATGATTGAGGGGCGATGATTATTTTGACATAATCTTTAATGATTTTCCATGCACGCCAAATAATCGAAAAATAGATGGGTAAGATTTCAACTTGACAAAGGGGACATCCTTGAGCACTTGTGATACCTCATTTGCATAGTTTGTCAAGTGTTTTCAATTTTTGCAAGTAGACCATCCATGCAATAATAGAAAATCTGACCCTTGAACCAAACAAGGACATACTGGAACACCGGTTCCTGCTCGAATTAACTCTTAATAAGCCAAGGCGATTGAGAACTTACTGAACCAGGTGGGCTTCCATTCGATTATGTATGTTCTTGATCATTGTGGTGCTTGTCAATCTGTTCATTTGTTTTCAATGTCGGCTTTTCAACATGGCACACCAGGATTAAAATATTGTCGCTAAGAATCAAGCTGTATATTCATATTATTGTCATTTTGTTTTATATGATGCAATTCAGACATTTTTAACACCCTGGATATTTTTTGGAAAATGTTTATCAAACTATCCGTAACAATTGAACTGACCACTCCAATGCTTCTATCTGAGGGCTCACTTTTATTTTTGCTTCAGCCATGTCATCCCTAATTCTTAGCTAATACCTTTTCCTCTTATGTTTGCAAGCTTTCATTAACTACATGTTTTATATGCTTTTCCTTATTTTTTGACTATAAAATCAAAAGGAGTCTTCTCCAATCGGACTCTACACAGCCATTTGACTGCCTCCTGACAAGCAAATATGAAAAAAATTATCTTAGGGAGTCATGGGGATGGCCATCCTTCCAATACAGACACTCCACTTGTGGCATGGGGAGCTGGTATTAAGAATCCCAAACCATTGACTTATGATAGCCATGTTGATGATGATTTTCGTTTTATTGATGATCATAAACATGACATGCCTACACCCATTGGATGGGGACTCAGAGGCATTGAAAGAGTGGATGTCAATCAGGCTGATATTGCACCCTTAATGGTAACTTTATGAGCTCTTGAGTAATTTTAGTTCCGTACTTAAGCTGATTTTGTTTCAGAAGATTTCTTAAAATATATCCAAATTTTGTCAGGCCACTGTTGTTGGATTGCCATGCCCAGTTAATTCAGTTGGAAATTTGCCATTAGGTTATGTTAGTTTGAGTAAGGTAATATTTCAACCTTTTCACTTTCCTGTAACTAAATAATACTAGGACTTGTGGCTATATTATCATTAACACAATCATGTTTGATTGAATTTGTGGGTCTTGTGTTAACAAAAATTTTTCATTTTTCATTAAATTATTTTCTTTGTATTAGTAAACAATCTTATTGTTTGTATTCCTGAGGCACCTCTTTCCTGTTCTTGTCAAGTAGGTAGAAGAAGTTGAAGCTGCTTTGGCAAATACAAAGCAAATTCTTAATCAGTTTCTACGGAAATCACGTATCCTACATCTGAAATACCACTATACAAATGCTTATAGCATATTGGTTTGTTTCAATTAGCCCAATATAAGAAACTATATCTCAGTTCAAAAAAGAATTTTCTTTAGATGTTCCATGGTATTGATGATGTCCTGCCGCCTTCCTAGATTTTGCAATTTTGCAATATATTGTTTGTTCAATGATACTCTGAAATTTGAATTCGTTTATAGTTATCCATTATATTGATGAGTCCCTGAACTTTCCCAGTTATTGTCTTGCTTATGTTCTATCCATAAATGATCTTGGTTCTTAACTTTGTTATAACTTAGAAAAAGACGAGTCAACCTTTTTATGAATGAAAGTTGGGAGGTATCTGTCTTGGAGTGCTACTTTTACGTGTTTAACACAGATATTCTTCCTCAAGCTATTGGTGCTTGAAATTTTAAGGTGGCTTGGCAAGTCTTATAGCAAGACCAGACCTATATGTTAATTAATGATACAAAAGAGTTAGGGTTTTTTTTTTTTCCTGGAATTATCTTAAGTGTGATCTTATTCCACCAAGCTGCATTTACATGTGTCTATGTGCAAATTTATGTCTTTGCTGTAGAAAGGCAGATACCTCCCAGAATATTCTACATCTCATTGATTTCCTTAACCAAGTTTTTAGAGCTAAAACAAATTAGTTCACTATACTTCAGGCCATACAAGCCTTTAAAAAATTATTCATATTTTCTTGGGCAAATTGAAGATTTTATCGCGGCAAGGGACTATGAAGCTGCCATGAAAGCTTGTCATACTCTGAGGTCTATGTCACTTGCAGGCCTTCATTATTTTCAGACTTATGACTGGTTGATGCTAATGACGACAATTATCCTAGGTTACATTGGATGGATGATAAATTTAATAATTCATGTGCTGCAGTCTTACACTATTCTGGATAGCCTTTCCTTGAAGAAAACTAAAGAATCTTCTCGCAGAATCACCAACAAGGTTTGAACTTTGCACCAATTAACTCAGATACTTCATAAAGTTGTATTCATAAAGAAAGATTTTTTTTTGCATATATATGCTCTTGGAATTTGATTGTGAAGTTTTAGCGCATGATTAATTTGATGTCTGTCCAAGTATTTTAGTTGATAAAAAAAGAGATAATCTGTACTCTGCGGACAATGCATATGGATTAAGTCAAAGTTTTTTGATTTTTTGTGCTCTACTTGGCTACGTAGATTGCATTGGAGACATCAACATCGCTCACCCTTAAACATTCAGTTGATTCAATAATTCTGCTTTAACATTCTTGCTGAACTTCTTGTTAAATGATAAAACTTTTAATGTGTTAAATAATATAATTAATCTTAAATGTAATTAAACTTGAAATGAAGGTATTAATATTTAATCATGATTAAGTTTTATTTTTGATTCTCACTTGAATGAAATATTGAATTTAAAGATTGATGCATACAAACTTATATTTGAGAAGAAATAAAAGTGTTAGAGAGGATAGAGTTAGAGAATGAAAGAGCTGAGACGTCTCAGTGTAGAGTGCTCGAGGGAGTCTCTCCAAGAATAAAGAGGGTTGATTGATTGGAGTTTGAGAAGGATTGGAACAGGAAAGGCAATCAAGCCAGTGTATAAGGTATTGATTTCTTGAGCGTTCTTAAAACTGCAAATTGAAGCCAAAACAGCTGTTGGAATTCATCGAGTGGCTAGTTCCATTATCTAGCGGGCACATTGATAGGCGTGCCTCCAGTCCATTCAGTATTACCCTGGTTACATAACGGAAGCCTGTGGGATGGTCTCTATCACTAGTACAACTGGGTAACTGGCAAATAAACTAGTTCAGGTTCACTTGTATGTGCAATTTCTTGGATCGTGTGTCTGCTAGTATAAAATTGGAAGAGGAGTTTGGTAATAGGTCCAGGTGCTGACAAAGTCTAGTAGTTCAATGTTATTACAGTTTCGTTGCTCAGATCCTGTTTTTTGTTTCATCTACTCAATTGTAATATGATGATGAGTTAGCCTCTATTCTGCATCCAGTTGTTTTTGTATAAGTATATGTTTTTTTCAACCAATTGTAGCTGTTTTTCTTGACATCCTTTCGATCTTGTTTACTCATTAAATTTGTATTTATAATCTGTCAATTATTTTACTTGTGTTTTGACTTCTACAACAAAATTTATTTGTTTCCGATAAAAAAAATCTGTTTCTCTTTGCAGGTTTACCTGGGTGGTTGCATGTTGATGAGTTTATTGTCTGTTATTCTTTATCTGGAGAACTCTCCTCTTCTTTATCATGCCTATGTTTCAATGACAGTGTTCCTGTGGACACATATTCTTTCTAAGCTCCAGTTTATAAATGCTATATGGAAAGAAGTGACTACTAAAAGCTGTAAATCTAATATGAAGATATTAGCCATTCTGATCATTTCATTCTGCATTCTTGAATTTCTGGTATGTTTCTAATATTTCTTTTCCCACTTTTATCTAACAACAATTGTCTTTTATTTTTGTATTCTAAGTTCCAGATTTGCTGGTACAGGTGGCTAGCTTTTCTCACAGGATGTTGTATACCTGGTTTTTTCTTGTGGCCGGGTTAGTTGCGGCATCATATATATTCTTAGTTCTCCCAGGAAGATATATGCTCACGATCTACATATGGTTGTCCTGCTGGTTGTTGTCGATTTTCACTTTGATGCCTGCAGAAATTCCTGACAATAACCCTTTAGTGTAATACTCATACTCCTTTTGGTTTACCTTCTGCATTTTTGTGATGGTAGTATTCACTACCACTCTATCAGGAAATATGATTCTGATTTCCTAAATCTTATAATTATTTTGTTAATATCATGACTACGTTGTTCTTTATATTGCTTATGATTTTTGATGTCAAACCAAATTATTTTGCCTTTCGTATTGCTCAACTTTTTGTTTGGGCATGATAATATGATATCTTTTATGTATAGAACTTACTTGCTTTAACAAATAATCGTATAATAAAGAAAGTAAATAATCATATAAGAAAGATAGAAAATTGCACAATTGGTAGGGAAAAATAAAATAAATATTAAGGCTTTTCTAATGAGAAAATTGACTAATTAACTTGGTTAAGTATAAATAATATGACAATTTGAAAATGTTTAAATCCAAATTAATGATAGTAAGCTCTCTCATTTAATATAATATTTCTCATTCCACTTTCTATATTAGACTAAATCAAGGTAGCATAATCTCCACCACTTATGACTTATTATCAAGAAAGAGCCTAAAGTCTAACATACTTACTATGTGTGGTAAGTCCAATTGTGGCACCATCATCCATTATGCTTACGACTATGTTCACTCTATTACCATTTTGTTCCGAGTGTGTGCCTACATCTCAAGGGTGAGAAAGGGGTGGGGTTGGGGGCAAGTGAACATATCGGAGTCAGAGTGGACAAGGCAACAAGCAAGTAAGAACAAAAATATGCTTTTACGAATAGTGAGCGAAAGCGAATGGACACATGGAATCCAAATATAGGTACAATGATGGTTTGTGGGAGTCTATTTGAAGCGGATTGCAAACAAAGACAAGAGAAGGATAGCACTTTGACGCAAGTGGATTGAGAACTTGACATGCCATTAGACACTAGCTGGAGGTTATATTATAAAAAGAGTGAATGAGCGAATCACAAACTATGCAAGAACAAAGGCGTTCATGTAGGTGATTGTCAGGAAAGAGAAAATGGCAACATGAGAGGCACTACCTTCTTGGCTTTTAATTCAATTGATTCCTTCAAAACTTTTTGCAAGATATGGAGCCCTCAGCACTCTTAGACCGGCAGGCAGGCTTCTCCAAAACTTAAGATATAATTACTTAATCTGAGGCTATTCCGAGCTAACCACTAGTGGGTGGTTTAGTGCTGTTTAGAAAGGAATTTGCTCTAATGCAACCATAAATGTTTCCTTAAAGTTGTCTTCAAAGTATGGATATCCCTACCAGCAAGTAAGGTTCAGAGATACATAATATAGTGTTTCTAGTAGGTATTGGTACATTCTGAACTGAGTCATACCTTGTCTGCACAACATCTAGGTCAACTTTTTGCCTTTGCGAACCCAATCTGAGTTTCTGCACTGTGCTTAGTAGCTGTTGGCATATTGCATTTTCATGAAGTTGCAATCGTCTTGCCATGATAGTTTTTGATAATTTTATTTTACACTAGGGCTATTTTTCCCAGAATATCTTGCTTAAGTTATTTGCTTTTTTTTTCCTCTATATGGACGTGGTTTCTCTGTTCTTATATAATCCATCCAAATTTATCTTAGAACCACTTCTACTCCTTTTCCTTTTTGTGATTTAAGACATGGGAGCTCTTTTTTTCTTTTTTACTTTTAGAATTCATTGAATCTAAAGCGCCATTTTCCTGAATTGTCTGTTGCTTCAAGCCACTTCAAAATTTATTGTTACCCAAGACAACTTCGTTCTGGAACAGCTGAATATGGTTTTCGTTTATCTTCAATGATTTTAAGCTTTGGTCATCAGAAAGTTATTTAAAATAATACTATCATCAGATAATTATGAAGTGATGTTTAGATGGTTGAGAGCTCTAATTAGGATGCAAAACGCAGAATTGCTAGCGGAACTCTGGTAGTTCTACTTGGAATGGCTTCGCGGTGGTATAGCTCAAGCACTGCAGGAGATAAGTTAAGGTTATACATTATCCATATCGGTAAGAGTTCTCAGTTCCATAAGCTCTTCCTTGTTCAGGTAAATGGATAGAAAAGTCGACAATTCTTTCTTTTGTAGTAGATTGATTTCAGGTATTTCATTGATAATTTTAGTGCTAAACTTAACTTTTTCTTGAACTAGGCTATTTTAGTTGTGTTATCATCAATAATGGTGTGGTTATCCACTTCTCATAGAACTGCAAAGAAAGAGCTGCTCCCAGTGCACCAGTTAATTAATTGGTCTATATCTGGTATTCTGAAATCTTGATATTTATTTATTGTTTATATTTGATTATTATATACTATTAAGCTAATATTTTCCCTGTGATTTCGTAATGTTACTAAATTCATGTGTGCCTCTCTTTTTTATACTATTGAAGAGTTAACAAAGGATCATATGTAGCAAAACCTATTTATTGTCATGTGTCAACTAATATAAATAGTTCAGATCATCGTTTAAAGTTTTGGTCTGTATTGGTCGAAATTTTGGTCCCCGCGGCGAGCCACCGAGCTCAGACCATATGTTGGAGCATTGAGCTTTAATGGGAACCGGAACGGGAGCGCGAGGCGGAAGGGAGCGGAGCGGGAGCCGGTTTCGTTCGGTTTTTGAATGGTACCGACCGGTTCGCATCGGTCTGGCACCTAACTGGATCGAGCTGCCGGACCAAATTTTTAAACCATAGTATAGATGTCTAATCTTAATAATGAGTATAAGATACGACATGCACACCAGAGTGGATTTGTTTCAAGTGCTTGAATTGATAGTATGATATCCCCTGGTTTCTATGTTGTCGCATACTGGATAAATAACTGCAAAATTATATTGGTAATCTCTTACATGGTTCAAAAATCCAGTCCGGTAGCTCGGTCCGGTGAGCTGCCGGACCGGTACCAGACCGGTACCGGACCGGTACCGTGCCGGTGGTACCGACGAAGAGGGTGACGAGCAGGCGGCGGAAGAGGGTGACGGCGACGCAAGCGGAAGCGGGCCGCCGAGGGAAGCTTCGAACGAAGCTTCCGCCGCCCGCCTGCATGCTCCGCCTGCTCCCCACCTGCATGCTCCGCCTGCTCCGCCCTTTTCCGGTGCCGGTCCCTCACCGGACCGGTACAAACCGGAGGTACCGGCCGGTTTCGGACCGATACCTCAAACAAGCTTAAGCCTTTAGGAAAAGCTTAATGTCTATATATCTATAATCTCACAAGCTGGGTCCACGAACAAGAATAAATAATCATGTTATTGTGCATATCAATCTTAAATGCTTAATAAATTGCATGTGTTTTTTGGAGCAAAACTTGTGATCTGCTGCTTTAAAGATTGTCTTGTTGCTGTTGTAGAGTATGTCATCCTTATTGTAAAAGACCTCAAGCAGAGTTTGTGACTAATGATACTAACTCAATACGGTTATTTTTTAAACAGTTGTTTCAATGATTATACCATTATTTTCACCGGCTAATATTCTCTCTCGTCTTACGTCTATATTCATGGGGTTTGCTCCACCGTTTCTGCTGTTGTCAATCGGGTAATGGAACATAGCCGTGTGTCATGCTAAATATCACTCCCACTCTTTAGCTATCTGAAAGTTTACCTACTTTTTTTGCATGCTTTAATCTCTTTGCAGTTATGAAGCTGTCTTTTACAGTGCACTTGCTTTAGTACTCATGGCATGGATATTGCTTGAGTGTGCAAACTTATATTCTGCTGAATACCAAGGATCTGGACGTGCGAGGAATCTGGAGGATAGCCTGATTAGTGGCAATAAAGAAAAAAATCTGCAGTTGTCTGATCTAAGAATTCCTGTGATTTTTGTAAGACTCTACCTTCTATTTGCATCTAACATAAGTGTTTTTCATCCTCAGGATCGAGCATCAGATATTGAATATGAAATTATATTTGAACATATATATTATCTTGTTTTGTTGTCATAACTTTATCTTCCTTTTATATCCATGGTGGTCATTCTAGTTGGTAATATTCCGAAACTGAAGTGCATTTTAATCATGAGAAATATTCATCTTCGCACCAATTACCTACTACTGTTCTGTATTTGTCTTTGTGACACAAGGACTATGATTTACTTGTACAATTTGCCAAATGCAAAGTCCTGCAGCTTACTTTATTTTTCACACACACTCTTAGATATTGCTAGCTCCTTATATACTCTTGAATTTGGTGAGACCTTTCTCCCCTGATTCTTGCATGACCGAAGTCAGTGACTTTGTTCTGCACTGATAAAAGTCATAAATTTAAATCTTATGCTTATGGTATGAGCATAAGTGCTGATGAGAAGTATGCATCATGCTTATGGTATGAGCAACTAGTTTGTGATACAGTTGGTAGGGAAAATGAACAGATGATGCCTAGTCTTCATGTGGCTATACAAATCAAAATCATGGAGGCCTACATTAGATTTATTTACTTGAGTGCCTTGGGTCGGATGGAGAGAGGTGAAAGCAAGGCTAGGTAGTTTGATGTCTTGGATGTCTGGCCAAGCTTAGATACTTAAGCATCTCCTTAATGGAGTTTGTACTTGGATACCTAGCCACCATATGAGTGGAGCTACTGGAAGGAGGGAGGTAGTTGGCCTTGGGACATCTTTGGTTTGGTGGCTCCAGTCAGACATCTGAGTCTCAAGTTTCCGTGAGTAGGGTATCATGCTTCTTGGGCCTTGGCAGCTTGGAGGCTCAGTTTAGTTGTGTCATTTTTGCTTCATGTCATTGAGTATTTTGGATATTCAAGGGCCTGAACTGGCCCTTTTTAATCAATTTTTTTTTCCTAAAAAGATGGCTTAAATACTTGTTCTTCATTTCAAATTTTATGTTTCAGAGTTAACTTGATATGTTAAATGATTAAAGTCTAGAAACTTATTTAGACACAAATTTCATATTTAAATTTCTAGATGGATCTTTTTTGCTATATTATTAGGATAATGTAAATGGGTTTCAAATGGAACAATATCAAAGAAATAGTAAGCAAATATGGGACCCAACAGTCTACTGCTTTAGACTTTAGAGAAGTAGAAAGTGAACAAGGTGGAACCATTTCTATAACACATTTATCATTGCCTCGTGCTAGAAGAAAAGAGAAGAAATTTGGACGAGAAATATAATGATACTATATTGTAAATAGAGCTCATCAAATTACAAAGTACAAGTAAACTTTATATATATATATATATATATATATATATATATATATATATATATATATATTTCTTTACCATATATAAATGGCTATCTAATATGACTAGATCTAATATGAATATTTCTAATTCTACTATTTCTAATGCTCCTCAAGTTGGAAGCATATATGACAATTATGTCCTACTGGACATCAAAATTAGATTAGAGAAGGGATAGTGACACAAGTTGAGAGAGGGCACCAACATAGAAGCGATGAAGTTGGTAGAGAGCCTATAAACACAAGAGTTGTAGTGCAGTAACATTGCCTAAGAACTTGCTGAGAGCAGTGACAAAGACAACAACAAAGCACGAGAACCTGCTGTAAAGGACGAGAATAACAATAAATGCAATGATGTTAGCTTAGACTTTAGAGCATACAAGAGAACTAGAGAAAAAAGAGCAAAAAAAAACTATTTTATTTTATTTTTCTTTTTGAACTTTGTAAGAAAAAAATAAACACCAATTTTGATAGTGAGTAATAGTGATAAATCTCTGGAATTATATATTCATTTAATGACATCTAATCGAAGATCAGAGCTTGGCTTTGGAAAATCAGGTTTAATTTGCTAGGGATGGAAGTTTGGATTGTCAAATGATTCTTTCGGTATAGGTGATCTAACTTGGAATAGTTTAGACTGTTGAATTGTGAACTGGATTAAAAAATCCTTACTAGATTGGGTGGGCTGAGATAATTTGGACTGACTGGGCTAAGTCTGGTCTGGTTTGGATGATTAGGCTTGACTCAAATTGAAGAGGGCCCCTCTGATGAGTCTATACAAGTCTGACTTTAATTTGGATCCAACTTGTAACATCTTGTAGTAAAGAGGCTGGTGGTGGCTTTATCCAGTATATAGCACGGAAGCAGCAAGGCAAAGCAATGATGCGGGTACAACAGCCTAGGGTTTAGGTTGGTGGCATTGTAGAGTAGATTGGTAGCAAGCCGAGTAGAGTTCAAATGGCTATCAAAGGCTGTTGTGGGTAACTACCCTTGCCTCGGGCGGTGCCCTCATGGCGATCCTTGAGTTTGGTTTGCCGCCAGAGCTTCAGTCAAGACATCGCTTGGGTATAAATCCTTTGGTACAAATCCATGTAGGGAATAGGCACGAACATGATGTTGGAATCACGGGCAATGGTGTAGTAGCGTAGTCTAGGGTGGAGAATGTTGCTAAGAGAACCGGCAAACCTCACCGCCAAGGACACGAGGGTCTCAATGAGGATGGTAGGTTACTGGGGGTGCATATGCATGAGGCTACTTCGTAAGAGGTGATGTGGTCAACTGTGGAGCAAGGATCAGAATTCGACAGCAGCAACGACAGAAAAAAAGATTTTGGAAGAGATGTACGATGTTGTGGATGGAGACAGCTCTTCTCAATGGAGTAAGGAGATGGTAACACCAACAACTAGGGTTGGAGAAAACTTTGAGTGTCCTGTGAAGAAAAAAAATTAAGGAACTTGCACTGCAACCTATTAGAGGGATATCATAATGATACTATAAATAGAGCGCATTTCTATATATAAAGGTTTCAAGTACAAAAATAACAGTATTTTAATTATTCTTTATTGTATATTGGTGACTATAATATGACTTTTTTAAAGAGTAGAACTTTACTTAGCTTTAACCAGCAGTATCACAAAATATAAGGTTCGCCAATTCAAATGGCCAACTATCGGTCTAGATTAATGACCTCATATTCATCCTTGCAAATATAGCTAACCAATTTGCCACACAATTGCAGTTTCTACCAACTGCATGACACTGAAACCTATTAGTAGCAGCTAAGAAATTTATCTCATCCATTAGTGCTTGAACTTCCGCCGGCGGGTACAAAAATTTTCATGTTATGAAGTTTATCGCTTCCGCACAATCTAACTCGATGGAGATTCTCCTGTTGCTCCACTCCTGTGTCAGATGTACGAATTGCATTGCCGTCTTGATCGCCATAAGTTATGAGTATAAAACTGATGGACTTTGACGATATGCAGCTACCGCCTCCTCCAATGCTTCCCCTTTGTTATCTCTGATGATGTATCCAATGCCTGCGTGGTTGGAATTCTTCATCCATGCTCCATAGTCCATCCGTGTAAATAGAGTCGATCCATGGATGGTGGTTCCCATTTGTATCCTCCTTTGATCCTCCTGCTCTCCCATTGCCTGTCTCTAGCTCCTCCATTGTTGTCTTGACACTTGCCACCGCTTCCCTACTCGTTCATGTCGGGCTCACAGTCTCTCCCAGGAAGACATTTCTATTCCTTGCCATCTAAACTTGCCGAAAGGTAGTTAATATTTAGAGTCCGCATTTTCAGTGTAACATCCTTCAGCAATCCAGCTTTCTTTCCTCGAATGGTGCGGTATGCCTCCAAACAATATGACTCTTTTCAATATGACTATTTTTAACACTACTATTTCCTTTGATCAACACCTCAAAAGGGATAAAATACATGTTTTCCTAGTCTTTTCGTAGCTTACAAAACCTTAAAGACCTTAGGTTAATGAATCATACTTTCCTAGTAAGTGAGCCCAACAAACAATAAATAAATAAAATGAACCAAATATTTCTATTTTGTGTCCATTGTGTCTTACAGTATAATCAACTAGCCATCATGAACAACTAATTATATGCCAAATTTTGTAGCCATCATGTCATATTGGTATTCGGATGGTTCTTGGGATCTACATGGAAGATCAAATATGTTATCCCATTATACTGCCTTGTGGATCATATGGACTTGAGTATGCCAAGATCACCAGACTTCTCTTTTTCTTTATCATGCTATGGATTAGATATTAATTTGATGTTGAAAGTCAAATCCCCAATACTGTTCCTCAATCACGTTAATATTTAGGTAATTGAAATTTAGGCTGACCTTGTTGCTGGTCTATCAATTTCTGTTTTCCTGAGTTGAAAGAAAAGAGAGGAAAATGTATTTTATAATCATGTTAATCAACAAAGTGATGTGAGATATACTGATTCTATGGCAAGAGATGTAAGCATGGATCGAAAAGCCGGCCGGTTTGTACCGGTCCAGCGAGGGACCAGCACCTGACACAGCTTCGGAGCACAGTTTGACGGACGGCGGCGGCGAGGCGACAGCGGGCGGTAGCTGCAGCAGGCGGAAGAAGCTTTGTTCGAAGCTTCTGCTGCCACTGGAAGCTTCGTTCGAAGCTTTCGCCGCCTTCGGAGCTTCCGGACGAAGCTTTCGCCGCCTCCGGAAGCTTCATTCGAAGCTTTTGCTGCCGCCATAAGCTTAGCTTCCAGCGGCGACGGAAGCTTTGTTTGAAGCTTCCAGTGGCAATGGCATTCAGTCTCAACCTGTGTGCCCGTGTCCATACCCGTGTGTGCGCGCCACCTCAATCCACTATCCTCTACGTGTAGACATCCTGGGTCAACCTGTATATCAAACCTGCGGGGAGGGAGTCAGCATAGTCAGGCGTCACCCTGGCTAGCCGTTGAGCCGAGGCGCCACCCTCGAACTCACCCTCCTATCGTACCGGATCAGAATTAGGACTCGACGCCCTAGACGAAGTCCATCGTCCCCCGGTCCCTGGACCAACGACGCTTACGGGGTCATGCAGTCGCATGCCTAACAAACCCCTCTCATGGGTCAGTAGCTGATTAACGGTGGTGTCGACTACGGTGCGTCCACCACATAGAACCCCGACACGAACCACACCCACGTAGCGGGTCTTGACGCGCTGTAATCGAGACCTGTGTCAGCACCTCATAGTACCCCAGCTTTCGTGCCATCGATCATATGTCTAGGTTCGACCTGTGATCGTCACGCTTCTGTGCGCTAGGTTCGCTCGTATACGCCAGAACGCTATTGCGCGCTAAGGTTTCTACTCGCTTGCCCTCGTACTGAATCTAATGCACGTGCCCACAGCCCGTCCGTCGACCATAGGGATCAGATGCCTACTCGCAATGAGTCACCCAACAAGTGTGCAACGATCTCGTCGTCAGGCGGACTACTGCGTTGGTCCGCTCCATCCCGACTCACGGGAGAGCGAGCTCTCTACAAGAGCTCTGGCACCAGCGAAACCATCCCGTCGCGGAGGAGGTTCACTTGCAGTTGAGCTGCCGTGTCTATGACCAAATAGGGGGAGAATCTTTCGACACGTATGATCCGTCATACAATGACGTGGCCTCGTACGGACCAAAATGGTCTCATTCAATACAGGCCAAAGTGCCAAACCGTGAACATGGATAAGCATGTATAAGAAAATCACGTGCTGAATATATATATATATAAAAAGAGCCCACATGTTCACTCGGTCGACGCCCAGGGTGAGACGCCGATCGTAATATAGTCCTGAGTCCAAAATGGGGGTGCTCAAGCCCCGGGTGCCTAACATGCACCCCCACCCTCTGAAGTCGCCGCTCTCGGCGACTGGAGATGTAGATACTCCCGCACTTAGTCCTCGAACTGCCACAAATGCGCAGCCCGCTCCCAAGTGGCCTCCATGGGTGATGTACCAGCCCACTGGATCAGAAACTCCACACGCCCATGTCGGCCATAACCTTTGGTCCGGTGCAAAATAATCCACTCGATCTGACAATTGAACTGGGCGTGAATATTGAGCGGTGCTCTAGTGCGGTGGCCTCTGTCCACACCCTCAGGATCACTATAATATGGCTTCAGGAAACTCACATGAAAAATCGGGTGGAGCTTCATAGAGTTAGGAAGCCTCAGTCGGTAAGCCGCATTACCGACTCGTCCCACAACCTCAAAGGGACCCTCGTAGCATCTCATAAGTCCATGATGCGGATCTGAAGCCCAGGGAGACCTTACTGAATAACGGGCTTCGGTATCACTAAGTTTCCTGCTTTCAAAAGCCAAGGGGTGACCTTACTGAACTAGAACACCCCCAATAATCACGTCTGAGGCATCAGTATGAACCTCAAATGAGATAGAGAAATTGGGCAGCTGCAATACAGGGCCTGAAGAAATCCGAGCCTTCAACTCCATAGAGGCCTCCTACTACTCATTTCCCCAAATCCAGGGAGAAGCCTCCTTTAGCAGGCTAGATAAAGGGGCTGATAATTTAGAACATCTAGAAATGAACCTCCTATAAAAATTAACTACACCGAGAAAAGACCGTAGCTTGGTGAGTATAGTAGGAGGGGCCCAATCCATAATAGACTTGATCTTGGTAGGATCCATGCGGATCTGCCCTTGACCAACAGTATGTTCCAAAAACTCGATTTGAGAAGTGCCAAAGACACACTTCTTTTTCTTTAAGAGTAATCTGTGTTCTCGTAGTCTGTCAAAAACTGCCTGGAGATGGCGCAAATGCTGGGACATACAATCTGAACAAAATCATCTATATAGGAGGAGAGTACAGTGTTCATAAGGCGAGAAAAAGTGGATGCCGAACGGCCTCACCAAAAAGTCAAAGGACCCATATCGGGTAATACAAGTGGTTTTACTCTCATCTCCCTCAGCTATCCTAACTTGCCAATATCCAGAACGCAAGTCCAGCTTGGAAAATACTCGGGCGGGAGCGAATTGATCCAAAAGATCCGGAATGAGTAGAATGGGGTACCGGTCCCTAATGGTAATCTTGTTTAGGGCCCGATAGTTGACACAGAGTTGCATCGAACCGTCCTTCTTGTGCTGGAATAGCACCGGCACACCAAAGGGAGAATAGGACGGGCGGATGAACCCAGCAGCTAATAAGTCATCTAGCTGGCTCCGAAGCTCAACTAGCTCCGCCGGAGCCATTCGATACGACTGCCGATAAGGTGGAATAGATCCTAGGATCAGCTGAATACGATGGTCCACATCTCTCCAAGGAGGGAGCTCATGAGGGAGCTCGGCCGGAAGGAGATAAGCATAATCAGAAAGAATACCATGAAGCTCCTCGGGGACATCAAAAGAAGAAGGCTCTGCATCGGCATCAACAGCAACTACCAAAAAGGTAGGCTCACCACGGCGAAGACCCGTAGCCACGGCAGCAGAAGCGATGACCATATTAGCAGGGGCTTTCCTCTTCCCTCGAGTGGAGGAAGAGGCGCCTTCATCGGGGATAGTGATGCAAGGGAGAAAGCCAGGTGCTTTCTCATCTAGAAATTGTAGTCCATTAAGGTGGGGGACTATAGCTATCTTGGCCTTCCTAATTCCTAATGAGATCAAGGCCATCAAAATCATCCAGCTTCACCACCCTAAGATGGTGTCTCCCCGTCCATGGTCCAATACGCATAGGTACATCATAAGAGATGGAAACAAGTTTCTCCATTGTGTTGACTGTCTTCAGTTGGTCATCAAGTTGGGAGCACTTCAAATGAAAGTGCTCAACCAAGCAGGTAGCAACAAAAGCATAAGAAGCGTTTGTATCCACCATGGCGCGAGCCTCCACATCATCCACAAAAATAGGAACGGGCATAAGTTTCTTCATATGAGGAGCCATGGTGTACAACACCATGGGGTTAACGGCAATTGGCTCCTCAGCCTCCCTATGTTGCTCGACAGTTATAGTGTTCAGCCGAGGCTTCTTTGAGCACATTTTGGCATAATGCAGCCTGCCACAATTAAAACATCCTTGTGGCATTGTGGCGGAGCCGAAGGAGGAGCAGTAGCTGTTGAAGTAGGGGGCCGAGAGGAAAGAGGCGCCTTATAGGGAGTGCGCTTCTTCCCCTTATACACAGGAGGCTTACTCTTCATACCAGTTGAAGGGCCTTCTCTTTTGAAGGCCATCCGCTTCCTCAACCATGGGGAGAGAGAGACCCTGGAACGGACAAGAAAACCAGAAGAACGAGGCCTAGGCCTAGCAGTAGGCGGCCTCTCCGTGCGGAGATCAACAAGTAAGTTCGCAACTTCATATGTGTCTTGCAAAGTCTTGAAGAGTTGTTTCTTTAACTCTCTTAGAGCCCACGGTTGAAGACCCTTGAGGAAGGCATATAGTCTCTCAGCCTTCCCAAGTTCCTCAACTTCCATAATGGCACTAGCGAACCGTCTCACATAATCGGCAATAGAAGTGGTATGGTGAACAGCTGCCATCCTCTCTCGGGCGGGCCACTGCGAGTCTTCAGGAGTAAAGCGCCTTCTGAGTTCTTGTTTGAGGTCCTCCCAAGTAAATGGAGTGGACCTCTCCCTAAGAGTAGGGGCTAGCTGCGTGCGCCGCTAGAGTCTAGCATCTTCGGTGAAGTAAGCAAAAGCTGTCATGGGCTGATCTTGTGGAGCAATGTAGGCTGCTTTGAAGTAAAGTTCCATATCCCACAAAAAGTTCTCTACTTCTGTTGCCTGCCTTAGTCCCTTAAATTCAGTAGGTTCTGGGACCTTTCTCTTCACCACGGGAGGTGGAACAGGTGGTGAAATAACAGGGGTGAAGAGGAAAGCCCCTACTGATATGATCATCTCTTCCACTGCCGTGGCTACGGGTCTTCGTCGCAGTGAACCTACCTTTTTGGTAGTTGCTGTTGATGCCGATGCAGAGCCTTCTTCTTTTGATGTCCCCGAGGAGTTTCATGGTATTCTTTCTGATTATGCCGATCTCCTTCCGGCCGAGCTCCCTCATGAGCTTCCTCCTTGGAGAGATGTAGACCACCGTATTCAGCTGGTCCCAGGATCTGTTCCACCTTATCGGCAGCCGTATCGGATGGCTCCGGCGGAGCTAGTTGAGCTTCGGAGCCAGCTGGATGACTTATTAGGTGCTGGGTTCATCCGCCCGTCCTGTTCTCCCTTTGGTGTGCCGGTGCTATTCCAACACAAGAAGGATAGTTCGATGCAACTCTGTGTGGACTACCGGGCCCAAAACAAGATTACTATTAGGGACTGGTATCCCATTCCGCTCATTCGGGATCTTTTGGATCGATTGGCTCCCGCCCGAGTATTTTCCAAGCTCGACTTGCGTTCTGGATATTGGCAAGTCAGGATAGCTGAGGGGGATGAGAATATAACCACTTGTATTACCCGATATGGGTCCTTTGACTTTTGGTGATGCCGTTCGGCTTGACGAACGTGCCATCTACTTTTTCTTGCCTTATGAACATTGTACTCTCCTCCTATATAGATGATTTTGTTGTCGTCTACTTGGACGATATTGTTATTTACTCGGATTATATGTCCGAGCATTTGCGCCATCTCGAGGCAGTTTTTGACAGACTACGGGAGCACAAATTACTCTTAAAGAAAGAGAAGTGTGTCTTTGGCACTTCTCAAATCGAGTTTTTGGGACATATTGTTGGTTAAGGGCAGGTCCGCATGGATCCTGCTAAGATCAAGTCTATTATGGATTGGGCCCCTCCTACTACACTCACCGAGCTACGGTCTTTTCTCGGTGTAGTTAATTTTTATAGGAGGTTCATTTCTGGATGTTCTAAATTATCAGCCCCTTTATCTAGTCTGCTGAAAAAGGCTTCTCCCTGGATTTGGGGAAATGAGTAGTAGGAGGCCTTCATGGAGTTGAAGGCTTGGATTTCTTCATGCCCTATATTGCAGCTGCCCGATTTCTCTATCCCGTTTGAGGTTCATACTGATGCCTCAGACGTGGCTATTGGGGGTGTTCTGGTTCAGTAAGGTTACCCCCTGACTTTTGAAAGCAAGAAACTTAGTGATACCGAAGCCCGTTATTTGGTAAACGAGAGGGAGATGCTAGCCGTTGTCCACTGTTTGCGGGTTTGGCGAGTTTACCTCCTTGGCGCAGCATTTATAGTGCAAACGGACAACGCCGCAAATACTTATTTTACTACCCAAAAGAAACTATCTCCCAAGCAAGCTCGGTGGCAAGAATTCTTGGCCGAGTTTGATTTCAAATGGCAGCATAAGCCGGGCCGCTCAAATGTTGTACCGGATGCTCTAAGTCGGCTGAATCTATTGATCTGCTACACAGTCGTAAGCATCGAGGACAATCTTCTTGCTCGTGTTAAGGATCTGGCGGGGACAGATCCACGCACTTGCTTCTATTGAAGCGCATCCGTAATGGGACGGTGCCCCGGTTTTCTATTCAGCGGATGAGCTTATATTTGCTACGGACGATCGTCCATATATTCCGGCTTCCAGGGGACTCCGCTATGAGTTGATGAGAGAGGCGCATGACTCTCCCTGGGCTGGTCACCCAGGTAGCAGACGCATGGTTGTATTATTATCCCGCTCGTGTTATTGGCCTTCGTTACGAGCAGATGTGGAGATGTATATGCGGACTTGTCTTATATTCCAGCAAGACAAGCTTGATAGACAGAGGGCCCCGGGGTTGTTGCAGCCTTTGCCAATTCCGGAGAGCTCGTGGACATCTATATCTATGGATTTCATCACAGGCTTGCCGAGAGTAGACGGCAAGTCCTCGATATTGGTTATCGTCGACCGATTTTTTACGTATGGAGTATTTATCCCCGCCCTAGAGCCGTGCTCTGCTGAGACCGCCACTATGTTGTTCTTCTAGCATGTTGTGAAGTGGTTTTGCGTACCCACGGACTTCGTATCAAATAGGGACCCTCGCTTCACGGGACGATTTTGGATTGCACTATTCGAGAGGTTGGGCACTTCCCTATTGTTTTCCACGGCTAACCATCCTCAGACTGATGGTTAGACTGAGCGCCTCCATGCTACCTTGGAAGATTGCTTGCGCCACTACGTATCTTTCACTCAGAGGGATTGAGTGCAATGGTTGGAGACTGCACAGTTTACTACAACCTCCAGTGGTCCGTGTCGACAGGCAAGAGTCCCTTCGAGATTATACTAGGTCGACAACCACTGACTCCTCCAGATGTGGCCTAGAGGGATTCTAGTGGCATATGTCCTGCGGCACATCGACTGGCCAAAGATCGTGGTGAGATCCTAGCTGAGGCTAGTGACAACCTGCGATAGGCTGTACAGGCGGCACATCGACTGGCCAAAGATCGTGGTGAGATCCTAGCTGAGGCCAGTGACAACCTGCGATAGGCTGTACAGGCGATGGAGCGTTCGGCCAACCTCCATTAGAGAGACCTCCAGTTTTCAGTGAGAGACCTGGTCTTTCTTAAGGTCTTCCCATTTATGATGAAGAAAGCTCGTAGCGGTGCGATGTATCATGGACTTATGAGACACTACGTGGGTCCCTTTGAGGTCGTGGGACGAGTCAGTACTGTGGCTTACCGGCTGAGGCTTCCTGACTCTATGAAGCTCCACCCGGTTTTTCATGTGAGTTTCCTGAAGCCATATTATAGTGATCCTGAGGGTGCGGACAGAGGCCACCGCACTAGAGCACCATCCAGTATTCACGCCCGGTTCGATCGTCAGATCGAGAGGATTATTTCGCACTGGACCAGAGGTTATGGCCGGCATGGGCGTGTGGAGTTTTTGATCCCGTGGGCTGGTACGTCACCCATGGAGGCCACTTGGGAGCGGGCTGCGCATTTGTGGCAGTTCGAGGACCAAGTGCGGGAGTATCTACATCTCCAGTTGCCGAGGGCGGTGACTTTAGAGGGCGGGGGTGCATGTTAGGCACCCGCGACTAGAGCACCCTCATTTTGGACTCAGGACTGTATTACGATCGGCGTCTTGCCCTGGGCGTCGATCAAGTGAACATGTGCGCTCTTTTTATATATATATTCAGCATGTGGATTTCTTATACATGTTTATCTATGTTCACGGTTTGGCACTTTGGCCCGTATTAGACGAGCCCATTTTGGTCTGTATTGGATGAGGCCACGTCATTGTATGACAGATCATATGTGTCGGAGGATCCTCCCCCTGTTTGGTCATAGACACGGCAGCTCAGCTGCAAGCAAACCTCCTCCGCGGCGGGATGGTTTCACTGGTGCCAGAGCTCCTGTAGAGATCGACACAGTAGTCTGCCTAACGACGAGTAGGCATCTGATCCCTATGGTCAACGGACGGGCTGTGGGCACGCCCATTAGCTTCAGTGTGAGGGCAAGCGTGTAGAAACCTTGGCGCGCAATAATGTGCCTGTGTATTCGAGCGAACCAGGCGCGTGGAAGCGTGACGGTCACAGGTCGAACCTAGACATAGAATCGATGGCACGAAAGCTGGGGTATTACGAGGCACGGGTCTCGATTGCAGCGCGTCAGGACCCGCTACGCGAGTGTGGTTTGTGTCGGGGTTCTATGTAGTGGATGCACCGTTGTCGACACAACCGTTAACCGGCTACTGACCCACGAGAGGGGTTTGTTGGGTATGCGACTGCATGACCCAGTAGGCGTCGTTGGTCCAGGGACCGGGGGACGATGGATTTCGTCTAGGGCGTCAGATCAGTGAGTCCTGATTTTGATCCGGTCCCGACAGGAGTGTGAGTCCGAGGGTGGTGCCTCGGCTCAAGGGCTAGCCAGGGTGATGCCTGACTATGTTGACTCCCTCCCCGCAGGTTTGATATACAGGTTGACCCAGGATGTCTACACGTAGAGGACAGTGGATTGAAGTGGCGCGCACACACGAGTATGGACACGGGCACACAGGTTGAGACTGGATGCTTATTTGGTATATATGCAGCCGAGCCTTAGATAAATTGAGATGCTGCTGCATACTATAAATTGAAATGGGCGTTGGCTGCATTGTTATTGTTGACTTGGTATTCAACCGAGACTTGATATATTGGGTTAAAGGAGGATTAGTGAGGTGATGGGACTTAATCCCCTGCTACCTCACCTAATCCTATGTGTTGGTTTCTCTACATTGCCCCAAGTGTCCCTTGAATGCAAAATTAAGGGAAAACAGAGAGTTGGCTTGCGCACGAAGCTTGGCTGGAGTTTCTCTCTCGTGCGATTTCCTGGCGACATTGCCCTCTTCGTGAAGCTCTTGGCTACCCCTTTTCATGGAGTTCTCCCGTGAGTTCCTGGTTTGATCCTTGAGTAGAGAGTGTCCTCTCCCATTCGTGTGCGTGCAGCTCTCCACCTTGTTCCTTTACACACCACCGACCAGGTTCTAGGATTTGGGTAGGGTGGTAGTCTTCCGTAAGGTCCCCTGCAGCTATCTTGGCTGATAGTAGGGCGTCCAGCGGCCAATGGAGATATCCTCTATAGCAGGACGAGCCGGGGTCTCCTCTTGATCCTGTGAATGGGTGGTAACACCTGAAGAAGCTGCTACTTGCGGGTTCCCTTGTGGAGTAGTTCTAACCTGGGTCTTTTGGTGTCGTGACTCCTACAGCTTTGTTGTGACCACAGCTAAGTGCTGCCGTTGGGTGGTCTCCCCTGTTGATCCAGAGCCCCGGCAACGTGTTTGTCCCTAATCTAGTGGAGGGTCGACAATCTGCTGGGCAGGGGCCTACGTCCCCTTTGCTGAAGGGCGGTATAGGGGTTTGTTGCTTCTTCATCCACTCAAGTTGGCGCTAGACCACCCAGGCATGTTGAATAGCTCTTTGAGCTGGCGGTTCTGTTGATGCATCAATCCTGAAGATCAGCCCATTGATAGGGCTTGGTATATTTCTGGAACTCTCAGTGATTGTTGTTTGCGCGTGGTCTTCTTCGTATGGTTCTCGGCTGGTTTCCGAATGTGGACTTCTTGCTGTATTATCTTGCTCCTATGAACCTGATATGGATGTTCTCGGGCCATGTCGTGCCCCTGGTTTTCCCCTGACTTATATGCATGCTAGATAGTAGCCTTGGATCAGTATATCTAGCTGAATCCATTGCGTGTATGTGTGGCTGCTTAGGCGCGGATTTCAGGCCAGGTCGTGCCTCGTATTTGGATTGATTCCTGACGTGGTTCCTTATTATGTCTTAGCTGTGGATTTTGGATTTGCCGCATGGTCTTTATGCTGGATATATGTATGTTGTAGCTGTGTTGAATATTCGTGTGTGTGTGAGAGCCCAAGGCTCTTGCGCTATTGCTGCTATTTGGCTGAGCTGTTGGTACAAGAATACGAAAAAAGTTTTTAGCAACGGGGGGCTGCACAAGAATCCTAAGCACAGCCCCTTAAAAAAAATCCACGATCTTAAAAATCAAAGAAAAATATCCATGACGTAGTCTACGATGAGAGCTATCCAACGGTACCAAGATCCACAAAAATGGACGTGTCCACGATGAGATATCATGGATCAAAACACTGTTACTGTAGCAAAACACTGTTACTGTAGCAGCCCGTATCCACGATCTTTTGATCCACGATATCTCATCGTGGACAAGTCCATTTTCGTGTATCTTGGTACCGTTGGATATCTCTCATCGTAGACTACGTATATTTTTTCACGATTTTTAGGATCTTGGATTTTTTTTTAAGGGGTTGTGCTTAAGATTTCTTGTGCAGCCCCCTTGCCGAGGAAATTTTCCCCAAGAATACCCCTTTGCATTACTCTCCATTGCTATCCTTTAGTCGCTTGTATGAGAAAAGAGAGTACGTGAGGTTTATGTATGTGAGTGGGCTGTAATTGAAAAAGCAAAGAAAAAGAATATAAGAAAGAAAGAAGACAAGGGGAGTCCGAAATAAAAATAAAAGAGGGCAAAGGGGACTCCACCTCAGGGCTGGTTTGGGTGTGCAAATGTTGTGAAGCCACTTGGCTTGGGAAACATAAGTGAGAGGGTAAGGTTTTGCTTGCTTGGATAGCCTTCACTTCTCCCGGCCATCTGGTTAACGATCCTAGACCTTGTAGATTAGAAAAAAAATTTGATAGGGGTGAAAAAGGGCTTAACAACTGTCTGACACCTTGGCCCGTATTGGACGAGGCCATCTTGGCTCGTATTGGACGAGGCCACGTCCTTGTGTGACGGATCATATGTGTCAGAGGATCCTCCCACTGTTTGGTCATAGACACGGCAGCTCAGCTGCAAGCAAACCTCCTCCGCGGCGGGATGGTGTCGCTGGTGCCAGAGCTCCTATAGTGAGCTAGCTAGCTCTTCCATGAGATTTGGGATGGAGCGGATCGACGCAGTAGTCCGCTTGACGACGAGATTGTACGGCTCACCGTAGGGTACCTCCATGCGAGTATGCGTATGATCCGTATGGTCAACGGCGAGACTGTGGACACAGCCATTAGCTTCAGTGCGAGGGCGAGCGAGCAGAGGCCCTGGTGTGCGATAGCGTGCCAGCGTATGTGAGCGAGCCTAGCGCGTGGAAGCGTGGTGGACACAGGTTGAGCTTAGACATATGAGACGGCACGAAAGCTAGAGTGCTACGAGGTGTTGACACGGATCTCGCTAGCAGGACGTCAAGGCCCGCTACGCGGGTGTGGTTCATGTCGGGGCCTTAGGCGATGGACGCATCGTGGACCGACACAACCATTAACCGGCTACTGACCCACGAGAGGGGCCGCTGGTTCTTCCTCGGTTCGCCGGTACCAGTCTGATGGCTCGCCGGTACCAGTCCGAGCCGGCGAACCACTGGACCGAAATTTTGAACCACGGATGTAAGCACCTGGTGACCATACTGAATTTATATTTGAGTTTCTTTCTTTTTCCTTCTTTGTACTTGTACGCTATTTTCAGAATGCCAAGGCTTTTCTTTATTCTTCAATTGATTTATATGTTTATGGCTTTTTCTAAAGATAGATGAATATACATGATGGTTTACAACGTGGTGGTGGAAGTGAAACATTTCTACGTGATCATACAGGAAGATTTTTTGCTTGTGGATTTCGTGTATTTCTTGCCATTGAGATTTTCCAATTTATGTCCTGCACTAGCAATTACTGCTTTCATCTCGCAAGCAAGATAACGCCAGGATATTTTGTTATGGAATATTAAACAATAAGGTTTTAGCTGAAAATTCTGCATGGTTTAATTCTTATTCTGGTTAAATGCAGATGATTTTGTTTAATATTGCTTTCTTTGGAACTGGTAACTTTGCCAGCATTGCAAGTTTTGAGATTTCGTCAGTCTATCGTTTCATTACCATCTTCAGCGTAAGCATTGTTTAATTTAATTACATTGAGAAATAGTTTGTTAATCTTGTTTCACTGGAAACCTGCTCTCTCATGCTAATTTAATTCCTCTGCTTCCAGCCCTTTCTGATGGCAGCGCTGCTCATTTTCAAATTGTTCATTCCATTTTTGCTTGTCATGTAAGTTTACTTTGCGTAATCTCTTTTTTGAAGTGACAACTTATTCACACTATCGTCACTCTGTTGAAATGGGCTTATCTTATATCATTTATAGCTACGCTATGCCACGATACTGCTACTGCTACTTTTCTTTTGCCCTTGAGTTGGACATGTCACAATACCTATTCGATTGAAATATGTTTAATGTTAAACATCTTTACTATTTTACTGCCTTTTGCTTATTGCAGATGCGTCTTTAGTGCAATAACCAAACTTATTCGAATTCCAAGACTTGGATGCTATTTTCTTGTTATAATATTGTCGGATGTAATGACCATACATTTCTTTTTCCTGGTATGTATTCTTTTCTTCCATGTCATTGCATCTTTCTGCTGTTTGCAGGTTCTTTGGTTAAAAATATTCTAGTTTCATTTAGGCTTAATGCAATATGTAGACAATTTTCTGAGAGATTTTTCCTTGATTTAGGAAAATCATTTTCCTGGTTATTCAAATCATGCACCCAGGACCGGATTCTGGTTTTAAAGTTTTTAGCTAATTAAACAAGTTCAAAATTGAGCTTTGAGATGGTGAATATTTAGATGCCCAAATAGACATTTCAATTGCTCATGATGGTTCTTTCTTTTGAATATTTCAAAATTACGAAAATCATGATGATACATACATTTAGTTTTTCTTCATACATCTCTTAGTTTGAATTATCTGCTTTTGGATATGATTAGTTCACATTCCTTCAACTTCATTTTGCAATAGCACTCTGCCACTCCATACAAAGAGGCAGGTTAGATAGATAATTCGTCATTGAGTGACCACTCCAAGATAATTCGTATATTATTATATCATCCATGACAGTTATTTCTGCTTAATGAAGATTGTAACTTTTGCTTAACTAGTATACATCTGATGCCAGGAATAAACAAATCACGAAACTTATAGCAAAGACTACAATTTGTCAATTTAGCCAGAATCTGCCTGTGAAATGCTTGGATGTAGATCTTTTTAGATTATTAAAATGATCATCCTTCTCATGTTCATCCCTGCAATTTCTGTGCCTCAGGTTCGCAACACTGGAAGTTGGATGGAAATAGGGAACAGCATCAGCCACTTTGGCATTATGAGCGCCCAAGTAGTATTCATCTTGCTACTCTTCGCTCTTACTAACATTTACACAAAAGATATTGAAGTTCCCTTGCCACAATTATCTTCAAGAAAAGCAACTTAAGATGCTACTTTTTGAGTTATACGTGTAAAACTATTGCAAACGGCTTTATTCTTTTTAATTGAGGTACTTTTACGATGTGGTTGAGTTCTTTTTGACCCACTGGAAAAAGCCTTTGTTGAAATTTTGTTAACTACTCATTTGCCTAGAATAATTAATTCTTCATGTTTTTTTTACTCTTTTTGGAATTCTATGTTGCACAGCGCGTTTACTAGCTGTAACTTGTTACACAGTTTCGCATCTTATATTATTTTTATTCTGGAACCGAATCTCTTGTGTGTTTTAGACGAAAAATTAGGAGGAAAAAATAAAAAATGCATTGAATCTAGACACTATTCTTTTTAAGTAACATAGCGTAAATGAAAACTTGCTCAACCATGCTAATCTGGTTCTCTCCGCTTTTGAAGTAAAATATCAGTAAGATATTTTGAAATGATATTGAACAAATATTTCATCTTCTTGTATTTATGAAAAAAAAATAGAAGCAAGCAAATTATGTTCTACAAATACATAAATTCAATTATACATATTTAGACTTTCAAAATATGAAAATTCTGAATTAATTAAATACATAAATTCAGAACTATATGTTTCAGATTATTAATTCAGAAATCAAAATATAATTCTTTTCAAGAAATCAAGATTCATATTTATTAAATTTGAAGACATTAATTCTTAAAATTAGAAATATATGAAGACATTAATTCTTAAATTTGAAGACATTAATTCTTTAAAATTCAAAATAACTAATATTTGAATTCTAGAAATTTCAAATTAATTAAATAATAAAAATTGGAATAAAATTTGAAATAATTAAGTTGAATTCAAGAAGAAGTAAATTTTAAATTCTACATTTTATATATGAAGAGCCACAGGTTTAAGACCTACGCTCGAAACGTTTAAAGAAAAGCACATCTCAGAGAGTATCTTGCTGCTGAAGAACAACATGATGTTGATCTTCGTAAAAGGCTGTCACGGAGTAGACATGCTTCTAACAAATCTGAAGCCACTAGCAGATCTGATGCCAGCCAACATGAAATTGAATCAAGTGCTTCCGGCTTTGGGCGGAGAATGCCTTCTAGAAGAAGTGCAAATGATATGCTTGAATTGGATTCACAAAAAAGGGTTTATTCTTTGACTTTTGAACGGCAAAGGCGTAGTTCTCCTGAGAGACTTATCAATGCTCCTAGGCATATCTCTCCCTCAAGAAGATATGGAGAACTGCATAATTCATCTGTGATGAGATCTCTAGATACTTCTAGACCCAGCTTTTTGACTATTGGAGTAGGTGATGATATTTCTAGAACCCATACTTTCATGAGTAAAAACACTTCTGTGGGTTCAACAAAGCCAGTTGTTCGAGCTCCTGCACCACTGATTACGGCTCAAAGAAGTGCATTTAATGTGTATGTATTTCTTTTCTATGACAACTTGTTCATTATTATCTGTGTTTTGACCTAAATCTACATCAGAAAAAGTGAAACATTGTCCAGATGAACAATTTTGTGCTGTTTGAAAATAGTCTGCTGGGGTAATCCTCCACTGACTACTGCTCAAAGAAGTATATTTAATATATGCATTTCTTTTATTATGACAACTTATTCATTATTATTTGTGTTGACTTAAATCTATAGGAAAACTGAAACATTATCTAAATAAACAATTTTGTGATGCTTGAAAATAGCCTACTGTGGTAACCACCACCACCTCCTCCATCATTGTTTGTTTTAACTTTAAGGGTATATTATGTAGAACGAAATCCAGGGTGGAAGGAACCTTTCCACCATAGATTCAAAACATAATCTAAATCTACAGCTGAAAAATTGAAACATTGTCCAGATGAACAATTTTGTGACGTTTGAAAATAGCCTGCTGTGGTTGTAGACTGAATACTAATCCTCTGGTTGTAGATTGAATAGTAATTCTCCTCCATTATAGACAATGCAACAGAGCAAAAAACTCACTGATTTCTTTTTTAGGCAAGAGAAATATACCTAGTTGCCCCACCTGATATACTCGAGCACTAGAAGACAGTTTAGACCAAACTTCACAATTTACATCGAAAATGAGCAATTGTTCTGTTTGGCAATCAGTAAAAAATATTTTAGGGGGCTTGAAATGAAGCATTAGGCTAGGATATGATCCTAAAAGATTAACATGCTTGTGTCAACGTACATAAAATGAACAGAAACAGCCATTCATTGTCCTCGTTGTCGTTGCCGTTGCCTTGTATGAGCAAATACGGCAAGAAGTATTTTCTTCCTAGGACCCTACACAACGAAACCAGTATTAGAGCCTAACAGAAAACATATGTTTACAATGTTTAGAAAAATATATTCGTAAAAGGCATAGCTGAACACCAGCAGAAGTAGGAATCAAAGTGAAGCATGTAACCAGCTGCTTAGGAGCAGTTAGAATGAAAAGCATATACTCAGTTGCTTATGGAATACCTTAGTTTAAAAGAGAAATCAATTGTCCAACTAAAAGCCGACTATAATATTTCTGGTGCATTGATATCGTATAGTAAATGCCATTGGTATTCACGGCAGTTTAGCGCACAATTTAATCCTTGCGCTATCATAGTCTGACTGCAAGCACCACCATAATCTACGTCAATGTGTAAAGACCATTAAGTGTTTAGTGAAACAAAAGAGGGAAATTGAGATCGTTTATCAGCTTTCCTATCCATTTCCAGCACATTCACACTGATGCTAACATAAGCAAATGATCGAGCCACTGAGGAATTGTGCACCAAGAGCCACTGATGCCTCGGCTTAATAGACACAAGAATATTTCATCACTACTATAATGAGTAATGAATCGGCCTGGGATTTGTGTCACTAATAACTACATCATATTATATAGGAAATAGAAACTAGCCACTCAACATTTTGGGAACAATCTAAAAGAGGTTTTTTGAAATTTTTGAAATTAGTGGCCATTAAACAAGAAAAATAAATAAATGACCGCAACACAAATTTACCATAGGAATTCCCATTTCTTTGAGATCATTGTCTCCCATCTGCCGCAATGCAGCCATATCCACCTATAAACCAGATGTACATAGAACAATTATAAGCATAAAATTCTCTAATGTCAATCATAACATCATCTCACATTTAATGGAATCTTCATCATAAGTTAGTAACAACTAATTTATCCGTGTATTTCATAACAGAAATACATAAACTAATACATTTGTGATAACAAATGCAGAAAAAGGCCTGATTGAGATGATGGCATTCCTTGTGAATAATCTAAAGAACACAAACAAATATTGAAGTGTTAAGGTTCAGGGAAACTACAGTCATTTCTGCCAGGAAATTTTGTTATTTATGGATTCTGAAGTTCAAGCTAAATAGTACAGTCTAACTCATCAAATAGAGTAATCACCATTTTTACCTATACATAACTTCTGTCTATTTTGTAACAGAATTGAACATTGCATGAATTAATCACAAAGACAGGTTTACTAGTTACGTTGTAATAAAGGAATTAAATTGAACTTGCTAAAGTTCTCATAATTGGGCAATTACTCAACATGTTAACTAAACTGAACAAATGAAACA
The DNA here is from genome assembly GCA_027563935.2 of Costus lasius. NCBI lineage: Eukaryota > Viridiplantae > Streptophyta > Magnoliopsida > Zingiberales > Costaceae > Costus > Costus lasius. The sequence goes on along the minus strand of CM050452.1, from coordinate 11,716,409 downwards.
GATTTTGGAATCACATAACAGTAAAAGAAGAGAAATGTTGCTACTTTACTTCTATTATAATCTAACAAAGAATATGATTAAGAAACACATCAAATTCATATAATAAAATAATACATCTCCTTGACGAGTTAAATTCCAAACTCAAGATGATCAAGTTCTAAGCAGTTATAACAGAGTTTAAATAGCTAATACAAGCATAACAGTATTACTATTAATAACAAGCAAAACTCACAAAGGAGGCCAACAGAAAACTATATATATACATATACCTCTTCTGCCTGAAAGAGTACGGCATATTTCCCCAGACCCAATGATTGCAGCAAGGTAGCTACTGTAAGAGGTTCCTCAGGCTGCGGAAAGAAAATACCTCATTAGCTTTTTGTATAGGAATGATTACTTATTCATAGAGATAGGTGATGCAGACCAGTAAAACATCTTCTGCGGATTATCATTACTGATTTTGCATTTTGGAAGTTTTAACAGCAAACACTTTCAGCATATAATGCCTAAACTAGGGATACCAATAGGAATGGGCGGGAGAGGTTTCTCCATTCACATTCCCTCTGGTAGAGCAAAATGGGTTTTGCCATTCCCATCCCTGCTACACCTCTAGTGTGGGGACAATGTGGGGTAAGACTTAAGATAAATACTTACTTCCATCCACATCCCATGTCCCACAGGTGCATGGCAGGATTGAATAGGGAAAATTGCAAGTCAGCTGAGATTTTAAGTAAATATATAAAAAGGATGAATACTACCCCACCATTGAACCTTTTAGGATAATTTAACATGTCGCATGGCACATCTAACCAATGCGGACGTCATTATCCTCAGGTTATCCTTTACAGCAATGTGAAAATTTTCGAGACTAGAATCCTAATCACCAGATGACAAAAAGAAAATTATAAGAATGCCGAAAATAGAAGGCATATAACCATTCACTGGTTTATCCAATAAGACATTCAACATCTCCAATATGGAAATTTTCTTCTCCCAAAATTGCATGTGTACATGGAATCAACTGTCATTAGATTTTAAAGATGCCTCCTCTCCCCCATCTGATGTATACACCAATCCTCTAAAGATCTAATTTTTCTTTAGTGTCTAATGTCCTTATATTTTAAAGGTGTCTCTTCATCCACATCTGATTGTACAGGCCAATCCTGTAAAGACCTAATTTATCAAATGCCTACGAAAGTAATTGCAATGATCCTGAAATGGTGTTTTATAAAACTAGAGAATTCATTGGCTGATAAGGTGCACATAGCACATGTCAAGTAGCTCATTAAAGTTAAAGACTGAACCTCGGACATAATGCATCTAGTTTTCACTTAGCAAATTATGAACTTAACACAATGTATGATATCATCTTGAAATTAATTCTAAAATTTTTGAGAATAAATAACGCTCGCCAGAAAAAAATCCTTCAGATGCAAAGGAATCAGAAAATTGAAATACCAAAATGTTGTATATTATCATTTGGTGGACTGAACTTTTCTTTGTTAACAATCATTTTTTATCACTATTACTTATGCTTGTGCAACTAATTTCACATTGACTATCTTTGTACTATATGTCAAATTGGCAAGAGACTTTCTTTTTTGAACTCAAATAATTTTTTAAGCACTATACAACATGGATTAAAATTTCGGTCCAACAGCACAGTCAACAGAGTCCGGTGAGCTGCTGAACCGATTTGTACCGGTATATACTAGTGGCAAAACCGGCGGCATGCCACTCTTCAGTGGCAGCACCAGAAGCTTCAAAGCTTTAGCCAGCGGGAGCTTCCGGCACTGGCTCAGTACACCACTGCTTCGGTGCCAGTCTTTCGCCGGACCGATACAAACTAGATGAACTAGCCGGTACCAGACCGGTTCTTTAATCCATGCTATACAATCATTACGCTGTGGCAATTACCATGCCATCTCAAAATCTTGCTCTAACTAAATGTAGCATCCGTTGGGTTGACACAACCATGCAACTCTTAGTTCCAAGACAATAATAACTCAACAAACATGAACTGTTATGTAATCTAAACAACATGAGACTTGCAGTCCAAATAATTGAGATTTACCACATTAAAAATTTTCTATTTTACACGTGAAATTATTCAGAAGTGATTATAAATTAGATATTGTATATTTGATTCAAGCATTAAGGTTACCTTCAGTCTCATATTATCTTTCATTGAGTTAGAAATTCATTAATACCAAAAAATTGAATATCCTTCTAGGAGCTAAAATCCTTCAAGAAACAATAATTAACAAAAATTTCATCTTAAGAGATAAATTTGAATACCAAGTCAGTTGATTAGCAGAGAAAGGTTATATGAGAATGAAATTATAAATCTCTATCCAGCATGAGAAGCATAGAAAGATAGGGACTCATGTACATAATTACTATTCAGTCTACAACCACAGCAGATTATTTTCAAACATCAAAAAATTGTTCATCTGGACAATGTTTCACTTTTCCTGATGTAGATTTAAGTCAAAACACAGATAATAATGAACAAGTTGTCATAAAAAAGAAATACATACATTAAATACACTTCTTTGAGCCGTAGTCAGTGGTGCGGGAGCTCGAACAACTGGCTTTGTTGAACCCACAGAAGTGTTTTTACTCATGAAAGTATGGGTTCTAGAAATATCATCACCTACTCCACCAATAGTCAAAAAGCTGGGTCTAGAAGTATCTAGAGATCTCATCACAGGTGAATTATGCAGTTCTCCATATCTTCTTGAGGGAGAGATATGCCTAGGAGCATTGATAAGTCTCTCAGGAGAATTACGCCTTTGCCGCTCAAAAGTCAAAGAATAAACCCTTTTTTGTGAATCCAATTCATGCATATCATTTGCACATCTTCTAGAAGGTATTCTCCGCCCAAAGCCGGAAGCACTTGATTCTATTTCATGCTGCCTGGCATCAGATCTGCTAGTGGCTTCAGATCTGTTAGAAGCATGTCTACTCCGTGACAGCCTTTCACGAAGATCAACATCATGTTGTTCTTCAGCAGCATGATTTATTTTCTGGGATGTGCTTTTCTTTAAAAGTTTCCATCGCAGGTCTTCTCTACCTACCTGAGGCTCTTCATATATTAAGGCACCAACAACACATAGCAAAAGAAATTCAAAATAAAACAGTTAATCTTGGAAATCTTCAAATGGATACTAGATTTGATTTGTGTGTCCTTCAGATTTTTATCAATAAATCTCGAATCATGACCTCCTGTCCTTTGACTGTAAATAGAGTGTAAACATTATCATCCAGATGAAATATTGCTTGGTTAACTAATAAAAGGGAACTTATCAAACAACGAGAAAATAACAGGTCAAAATAATTTGTCCACATAAGCACTTGTTATAAACTTATAAGTTGTTTTCTGAAGCATACAAAGTACAGTAGAGATATGAAAACAAAATTCGGAGGTGCAGAACAATTACCAGATACAACAGAGTGGTTCAACAAGTGCTGTTACTTTTCTTTTACTTTATCTAGAAGTCACCATATATCAAAAATATTATACCGAATCCTAACATATATTGGCACAAAAGAAACCAAGACAGATCAAAGGGAATAAAAAAGAAAATTCCACTCAGATGAAGTCAACAGAAGTCAACAGAGAGAAAGGTATAGCGCCAGCATGGAAACATGGTTATTGCAATCATACAGAAAAACCTACAAGATATACAATAATCATGAGTACATAAATGATTTCTTTAAAGAAATTGAACAAGCTGAGACAATGATCATGAAGAGGCAATGATTAAATTATGAAGGTTAACAAATGTGGCTTAAAGATATTTAAGATACCAATGCTTGTAGACGGAGCTGCAAGAACAATTGTAGCCAGCACTAGTACAAGAACAGTCGTAAACAGCAGTTATCCAAGAACGGTAAGAAAAAAAAAACAAATTGCAAGAATTAGCTCTGTTTCATTTCACTAGCAACAAAGTGAACATTTGGTCACAATCCTTTTGAAAAAAAAAAGTTTAGTGCAAAATTATCTAACAGAATAAAATTTGTGAAATAAAATATCAAATCTAGATAATAATAGAACGCACAAAAAGTAGAATATAGACAACTAAATCAGTAAGAAATAATAAGCAAGCATAGTAACTGTGAATTTGTTTAGCTACAGTGAGTAGGGGACAAGACTTGTCTCAATATAAAGGTTATCCTAAAAGGCTATATTTTCTAAGAAGATTTATTTGCTTGTCAAATTATATCACCGACACCCAAAAAAACACAACCAATACAATTATAAGAAAAAAAAAAGAACACACCGTTTGCTTTCATACTGGCTGCTATAAGAATTTGAATGGGTCATGTTGCTTTCCATCATTTCTCTCACAGGTCGCTTGCCTCCAGAGGATGGCATGTCATCATCAGACTGTATTCCATCAGACATAGATCTTGCTCTCTTAACTATCTGCAGATACAAGAAAGGAAAGCGGTCAAGATAGAAAATCATAAAATTCTCACAGAAAGGTCCTTTATTAGACAGAACAGTGAGAAAGTGACCTCTGTTCCACATAAGCAAGTGTCTTCACAGCTATCACATGCATTGAAATTGTAAATGAACTACTACCGAATGGCCAAAACGAGACCAACTTAACCATTGAATAGAAGTTCAGGACACATGTTAAAAGAATTCTACTCAAGCAGGTGCACATCTAACAATTAATTTAGAAAAAAGTATTTAAATGCACTAATACAAGTCATCGAGTAAATAAGTAGGTCATGTTTGGCAGAAAGAGAATTAATGTAAGATCAGTACTAATACTATTTTATTAGGGACTTCAGAAGCAAAGGAGGCTAACTGGATCACAATATTATAAGTATCAAACACTGCAAGCTAGGAATGGTGGGAGGAACTACATATTAAAAAAGCTACAGACTGATGAAACCAGAAGCACATAAAAAAATAAATCCACTGAGAAGCACATGAGAAAGAGAATTAATGTAAGATGAGTATTAATACTATTGTACTAGGGACTTTAGAAGCAAAGGGGGCTAACTGGATCACAGTACTGTAAGTATCAAACACAGCAAGCTAGGAATGGTGGGAAGAGCTACATATTAAAAAACCTACAGACTGATGAGACTAGAAGCACATAAGAAAATAAATCCACTGGGATGATTGTGAGATATATAACCCGAGTAATAGAATATTGAAAAGTGAAGAAATTAATGATGGTTTATAGCGCTGGATATACCTACTAGGCTAGAATTCTGCCACTAACTTCAGCTCAAGTATTTTAGGCAGCACAGTTTAAAGACTAAATTGGGTCCATTTCAGTCAGATGATGACAAACTATAGCTACACTTTGCATTGACATTGACAACTCAACAAAGTTTGTAACTGTGCTTACACATGACTTCGATGTTTAGTTCTCATGAAAGCAAACTAGGGGTCTTGAGTTAACCATGATCTAATAAAAAAATTACTTTCTACATCCACTCACACGGTAGATAATTCCCTGGGGATTCCGTGCCTAATTGATACAAAAAGAAGGAAATCATCAAATAAACCAAAATATCATTTTTATGATTGTTTTTCTGTTACAATAGATATTCAACTAAAAGGAAAGAATTTCCTTTGTTAAGTAACAAGTATCACACCGTCATCACAGAGACATGGGAACAATACTTCAATATCAACTATGAAATTGAATTAAAGGAAGCAGAAAGCTCCTTGATGAGGCAGTTTGTTCTGAATAATATTTGAACATCAAGTAAAACATAGACAGAGATGGCCATTTGCAAAAAAAGAGAACAACTATAAGGATTTAAACATCAATCTGTTGCATATGGAACACTTGAGACGCATGAATCCTTGCCATGTGCACCGAAATTATTTTCAAATTGATACTATCACATATGCCGATAAACGCAATCATTCTTAAGTATATGTACTTCAATGCGGCTAATAGAAACAAGAAACTATAACTCACAAATGCTGCATATTTTCATGTAGCTAAAATTCGAAATACTATTGAGTTTGGTTTTCATCAAGAGATATATGTATGCGCCAAGAAGCAGCAAAAAAATGAAATAAATTATTGTGAAAAAAAAAAATGCAAGGCGGTTTTTACAAAGGTTCTTAGAAACTCACCTAGGTAAAGGGACCTATAAAGAACAAAACTACTAGCGATCCTAGCATATCTGAGCACTCTCGTATTTGAAAAGCGTCATAATTCAGAATAACTTACTATCCTCTATCTTGCATCAAAGAAAGCACGAAATGAACACCATACTTGTAACAATAAGCAGAATGGATTATTCGACATCATCCAACATCATCCATCAGCTTCATAAAAAATTATCAAACCTAGAAATATTAAATAAGCATAATACCAAAGAAAAAGCGAGAGAGCTGAGGAAGAAAGATTGACCTCGCCGCTTCTTCCCAAAGTGATTGTGAACTTGGCCCCAGCAGACATCTGCAGCCGCCTTCTCTAGGATCGAGAGAAACCAAGAACGAAATCGGAAACCCTAACCAATCAAGAAGGGAAGATGCAAGGTTCTTGTTCATATACGATCCCTCAGAGGAACGATGAGGGTTACGTAACCTGCGTAGGAAGGAACCAGAGATTCGCTCATTACCTCTGAGCCTTCGAAAGATCGGCTCCCATTCAACGCGGGGCGGGGAGACGAGGAAGGCACAACGCCGAAACCTTGATCCGCTAGGAGGTCGGTCCGGTTCATAAAAACAAAAGAGTACTATTTAATAACCTTATATATGCACATACACACAGGACACAAATCATGTGGGACATGATGAAAAAAAAAACCCGAATATCCGGCAAATCCCATGGAACAGCATACAGCATACAGTGTCAGGCATCGGTCCAGCTGGTCCGGCCCAAGCCCAAAAGCAACCCAAAATCATTGGTCAAAAGGGAATTTTGACCGTAGAGGTGAGCACAGGAGCTCATCCGCAGGCTGTTCGAACGCGGCATCGACGGCGCTCCCGCACGACTCGGACGCAGACGGCTTGAAGCACGAGGCGGCGGCAGCCTCGTTCCTGATTCCCTCGGACAACAGCGGACGACGCGATGGCAGAGGGATCAGGCGGCGACTCTTTCGAGCTTCCAGGCGGAGGAGGTGGACAACGGGGCGGCACCTCTCCTCTATAAAGGGAGCGATCAGGGGATCGGCTGGAGGACCTTCACCATCGACACCTGAACGAGCTTTGGGGGAAAGCATCGAGCATCGACTACACAGAAAGCTTAGGGGAAGCTTCTGGCGGCGTGTGAGGAACTGCGAGCGAGCGTGAGGTTGAGAGTTTGTAACCGCGGTTGAGAGTTTGTAACCGCCGACCGGTGGGTCGACGGCGAGGGAGGGACGGGGGCGTCGGCGGCCAGGGGGCCGACGACGACGGAGAGGAGCTTTGCAGGCATTTCGGGTGAATAAAACAAAAGCTTCCTTCAACCTTCTTCTTCCTCTGTCTCACACCTTCTCGGCGAGTTTCTGGGTGATTCCGGCGGCAGACGGCCTCCGGACGGCGACGGTCGGCTAGGACGAAGCGCAGGCGGCGCGGCGTCCCTTCCTTGTTAGATCCCGCAAAGGGGCACGGTGGCGGACAACGAGGAGGCACACGAACGCAGCGGCGTTCGCGTGAAGATGACGACGGAGGGCGTTCGATTCGAGGAGTCAGCGGTCAACGATTTCGGTCGAAATCTCAGCAGTGAAATCGAATCGGACAGGCTGACATCACGCTACGTCAGCCAAGCGGGATTAATTCGGTAAACGGCGGCGTGCGTCGATTTTGACGAAAGAGAATTTTGACCGGAGTCAACATTCGATTGGAGGTATAATTTTGATTAGGGTTTTGATTTTTTCTAATCTAGGGTTAGGTTTCTCCGTGTGAACTATAATTTGGGGATAAAGATTGTTCGGAGAGTTAGGGTTTTCAATTTTGGGTCGGAAATTCTAGTTATTTGCGTTTTGATGTTCCGTCGGACAGCCCTAAGATAGCGGATAAGCACTGTTTTTAGGGAGATCCGACCGAGGCATGACATACAGCATACAACATACAGCACAACTAAATTTCAGTATTCATAATAGTGATCCCGGATTGGCACAACGCGTGTTCCTTGATTCTCCATTCTTTTTCTTCATTTTTATTAATGCCTATTAACACTTTACTAACCATTAATTTACTAGTATCACTAACAAATGACCACACTAATAATTAACTCATTGACTCCCTAATTATTTTACCGATATATGATAATTATGCTTTAAAAGGAATTATCTCTATCTATTTTTTCTATCCAAAATTGTATTCAACAAAGTGTTACTTTGTATAAATACTTTTAATGTTAGTTCCCATCTTATTTTTGATTTTAATGACTACTAGAATGGGAACCAACTTCCATCCCATCCTAAGCTTTAATAATATCGGACCCTTTACACCTAATATCGGACATTTTACATTGTGTTTACTCGGATATTTTACATTGTGTTTACTTGGACGGATGAAAAGTGTAAAGGAAAGAAAATAAAGAAAAAAAATAGATGGATAGAATGTGTTATAGGTTTTTCTTCCTTGTGTTTATTTGGAAGGAAAGAAAATTTGAAAGATTGATATATACACCCTAATTTTTATTTTTTTTACTCATATTATATATATATACTATTAATATCATAAATTATTAAATATTAAATATGAGTAATGGCGGCATGGACAAGCAGCGGCGGCAATAATGAGCAGTGGCGGCGAGCTTGAGTAGTGGTGGCAAGCTCGAGCTACAACGACAAGGATGAGTAATTAAGAAAAGCTTGTAGTGAGCGAGGATAAGCAATAATGCGATGAAAAATGAGGTGTGAAGTTAGTAAAGTTAAGACATAAAGCAAATGGAGTGATTAATGTCTATGTTTCCCTTTTATTTTTCCTCCTAAACTATCGATCTGCCCAAGTAAACAAGTCTATACTCTTTTTTTTCTTACTTTCTCTTTTTTTTTCTTAACTTTTCTTCCAAATAAATGAGCCCAAGTGTTATAATAGTTAATCTAATTGGTAGTCCAACTAATAGATCAAAACTACATGCAACAAATGCTCATCTTAACCCACAAGATTATCACTCATGTAGTTAAGTGTCACTTAAGAATAGTGTGTTTCCTTAGATAGAAAATTGGAAGAAAAGAATGAAAAATATATTGAATCTAGATAGAAAATACTACTAGATTCAATGTGTTTTTTATTCTTTCCTCTCAATTTTTCGTAGAGATCTCTTTGTCACTAATAGGGCTAACTAGATGAACCATCAAGGCCTAACCAAGCAATTTCTGCAAAGAGACAACACAGTAGACCCTTTGCATCCTCTGCTAAAAATAGATATAAGAGTAAAGGTATAATTGTGAGTAAAGATTTGTTGTGAATATGATATATGCAATATAAATTTTGTAGTAATATGCATTAAATGAGACAAATAGGCTTTGCTTTTGAATCTTTGACCTTACTTATCTTTTGGCTCATTTGTTAACAAAACTAAAGTCAATAGAAATTAAGAAAATTTTAATGTTAAATTTTTGTTGGGAGTACTTTACTAAAAGATAATAATAGCCATTGTATAAACCCCTCGTAGGGGAAATAGCTATGACTAGTTGCATTGCTAAGTGTATTACATTGCGTTGGCATAGGATCCATGCTATGGCTAGTCGTATTGCACCACGTTGATCCATAAGTCATGCCACATTGAGCCTATTTGTGTTAAAGGGCATCTTAGTCCCATTTTTAAGTTGCTTTTTTTAAAACGTAATTAAAAAATAGGGGTATGCATTCCGTATTTATTGATACCAAATTTATCAAATTATATTTATTAAAATTTTTTATATCAAAAATTTATAAATCAAAATTGAACTAAATTTCTAATCAACTGATTTTTTTTATCAAACTAAATTTACAAAAAAATAAAATAAATTATCAAAAATAAAATAAAATATTTATAATTTAGTACTAGCATAAATCATATTTACAAATTCAATTCACACAATTTTACACTATAGCACAAACATATAAAGCCATAATTACTAAAGCAAATTCTATTTTTATTTTGATGACATAATAACACATCAATATTCGAAACTTAAAAGTTAGAATATACATATTTATAAATATCAATAAATTTGGTTTTTTATAGAATCTAAAAGATAAAAACTGAAATCAAAACTTAAAACCAAATTCACTAAACTTGAAACTGAAACCGAAATCGAATTTATTTTTCCCAAACAAAATTTACTAAAATATTTGATAATCGGTAAAAATCGATTTTACCTAACCAAATGCTCACCTATATTAAGACGGCATTTGATAATGTAAAGTAGATACATACAAAAAATAAAAATTAAAAAAACTACAATTTGATACTTTTGTTACTTCTATTTTTTAAAAAATAATTTATTTTATTTTAATTAAAATTTTAAATATTATTTTTAAATAATTTAAAATTTTAATATAAAAAATAAAATATATTATTCTTTTAAATTTTAAAACTAATTAAAAATTATTTATTAAATAGTTTATAAATTTTGACAACACCAATATAATTCAGTTAAAAAAAGAATTAACGGGGAGAATAAACAGAACCAAGTCTAACCACATTATAGGCCATAGCAAATTTGGCCCGTGGAAATGGCTAGCACAATTTGAATCGCACACAAAGTAAGAAGTGATCCATTGACCAGTCAATAAATTATATCCGAGCTCACATGTATCATGTCTGGGCATCTCTATATATAAAAATCATTACTATCACTGAAATTCAAGTAACCTCCACAAACTATAATTCTCGATAGTAAAAATTATTAAAATACATTTTGGTTGTATTTTATAATTATTAAATATCCAAGATGTCCCTCATAATCATTTTTAGCGTCGCTATATATCCAACAAATATAATTAATTGTAAACATAGCTAATAATTAAACAAAATCATAGTATCAAGGCGTTCAACAGTATCATTCTAATGAATAAATAAATTAATAAAGCAAAAACGACATAAAAAAGTTAGCCTCAGGAGTCAGGAATATAGATCAATAATTAACGATATAAATTAATATTTTGAGTTATACGTACGTCTATAGTTGTATATAAGTTTCGAAATGCAGCAAAAAAGAATCACCAACTATCCATTTTTGCTTGATTTTAATCTCTCGACTTTAGTCCTTCGGGCTTCGGGGATCAAAAATAACTAAATTTTCATGCATAGTTTTGCTCCTCTTAGCAATTACGACTTTTTCCTGTCAATTTTTCGCTTTCAACGTTAAACGAAAAAACATAAAAAAAAAAACAAAAACGACCGCTACTCTTTGAAATCAAAATTTGAAACTGGCAAGTCTATCTGCAAAAGAACGAAATAAACTAGGCTAAATTCAATTGGTTTGGACGCTGAGATAACGCACGCAAAAAGGTGATCTGGATCCGACAAAACGAGTCACCATGTAGAGTGAAACAGCATTTTATTGCATTGGCATTCTCATGTCTAAAATGAGTGACTGCATCTAAGTGTACATCTTTCTTTGCAAAAAAAAGAACATCCTTTGTCACACAAATGAACTAAACAACGTCTGCATGAGGTACATAGGAAGTAGAATGTTTACTTCCCCACTTATCACTATTACTTCTGCATTGTGCAAAAGAAATGGTCCAAAAATGGCGCAGGCCTAATACAGATCAGTATAATTCTTTTATTATAATTGACCGTCGCATGACGTTGAGAAAAAATAGGGGAAGAAAGATCAGGCAGGAACTTAGTAATGGTTGATTAGGAGGGGTAACCATTTGTTAAACGAATAAAAAGAACCAAAAAGCTTTAGATTTTTGAAGTAGCTTCTTTAATCTCTTCCAAAGTAATGTTCTGCAAAATTAAGAAACAACACTTAGTCTATGAAATGACAGGAAAAGTTAGGGATCTGCTATCAAGCTCTGCAGTACGTAAGCTATCAAATATGTCCATTGTGTTCTTCTAAAGTGTTGTGTCAAGTATTGCTTCTCCAGTCAGTTTAGTTGGCCGCCAAAAGCAATGTTGGTCGAATCTCTTATACTATTAGAATAACATTTTCATAAAAATTAAAGACATCAACTCTATATAAGGGTTAGTTTTAAATCCAGTTTGCACTTTGGGCAACTAATAAATGTTGGTTTAAGTTTCAAAACTAACAATATCAACTCTTCTAATTGCCCAGTTAGTTCAGATGATTGGTAGGACAAGTGAGTACAATAAACTCTAAAACAAACTCTTAACTTATATTTAATTAGATTTCCTGGATTTAATGGAGTTAGGTTTGCTTAAGATAATGTTTAAATAATTTGAATTATAGTTTGGTTTAAATTTTTTATGTTTAGCCTGCATCTACGCAAGGGTCGTACTCAAATAGGTGAAAAAGAAGTGGAGTATGTTTGACTAGATTTATTCAAGTAAAGATAACATTAGATAATTTGAATCTATTTAATTACTGCAAGGCACACAAATTTCAGGGTAGAACCATCAAAATTACAAATACAATAGGCTGACACCAAGTGACTTTCGTTTATTCCTAAACACAATCCTCTAGACTAACTCTTGCAATGATGTTGCAGAAAAAAATATTTAAAATATGGAAATCATAGATCATTCTTTCAAAATCTTGTAAGGGGGGAGATAATTATGATGTTCCAAGTTTTTAACAAGAAACTGTTTTCCAAATATACACTCTATTTGCTCAAAATGATTGTCTCAGTGGTTCTCGATGCAAGCACTCCACTCTAAATGCAAGAACCACGAGTCCATGATCTACACCTGATATTTTGGATGGGTTCTATTGAGTTTATACAAGTACAGATTTATGAACCATACCAAACCTAATATGGTTAATGGATCCAAAATGAAGATCCATCCACAACCAAACAAATTCTACACTTAAGTAGTTGAAGAGTAGTCCTACGAAAATGATAGTGTGGTAAAGAACAATAATAGAAATAACTTAACAATCAACACCTGTAATAGAAAGGATTAACAAGCAGAACACCTCTATATATAGCTCCAAGAAAATGAATGATGTGTGCTAGAAGGGTGGTTTTGATAGAACTGATGAAATGATGTTCAATGCATGTAATCAAATAGTTACTTTGCTTACGTAAGGATAAGATTTTAAAGAATATTCTAGAACCATATTTCTGAAAACGAATATTAACTTGTTGTTATTCTTACCTGCTCCCTTCCAGCAAACTCATTTTCAGGGGTGAGAAAAAGCATACAATGGCATTCCTTCCTGTAAAAACATTGCATATAAAATAAATCATTGCATTTATATTTAGCAAATTATTAAATTAGAGAAATTGCGAATCATTTACTTTTTCTCAATCGTAATTCATGACTAGGATGACCCATTATTCAGATAAGGCTAGGCAATAAATAGTTTGCACATTGATAAACCGCTAATGGATGTAGAGTGTAGTCGTTTGTCTTCTTTAAAACTGTTTTGCAAAATTAACATGAATGACGTCAACGTTACAGGATTATTAGGATAGGCGTTCTAAAAGTTCTCAATCATGAGTATGAAATTTCATAGTGAAATACAATACATTCCTCGTTCTTTCATCTCTGATGCCATAAAGATAGCTCATTTTGAAGATGAATGGAATATTGATCTCCAAAAATTACAGGTAAAATTTCTACAGAAGATGAAATATCGCAATGAATTAAATAAAATAAATTGTGACTTATCTAGTATATTAAGCATAAAGTACTATAGAGACATGCCAGTGCTTTGTGCTGTGATACTAAATAATTCTTTAAAAGAAAATTAAAGTACCTCTCTCTCATAGGTACACATGGGCAGTTCCAAAATCCTTGAGCTACTTCAGCTGCTTTGTCATCATAGTGCCTGGTAGAAATCAGATTTGGTGTTCATCAACTAACCATTGAACATATACTTCAGGTTAATACGAAGTTCCAAAGAAGCATTTACCTACAAGGGCATAATGGTGCCCCCAGCGTGTCTTTATGATCAGCGAGGCCCTGTGGCAGTTTAAAATAGTATTACGACAAATAGTAATCAATATCGATTTTTTTAGTTAAATGCTATAATTAAATGGAAAGAAATAGTTCAAGTATTCATTCATACAGAAAAGTAGAATACATAATATATAGAGCCTAAACAATTTGAAACATGAAACAATTATTTTATTCTAACTCTAATATGTGACAATGACTCATTCTAACTCCATGTGGTAGTAGTAACTTATTTTAACATTCTAATTACAACTCTTTCCTTCAAGCTGAGCATAGATGTTAGTCATATTACGTAGAATAGCAAACAGTGGAGTAGCAAGAAGTTTAGCAAAGAAATCAAGAAGTTGAATTTATGATGTAGTGAAATGAGTGCAAATGTCTTTAGTCACTAGAGCACCTCTAACAAGGTGACAATCTATTTTATATGCTAGGTCATTTCATGAACATGGATATATTATATATTCTAGATCACAACTTTATTCTTTCCATGCAACACATGGTAATGATTTAAAAATAGTATTCCTGCAATCAATTATCTACTTTTTTCAGTAAGGTTGTATAACTGCAATTCCTTAGTGAAATAATGCAAGATGGTCCCTTTATGCAAGGTCCTTGCAGGATGGGCAGGAGCAAACTTCCCAGCCTTACATATGCATGAAAACACATGGTTGCAATGGAAAAACAAGTATCATTAATTCAGGGTCACAGTTGAGTACACATGATGTAGGATATCATCCTAAGAAAACATAAAGAGAGCCTATTATGTCCTCAGATTTTCCCATATAGTGATAACATTGTCTTAGCTGCAGGGATTTGAGACAACTAAAGAGAAGACAAAGCAGAGTATGTATGTGTGCGCTCTGGGTTTCCCACTTCGCTTCAACCAAAATATTTACAATTTTAGCAAATTCATCCCCTAAAAAATAACCAAAGTTAGCTGGCAGAGATTTAGCAGCATACTAGATTAAAAATCTATTCAAATGTGAGAAAAATAATGCTTTCTACTTCTAGTATGAGTATGCATGTGTGTGCTCTGTGCAGATCCTTGGTTTTGTTTTATAGTAGTTTTGCTTTTTGAAAAGCAAATGAAAACATTAAAGACAAGCACAGTAATAAAGAGAGCACACAATCTCCAGTGGTACCAAGTACCAATAGAGATGAATGAAGCTGATGGTAATTACAACAGTTAATCATGTAGCACTAGCAAGTTCTCCCAATTTAAAAGTTAAATGGGACAGTCATCAAAGTAGCAAATATGTTCCTTTTTTGTTTATGATGGCTGGTTATTAATCATTTATACACTCTAGTGCATATACAGTGTATGAAGTACCATTGAAAATAATATGGGTCAGAGAAAATTAGTTAAATACAGAATAAATGTATCACCTACCAAATATAAGCAGAACATTTTGAACTTTCATATAAGCATATGGACATCCCTTACCACAGTCTAAATTCAAGAATTGAGTACTAAATCTCATAAAATTTTGATTAATATAAACATAAAATGTCACTTTAGGGTACAAACTGGTTAGAACTGTTTTAAAAAAGCGAGATAAAGATAATCAAATTTCTTTGATATATTCTTGGATTAGAAAAAAAAGTAATAATATTAATGGTTTTGTTGCATTTGCAATACAAATCTATTTCTAACTAATGAAGATATATGAATTCCAATTTCCAATCCAAAGATAAGTGGTAATAGCTAAGAGTTACAATGATTCAAATCATATATCTGAAACAATGATAATCTACTATGCTTTCAAGAAAATATGTAGAGATACAAAATAATTGCAGTAGAGTTATATTATACTCATTTTCAGTAACTCCCCATGATAGCAGCAAACCATGTTCCAGAAATTCAGGAGTGACAAAAAAACAACACATGAATAAGTTTCTATTAAAACATGCGGTATTGACATTCTTCTTCAGTCATGACCTGAAGCAAATATATGAAAAGTGCTCATAAGTAAAGCACTCACTAAAATTAGTATTTAATTGTCCACCAGAAAAGAACTCTTAGTCAAATTGCAGAAACTAGGATATTCATCATTTATCACAACTTCAATATTTAATAACATAGGCCAAGTAAGCAAGATAAAATTCGTTATAATCGTCATAACATGAGTCACTATAATAAACGCTCAAGAACTACGAGACACATGATTAAAGTACCTTGATAACAACAGAGGTCACTCCTTTATCCACACAGAAGTACGTCCCGGATCTACGTGCATATTGCTCTGAGAACTTTCTCATAATTTCAACAGACTTTTCGGAGGGTTCTTCTGCATAAATTACAAATGGCATAACGATGAGAAGTTTATTCTAATAAAAGCTAGACAACAGTCAGTGTATCACGAAAGTTGATGTAATAGTATGCAAGTAAATGCCCATCATCTCATAAATTAACAAAGTTAAGAAAGTATCCTTTGTCCCATTTCTAACCCATATTCGTGAGAGAGCTTTGTTCTCTTCAGCCTTCAGCCATCATCTAGGAAGTTATAGCTTCATTATGCTGTTTATGAATTCACAATTCTTTATCAACATGACTTTCTTCATATAATATTTGACCTCGAGTAAGAATAGTTAGCATGACCATAAAGTCCTTCTGACAGGTAGCTTTGCTAATTCAAGTGATTTCCTACGAATATAAAAGAAAGAAAGAAAATCTATCAATCAAGCCAACATTGTACCATTAAATGAGGATCGACGCTGGACACCATCTGAGTGGAAATAGGTTATACGATTTGAGTGGTACACAAGAATTAAGCAATTACTAAAATCCCACACAATAGAGCTATCTATAAATCAATCTTCGTTCCAATCTACTGATTGCTAACATCAATCAGCTAAACAACCGACGAAATCGAGTACCAAATCCAGCGGCAATAAAACCCCAATTCACTAACCAGTTAATTGGAGGAAATGAAACTCAAACCAAGGAAAGAAAAAGGAATCAAGGACCCTAACCCCTCGCGCGGACTACTAGCCGTCGGGAACGGTAGGAAGGCGACGAGGGCAAGCCCAAGTTGCGAGGTGGCGCAACGCCGCGGCTGAGAGCCGTTCTGGTGCTCATGGCGATCTCTCCGACCATGCCCAAATCTCAGCTTCGGCAATCTCGATTCCGCCTTCGGGGAGGGTTTCGAACTTCGAGTGCTCGACACGCGCCGGAGACACGGAGATGAGCCGCCAGCCTGCCACAGCAAATCGGTTTACTGAATAGAAACAAAATTGAAAAAAAAAGGAGTAAAATTTACAGAAATTATAGAAATAAAAAAATAAAAATATTTAAGATTCAATAATTATAAATATGATAAAATTTAAATGTATAATTATAACATCCTAATTTAATATTAAAAAATATTATAATATATAAGATTTAATTGATTTACTATTATTACTTTGAGCTTAAGTATTTTAATTAAATCACATTATAAACTCACTAAGTTAATAGTCTATTTTGAAATGATTTTAACACATATTTAAAAAATAATATAATATATAAAACTTAATAGACTTACTACTACAATACAATTTGAGCATAAACATTTTAAATTAGGCCAGTTCATCAAAACTAATAAGTCAATTTACTGACTAAACAATATAATAAAAATTATGATTAATTTATAAAATAATTGGAATATTTAATTAAGTTAAATTGTCAATTATTTTTGTTTTTGAAACGCCGAATGTCTTGTTGAAAATATACACGACACAATAATTCAAAATTATCCATAGTTATTTAGAAAATGGCCATGATGATTGATTAAAATTTATTGAAATGAAAATTATGCCATTTTATAATAAAAAAAAATTTATCGTCTTTTTTCACAAACATAAACATGCTCAGGCTAATTTCATGTAACTTTTTTTTATCAATTTAACTACGACCTTTTTATAAAATCTTTTCGCCCTTAAACTTTATCATTATATTTTAATTTGATATTAGTCCCATCTCATTGGATACTTGGTGTCAGGCCGATTTGGCCCAAAGCCTAATGGGCCAAGAACCAGCCCAAGTCCACACCGCATTCATCCACGTGGAGCCCGAATTAGGGGCGCAGATGGTCGGTCAACCAAAGCTCGGTCTGATTTTGACCAGAGCTTGGCATCCTCTTCACAAAGTTCGGATGCGGCTTCAGACGCGGCAGAGATGACGGCTTCCCCCGCGAGATCCGGACGCAGCTAAGCTTGGCGGCGCGACCAGGCTATCAGCGGAGGAATCGGGTGACAATGCCCTAATCGGGACGGAGACCCGATCCAGGCGGAGCTAAGGAAGAGGCGGCGAATATCCTCTTCCCTACTATAAGAAGGCGACAGGAGCAGGCCTGGGAGGAGGGAGCGATCCTCGTCGTCCACCATTGAGTGATGCCACCAAGAGGAGAAGAGACTTGTGAGTCGAGTTCTGTGAGGAAGAGAGCGTCAAGAACTGTACGCGGCGGCAGAGTCTGCCGCCGACGAGAGGAGCGCCGACGTGAGGGAGAGGAGGGGTTTTTGTACCTTGCTTTGAATAGGGAATAAGACAAGGGAAATTTCCCCTTCACTGTGATTCTTCCTCAGCTCCGTCGAATGAGCGTGTTCCTGCTTCCGATCTTGGCCAACGGGATCGGAGGAGAGGACACAGGCGTCGTCCCCGGTGACAACGACGACTCCTGTCCACAGGCAGCTGCCGACGACTCGAAGTTAAGGGGAGGCAGGCGGCTTTCTCCAGCCGACCCCCATCTCTAGCAACGACTCGAACGCAAGCGGCGGACGAAGACGACGACGCGAGGTGAGGACGGACGAGAGGCGCTCGCTTCTAGGTGGTGATGTAAGCGATTTTCACTTTGGGTCAAAATCGAGAGAAGCCGAGAATTCAAAATTCGATCGGAGCGGCTGACGACAGCAAGACGTCAGCAGAAGGAGTTTACGTCAGCGGTGGAATTTTGGAGGGCTGACGTCGGCGTGACGTCAGCAAGGAAAAAATCGGCAAATGATACTGTTTGGTCAAAATTAATGTTGACTAGTGAGAGAAATTGATTTAGGGTTTCAATTTCTTCCGACTTCCTGAATTTAGGGTTAGGGATTTCGATCCTTTTTATGCGATTTATAATTTGGGGATATAAGTTGAGCAGGGAATTAGGTTTTCTGATTTGGGGGGGGGGGGGGGGTGAGATTTGCTCGAAAACCCTAGGAAGTTAGCGTTCTGGTATTCCGTCGGACGACCCTAAGACAACGGTTAAGCATCGGTTTAGGGTTGATCCGACCGGGGCGTGACAATTGGTATCTCAGCTAGGATGGTGAATCAAGGAGATCGCATAGCACGAATCGAGCAGGTGCTCGGTTTGATAGGGAACAGTAAAGATGCGGTGGTTCCTCAGGTGGAGAATCTTCATCGCACGATAAAAGAATAGAGGTTGTAAATCCTTGCCCTTCAGCAAATTTTGGCTGGAGTAGTTGAGGCATAGCAGAACGTTGAAGGGACGACAGCGCTACAGGAGCAAGTAGTTGCCTTGCAGGGACAAGTAGCAACCTTGACGGCACAAGTAACCAACACCATGGCAGCCCAGCAACAGATATTGGCAGACTTTGTGGTGATGCGCATGACATTAGCACAGGCATAAGGCGGTGCCCCTACAGCAACCATGGTGGAGTATGGAGCTCCCAGAGGGAAGGTTCGCACCCCAGAACCTGCAATGTTCAAGGGGGCCAAATCAGCCAAAGTGTTGAGTAACTTTCTTTGGGATATGGAACAATACTTTGATGCTAACCATGTTTCAGACCAGGAGAAGGTGAGGGTGTGCACAACATACCTCTCAGATGATGCAAAACTTTGGTGGAGGACCAAAGTTAATTCGACATCAGAGGTAGTTGGTTGGACATGAGAGGTGTTTCGAGAGGAGCTGCGACAGCAGTTCCTTCCCGAAAACTCAGTGGATCAGGCACAAGAGGTGGTGGATCGGCTAAAGCACACAGGGACGATCCAGGAGTATGTTAGGACGTTCTCCGCATTGATGTTGGAGCTAACTGAGATGGCGGAAGGAGACATGAGGTACTTCTTCCTCCGGAATCTCCAACCCTAGGCGGGGGTTGAAGTCCGACGACATGCGCCGCAAGACTGGAGGACAGTCGCAGTTATAGCCGAGTCTCTCATGGACCAGAGAACTTCAGGAACGACCTTTCAGAGAGCACTGATGTCGCCCCCGAAGTGATCATCTCCACCCAGAGCAAGAGCGCCAGAGAGAGAGAGGCTCTCTCCCCGGCGGAACGGAGGTCAGCCGGCACGGCAGGAGCAGACCCGACCTGCAGAGAGAGAGCAGGATCGACCAAGACCGATTGCTTGCTTCTTGTTCAAAGAACCACACCGGATACGCGATTGTCTGACCGACAGCGGGTGAATGCAATTGCAGCGATCGTGCATCGGGAATTAGCTGAGAAACAGGTGGTGGATGACGAACTAGTAGAGGCCCACATAGGAGGTATGCGCATTGCCTCAATGGTCCCTGGCAGAACTTCACCGACCCCCGCAGATGCAAAGCCGAAGGATGCGATCAGCGAAGGTAATGCCGAGTAGAAGACAAGCTCCGAAGAGGCGAAACCTCCGCAGGAGAAGCGGACATGGAAGAAGGTAGGGGTGTGCACGGTTCGGTTAACCGAACCGTGTGTCAAAAAATCGAACCGAACCGGTGGGATCGATTCGGAGAAATTCTGAACCGATCCCGAACCGTTTGTACCAGTTAACCGATGTTCGGTTAACCGGTTTTTCGGTACGGTTAACCGAAAACCGACGGTTAACCGTATTATTTATATATTTAAAAAATATTTAAAATTATAAAATAATTTAAAATTAGTAAATAAAAATATTCTCAGTTAACCGTTAGTTTTTGGTAGTTAACCGTTGGTTTTGACGGTTAACCGTTGGTTTTGACGGTTAACCGGTTCGATTTTATATAAAATATTTATTTTTATATATAAATAAATATTATATATATAAATATTATATAAACGGTTCGGTTCGGTTAACCGCGGTTCGGCCAAGTTCCGAACCGTAACCGAACCAATAACCGGTCACAAGTAAAAAACCGAACCAATTAAGAACCGTTCGGTTCGGTTAACCGGAAAATCGGTTCGGTTCGGTTCGGTTAACCGCGGTTCGACGGTTCGACGGTTTTTTTGCACACCCCTAGAAGAAGGTAGTGGAAGAAAAGACTTCAGCAAAACTTTCACTAAGTTCTTCAGAAGAACTGGAGGCACAAGCAATCCTTGCGAGCCATGAGAAGCTCCAGCGTGAGAGAGAGAAGATGTGGAAAGAACATAGTGAGTCCCTGCGTGCCGAGCAAGAGCAGTGGCTCTCCGGCAAGCAATGAGCACGGGAGACCCTCGTGACGGATATCGAAGGCAATGTCCAAATTAGATGGGAGAGAATTGTCAGGCCTGGATCAGGCCGGTTCAGCCCAAAGCTCAATGGGCCAAGAACCAGCCCAAGTCCACACCGCATTCATCCATGCGGAGCCCGAATTAGGGGCGCAGATGGTCGGTCAACCAAAGCTCGGTCCGATTTTGACCAGAGCTTGGCATCCTCTTCACAGCGTTCGGATGCGGCTTCAGACGCGACGGAGACAAACGGCTTCCCCCGCGAGATCCGGACGCAGCTAAACTTGGCGGCGCGACCAGGCTATCAGCGGAGGAATCGGGCGACAACGCCCTAATTGGGACGGAGACCCGATCCAGGCGGAGCTAAGGAAGAGGCGGCGGATATCCTCTTCCCTGCTATACGAAGGCGACAGGAGCAGGCCCGGGAGGAGGGAGCGATCTTCGTCGTCCACCATCGAGCGACGCTACCAAGAGGAGAAGAGACTTGTGAGTCGAGTTCTGTGAGGAAGAGAGCGTCGAGAACTGTACGCGGCGGCAGAGTCTGCCGCCGACATGAGGGAGAGGAGGGGTTTTTGTACCTTGCTTTGAATAGGAAATAAGACAAGGGAAATTTCCCCTTCACTGTGCTTTTTCCTCAGCTCCGTCGAACGAGCGTGTTCCTGCTTTCGATCTTGGCCAACGGGATCGGAGGAGAGGACACAGGCGTCGTCCCCGGTGACGACGACGACTCCTGTCCGCAGGCGGCTGCCGACGACTCGAAGTTAAGGGGAGGCAGGCGGCTTTCTCCAGCCGACCCCCATCTCCAGCAACGACTCGAACGCAAGCGGCCGATGAAGACGACGACGCGAGGCGAGGACGGACGAGAGGCGCTCGCTTCTAGGCGGTGACGTAAGCGATTTTGACCTTGGGTCAAAATCCAGAGAAGCCGAGAATTAGAAATTCGATCGGAGCGACTGACGACAGTAAGACATCAGCAGCAGGAGTTTATGCGCGCGGCGGAATTTTGGAGGGCTGACGTCAGCAAGGGAAAAATCGGCAAACGATACTGTTTGGTCAAAATTAATATTGACCAGTGAGAGAAATTGATTTAGGATTTCAATTTCTTCTGACTTCCTGAATTTAGGGTTAGGGCTTTCAATCCTTTTCGTGCGATTTGTAATTTGGGGATATAAGTTGAGCGGGAAATTAGATTTTCTAATTTGAGGGTGAGATTTGCCCAGAAACCTTAGGAAGTTTGCGTTCTGGTATTTCACCGGACGATCCTAAGACAACGGTTAAGCACTGATTTAAGGTTGATCCGACTGAGGCGTGACACTTGGCCTCCCGAAATGGTCGGTAGTCATAAAGATGACAATAGATCAATAGTGTGATACTTGAACTTGACTTAAACCTAATCGAGTATCCTATCACACAACCCAAACGGGACTCAAATATTTAAACAAGTACATGTAAATATCTGATTAAATAAAAAATTTTATTCTTTAATTTTAATTAGTTTATAAATTAATATATTTATCATAATTATTTATTAATATTTTAAAATTAATTATCAAGTATGCATATTTATAAATACGAAATCGACTCATTTAACTAATCAAATACTCAACTCCACTATAAATAGGTTGATTGGGTAAAGTATCCAACTATGATGTATAGGTTGATTGGGTAAAGTATCCAACTATGATGTATATAATTTCGTATAAACAAGTTAGTATTTGGTAGAGCAGACATTTAGGAAGAGCCTCAGCATAGTTAATCAATGACTCGGGATAATTAGTAGGACAGGATTACACTTGGGTCTCACCATTGCCCAAAGCATCACTTCTTTCATCTATATAATGGATAACCAACGAAAATTTATCTTTTGGAAAGGACCCAATCAATACATTACATAAATTAAGAACAAAATACAAAATATTAGTCAAATGGCAAAAAAATGCTTATTTGAATTTAAGACTTCTTAAATTGCTCTTCTAGAGTGATTGAAATTCTCTTTGTAGAAATACTTGTTTGAAAATTTAAAGATTTATACTAACTTCTAATACTAACAACCTTCAACAACAATTTAAAATCAAAATAAGTATACAAGCTCTCAAGTACTTAGAGGCTTGGAAATGATAATAAGCTCTAATAGCTTTAATGCAACTTTTGTAAGGTTTCTATTGTTCCCTAAATAACTTGAGCCACAAATAGGCTCAAGTATGAAGTACCTATGTATGGGGTTAGGATTGAGAGCAAAAATAGCTTTAATGTATTAACTTAGGTCGAGCCATCACGATTTGATTTGGTTAGGATACTCTTGATAGTTATGAGATTTACAAGGGATTATACAACAACCACATCGATAAATAACCTTTGATGCATGTGATACTGATGTAATTATGACAAATCTTGAAATAAGCCTATATTAACCATGTCTAATGATAAGTTTATACTAGAAGTTAACCTATGAGTCCATAGTGCTCTTAAACTAACCTCATTGATCAGAGTGGAATCAATACTTGATCTAAGCTTGACATGTTCAATCCAACTTGAAACTGGTTTGCTCAATTCGCCATACTACTACATGTATACTTTGTCGAAAGGTGAAATTACCCACTTCTAAATCACCAACCGCTAGAAAGCTTAAGCCAATACGGTCGACTGACAAAGATGAACCTTTTTGACATGTACTATAGTGTTCAATATCTCATTTGCATCTCAAATAGTGGCTTGATTTCGGACTTGAGCCCAACAATAAGTCCAAAAGGCAAACCAAGTAAGAAAGCCCACGTACCTTGTTAACCAAAATGACAAAGTTAAGGCGGCTAACAAGACATGACAAAAAGAGTTAGATCATGACTTTGTCCCATATTCTTGATCCTAACAAGCTATAAACAGGACTTTCTCTCTCATTCTGATAATGTTTTTGGCGCTTTAAAGTTCATAAATTCAGATACTGGAACTGACTTTTGAGTTTCTCTATTCCACTAGCGCTGGATCCGAGCCTGAGGCTGAGCATCAACTCCCGAGGTTGATTTCAATCAAATATCAATGGAGAAGCATTCATTTCAATTGACTCAAACAACCAAAATCTGACATAACCAACTTTCTTTGCAATTCTTTGCTGCTAGAGTTCCTCGGCTCTTAATTTGCAGAAACATAATCTCAGCAATTTCTTTGAGCTTTGTAGAGAAGAAGAAGATAATAACCTCATCATGATCAGCAGCTGGTTATTCACAATTTAAGAGACAAAAGAGTAGAGTTAATGCACATCTTTGAAGGATGTGATTAGACATTGCACATACATATCAAGACATCAAATCCTCTTTCTGAAACAAACATTGATACTGAAACAATATAAGAAGATTATTTGAGCACACAATTCAAACAGCAAATCCTATCTCGCATCATCATCTCTAGGTTTAATAGATACTGGATAAAAGACAGAAAACTTTGAAGCAAGCACAAAGAAATTTAACTATTATGGAATAATTTTTTTTCGTCACTAGCATAGAACAATTGAAAGCCTGTAGAGCCAAAGCTATTTGTATTCTCACATATAAAACTAAATAATTACTGAAAATGAAGACATTAATCGGACCAAGACGCTTGATTCCCCAAGGAAGTTGACAAGAGAAGGATATGACAGCACCCTGACTGGAAAAAACAAAAAATTTAAAGTTCTTCCATCAGCTCCCATGTCAATAAAGCCATCGAATCCTCTCCTGCTCCTTCAGCTTTTATCTAAGCAGCTCTACTACCTGTTCCAAACAGAACTTGTACCAGCTCAGCTGATATATAGGGGGATAATGATAAGTGGCTAAAGAAAAAGAAGAAATGGATGATGATGATGCAGGTGAGAAAGCCATGATTGGTGCGTAAAGGAGGAGGAAGAGAGCTCAAACTGGTGATGGTGATCTTGGTAGTACTCTTTCTTCCCATGATCACATGGAAGTCCTATCATGAAGCCCCACAATGAAATTCTCCTCTCCCTTAAAAGCCTTGCCGTTTAGTGTTGAGCCTGATGCTATATAACTAGTTAATTACTTGGATTCTGCAGCCAAGGTACGGTTTTAATACTCATGCCAGAGGGCACATTGGTCAGCTATTGCTTCAGTTAACAAGTGGCACTATATTTTCTTCATCCTCTGCTTCTTACTGAACAAAAAAGGACAATGGAATTCACAGGTTGGGTACAATAATGATGGCCTACGCAGAAACTAATTAAAGAAAAGCAAAGGAGAGAGATCAGATGAGCATTGAAAAGGGGACAGGGGCGGTAGCTACTGGCGCAGCCCCTATTTATTTGCTTCAAACAATGGAGAATTTAAGGAGAGAAGTGTAACTGTGCGGTACTTACCTGCATGTCCTTTTGTTTGAGCTGTGCGAATAGAAAGAGTATTTGTTGTGTACTGTTGTGGGCATCTGCTTATGTCTAGTCAAAATTTCATTGTTAAAATTGCTAGGTTAGGATCTCTGTTTAGGTTCCACATCTTTAGAGCTACCATTTTTTCAAGAGAAGGAAACACGGGTCTGCTTAAGTTCTGAGATATCTAAATTGAAAATTTTTTGGGAAAGGATACTTATTGCAATCGTTGTAGTAGGGTATCTGCATCTGCCCAATACGTATTTTAAAGTATATATATTATATTATATCATAAGCGTTATATAATATCGGTATTATATTATAATATATTATTATTATACAATATAAGTGTTATACGATATTTTAACTGAACATATTATACCATAATAAAAACATGTTATATGATATTTATATAACACATGCATTTTTCACGTAACACTTATATCGTATAACATTAATGTATTATAATACAACACCGATATCATATAACATTAATGTATTATCATAGTATGTAACACTTACAATATAGTATAAGCATTAATGCGTTCTGGGTTGATGGGGTACCCTGCTGCGATCGCTTCCCCAATAATTTTTTCCAAATTGAATACAATGAGAGAAAAAAATAGTAAAAAGTGTCCTTTAATATCTACCTAATGAAGACTTGTGGAGGTAAAGCGAGTTACTTGGGTGATGTGCCTTAAAGTGTTTTCATACAGCTATGACATTCCATGAGATCCGATGATGCCGTTGAATATCTAATTTCCAAGAGTTGACCAGCGCAAAGTAAACAAACAAAAGCTCTCACAATTCACGAATAGGGCCAGCACTATTTATTGCTATCAACTGTGGAATAAATTACTCAGAAAAGAGAAAGGCGAGACAGCACCTATAACTTGCCAGAGTGTAAAACTATTGCTCTCTTCTTTTATTCAGAGCCACAAGGTAAGCCTTTAGCCTTTGCCCTTTAGATTCCAATATCAAGAGTCCACTTACAACCTCTTGTTGGTGAGGTTATGACATCAGTATCCTGCAAATATCTTTTATACAGTATTAGTATCTAGTACGAGAAACCTTTCTGAGCTCTGTGACAAAGAAAGGATATATGCCCCATTTTTCTGCACATTCCAAGGTAAATTAATTAACATGAAACGTAATGAGTAATACTAAATAGGAGATCATTCAAAAAGATTATGAGCAGTAGAAGTTAAAATTCTAAAGGCTATGTTTTGTTGAATGAAATTCATAGTGAAAAAGATTATAGAGCTTTTCATCTAAATTCATTATATTTTTTATCCTTTTCATTATGGTTTACATTCAACAAAACATAGCCTAAAAGATTGTTTCAAAGACTTATCCATGATGATAGTTCAGCATATTTTACTTTATATATTGTTTGTAATGATCAAAAGACTCTTCTTTGCACATGGTTCTTTCAAGCTGAGAAACTTGTTGTGCTTATTGATTCACATAGCATCTTAGAAACTCATCCTATACTTTTACAGATTTGTTTAGATTGCTTGATTTTACTATAAATTACTTTGAATCTACTCAAAATATTCTAAGAAGATAGAATGTACTCTAGGAATTGCTTATGGGTTTAAGATCGTTTACCAGTAGGGCAGTAAGTCGATCAGATATACACAGCTTTGTGCTCGAGCGTTTGTAGCCGGATTCCATCCTAGGAGGGAATGGGCCGTGGGCTTTTGTCGATGAAGGCCCGCAGAAAGCTGTGCGCTACACTCCAATTGCGAAGGGCCCGGCTTTCGTGCAGGGAGGGTAGGATCACTTGTTCGAAGAGAGACGCGCGCCAGCCGCTCTCCCGGGAAAACTAAGCCAACCAATCGCGAAGAAGAAGACGTCAATTAGCAGCCGGAGGCAGAGGAATCCAAATCCTCCACACCTTGACAACGCAATCCAACCCCCCACTGACCACCATGCACGAACCCCCGCCGCCGCTGCCGCCCTCCTCCTCCTCCGCCACCACCGCCAAACTCTTTACTGGCTCCTCATGCCCTTCCAACACCGCCAAGCACGAATACCACTCTCTCCCCCACGCCTCTCTCCTCCACACCCTCACCGTCCTATCCGCCGAGCCACTGCACACCACCTTCCCCGCCGCGGCCACTGCCACACACATGACCGCCTTCCTGTGCCCCCTCAGCGCCCCGGCCACCGCCATCCGACCCCCTCCCCCCTCCCACACCACCACCGCTCGGTCCCCCGCGCCCGAGTACAGCACAGCCCCGTCCGCGCTCAGAGCCAATGCGTTCACAGCCGATGTGTGCCGCTCCAGTCCCTGCACGAACACATGCTTCCCATGCCCCTCTCGCCTCCATACCTTGATCTTGCCGTCCGCGGATCCGGTGTACACGTGGCCTTCGGGCGCCACTGCCACGGCGTTGATGGCGTCCTCGTGGGCGCCGTCGATCGATTCCGTGCACCGGAAGTCGGCGGTGCGCCACACCTTGATGGCCCGGTCCCAGGAGACGGAGTAAATTAGGGTTCCGTCGTGCGAGAGCGCGAGGGCCGATACTGCGTCCACGTGGCACACAGGAGAGCACTTAATGTGCCTGCGTACTTGGACATAGTTATTGGGCCTCAGAAAGCTAAGGAGCCGGTCCATGGGGGTGGGCAGTACGGCTTTCAGCCGGTATCCATGGCCGCCCCTCTGATTCATCTCCCAAACCCGAATCTTGCCATCTTGGTGAGCGCTGAGGAGGTTGCCGTCGCCGGAAACCAGAAGCGATTTGACTGGGCCTTTCGCGACGCCGACTATGGTGGAACTTGTGGGAGAATCAATTGACCACAGTCGGATTTCGTGGTCGGGGCCGGCGCTGTAGATGGAGTTGCCGTGGACGGCGAGCGCGGAGATGTAGGAAGAGTGGGCTTTGAGGGTGGCGATGCATTGGTGGAGAGGCTGGCTGTTTGTTTGGTCGTGGAAGTGGAGGGAGGGGAGAGAGGCGAGGCTTGGTTGCGAGGAGAGGGAGGTGGATTCGGACAAGAGATGGATGGAGCAGTCATCGCCGGCTTTTTTTATCACAAGAGACATTGGAGGTCTGAGTTCTCATGCCCATTTGTGAACGTGCAATGGCGGTGACATGAGAGAAGGAGCTTGCTTTTGTGGTATATATAAAGGTTCTTCTTCCCTTCCTTTATGGCTTTATCCTGTAGATTGAAAAGTAATTGCTTTTGAAGTTTTTTTAGTGCATTCTTTTTGTTAAGTGAGGAAAAGTCTAATTGATTCTTTTTGCTCGTATTCTACATATTAAATCATTCAAGCTAATCTATAACAAAGTTAATTTGGTAGGTTAAACTCTTCAGCTAATGTAATCCTAATCTTACCTCTTGTTGCCTTGCTATCAGTCCTTATCACTCAAGATCTTTGCTTTCCATGATACTTTCAAGTTTCACCACTGTCCAAAGATTTCAATTACTATCAAAGCGCAACTGAAAATAAATGCTACAAAGATCCTTCTCCACACTGACCCTTTAGGAGACCATTCCAGTTAGTGGCAGAAGTCAAATATTATTTTGTAACAAGTGAACTAGAACATGGTGACAGCTAGTGAAGAACATGATAAAATCTATCTAGTTGGCAAGGTTGAATCTGGTGAAGACAATCTTTGGTGTCTCCACAATTTTATCTTTGTTATATAGCCTGCTCCACTGAGTTGGATACGCTCCAGACAATAGTTTTTGCCTTATCCCTATATGCTAGAGGCCCATTCTTCAAGTTGGATTTGGAGCATTACCTAGCATACGGATAATAAGGATAATGTACCTAGATTGGTACTTTTTGAGACCATGGGTTATGGATTATCCTCCACTCAGGAAATTTGTTTAGGCAGCTTAGCTGTAAATAATGTAAGCCACCATATGACACATGTGCCATTCCTTTGCACCCACCCCACTGATTTGGTTCTCAGCTGCGAAAGCATGCTTGCCAAACTGGTCACTCAAGAAGCTTCAGGTGGAGTTGCATCTGTAGAGAGAGATAACATATGCATTTGATGTCTCAAGAATTAGACTCCCTTTCTTTATTATGTTCTACTTACTTTATAGCAATGTACTTTAGTTCCTAACCTAACCTATGGAGTCAAGGGGACCTTTATTAAGGTTTCTTTTCTTTAGCTGCTCCGTAGTCCTTTATGGTAATCGTATAGTTGCCCTCCTCTCTGCAGTTTTGGTCCTCTGTTCCATGTTGGAATTCCTTAGACTAAATGGCTGTTTATGAGGGTGGGTTAACAATCTTCTGGAATTGAACTCCAGATCCTCTGTTCCATGTTGGGATTCCTTAGACTAAATGTCTGTTTATGAGGGTGGGTTAACAATCTTCTAAAATTGAACTCCAGATGCAAAACAGAAGAAAGAACAAAAAATATTTTGATGAAATGATTAATACTTAGACTAAACAATCCTTCATAGACTTTTTTTCTCTATCGAGCTGTAGCAGAACAGTATTACATGGTGTCATACAGTTTCTAACTTGCATGTAATACAAAAGGAAATACCAAAATTGTAGGGTCATCTGTGGTATTACATAGTACATACTAGTATCAAGTTTGTCAGGAAGCCCTTGAAACATTAGTCACGAGTCAACCAGGTCAATCTCTTGTCAAATTGAACAAAAGAAAGCATCATCGCCCGGAATCTTGCCTATGGAAACCTCCAAGTGAAAAGAGCCAATTTAGGAAGGTTCCAGCGTGCTTGGAAAATTCTATCCTCATGAAAGCTTCTTGGCAAAAGCAGCCGCTCTCCATAAATAAAGCACGTCCTTGTGGCCTTAGGATAGATTCAAAAGTCAAAACAAAATTGCATGTTTCCAATAGTTTGGTATCTGTTAACTTGTCCTACAGCTCTTAGGTCAAACAAAAGATTATGTCTTCTGTCTACTGGATGTGGAAGCCATTCCGTATCAAAAGTGTTGAAAGAATATTAATATTAGTTAAACGATATAAGGATGACGACAATGGAACTGGATGTATATTAAGTAATGCTAGTATTCAAATGCATACCACAATTCTTTCCACGAGTCAAATAATGGAAAGGGGTAAACAAGAGAACAAACTCACCATGACTTCAATGTGTCAAATAATTTGAAGTAACAACAATATTTTAAAAATAGTCTAATATAAAATTGATACAATTTATTTTATTATATTTTAATAAATAGTTTATCTTACATTAAAATGTTTAAAGATATTTTCATTTAATATCATCAAAGACTAAATATATGGCGCTTAAATATAAAATAATTTTTAATCGATTGCAACGTACAATGGCATCTAGTTTACCTTATTTTAATATATTTTATAAATATTTTGTCCTATTTAAACTTGTTGTAAACTATTTTCATAAAACATCTTGAAATGTTAAGTATTTATCTAAATTATTATATTTAATGAGCAGTGTTAATTTGTTTATTGTATAATAGAATAACATTAAGTTATTTGTTTTTTAAAATTTTCTAAAGTATTTTATAGAACACATTAAAATATGATAAAAAAATATTAAAATAAAGTAAATGCACCTCAAATTATGGTGTGTGTGTGTGTGTATATATATATATATATATATATATATATATATGACTTTAGCATTTTTTTTAGTCTTGTAAAATGTTTTGTACAGATACATTGAATAGTAAAATATGGTTTTACAAAAGAAATGGATAATTGGTTATTTTGAACCTATGTGAATGAAATTATAAGTTTAATTATTAGTTATCTAAAATTGAAAATTATCCAAATATCTTTGTTTGTTCAATACATAAAAAAATATTATAGTCTCTAAATACACGTGCATATATAAATATAATGCCTTTAAAAATAAATAGAGAATAACATATGTCAATTTATTATATTAAGTTGAACCATATATAATAATGAAAAATATAGAAAAGCAATCAATTTAAATATATCATAAACTTATGGTAATGTCTTATTTTCCTGTAACTCTAGAAAAAAAAATATACACACACATCACTGTGGTTTCTTTCTATTTTGATGAGAATACAATCGAAATAAGAAATAACATGCTTCTGATTTTAGAGTTTGTAAGGTTTATTTGTCATAACTTTTGATATAAGTTTCTAGTTCAATGTATTTTGATACAAGTCTCTATTTTTAAGCAGATTTTTTTTTTCATAAACTATGAAATACAATTTCAAATTCCTCATTTTCATAAGCAAAGTGTGAGTTCCTCTCAATTGCAGTGCTGCTCGCTCAAAAGTCACTTTCAATCTGATGACACAACAATGATGGTTCATTTTATTGCAAACATGCCTGACTTCAAAGAAATGGATTCAATTATTGAGGCAGCGATGGGCCCTTGGTTCCCATGAGGAAAATTTTTGAATCTGACTGAAAATGTGCACATCCATATATGAAAGGATTGATAGAGCCATCATCTCTTTTTTCACACTAGATGATGGATAGAAACGTGATTGTTCATAGAGAACTTGAAATATAAAAGATATAACTACTATACTGTGAAATAAAAGGTATAATTAGTCTGATAATATTCATATCAGCAGATGATTTTTGAATCATAATATAAATCCGTAACCTTATTTTACTATACTGTTCATTTCACAGCATATGCGTTCCAATGGCAGCCAAGGCAGCACAAAACTAGTGCAACACGAAACTGACAAGCTCCAGTACCCTGTCTACTCGATATACAACACAGAAAGATTGATTCCAGATAGCTAGCAGTCTCATCTTAAAAGCTTCAACAAACTCATCAATTACAAGTTAGAAGCTAGCTAGGCAATGAAGTACTGAAAAAGTAAATCACTGCTTTCCTTTGAGCATTTCAACAATTGCTAAGGCCTTTCGGTTGATTTGGCATGTTGTCTACAAAAGAAGAGTGATATAATTCTTCTTCTTTTTTTTTTCACTCTTTTTAGTTCTTTTTTTAATCATTGCTCCTCAATCAATGCCATTTTTCCATCTGATGTTTCAGACAGAAATAGATAGAACTGGATAACAAACTTCCAGGTTCACATTTTGAAGGATCTTGATAAATTAGAGCAGAAACTAAGAGCAGACTTCGACTGTCTTTTTTTTAGTATGAATGCAGTCTTCCATTGACGTGTCCAGTTTGATCACGAAGCTATTTAGATTAGACTAAATAAGAAATGGAATTTATTTGTTTTCTAAATGTCAATAGATTCACATTTTAGATCGTGATAAAGAGCTGGACATGTGAATGATTAAGTAGACATATTTGGCTAGATTTGTAAAGTTGAAAGAACTGGATAACAAACTTCCAGGTTGACATTTTGAAGGATCTTGATAAATTAGAGCAAAAGTTGAGGGCAGACTTCAAGTCGTTCTCGTTTTTTTAAGGACGAATGGATTTTTCCATTGACATGTCTAGTTTAATCATTAAGCGATTTAGATTTGAAATCGGGATGATATAGGTAGAGATGTCAACAGATCAGGTACCTACGAGTTTTGGCCAAATTTGAACTCGACCCGATCCAACCCGACCTAAACCCGAACTCGACTAAACTCGAGTCGGGTATTTAAACAGGTACCCGCGGGATACCTGTTTAATTAAAATATTAAAATTTAAGTTATTTTTATAAAATATAACTATAAAATAATATTAATAATAATAAATATATTTATTAAAAATTATTTTATTATATATATTTATTTATTTTTTATTATATATTAATCGGGTACCCAAATCTGTGAGAGTAAATCCGAACCCGATCCGATTAGCTAATCGGGTACCGGAATCCGCCATAAACGAGTTGAGTTGAGTACCTATTGACATCCCTAGATATAGGTTATGATATGAATTATATCTTAGGATAAAGTACCAAATTAATTTACACAAAAGTCCATATATGAAACATTACCTTATACATTGCCTAGGCTCATATCATATTTGAAACTTTATATTTATTTATTATTTATGTATTATTATCATATTGGATTTTAAATTAGTTTTATTATGATCAAAACAAGTTTGCACTAATGTTCTAAGGAAAATGAATTTATTAATTATATTAGCCAAATTTATTTTTGTTAGTACGAACTGAGAATCTATAATTTAATGCTCTAGTTTATTTTTAAAAAATAATTTAAATTTTGATATTTTAAAATTAGATGACTTGAATGTTTTTAATTTTTAATGCACACAGTTTAATTTTGGTGAATCTGAATTTTACCTAATATTCAAATGTTACATATATTTGATTGTTTCAAATTTTTCATAAGGTAAAATTTATAATCAATAATTAATTACTTAAGTTCCCAAATAATGGAAGTTTCAATTATTTATATGTGTGTGTATATATATATATATATATATATATATATATATATATATAATAGATAGTTTGATATTTAAATAATTCAAATTTAGATAATACTTATTTAAAATTTCAACTTAAATAGTATTCAATTTTGGAAATTAAAATACTGTAAAATTATCATTCATATTTAATTAACTAGAATTTAGTCAACTCATGCTAAAAAACTTTGCAATCTACATAGAAGATTCCATGAATAATGGAAGAATCTATTCCCATTTTCTAATCTTATATTCTCTTTCCGATTTTTTTTAATTCCCCCCATTGAGGAGTGAGTACGAGCTCCTAGTCAATAAAAAAAAAAAAAATTCAATTATCATTTTAATTATTTTTTTATTATCACACAGCAAGAGCAATTTACCTATATACCTTCTATTTTTTTCAACCTAACACTTGCCCAATTACCAAAAGCCAAAACACTAGCGATCTCAATTGTAGACTTGATCAACCTAGTTAAACACATGATTTAACATGTTAGATTTGTCAACTTTGATGTTTGAAAGTCAACAAAATTCCTCATCTACAAGTATGAGTCTTACAAGCACAAGACATCCCCATGCAATTATCAATCAACATTTGCCCAAATACCAAAAGCCAAAACACTAGCAACCCTAATTATAGACTCGATCAACCTGGTTAAGCACACGATTTAACATATTGGATTTGTCAACTTCAATGTTTGAAAGTCAGCAAAATTCCTTATCTACTTGTATGGGTCTTCCAAGCACAAGACATCCTCATGCGATTATCAACCAACACTTGCCCAATTACCGAAAGCCAAAACACTAACAACCCTAATTGTAGACTTATCAACCTGGTTAAGCACACGATTTAACATGTTGGATTTGTCAACTTCGATGTTAGAAAGTCACCAAAATTCCTCATCTACATACAAGCACAAGACATCCCGTGCGATTATCACCATTATTGCCATTTTCCAACAACGAACATAATTTCTTTAACCCACCATGCCACATGGAAAAGCAACCACAAGAAATTTTCTTTTTAGAAAAAGAAATGAAGAAATCAAAGCTTTAGGCACATGAATGCAATGTTCATGCTCTTATCAACAACTCGTACAGGTTGCCATTATTTTCCCCATTTATTCTCTTCAGTTTTTCAAAGCTTCTTCTGCTTCCAAGAAAATCCACACGCTTGAATGCCACAAAACCTTGTTCTACTGATTCTCTGCTTGCGTAAATTGACCGAAGGCGATCGGCATGCCTCGAGTCTGTCTGTATTGCAAGTTTGATTTCATCTTCAGACATATTCTCCTGAAAACACCGTTAGATCAATGAATTTTACGGGAGTGAAGTTTTCTTCAAATATGAAGGAAAGAAAATTCATCTGTATATTTACCTGATAAAAATTATAGATATTTTCCAAAATTTGTATACAGGTAAAACCATCATCGCTGAAAAATGTTCTTGAGGAAGGACCTAGTTCAGCAAAGCGATCGATTGGGAAGAGTATGGTGAGGAAGTGACCTTTAAGGATAATCTCTCTTTTCTCACTGTCACCGCACATGATTGGAATAGAAGAACACAAATTACACAGAATCAAGAGATCCCCTGATCACAAAGTGAGAAAAGGAAAGGAAAGATGATAGAGCAGGTACCTTTCTCTTAGTGAGCGTGTGAGGTTATCAGATATTTCTTGAGAACCTTTGCCATCACAATCAACTCTTGTATCCAAAGAATCATAGGTGTGTTGCTCATTGGCATCTTCATTGCAAGAGGATTCTATGTAGATACGAGCAGATGATGTTGGCTCGGATACTGTCCAGCAGATGGACTCCAAGAGATTGTTGGGTGTGATTCGATGGATAGGAACTTGACATGACTGGTTTCGAGTTGTTCATCAGTGCAAACACAGACAAATCTCATACAAGAAAAAGACCCTGATTTACATATTTGCAATCTCCTAAATCAGCTCTATGATTTAATAGTGATTGTGTTGAATAATGTAACCTTCTTCCATTTAAAACAATAAGAAAATAAGGTACACTCAAAGAGGGGAATGGATAAATAGATTTATGACAAATAATAATATTTGGTGATTAGATTGGAAGCATAAAAAGGCAACTATATACAGTGTTATATAAAGAACCATCAACAAATATAAACACCCTATATCAAGGAAGGTAAGTGGAGTTTCATAATATTTATTCATAATGAATTTCTCATTGGTTCTGCAACATACACCTTAAAATTTAAAATAGTTAAAAAAAAAAAAACTAACACAATAAGAATAATATTTGGCACAATCTATTACATAGTAGAGGTAAAAGGAGGAATAAATAATCACCAACTAATACTAAATTTAGTAATTATCAACTAATACTATGCAAGGAATTACATATACTGGATAATATGTTTAACTTATTCGCTAACTATAGTAGAGTTAAAAGACATACCAAGCTGGAGAACATGAATCAAACGTTGCTCAGCTTGGTATATAATCAAATAAATAACTACTAGACTTAAAAGCTCACTTTCAATTTGGAGCACATATATCAAACATGTTTAGCTTGGTATATAATCAAATAAATTACTCGTAGACTTAAAAGTACACTTCAATTTGGAGCATATATATCAAACATGCTTAATTTTTTATATAATCTAACAATTGCTAGCATGAAGAAAGACGATGAGACATTAGTTATTTGCAGATGGAAGGAGGCACCGATTGCATGTAGAAGTGTAATGCATTCATGTTTAGCTTCCACCGTTGGTATTGTTTGGCTTCCTCCGTTGGTAGAATTGCCAATGGCGGCATTGCAAGATCATTAAAAGGAGAAAACCTCCTCCTATAATATCAAGTTGAGAAATAGAATATCTAGAATTAGATTGACCTACAATTTTATTACAATATAAAGGTATTTATACTTATAATTAACAATTACTAGATCAGCTGAACTTAATCTATATCAAGAAGATCCAGATCAGTTTCGATATAGGTCTACCTGATATTTGTCAAGAAAAAACAAATATCCATCATAAATCAAGATAAAAGAGAGAGATTCTTCATAAAGTTGCATATTTTAGCTTGAAACTAATAGGTTGCTACTTAAAATCCATAGATATCAATTTCACGTTGATCTTAGCTTAAAACCATTAATTTCAGGAATTGTGACCATTTGGTCATCCTAACTTGGAATGACTACACAGTGCAACTAAGGGGAAAAATAAAATAAAAGAGAAACACGAGAAGAAAAGGGAGAGTAGATAGACAGAAGCAAGATGGCTGGATCCTTCATATCACCTTCTCTAGTTCCCTCCTAGCATTAACCGAGGTGAAACGTTAACCACAAAGTAATAAGATTAATATATTTCTTTCTCTTTTATTTCATATCATTAATCTGATTTAGTCTAAGATTCCATGATTCATCCTACACTAGCTGAGGTGAAATTTCTAGCGAAATAAATACCAAACTTCCGCCTCCATCTTTTCCTTCTTCTATTTTAGTATCATTTACGTGATTTGGTGAACTTCAGTGATTGGAATGTATAGCTCGCATCCACCAAAGGCTTAGCATGGTTTTTTTATATATTTAAATATGACATATGTAAGGACACAACAATTAGCATTGGCCATCATCTATATTGTTCACCCTAATAACAAATAATGCTAAACTTGTAGAAAACACGTATTAAAACTAAAAATAAACAAGTATATACCTCATGTTCAAAAATTATAATTTATAAACAGAAATATTATATAAATAAATTAAAAAATTAGATAAAAATAAAAAGATTATTCATATTAATCACCAGCAGTTAAAATGATTGACATTTAAGAAGCATTTGAAGTTACAAATAATTTTAAATAAACTGTGTAAACTATTCAGAGAATAAATAATAAAGCATGAAATTGTAATATAATGGCATAAGGTTGACTACAAGTTACAAGATATAATAAATGAATACAAAAGTACATTCAATGTATCATCTTAATTTGAATCCTTCTTATTAGCAACCTTTATACCATCAAATTTATTTTATTAGTTGCTATGATTTTCAAATATTTAAGATTATTTTCTCCACATCAGTTCCTCTGATCCCAACTCTTGGCACGATCAATACCTTTTACATTTTGATTGGCCAACATAAATTCTGGTATGATATTGTGAACTATGCCCATATAAAGTGAATGTAATAGCTAAATAGGACAGAGGAACGTACAAAGCAGTTGCGATAATATTGCTTTATTGATGAACATGGTGATAAATATTTATCATAACAACACAATAATTAACGAAAAATTTTTCCACTAAGAAATTCATAAATTAGGACAAGATAACCTCAATAGTGATGAAGATGGTGATAAATATTTATCATAACTACACAATAGCTAACAAAAAAACCTTTCCACTAAGAAATTCATAAATTAGGATATAATAACCTCAATAGTAATGTGGTTACCATAACTAAGATATTTGTGACCAAGAAGATATGCAATGCAAAAAAAGAAAGATGCTTACTTGCATACGTCGTTGTCGACGATTTCTGACGCTCAATTTTGCTAACCCAATGGTCTTCAACTTTTCTTCAACCTTCTCACTGATTCTTTCTTGTGAAAGAGTGCAATTATTCTTCAAGAGAATAGGCTGATCACTTTTTTCATAGCTAACCTGAAACAAATTCACATATCATGAAAATCATCCATATTTCCAAAAAATTATCTCCATCGATATCATACACAGTAGGCAAAATACATAGCTGCACAAGAGTAATTGAAGAAACAAATTCAATAGTAATAATAATAGTAAGCAAGTGGTTGTATGCTAAAGCTAACTTAGTACCCTCGTCCTTAAAACAAAAGTTTATAGGTACATAAATGCTTGAAACGTGAATTATAACAACATATAACATTGAGAGCCCAAATATGAACCCTGCATCCTGAATTATATACTATTATATCACCGATCAAAATGAATTTTATTTATTTATCTCCTTACAAAGGGGTAAGAAAAAGATGTGAAAAGTAGAGTAAAAGATGAGAGTTATCAAGTTGCTATTTGTTCTAATAGGATATTTTAAGGTCTTGTTCCTGGAAACGAGAGCTCAGCTAACAAGGAAACAGTAATGAACTATTAATTCCAGAAAATTAATTTGTAATCCGATACATTTTACGCACACTTGGAAATAAGTGTCTAATAGGTATCTCACTAGGTCAATT
Organism: Costus lasius; assembly: GCA_027563935.2. Taxonomy (NCBI): domain Eukaryota; kingdom Viridiplantae; phylum Streptophyta; class Magnoliopsida; order Zingiberales; family Costaceae; genus Costus; species Costus lasius. The sequence goes on along the minus strand of CM050452.1, from coordinate 11,677,192 downwards.
GAAAACAGAATTATGCAAATGCATTCTTCTAGGGTTGTCAAAAGCAAATAAACATTTACTTAAGATGTGATTGGCAGTCCTGCACTATTTCTAAAGTTAAACTTGCTTCAATCACACAACAATTGGAGTTAAGTTTTTCTTTAAAATAAGTTGCATTTGATAATTATCTAACAAGAAAGCTACTTTTTTACAACTTCAATAAGAAAAATTATATTTTAATAATTAAACTATTAAAAAATAAAATATTTCTAATACAATTTATACAAGACATATAAGAATATATCCATCGATAGAATTCTTTCAACCAATGAAATGTATTTGGTTTTTTACAAACAAAGTCGTGTCAGGCACGACACTACAAATTTTTTTCTTTAGATGGCATGGCTCGTGGCCATTTGAAACATGTTGCCTATGGCACTGTTCAAATATTAACCTACCCCGAGCCCAACATGGTTTGCATGCCCCCAAGGAACTATATGATTTGACCATCCCATGTGCCTTTAGATAGTCTACGTGACTTGATCAAGCCCTTGAGTCGTGTTGTGTTCAACACCATGTCATATCAAGTCGAGCTTACAGTTCATGTAGTTCCTAGCAATGTGTCTTGTTATGTTGAGCCCAACCATGGGCACGTGCCATGCCAAGTCAGTACTGCATGCTCAAATAGCTTAACTTAACCCACCTCACATATGGGCCACACACTGCCCGTGGCCCATTCACCAGATAAATGGTCATTGCTCGTCGAGCCATAATTGGCTGCGATCAGTTTGCCACTTTGCCCAATACTATATCACATGGACTAATCACTACTTACTGTTATATTAAGTAGACTATATAAATAGCCTCTTTTTTATTGCATTAGTAGACTGTATAATAATATTCCCTCTCCACATCACCTCACCATGTGGAAATTATTACTTTCCTTTCACGTTAAACTGAATCTTCAACGGAAGAAATAAAAATAAGAACATAGAAAGTAAAAAAAGCATACCTCTCCTGCTACTTGAGCATTCTCGAGAATTATGCTCACATGCTTAGCCAGGTCTGAAGATAAATGGACAAGTCGCTGCATGCACTTTTCATTTGCTGTTTTCAGTATCCACAGTGGCTGACAGACATTACAAACAGATAAGCACAAGATAATTACCAATTTTATGTTATATACAGAAGTATTGATGGAACAAAGCTTACAGTTACTAGGTTGTTGGCAAGACCAACGTATCTTTGGATAGAAGGGCCTTCACACACAACATGACTTGCATGACAACCGATGAACCAGTCATTCAAGAAAGTAGCACCTTCTCTACTAGCTGCCTCAACTACCTATACAATTCAAAATGAATGTGTCAGAAAAGCCCAGTCTACATATATTCGAAGTTCAATAAGTTTTCAAAAATCCCTTAACAACTTAAGTTTTTTACTTCAAATTAATCAATTTCTAGAAGCAGGATTCATTTTATAAATGTTTTACTAAGCTCATCAAAATGGTAACAGATGTATGCCATTAAATCTCCCGATATAACATAGTAGTGGAGCCTCCCTTACCGGTTGTGTGTTTGTGTTTCCTTTGCCCTTCTCACTATACTGATAAATAATGCGAACAGTAAGATTCAAGAGAACAGTCCCTTATTATCTATCTGATATGAGTGAAATTAAGCATCTAGATTCAGAGCTAGAAGAGGCCAGTAATCTACTAGAAATTAATTAAGGAAAATATATTGTAAAGCAAATATAATCAACAGCATAAACTAACAAAATAAGAGAATATGAGATTAGGAATAGAACAGCGTTTATCGCTCAACAAGATCCAGATGCAGAAGTTGATATTGCTAAACAAATCCACACAACAAATTCCTTCCACCTAGTCTATTCTTCATCCACTTTGGCTTCACAATTGCGTATCTGTCTGTTTGCCTAAAAAATTGTGCTCAAATTGTAACTCTATAGTCAAGGTTGTAGGTGATCAACAAGTTGCACTACCTCACGTTTTTGCACTTTATAAGCAGCTAAGCATGATTTTGTCTTAATAGCAAAAAATGTAGAGAATTTTTGTAGACAATATAGAACTTCCGATCCTCAATGATCCCCACCTACATCAATCAAAATAAGGAGATTTCTTTGTTGCACACAGGACGTTTGTAAAATTTCTTGACAAAGACCCTATGAGTGGCTTAATGGAACTTCAGGAGTTTGATAGTGTCCAGTAATAAGTTCAAAGGATTTCTTCCACATCAGTACTAGTCATCAAGTGTTGAAATATATTTCTTCGAGTTCACTCAAATAGCTTACCTGATTGTATGACCCTCTGAAGCAACTGGTTACTCTCCTTTCACCACATTAAATTGGTTGTCCTTCATAATACTCTATAATGCCCATAAAGAGGTAAAGTGATTCATAAAGTTTCGTGTAATCTCTTGGACCAGCATCAGAATGGTGTCCATCCTTTTGGTTTGGATACCACAATAGGATCAAAGCATTGTAACTTTAATACCACGAGGATGCCAAAGGTTTTAATTATGCTAAGAGCCTATTGGTTTTGACTAGCCATGTGATGGAACCACCAACACCCTTTGCTGTCGCAAACTCATCCTCTAGCTAGTGAAACATTCTTCATATATGAGCACTAGTGTTTTGTAAGTCCAAGCTATGTATCTTACACCCTTAGATCATATGTACAACACCAGTTTAAGGATTATGTCATCTTCATGAATTGTTTTGTAAGTCCAAGCTATCTATCTTACAACCTTAGATCATATGTACGATACCGGTTAATTATGCCATCTTGATGAATTGTGACATTCCTTGTTTGCTTAGCTAAGAACCATCCTGGGTAGAAACTAGAACATATTACGATCTCTTTATTATTTGTCTCTAAATCTTGAGTTGGTTCTCTTGCCATCTATCTGCTCTCATAAGTTGTTCGGTAATTTCCCTTTTATTAGACAACCAAACTAATAGTCTTGAGTTTCTTCGTTTTTTTTATCTTGACTACATCCCTTAGTAATTTAATAAACTTAAAAGTGATTTTCCTAGTACACCTAGAACAAAACCAAAATAGATATTCTACCAATGATAGCACATGCAGTAACACAATGGTAACAGTGGCATTAACATGAAACAGATTGGAAATAAATGGATCTCTTGCCACACAATAGTGCAACACTGGCTTTAACTATTTGCATGTAGAATAGAACTAAGCAAGATGGAAATGTTTTTTTAAAAAAAACATCATAGTATAGCTAAATGGCAAGACGATTAATCAATCTTGACATAGAAGAACTATTTTTTTTGTAAATTATCCATAAACAATTATCATCATTCATTATGATATCTTAAGAATGGAATGTTACTTTAAGGAGTTCATACAACACACCTTCTTCTTCAGTTCATCAGAAATTTCTGAATCGATGTAGATATAAGTGTTGGAGAAAACAGGTCCACCAATAGGACGTTCCTTCTTAGGAGGATTTTTTGGTGATTGTGAATCTCTCCGGGAAGATTCGTTCACTGAACTTGGAATACAGGATTTTTCACTCGCAGGAACCCCAACAAGTCGATTTATTTCCCCTAATGGAAAGCCATTTTCGCCAATATTTTTTATACTATAAAGAGTCTCGCTCAGTCTCACTGTACAAGGAAGCACAAATAAGCTATCAAATCACAGATTTCCAGATGCTGAGCTTTGAACATTTTCTGCAGTTATATTATTACTGTACAGTAATAACGCAAATATTTGCTCACCATTTCTCTTTACACTGTCCACAAACCAGCCCAGAGTGACAATAAAGAGGCCATTCTTAGAACCATGTTCCGTGGCATGTTCAAATTTTCTTCCAATACAGCTGTATTATAGTCAAAGGCCAACCATAGTAAAAAAGTTGTATCATATTCAGGCAAATATTTTCACTGGATCTTTACAAACAACGAAAAAGGCAGCACAGCTGCAGTTTGGGTTTATGACAACTCCATCAGACAAAGAAGAAACAAAGTCAAATTGTTTAGGTAGGATATCTGCACTACGAGATGTGTACATTGAGGATGCAAACTTGCACTGTACTGGCCACCAAGTCTCTCAGTCGCTGTCATCACTTGCTTTCTAGCTTCTGTCACCAAAAAATTAGTGAAATGTTCATAAAGTAATCATATAAATGAGTTGCACTATTCCTTATGTGCCTCATAATTTAGGTAGCATGCATAAAGTAACATCATAGGCATCAAAAGGATGAAAAATTATGTGAATAAGAAAAAACTGCCAAAAGGTGAATAAGTATCATATTAGGCATATTAGAAACCGCAACTGTTTGAATAAGAGGATCAACGTTATTATCTGAAAGGAGAAAAAGTAGTAGCTGTCATGATGTTCAGGGGGAATCCTCTTAGCCCTAAGAGGAACCATATATAAACATGCATTTTTGAGATTCTTCCATTCTTCATGGAAGCTCAACTGATATTTTGAGAATCCCTGAGATCGTGGAATTTCTATACTTGGTCAAAACAACCCCCAATACATTTTCAAAGAGGACAAAATAAAGGAACGAGTATAGATGGAGGCTCCAACTGAAAATTATATGATCATAACCATTAGTGCGCAGGGGATTCATCCGTAGAATAGAGTAAGTTGAACAGGATTTGCCAAAAGAGATCATAAGATAACAGTTGGAGGTAATGTGAAATTATTCCAATAAGAATTTTTTTAAAAAAATGTTTCCTACATTACAAGCTATTTCATAACATTTGAACTGTCAATGAAAATGAGTTAATGTAGCAAGCAACAAGAAAGTAGCCTAAAAAGTTCTCGTACTTATTATCCAAAACTAAGTCCCGTTTTCTATGACAGTGGCCGAATAAATGCCGTGCAGATAAAACAGACAATTCTATTTAACAGAAAGATGTACAATACTAATAAAAGAACAAATAAACTTCATTACTACCTTTGGAGAGACCAGTAACGCAAATGACAAGACCAGTGAAAGGACCATGAGCCAAAGGAATAGTAGGCTCAGAAAGGGACGAAGAAGCAGGTGACATCATCCCAAGGAATCTCAAGTTATTAGCATTGGGAAGGAAGGCAGAAGAACCAACAAAGAGCCTCGAACAGCCCTTGCTGCTTATCACCTCCACGCTACCACTAGTCATAATAATAAAAATTTCCTCCACAACATTGCCAAAAGAACTAATTCTGGGGCAGAACAAGAACCAGTTGATCTCAAGGCATCCCTATTATTCAAACAATATACTTTCCATTCAACTCTGCACTGTGAAAAACTGCATATCGATAAATTCACTTATAAATTCAATTAAATTCATAAAACAAGCTAAAACTTCAACTGAATAAAAAGATACGTAAGAAAGTTCAGCCTTTCTATTGTCTTTCTTCTCAAGTCAAGCAAAAAAAAAAAAAAAAAATCAACAACCTTGCAGAAGAACAAATTTTCCCTAGTCCAAAAAGTTTCCACTTTTCAAACTTCAAACTCCCGCCGAGATACGAAAAGGTCGGAGGAAAACAGGTCCATTTCTGCAATCAATTGTTCGACGAAAACGAAAACTATACACAGTCTTGCAAATCCTCCAACAAAAGCGAGACTGTTGACAAAATTAGGCAACCTAAATACACGAACAACCGCGACTGGTACAAACACCGAACTCGGCACATTGTGGACACGCCACTCATAAAAAATCAATGGATTGAGCAAGTGAGGATATAAAATGAACCGTCGTCGACCTGCAGAAGCGGTTATATCGAAAGGATAGGAATTCATACCTTCCGCAGACGAGAGGGGAGATCGAGATCAAGATCCGGAAATGATGAGGTCAAAGGAATTGGGGGGTCTCGGAAGGGGGGAAAGGAGGGGCGGTTGAAGATCGCTGCTTTCGAGGATTAAAGGCTTTTCCTTGTCGAGGAGAAAGGGGGAGGAGGAGGGCGAAGACTTGCTCGCCCGTGGCATGATACAGCAGCAAAGGTTTCTCTTTTTGAGGCGACGGGTTTAAACGCAGCGTACTGGAATTAATTCAAAAAAACCATTTACACCAGTGAAATTACAATATCGTCCAAGTGCTAAACGCGCCACTGCATTGTTTCCTTGCGGTGCGAATCTGTAATTTACAAATAGATAGATATTTATTGTTAAAATATATACAAATTCAGTAAATTACTTTTAAGTCCATCCTTGCCTTTTCTAGATGAAACTATTTTAATTCAGTACATTAAAAGTTATAAATTTTATTTTAGTACAATTAACGTATCGATATAATTGGAGCAATTAATGTATTAATAAATTATATACATTTTATTTTAGTACATATATATACTCGATAATTTATACATTCATTTCCAAAATCCGTAAATCTAAGGATTATATTCTTCTACTTTTAAGGATGAATATGTTTAAAGTGCGTCTGATTCAGAAAACTGGTTGCTTTAAGGTTGCTTTTGATTTATGAGCAAGTTATGGGTGTGCTTTCAATTAAGCGTAAACGTTGGTGGGTGATTGTGATTTTGAGGTCCGTGCCATGGGGGGTTGGTGCAATTATGGTTGGGCCTGACTTTGCTTGCGGTTAAAGATCGTTTTCCTGAACCATAAAGCAAATGCGTTATTATTAGTTCTGCTGCGAGCGTTGACAGGAAAGAGAGGGAGCCATCAGCGAGCCATGCATGAACCCTCGGTCAACCAGAACTAATCTTTTTGACTATTTTTTTTTTACAAAAAATAATGTATTTGAGGATAAACTTAGACATGAAAAAATTAATAGTGATATTAAATTATAGGTGAAAGTGTAATCAGAGTTTACAAAGAAAGTCAATGTGTTTACGACCTATGATTGCGTAAAGACATCAACTTGTCATCTATCATTGAGTCATCTATTGTCTGTCATTAGGTCACCCGTTGCTCATCGCCTCCTCTTCGCTTACAGCATCCTTCCTCAGCTCCACTTCCTGGATGTTCACTTATTGTTGGCATTGTTTACTCGGTGAGTGGGGTATGCTGCTTTCCTCTCTTTGATCGTAAACATGATATGTTGAGTCCTGAATTCGTATTCAACTCGTTTATTAAATGGATTACTCAAGTTATTTGGGTTGACCTAATTTTGTATGGGTCGTATTTAGGTTATACCTCTTAACCTAATTAGTTATGCGGGTAGTGTTTAGATTAGTCTAATCCGATTATAGGTAATAACAAACACAATTAATTTACTACTAACTCGTTGACCTAAATTGCCCATTCTAGATCAAATAAACATTTTAATAAATAGAATCTCGAGGATAAGCAATCGTGGGTTCCTTTACAGCGAGAGTCTGACCAAGACTAGGACTATTTTGGAATCTCCAATCCAAATGGATCAACCAAGGAGAAAGAACAAAATCGATCAAAACCGTAGGCGTTGGATAAGTCAACGCTCATTGGATCTGAAAGTTTCGGAATCTGAAGCTGTGGTTTGACGTGAGAATAGTGCATGGGAAAGTTCCACTGGTTTGACCTTGATAACTCTAGAAATTCCCAATCCCATGGATGTAGACAAGTCCATCTATGGGGTCTTTAGTCCAACCCTACCAATTCCTAACAAGCCCACTCACAAAAAGGTGACAAACAAAATCGGTTCCTGTCATCTCATTAAGTAATCCCTATCACTGACAACCACAAGCAAATAAACTCATGGCAAATGCTTAAATATTTTTGTTGTGAATAATATGAAAGCAACATAGTCCCACATTAGAATATGTGAAAAATATTTCTATATTTATATATTTTATTGTCATTTATTAAAAAATAAAAAAATTATGAGTATATATTAATTACATAAGCCTCTACATATAAAATATAGATTGATTATTGTCACACTCTATTTTAAGATAATACAGAATTTTTAGCAAATTTTTAAATAAATTCATAATAGCCACACAGGGCTATCATTCAAACGGGTTCAGTGTGACCAGTAGAAACGGCGAAGGATTTTGACCTTTATTCTGGACCAGGGAGAGTAGGAGGAGAAAACCCACTTGGATCAAAAATTGAATAGGAAAAGAGGGGAAAATCATCTTGGCTAAAATTGGATCCAAACCCGGATCTATACCCGAGATGCGTCGTCGCCTATGTCCGAACTCGAATCTATGCTCACGTCGATGCGACATAAGATGCGACATAACTTTGTTGCCTTCTTATGCACACCTGCCATTCACGTTCGTTGAGTGATCGACAGCCCAGTCCTTCTTCTATCAAGCACACGTCAACCATCCGTCGTCCAATGAGCATACATTAGATCACTCAAGCTCGTCGTCAGTCCAAGGTCGCCGACCTGGGCTCACCGAAGTCGCAGAGGAGGTAGGAGACATCGGGAACATCGGGAAAAAGTAAAGGGAATTCTCAGAAGGGAACCGATGTCGAAATCATTCCAAACCTCCCCACCCACACCACTAGAGCACACCGAACGAGGGGAAGCCGTTATGTCCTCGCCGAAGAGTTCTAAGTCGAGCTCAAAAAGAACGGACAAGGAGGCACAGCGGAGCTATCTTCCTCTTAGTCGTTTCTCAATTTTATAACTGATTCGTCCTCCCACTCGACTGAGCCCACCCCCATATATGCAGGAAGCTCCAATTCTTTCGTTCCCACCTAGCTGTTCGTCTAAACGCATGCGCCTGCACTCTCTATTAGAATTTAAAATTAAAACTTTCATTTTTATTTTTCTATTTTTAAATATTTTATATTTTATTTAATTCATTTGCTATTTTAATTTTAGCAAGGCTATTAGTGGTACATTTGTGGTAGCCGTCGGATCTAATCCAACGGTTCTAATCATGGGGGTTTAGCCTATAAATTGGCATCTGACCCTTGGGTATAGACACAACAGAAATTGCATAGATAATAGCATCTGCAAGATCCCCTCAGCTCTCTTCCACTTTCTGATGCTCAAAGTTCAAAGGTGGTCGATCAACTTACCCACGGTCGTGATCTGCAGGAGAAGAATCTTGGTTGTATCCTGGGTGATCTCTCTGGATTTTGCTCACACGAGGGCCCAGAAAGGATTTAATCCTAAACCTTAAGTAAATGTAGTTGAGAGTGAACCTTCCACAAACACAATTAGGTCAGTTTCCTTCGCTCCTTCTGTCAATTTAGTCCACCATGATTTTGAGTAGTGGCTTGACTCTGGAGTTAATGTACATATCTGTACTAATAAAAAATATTTCACTTCCTTTCAAAACACAAGTGGAGGAAGTGTTGTAATGGGAAATGGAACATCTGTGAATGTGCTAGAGCATGAGAATGTCAACCTGAAGTTTACTTCTAGGAAGTCAATAATTCTCAAAAATGTTCTACTAGTTTCTGAGGTGAAGAAAAATCTCATCAGTGGATCTCTTCTAGTTCAATTAGGATATAAAATTGTACTAGAAGCAAATAAGATTGTTATTACTAAAAAAGACAATTTCATCTGTAAAGGATTCATCTCAGGAGGACTCTTCAAAATAAATGTACTTCCTTATCTAAGTAATAACGATTCCTTTTCTTCATCCTTTCTGTATTAAATTCTGAAATGAATGACTATTGGCATGACAGACTTAGTCATATTAATTTTAAATCTATCAACAAAATGACAAATTTAGAATTAATTCCTAAAATAAATTCTAAAGTAAATCCTAAGTGTGAAATTTGTGCTAAGGCTAAACAACCTAGAAAATCTTTCAAAACAGTTGAATCTAGAAATTCACAAATTCTAGAATTAATTCATAGTGATGTTTGCTATTCAACTTCAACCTTAACAAGAGGAGGTAATAAATATTTTGATGATTGTTCAAGATATTGTTATACCTTTTTGCTTAAAACCAAAGATAAAGTTTTAAATAAGTTTAAAATCTTCAAAGCTAAAGTTAAAAACCAACAAGATAAAAAGATAAAAATAATTAGATCTGATAGAGGAGGGGAATACATGTCTAATGATTTTACATCCTTTTGTTAAGAACATGGTATAATCCACCAAATAACACCTCCTTATTCGCCACAATCAAATGGTGTGGCAGAAAGGAAAAATAGAACTCTTCTTGATATGGTTAACACCATGATGCTGAGTTCAGGTGTACCTCAAAATCTTTGGGGAGAAGCATTGCTATCTTCATGCTTCATTCTTAACAGAATCCCTTTAAAAGATAAGGATGTCACCCCTTATAAACTATGGAAGAGTCATAAGCCAAGGCTTAATTTTCTTCGAATGTGGGGGTGCCTTGCTAAAGTCAATATTTCTAAACCTAAAAAGAGAAAACTAGGTCCTAAAACTATAGATGCTATTTTAGTTAGTTATTCCTTAGATGGTAACACTTATAGATTCCTGGTAATTAATTCTGAAATACCAAAAATATCAAATAATACATTAATTGAATCTAAAGATGCTTCCTTCTTTGAACACATATTTCCTTTCAAAAATAAAATCTCATCAAGTATCCAATCAATCTCAGATCAACTAGAAACATCTTTTACACCTATAGTTACAAATCCTTTTCAACCATCTGAACCTAGAAGGAGTCAAAGAGTTAGAGTCGAAAAGAATTTTAGTGATGACTTCATAACTTATTTAATTGAAGACACACCTAATTCATATCAAGAGGCTCTCAACTCTCATGATGCTCCTTTCTGGAAGGAGGCAATTCATAGTGAGATGGATTCAATTCTAAGTAATCATACTTGGGTCCTAACTGATTTACCTCCTGGTAATAAACCTTTAGGATGCAGGTGGTTGTTTAAAAAAAAATTAAGACCTGATGGATCAGCAGAAAAGTATAAGGCACGTTTAGTTGTTCAAAGTTTTGCTCAAAAGACTGACATTAACTATTTTGACACTTACGCACCTGTAGCAAGAATAACTACCATAAGAGTTATGCTTGCATTTGATTCCATCCATAAGTTGTTTGTTCACCAAATGGATGTGAAGACTACTTTTTTACATGGAGATCTAGAAGAAGAAATTTCTATGAACCAACCTGAAGGGTTTATCTCTCCTGGTTCTAAAATTAAAGTTTGTCGACTAGTTCGGTCATTGTATGGACTTAAACAAGCTCCAAAACAATGGCATGAAAAATTTGACAAAGTTATAGTTTCATTTGGTTTTCAAATCAATGAATCAGATAAATGCCTATATACTAAAAAAATAGATGAAAACAAATTTATAATCTTATGCCTGTATGTAGATGATATTCTTATATTAGCTCCTACTTTAGAATTAATAACTGAAATCAAATCCTATCTTTCAGATAATTTATGTATGAAAGATTTAGGAGAAGCAGATGTGATTTTAGGTATGAAGATAATAAAATCTTCATATTCCTTGACCTTATCTCAATCATATTACACTAATAACCTTCTAGAAAAGTTTGGTTTTAGTAATTGTTCTCCTCTTTCTAATCCTTATGATCCTAATGTCATACTGGAAAAGAATAATGACAAATCTATAGATCAAGAAAAATATGCTCAGTGTATAGGATCATTACTATATCTTTCAAATAGAACTAGACCAGACATAGCCTATGCTGTTTTTAGATTAAGTAGATACACTTGTAATCCTGATCATTCTCATTGGAATGCTTTGAATAGAGTATTCAAATACCTTAAAGGTACTAGCTCATATGGTTTGAGCTTTTTTGGTTATCCTTCTATTATAAAAGGATTTAATGATGCTAATTGGATATCTGATTCCAATGCTATTAAATCTACCTTTGGCTATGTTTTTCTATTAGGAGGTAGTGTTGTTGCATGACAATCTTCCAAGCAATCCATAATTGCTAGGAGCACAATGGAAGCAGAATTAGTGGCTTTGGATACCACATGTATTGAAGTCGAATGGCTTAAAGAATTAGTTTCTTCACTTTCATTTTCTTCTGCTCCTTTAGCTCCTATTTCTACTCATTACGACTCTCAAGCCGCAATAGCATTTTGTAAGAAGAAACTAATAAATGTAAAAATGAGTCGCCACATTAAAATTAGATAAAAGTCTATTAGATGGCTGGACTCGCATGGAATTGTAGCACTGTATTTTGTAAAGACTGAGCACAACCTAGCCGATGGCTTGACCAAAGGCTTGCCTAGGACCAAGATCCTAGAAATATCGAGAGGAATGTGAATTAGTCTGTAAATAGGCCTTTCAGTGGTGGGAATCCAACCTTTGTGATAGGAGATCCCTTGAAGGAGATTCAATGTGGTAATAGCAAGCTAATTGACTAGCCAATAAGCACTTTGAAAAATAAAAATTACAAAACACTACAGTGTATACAATTTTATGTGATATAGTTGATACTCTACACTCCCATTTCTGAGGATAGATTTGTGCTTATATTGTAGAAGAAAGGAAAACCTCCCAAAGTGGTTAATTACCATGAGATGAGCCTCTACACTCATCCCTTGCAGGGAACTTCCTATATGAGAGAATTTGTATACGGCCGCAGCTAAGGACATAGACAACCCTCAGAAGCTCTCATGAAGATACACGCGCACAGCCAAAAATGCGCAACACCGCGATCGGTTCACTTGTATTGTGTGTGGAAATGTTAAAGTCTGGGTCAAAGGAAAGTAGTTCAAGACTAGTTCGCTATTTTTTCTTCAGATGGAAACATTTTTACTAAGTAAAAAGATATGCCTTTAAGTGCACTTTACTGACCGCATAATATAAATAATGAGCAGAAATTTAATTTTAATCTTTTCTCTCATTTCATTTATATTTAAGAAAAGTTTTAATTTTGTGGGGATTGTTGGAATTTAAAATTAAAACTTTCCTTTTTATTTTTTTATTTTTTTATTTTTAATTATTTTATATTTTATTTAATTCATTTGCTATTTTAATTTTAGCAAGGCTATTAGTAGCACATTTGTGGTAGCTGTCGGATCTAATCCAACAGTTCTAACCATGGGGATTTAGCATATAAATTGGCATCTGACCCTTGGGTATAGACACAATAGAAATTGCATAGCTAATAGCATTTGCAAGATCCCGTCAGCTCTCTTTCCTCTTTTGCTGCTCAAAGTTCAAAGGTGGTCGATCAACTTCTCCATGGTCATGATCTGCAAGAGTAGAATCTTGGTTGTATCCTGGGTGATCTCTCTGGATTTTGCTCACACGAGGGCTAGAAATTCACCTAAGGACAACTGGTTTCTCCGTGCCTCCAGGTTCTTTTGTTCTTATTTTAATTCTGTTATTCTTGTTGGTTAATTAGAAATAGTTTAATCTATACTCTGTGCAAACACCCTCGACACGCGATGTCGACCGGCAATCAAATGGTGTTCTACCCTAGTCGATTTCCTCCACAATTTCTCTCGTTACATCTCACTCACGCGACAATCAACCTCAATAGCTTGACACGTTCCGCAAGTGCATGGTTATGTCGAAGTAATATAAAAGATGTCGAATCCCTCAGGGAACAAGGTTGAGTACCAGAAAATCCGAGTCCTAATAGCTTGGCGAATCGCAATTGGGTTTTGAAAGTAGAAATCGAAAACAAGCAATCAACGCTACGACGACAGGGATTAAATATGAGAAAGAAACCAGGGCTTTGGTTTCCACCACGATGACTACTTTAATCGCACAAGACAGATGTCGATTATTTGGATTATAGATTTTGCACAAGAATCTAACCCTAAAGTACAAGGTGCCCTCTCTCGAGTGTACATCCCGATGTTCGGCTTAGATCGACCTCCTACTCTAGCGGTGGATCGTTCTAAGACGAACCCAATGAGTTCTATGGCAGATTATAAAACCCTCGAGCGAAGACCAAACACTCTCGTGTCGAGATCTCACAAGTTTTACTAAGGGATTCCACCCTTACGATCCTTCTCTCGATATGAATCGTAACGGCTAACACGTGAAAGTACTCGGCCAAGGTAAGATCATGAAATAAATACTTCAAAGTAAAATATGCTCGCAACACAATCCAAATAACAGAATAAAGATAAAGTTTGTGATTAAATTCGTCAACGGGTTTCAACCAAGCCCCGGAATAGGGTTTACGCTACAATCGTCATTGAAACGCTCAAAAATCTGTCTGTTAACATAGGAAGATCACAAATAAGAGTTTCTAAAGGATAGGAGACAATAAACCAAAACAAATCCTGAAGAATCGAGGCACTCCGATGATCAGATCTCCGAAAATCGCCCCGAACTCGTGTCATCGCCGTGTTCTTCCGCCCCGCCTCTCGATAATTAGGGTAAGAAAATTAGGGCTTTTATGTCCCCTGTGTTCTCCTTCGAAAGAGCTTTCCATAGAGTCCTCACTTGCCAAATTTGGATGTCAAACGAGTGAGAAATCACCAAAAATCCGAGTGGAAATCGGTCCGCACGAGTTTGGGTTGGAATCACGGGTGAACCCCGCCGGGTTCACCTGGCCGTGATTTATTCTATGAAATCTGGCTGAAAAAAGCGAGGTGAAACCCTGTGCTTTGTTCTGTGCAAATTTCGGCTTAAAGGAAATCTGGTGAACCCCGCTGGGGTTCACCCGGCAGTGAAGCTCTCTGTGAGGTTCTGCTGGTCTGGCGAAGAAACAGAGAGCTAACTCCGTTTTGGCCCAAATTTGACGTGTAGCTTTGTCTTCGTATAAGAAATCGTCTCATGGCCTTAGAATCTTCAAAATATGTTGAAAAAGGGTGATTTTACCTGAAATTCCACAAAAGTACCAAAAAGTAAAGATTCCGAAGCATTCAAACAAATAAGCCTTAAAAGAGTATAAAAGTGTTAAAATAAACCTAGATTTAACATGAATAACTATGAATATTACTACTAAAATGCAAGGCATCAAAATACTCCAGACTTAAATCTTTGTTTGTCCTTAAGCAATAAAATAAGATGAAATACAAGATGGGTATAAGAGTAGTCTTTTGTGTTGAGGTATACATCCAAGTTAGAAAAAAATTCAATAACAATCCAAAATCTAATCAGGAGAAATCAAGTAAATGGTTGTTTCAAGTGTTCAACAGTTTAATCCTACAATTTCTAGATGTCAAACAACCTTGTAAGCAACAAACATAAGGTTCAATCAAGCCTACACATAATACTCATGCAATTTCAATCCTCCCTATTCAAATCATTGGGTTAACTTAAATGTTCCATCAGGGTATGGTACACTGATTATTACAATAGACTTCAACTCATAACCTTAGGTACCATTGCCCATTTTTTGCAATGCCAAGTAGAGGAGTCTCTTTATTGATTTCAACTTCGCATCCCTTAGATTTCAACTCATGTCCTTTGGTACCACTGCCAATTTTGCGCAGTGCCAAGTAGAGGAATCTAAGGGTAAGCGATATATATACTTTTTTTGTTCAGCAGTTGATAACATATTCTTTTTAACAAATGTAGTGTCTCCCCAACAATAGAAAGGAATTAAAAGAATAACTAAGCAAATATGTATCTTAATATGATTCTCATGTAAGTTGCAAGCTTTAGATGATTTAACAATCATAGAAATGTTTGACCCACTAATGAACAACTCAAACCAATCCAAATCACAAAATTTCAAAATCATAGAATAAATGGACATGATCAAAAAGTATCTCTAACAAGGAGGTATTACTCCAGACTTAATTCTTTGATCATTCCTACCCAATCATGCATTCAATCTAAATTTTTGAAATAGCCTTCATAGGACAAGTCTTGATGGACAAATAAACTCAAGAATGATAAGCTATCATGACAACTTTAACATTTCAAAATTCACAGCATGTATGAGGATCACAATCATCATGGCAGATTACTGATATAAGCAAGAAAATAAAATGCAAGGTGTCATACATAACATGTCACCTAGTGGGGCCTGAATATGTGGACCAGGCCCACGAATAAGATGACATATAAGATACAATGCCAGAATATCCATCACAGAATAACAGTCTCAAATCCAAACACAACAAACCACGACAAGTCAAACGGTCATATAGAAAGGAAGGGAAAAGACCGGAGTAAAGAAAGCTCACCCACTCTAAAAGTTTGCATAGTCCTCTATGCAATGCTATGATGTGAGAGGAGTGGATGATGATACCAGTGTCCGGGAAGCTACCTCCGCTTGCGCGAGCGAGAGCCAGAAGCTCGGGAGCTCTTGCTCTTCTCGCATGCGCTATAATTTGGCTCGGCCTCCTTGTCAGAAGAAATGTTCATGCGAGCCATGTTTTCTTCATTGATAAAAGAGAGGCGCTCATCTATACTTGATAGCTTCTCCCAAACGGACCCCATCATTTTGTGTTGCCGCTATATATGTGCCTCCATGGACTCCCAACGGGAGGAATGATCCTGCTGGATGTAGGTAACAGTGGTGTCCAAGTGATCAATCATCTTGCGCTGATGGAGTTGCTCCTCCCTAATTTCTAGCAACACAGACATCATAGAATCATGAGAGGAGGTGCCGCCAATGGAAAAGGCACTAGGGGCTGGTGGTGTGGTGTCAGCAGGGTCAGGCTGTGGATCTTCAGTCGGCTGGATACGCCAGTTTCCAAGCACTTTAACTGATGTACGCTCTGGGTTTGGTAAAGGCAGGCAGAAGGGGTTCCCCTTGAATGTCATACAGTAGGAGTCGCTCTTGCGAATAATCAGCTTCATGGCGACGCAAGACTCGATGTCGAGCCTGTTGTTGCCAGTAGCCTCTAATGTGCTGTAAGGAATGATACCCAGGGAAACTGCCAAAGGAGTGATGAGGCCGCCAATCACAATCGCCCCCTTCAAAGAACGGACGACGCGACTGAACTGTTTTGCCAAATAATACCCAGAGTCCACCCGGAAGCTGTGAAGCATGCACTAGAGATAGAATAAGTCTGTCTGACGGACCATGCCGTCGCTCTCACCGCGGCCAAATAGGGTATGAGCCAGGATGCGGTGGGCATACTTGAGCGCTGGGTTGCTAAGACTAGAGGCACGGGCCATTGGTAATTGTGCCTCAGAAATTCTATTAACTATACTCGGTGGGGACCTTGCGTGCACACGGTTCAGGAAAACCATAAATGTTGCGTAACTGTGATAGAGTAAGGATATGCTCGATATTACCAAGACGGAAGGTCAGGCGGCCTGGGTCGTCCTCAAGAATAGGGTTTGCCTTTACTTCCAAAGAGCTCAGAAACTCTAGTGTGATGCCAATGTAGGTGGGAGAGGATAGTCGCTGAAACTGTTCCCAACCGACCGTAACATACATCATGTCTACATCTTCGAGCATCCCAAGCATCTGCAACGTGCCTTTATCTAGATACCGCGTGTTGAGCACGCGACGTTGCCGCAGTGTCTGATACCGTGCCTCTTGCCCGATATTTCGAAAGATGATCTCGAACTCGTTCGGGGGAGAGACATAAGGCGTCTGCCGGCTGGTGGGCGTGTGACCATGGTGAGACGAGGAAGACCCTGGCTTAGCCGAAGATGGCCGGTAAGATAGAGGAGTCGGCGTCGGCGTTGGCTTGTACCCCTCGTCGTCGGTGGCGGACGAGTCTGAGAGTGCCTACTGCGGACGTGCGGTCCTCTTAGAAGCCATGACCTTGGTTCTTGGAGGCATGGTGGCTAGGGAAGGTCGGAAGAAGACTTGCAAACTTTAGCCCAAGAGATCCGGGTGTATGTGCAAGTAGGAATGGAGGCGGCCGCGGATCGGCGGAAAGATTCGGAAAAACCGGCGATGAAGAAATCCGAAGCAAAAAGAGAAGAAACCTGTCTGGATGAGAGGGGAAACGCAGATCCTATCCTCAAAGATCTCCTTCGGAAGCTTATAAGAAGAGAAGGTGGCGCGATCGGGTGGATTTCGTCAAGCTTGGAAGGCGGCGGCGGAAACCCTTCGCGTGCGGTGCCCTAACTCGGGTGAGTAGAAGTTGAAATTCCAGTGAACCCGCCCGGGATCACTTGACCGTGAAGTATTCTGGGGTCGGGCTGTTGCAACGGAAGCACGGGTGAACCCGCTGGGGTTCACCAGCCTGTGAAGTGTTCTGGTGGCTTCCTTCGAGTGCAGAGAAGATGGTGAACCCCATGGGGTTCACCTGCCTGTGAAGTATACTGGAAGGTTTCTGCGCAGAAAGAAATACTGGTGAACCCCGTGGGGTTCACCTGCCCGTGAAACGCTCTGGTCACAAAGTCTGGGCGTGCTGTATAGTGCACTTCACGGGTGAACCCCACGGGGTTCACTAGGCCGTGATTTGCACTGAATAACTCAAAAAATTCTGGAAAAATATATAAAAATTCCCATGCGCTACATCTTCCTCCTACAGCATAAAGAGACATCAAATTAGTAGCAATCCCCTCTAGGAATCTAAAAATTAAATGAAGAATAAATCAACAGTGTAAAACAACGTCTAAATCAATGCATGAAAACTAAAATCGATCAAAACTTGGGTTGCCTCCCAAGAGCGATAGGTTTAGGTCGATAGCTCGACCGTGAGAGTTCTTTCAGAGTTGTAAATTTGTGGGGTTTGAGAGAGCAAGAACTTCCTCTCTTTCGACCCTCTCATCTTCAAAATAGTGCTTGAGGCAGTGCCCGTTAACTGTAAAACTTCCAGTTCGTTCTGTCCAAATTGTGATGGCACCATATAGTTGAACCTTCTGAACTGTAAAAGGACCGGACCACCTCGTGCGAAGCTTTCCTAGAAATAGCCGAAGTCTTGAATTAAATAGAAGTACTTTGTCTCCCTCATGAAATTTCTTCTTTGCAATGCGCTTGTCATGCCAAAACTTGGTGCGTGCTTTGTAGCTCTTGGAATCTTTGGTGGGGTTTGTCATCGTGGTGGGGTTTGTCAAGGTAAGCTTCAATGGGTCCATTTCTCTTCTTTTGGGCTCAACATTCTGTGTGGCCTCTTCCACAATGTCCACTCTGTAGCATGTACTTGCAAGAGAAGGTTTTTTCAAGGTGTCAGTTAGATCAAATTGGATAACACTGCCACTGATGTTTAAATCCAATTTCCCATTTTTAACATCGATGACAACACCAGCGGTAGCAAGAAAAGGTCTTCCTAAGATAATAGGAAGTCTACCATCTTCGTCAATCTCTAACACAACAAAGTCGGCAGGAATAAAATAATCTTCTACTTTAATGGGTACATCCTCTAAAATACCCACTAGACTCCGAACTGATCTGTCGGCAAGCTCCAAAGAGATATTAGTCGATTTCAAGTCACCCAACTCCAGCTTTCTACACAGTGATAACGGCATAATGCTGACGCTCGCTCCTAGATCGCACAGTGCTCTCTGGAAGGTCATCTCTCCTATCTGGCATGGTATGGAAAGGCTGCCAGGGTTCTTGAGTTTCTGTGGAAGCTTGTTTTGCAAAATTGCACTGCTCTCCTTAGTAAGTACGACGGTTCCTCCTTCAGGAACTTCGCATAAGTCGGCATCTGCGAAAGGGCATCAACAAAAGGAATGTTAATGTAAAGTTTTTTCAATACTTCCAAAAACTTACCGAACTGCTTGTCCAATTTGGCTTTGACAAGCCTCTGTGGAAAAGAGATCAGTGGCTTGTATGCAGGTGGTCCCACGTAGGGCCGCTCTTCTTCAGCTGGTTCAGGTGCCACCGATGTTGCATCTGACTGTAGTTCCACAGGTTCTGGTGTCGCTTCATCCCTCCTGTCGATAGTCGGCATCTTTGGGTCTTCGAGTTGTTTGCAGCTTCGAGTGGAGATTGCATTGCAATGCTCCCTCGAGTTCACCTCTGGTTGGGATGGAAGCTTGCCTGGCGTTCTGGAAGACGAGCTAGCTTGCTGGGCTAGCTGACTCTCTAGCATTTTATTGTGTGTTTCCAGGGAGTCCTTCCTTGTCATCATCATCTTCATCATGTCTATAAGTCCTTCAAGTTGCTTGCTCAAATTTGAATCATTATTGGGCCTTGGCTGTGGTGGTGGTGCATTGTAATTCCTAGCTTGAAATCTTGGTGGTCTGAAATTATTATGTTGGGGTTGCCTGAAGTTTCCTTGTAGGGGCTGGGTTTGCTGTGGTGGAACTTGTACAGGTTGAATTGGTTGAGTTATCCGGTAAGAGAAATTTGGGTGGTTGCGCTACCCTGGATTGTAGAAGTTGGAATAAGGGTTGTTGTTAGAGTTGAAATTTTCAATGACATTCAATTGCTCAGAGTTGATCGCAGTCATTTGTCCATCTCCTACCTGACAATCTGCCCCTGCATGACCTACAACTCCACAGACCTCACAAGAAATAGAGTTAATATCTATCGAATTAACAGACCAAGAGTCAAGCTTTCTAGTCAAATTATCCACCTTAGCCGTCAGTGCAGTCAAAGAGTCAAGGCCATACTTACCTGACTTCTTGGTAGAAGTATCTCTCTCAGATGTCCATTGGTGATGGTTAATCGCCATGTCCTCGAGAAGGTTCATTGCATCTTCAACTCTCATATTCATCAAAGCGCCTCCTGCTGCAGCGTCCACTGTAAGTCTTGTGTTGTAATCCAAACCGCTATAGAACGTTTGGATCAAAACCCAAGTCTCAACTCCGTGATGTGGACACATCTTTTGGAGCTCTTTAAACCTCTCTCAAGCTTTGTATAGGGATTCTCCATCTTTTTGCATGAAACTCGTTATCTGATTTCGCAATTGAATTGTCTTTGATGGAGGAAAGTACTTGGAGAGAAAGGCTTGAGAAAGCTCTGCCCATGTTCTTATCGAAGTAGAAGGTAATGTGTGCAGCCAAGTTCTCGCTCTGTCCCTCAAAGAGAAGGGAAATAGTCGCAACCTGTTAGCATCAGCAGACACACCGTTAATTTTCAACATATCGCAATATTCCAGAAAAATAGAGAGGTGCATGTTGGGGTCCTCAAGAGGAGAACCACCAAATTAGTTTTGTTGCACCATAGAAAGAAGAGCAGGTTTTATTTCGAAGTTATTGGCCTCAACAACGGGCCTAGCAATTCCTGACTGAAAACCATAAGCATAGGGAGCAGAATAATCTTTCAATGTCCTGTTGTTATAGTTGTTCCCCATTGGTTGTGGTACTCGGTCATTGTTCGCATAAAGCTGAATGTGCTCCATCTGATTTTCTCCTTCTGGATGGTTCATGACTTCTTTCTTCAAAATTTGATTTTGCTTCCTTCTTGTCCTGAAGGTGCGCTCGATTTCTGGATCAATGTCAAAGAATGTACCTGCCCTAGAACTTCTTTGCATAAAATGATCAGTCAAAATTATAAAGTTCTAAGACAGCAAGTAAATAAAGAGAAAAAGAAAATAGCTGTATAGTAAAGATAAACTAAGCTAAAGCCTAGTCTACCAATTCTCAGAAGTATACTAATATCAACCGTTGTTCCCCGGCAACGATGCCAAAAACTTGACACGTCCCGCAAGTGCATGGTTATGTCGAAGTAATATAAAAGATGTCGAATCCCTTAGGGAACAAGGTTGAGTACCAAAAAATCCGAGTCCTAATAGTTAGGCGAATCGCAATTGGGTTTTGAAAGCAAAAATCGAAAACAAGCAATCAACGCTACGACGGCAGGGATTAAATATGAGAGAGAAATCAGGACTTTGGTTTCCACCACGATGACTACTTTAATCGCACAAGACAGATGTCGGTTATTTGGATTATTGATTTTGCACAAGGAATTTAACCCTAAAGTACAATGTGCCTTCTCTCGAGTGTACACCCCGGTGTTCGGCTTAGATCGACCTTCTACTCTCGCGGTGGATCGTTCTAAGATGAACCCAATGAGTTCTATGATAGATTATAAAACACTCGAGCGAAGACCAAGCACTCTCGTGTCGAGGTCTTGCAAGTTTTACTAAGGGATTCCACCCTTACGATCCTTCTCTCGATATGAATCGTACCGGCTAACACGTGAAAGTACTCGGCCAAGGTAAAATCATGAAATAAACACTTCAAAGTAAAATATGCTCGCAACACAATCCAAATAACAGAATAAAGATAAAGTTTGCGATTAAATTCGTCAACGGGTTTCAACCAAGCCCCGGAATAGGGTTTACGCTACAATCGTCATTGACATGCTCAAAAATCTCCCTTTTAACATAGGAAGATCACAAGGAAGAGTTTCTAAAGGATAGGAGACAATAAACCAAAACAAATCCTGAAGAATCAAGGCGCTTCGATGATCAGATCTCCGAAAATCGCCCCGAACTCGTGTCGTTGCCGTGTTCTTTCGCCCCTGCCACTTCATTGTGTGATTCCTCGATAATTAGGGCAAGAAAATTAGGACTTTTATCTCCCCTGCGTTCTCCTTCGAAAGAGCTTTCCATAGAGTCCTCACTTGCAAAATTTGGATGTCAAACGAGTGAGAAATCACCAAAAATCCTAGTCGAACTCGGTCCGCGCGAGTCTGGGTTGGAATCACGGGTGAACCCCACCGGGTTCACCTGGCCGTGATTCATTCGGTGAAATCTGGCTGAAAGAAGCGCGGTGAACCCTGCTGGGATTCACCTAGCTGTGCTTTGTTCTGTGCAAATTTCGGCCTAAAGGAAATCTGGTGAACCCCAGCGAAGCTCTCTGTGAGGTTCTGCTGGTCTGGCGAAGAAACTGGTGAACCCAATGGCCGTATTTTTCAGGCTAACTCCGTTTTGGCCCAAATTTGACGTGTAGCTTCGTCTTCGTATAAGAAATCGTCTCATGGCCTTAGAATCTTCAAAATATGTCGAAAAAGGGTGATTTTACCTGAAATTCCATAAAAGCACCAAAAAGTGAAGATTCCGAAGGATTCAAGCAAATAAGCCTTAAAAGAGTATAAAAGTGTTAGAATAAGCCTAGATTTAACATGAAATAGCTATGAATATTACTACTAAAATGCAAGACATCATAGCCTCTCGTTGATTCGCCACATGCCACGCGGTGTCCCAACTTTGGTCGCTTGTGGCCGTGCTACCGGAAATAGCTCGTACGCCACTAGATTTGACTGCTATCGCCTCGTCTCCTCTGTGCTTATGTGCGGCCGAAGGTTACGCCAGGCACTACCACTCCACGCAACTTCATCGGCTCAAGCTCTCCATTGTGCCGGCTCCACGGGGCCATCTGCATGCCATCGCTGACATAGCTGGCTGCCGAGCTCGAAGAGGCATCACTACCTAATGCCAAATCGAATCAACGTCTTGTGCGTTGAATCTGTCCAGTCGTCGCTTGCCACACCAATGCCTACACACACGCCAATGCCTCGACTCTCATGACGTCCCTTCGTCCGTTGTGGAGTTGCCATCTAGCAACGCATCGCTGGCCGGCGCCGTCCCTCATCGGCGCGCCTGTGAGATTTGACAGTTAGCAGCCAGACGCTGTCCACTCGATGTCGCTCAGCTCAACGCCTTGCTCCTCGATTTTGCTCGCCAATTTGGGCCAATTTTAACATGGTCAATTGAGCGAGTTGACATGGTTGGTGCAATGGGTTTGAACCTATCAATTATCATGGCTTGCGAGATTGGCCCATAGTGGTAAAACATAAGCCGATTTATAGAATTAAAGATTCTTATATATTAAAGATTTTCATAATCGAAACAATTTTTTCAGTTGATTTTTTAACATAAAAAAATCATTTTTTTCAGATAAGTAAACTCATTGCAGTTCCAACGATAATTATCCCTTAATCTTAATTAGAAACAATAATTTGCAAATATAATCTTCGATATCCAAAAACAACATAAATATTTTCTTAAACTAGACATAGAATTACCTTCTAATAATAACAATTGAATTAATTTATATTAACCTAAAATTAAATCAACCATCATCGTCCGTTGATGCTTGATAAGCCGTTGGCTCGAACGGCTGTGAATTCGATCGGGAGCCAGAATGCTATTTTTGGAAACGATCCGATCGCGCCGCTGACACGTGGTTCCTTGCCAGAGCCCCTTGCTCTCTCTTTTTCGTAATTCCCAAAATGCCCGTTACGCGATTGGTTGTGGGCGTTGCGGCGCCAACAACGGACGCTTTAGTTGAGTGCGGGCAAGATCTGCATGCGATCGCATCACGGGGGCAAAAATGACAACCCGGTTTATTTTTAAGCGGGCCGTCGCCCTTCCGGCCCTTCCTCGACGCCCTCGCTATCGTTCTGCCTGTATAATCTCTCGCGCCCTCCGTTTGTGATCTGCATTCGCTCTGCAATTCCTCGGAAGGTGACCCTCGTCCTCTTTTAGATAATGTAGTTTTGTGTTGTAATCCGCGAAATAATGTTTTTGTTGAATATGTGTGTTGGATTTGGTTTCTATCTTTCGTTGTTTAACGCGGGAAAATGTGTTTGATGCGGCTTTCAAGGTTTAGTTCGGGAACAACATTGATTTTAGGGTAGAGGCAATGCGATGCTCAATTTCGTATTCATTTGTATATGAACGGATAGTTTTGACTTTATTTTAAGGTCGTATTTGATTGTTGTTTAGCGAATCCTTTTCTTTTAAGTTTCTGAGACAAGATATTACTAATCAATGAATCTTGAATCGATTGTCTAAGTAGAAAACCTACATTCTATATTGTTTTATTGTTAGGCGTACCCTTCGTTCAAACTTTTGTTAGGAAATTTGAATTAATTTTGCAGTTTACCATTGGTTGATCAAACACTTCTTATTTGGAGTCAAGCAACTAGTATTCTATTAAGGCGTTTGTATTCGATGAATTGAATAAATACCCTAGACTTTGCATTATTTTTAATGCGATGCATCTTCTTCGTACCAAATTTGTCTGGAAATTTGCATCATCGAATGCACGAATATCTTCTGCTCATTTTGGATAGGGATATTGATTTGGTTGTGATCAATTGATTTGTCCTGAAGGATGTTGTCAATCTATACTATACAAAATCATTCCAGTTTCTCAAATACAGTAGAATTCTTCTTGATAATTTGTTTATCTTTTCAAACTTGAATAATATATTGTAGTAGTTGTCGTTATAATCTCCACTATCATTGCACTTAGGATTAAATTCAAGCACCAGGATACAACAAAACTATTTTTCTTTAGTTTGCATATGATAAAATTTAATCAGTTGAGGCGATTTCATTAGAGTTTACGGGCGAGTATAAGGTACCAGTACCGAAGTACCGTATCGAATTTTTCAGTACTTTGTTACTAATATTTCATAACTTCAGAACCGATATCAAATTTTAGATTGAGATTTCAGTACTAGTACCGATACTTAAAAAAAATTTAGGATTTTTTAATGGTCCTAAAGTACTAAATATTGTATATTATTAATTAATTAATATATTTATTTATACGTTATTTACTAATTTAGACACTTAGTTGAATACTTGAATGCCCTTTTTAACAAAAAGAATATTATTTTTTATTTTTATTTATAAGTTGTATTTTGTATTTTGAAATTATTTACTATTGCTTATATTTAAATTGGAATTTAGAAATAGAGAATTTAAAATTTTGAGATTTCGAGAATTTTCTGAAATAATATTTAATAGTTCGGTACCAGTCTTCCAAATTAGAATTCAGTACCGATACCTACAATTCGAATTTTGGGAGTTTTGAACTAAGAGTTTGGTACCAGTATTAGTCCCAAACTCTCATTTGCTCACCTCTAGATGTTGTTAGTTCTTTGTTGTGTGCAACCTTTCAGTTATACATTGGACTAAAAAAATTCATTTGCAAAAAGAAAAAAAATCATTTGCAGTTTTGTGCAACTCTTGACTCCATCTTCTTTCTTTTTCCTTTTTTTTCCTTTTACCAATGTTTAATCAAATCTTTGTCTTTCATTTTCATCACAGAAGGAACGTTTCTAGGATCATTTGAAGCTGGGGAATGCTTGATTTGTAATACTTAATGAGCTTGGTTCATCAGCACTAGATCTCTCTGTTCAGCACTTAATTTAATCCTGCAACCATGAGTGACGAAAGTGTGAAGTTGACAGAGATCAGGCAGATGGTAAGATTGAGAGAGATGCTGCAGAAGTGGCAATCAGTTGCTCTAAGTAAAAAAGAGGAACAGGAAAGTACATCTGGCATTCCTCCTATTGTTGGTAGGCGCCTGAAGTCTTCTGAACACCTCTGTGATTCAGATGAGGAGGGTTGCAGTAGCCCAGAGCCCCCACCTGATGTTCCAAAAGGCTACTGCCCTGTGTACATTGGAGAGGAGATGAGAAGGTTTGTCATACCAACATGTTACCTAAGACTCCCTGTTTTCAAGGCGCTGTTACAGAAAGCTGAGGAGGAGTTTGGATTTGATCATATGAATGCACTCACGCTCCCTTGTGAGGTTGAAACCTTCAAGTACATCCTCCAATGTATGGAAAGGTACAAGAGGGGGCTCATTGATGATTTGTGAGTTATTGTCTCATCTTAACCTTTTCATTCTACCGCATCATCTTTTCATGTATTATCACTAAAGAGATAAATCCAACCGTTCTAAGTCTAGATAGGAAAAAAGTTCATAAGCTCGAAAGGAACAAGCTAAAAAAAAGGAAAAACACAGAAACTTGAAAGAAACATGAATGATAATTTAACAATCATGAAATTTCTAGCAGTGTAAAATCCATATCTATCATCCTCTCTTTACTTCATGCTGAAAGGAAAATTTGCTTAGTTTTTGACATTTCAATAGTTATGTTAGAATGTTATCATAACTGCTTTCACTGCCCAGTTTGAGACAGGAGAACACAATAGATTTATGTTGCCTATTACTCTTTAATATCATCCAACTGATCAACCTGATTGCCCTTTTTAGATCAATTTGATTTAAAAAAGTCAATTGGATACATACCATTTTCTTTACTGTACGAAAACTTATGCGCACAGTTCTTCTGTTTAACGATCCTAACTTTTGAAGGAAAACAAAAATATTTACTTCTGTATAAAAGTTCATCTTTCCCTAGTCCCTCTTTATTAATTTAGTTTTTGTTGTTTACAATTGAAACTTTATCTAGATCAGATGGCCATTTTGATGTTATATGAAATATTACAATATCCTTCACGAGCAACAGGTTATACTTGGAGCAAGCAATTACCACAGTAATCTAGCTTGATAATATAATGAATTTTACATCATCCATAATTCTCGTTTGCTCATTTTCCTCTTTCTCTTTTGCTTTTGCAGAGGGAATCCAATAGATGTACAGAAGTAGTACTTCCGGGACTCTTTCGTAATGTTGAAATTATGTTGCATGTATAAATAAATATTGGCTTTCCTATCTTACTTAGATTTGTTCTTTTCTTTGTGGGGTGATGTTCGTAGGAATATGATGTTCTCAGGGTCAAGCTGCAATGAACTAAACGATGCAAAAGCTTTTCTTTTGTTTCTTCCTTTTTTTTTTTCGTTCCTTTGATAACAGTAATTCTAATTTCTTATAAGATGGTGTGCTTGTTTCTTACATCTTTTGGATAATGCTTGTATGAACAAATGATTCTTGATACTGTAATCTAATCCAACTCCTCTTTTTTTTTTCTTTATCTAAATTGAAGCCCTTTTTCATAATTTGATTAATTTTTTTAATACAAATTTTTGTTTCTAAATGAATCTTAATGCTTTATGTAAAAAAAACAAAAAAATATATTAAATGCTGGAATAAATTAAAGGTGAAATTTGAAGGACTTCGTTGAAATTGAATCATTGCTTTGCTTTTGATAGGTAGATTGTGGCAGGTAGAGTGCTCACGCGGTTTTTCTGAACCGAATAAATTAAACCGGTTCAAGAAAACAAGAATTGATCTCCAACTTGTTAATTGATTTCTCGGTTAATTAATTTTTTGATATAATTAATTATTAATTTTTAGATAATTATATTTTTTATATATACAAAATTTAAAATTATAAATTAATTTAAGATAAATAAATATAAATATTTTTGATTAATCATTAATTTTCGATTAATTAATCGTGGTTCAATAAATTTTTTTCCACACCCCTTAGACAAGTTACCGTTTGAAGTGGCGTAGATACTATATAATGTGAGGGACTAAGAACATTTATACATTATTATTCATTAATCATGGTTTTCATTTCATCAAAACAACATTAGAAGGCCTTATTTTTCATTTTTCATACTTATGAATCCACTTAATCACATAGTTTATGAATTCACAAAATAAATATTTCAACATCTCCAAATTCAATATGACATGTTCTTTTAATGTACTTGGCTAATAGAATAGTGAATGAGCTCCAATCTTAGATCACAAGTATATGGCAAAGAAGCTTCAGCATAGGATCAACTAAACTTTTAGAAGATTTTGAGCATTAGAGTAACTGAATGGACGGCCCATGCATGCTTGGCCTACCGACTCTGATCAATTTTGAACATTTGTAGCAGAAATTAATCATTTTCACTCTTGCTGGCTCCACTTGAAGGTAAATTAATGCACCTGCTACATGTGTCCAAAGCAGAAAATTTATGACTCAAGAAATTACACATGCTCAGCTGCTCTGCCTCTGCAGAAGCCCCAAGTGTGTTCAGTCAGCTCCTGCTTCCAATTCTGTACTCCATGATACTCAAGTTTTTGTGCAAATGTTATTTATACCCGTCCGTTTGGAGAACACATTAGATTTAAGTTCAGTAATCAAATTGAAAACATGCCATGTGGGTTCTTCAACATTCATCTGTGTGTCTCTCTTTCTTCTCCGTGGTGAATTAATCATGATCGATTAATAGTTTTCTCAAAGTTGACTAATTAATTCATGTTTAACATGATATTTATGGTTTGCACCTCACTATCTGTTCATTAATGCTTGATCTTGATTGAAACTTTAGTCAGCCATGCATTAGGTTGGGTTTGGGTCAACTCATTGCAAAGTCAATTGCATGAGTATTTCAACAAATGGTAAGCAATATTAGAGACAAATTGCTTAACTGATAAGGACCTTAGTTGGTTTGGTTTGGATTTGAGGTGTCAGTTAGTTTAACTGTTAAGGACCTTAATTGTTTATAACAAGGTCTTGGGGTCAAACTCAACTCTCATATTTAACTTGTCTATGTCAAAAAAAAATAAAAAATAAGTGGTAAGCAATATTAGAGACAAATTACTTAAAATACAAATTAGTTGATTAAGAAAAACCACAAATATAGAACTAGAATCAATTATCTATCAATTCATTTGATTAAAATATAAATAAAATAATAAAAGACAATATCTTCACGCCCTTAGCTGGTTGACAAGGATCAGTGCAAGACAAGTGGCTTTTAAAGATGGCCACATTTCCATATTAGTCTATATTAAAATATGTATTTTCATTTTTGCATACATGATCAACTTGGCTAGCAATATTCCTCCTCTTTCCGATGCCACAAATACGATCTTTCGTTTTCTCATTAATTAAAAATTTACACGATATATTTTTTCTAATTTCTTCAAATCATTCAAAAGAAACTAAGAGAAATTTAATTAAAGCTTACAAAAACATTAGAACTTGTTAATTAATCATCTCACTTGGTTTTTTTTTATTTTTTAGCCCTTCTAATTAACAGAGATAATGCTGCAGCATTACCTTGCACTGCTAGCTTCCTACTCTACCTCACGAGTCAGGTCCTCCGCAGTACCTCTTCTCCGCCGCCGCATTGGCCGCCGAGTCGACTCAGCAAGCGTAGAACTCGACCAGCTCGTCCAGCGACTCGGGCTGCGGGTCGGCGTTCTCCAGCATCCACAGCAGGTGCTCGAAGAGCACCACCTCGCACCGGACCGCGGTGCCGCCTCCGGCGGCGGCGGCAGCCCCGTCGGAGCTCTCGGCGAGGACGCGGAAGAGCGGGTGGCCGACGATCTGCTCGCTGACGAGGTACCTCCGGCGGGACTTGCCGACGTAGACCGGGTGGAGCCCGGGGGGCACCTCTTCGCCGTGGAACGACGCGGGGTGCCTCGAGGCGGCGCCCGCGGCGGCGGAGGCCGGGGCCGTGGGGGTCAGGCGGCTCGAGGAGTGCCACCGCTTGATCATGCACTTGAGCTTGCTCAGCCTTCCGCTGCCGCTCTTCGCCATCAATCGACTGCTGCTGGCTTCTTATTCTCACCCGGGAGATCGGGACGGAATGCGGTGTGGTTTAGGGGGAGGGAGAAGGGGGTGGATATAAAGGACGTGGAGCACGGGGGGTCCACCTTGATGTGGACCGCCACAGCGGAGAACCGATGCATGCATGCATTGTCGTGGTAATTTAGTGGGTGGCGGAAGATGAGTACGGGGAAGGGCATGCATGCATGTTGTAGGGAAGGCGGCCACTGCCTCTGGTTTGTCTTCTCTTACTGTGGGCTATCTAAATTTTGCATCCTAACTTGACAACACTATTGACTATACCAAGTAAAAAACAAAAAAAAATTAATTTCCTCCAACTCCAAGGACTAGGTAGTAAATTTTCTAAACTAGAAAAAGAATAAGAACAAGTACAAGGACAAATGTGAAAACAATGCAAATATCCCTAATTAGTTCTACTCTTGCTTATTGACCTACTACCCTAACCAATCTACATTTGTAATTAAAAACACATTTGGGGGGCAATTGCTCAATCCATGGATAGGAGACAAGTCAGAAATTAGGGAACTTAATTAAATAATTATCTAATTGAAACTTAAAATTTTAATATTGCATGATCCATCAAAATCACTAAATTTGGACATAGCAAGGTCAAAAATAGTACACTATGCATATAATTAATTTTCTTATTTTTTATCCATAGAAAAACAAAAGGAGGGCTATGAAAGCGATGGACATGTGCATGGGAGTTGGAATGTCCCAACCTACAACTTCTCCGCTTTATTTTGAAAATTAAATAAATCTATGCTAGATTAGGTATGTGTTCTACAACAAAATAGATTGTTAGCTTTCTTCCTAGCTCTAATTGATAAGTACTTAGTACTACAATCTATAGTGAAGATTGTACCTATATGTTACTAATTTTTTATTTTTAAGTCATAAAAATATCACATTTATTAATTAAAAGATTCAATGCAATAGGATGATTCAACGTGATAAAAGAAAATCATCTCTTAAATTTTAATACAAATAGAGCTTTCGAGAATATCACAACTAACTCGTGATTCGACAAAATTTAAATTGCATTATTCGATGATAAACTAGACATGTATAGAATAGGTAAAGAAGATTATATACAATATACACATGCCTACCTTGTTGTTGATATGATGTTCTTCTCAAAATTTTATACGGAGGGAATCAAAGTATTCCAACCTAAACAGTGGTTGAACAAAGAAAAAGGGCGCCTATTTATTATATAAAGATCAGATAGGCTCAGATTGATTCCCTTAGATTCCTCTCAAACCCCCTACTCTATTTCTTTATGTATGAACAGTCACCAATTGCCAAGGATGGAGCTTGAGTTGAGCTTCTCAAAATACCTAAAAAAATGGTCATCTTTGTCAGATATAAGGACTTCATCATTCTCCCTAGGAAGAGTACTTTTACATTAATCAATTTCTAATCAAACATTAGTGGAAGGATTAAGAGAGAATCGTGCACTTATATTTGGCACTTAGTTTATTCTTTTTTTGCTTAAACTCCGATTTGGTTTAGGATAGAATAAGAGAGAATTATGTACTGCTCACTGTACATATAGTTGGTGTGATTTGACAGTATGTCTGAATGTGAGAGATTCTTATTTGTTTGGCTTAAGATATTCATCTTTAGTACTAATTTTTTAACCTAACCTTTGCTCAAAAGAATAATTTTTTAAGGAGAATATGTATATTATTGACTATAGTCGTTTGTTATTCTTGAGCCAGAAAAAGCTCTAAGCTGGTACCTTATTTTTCTCTTAAAATTTTTTTTTTAAAATTTTTTTTATAGAAATGATTTACATATCCTAAGCTATCCAATGGTACCAATATTGTTATGAATAAGATTATATATAATAAAAAATTAACTTAAATATTTTAATAAATAGTATTTTATTTTTTTATATAAAATATTTAGGTTAATTTTTCATTATGTGTAATCTTGTTCATAACAATATTGATATCATTGAATAGCTTAGAATGTGTAAAAAAATAAGGTACTCAGCCTAAGAACTTGTTTATAACAATATTGGTATCATTTTTTTTAAAAGAAAAATCTTTTTGATAGAAAAATAGGGTACCCAGCTTAGTAACTTTTTCCGGAGCTGCTAAAATTTTAAGTTTTAGGTCATGTAGTAGCACTCGAAAGACTCTCGTTTCTACTATCCATGCACGGAACATGGGCAAGCAATAATCTCAAACGGGCCTACATATTATTTGAAACAGCTCATGCGTTTGGTGAAAATGTACAAACTTTAGGGTTGCACCCATAAATTCATGCAAAGTGAAGGGTTTTAGGGTAGTCCACAGTCTACTATGAGAAGACAAGCTTTTGCTGAGTTGTATGGTGGGGGATTCAATGGTGGTCAACAGCAAGTGCATCAAGCTCAATGCATTCTGGAAGCTGGAGTTGTTCACTCTCTCCAATTAGTAGCAGCACTAGGTCAGAAAGTATCTTGTGAGTTGATGAGAACCAACAGTCCTGCTGCACCACAAATCATCAATCCACTGGTCCTCTTCTGCACAGCAGCCTGATTCATTTAGAGCTGTCAGGAGCCGGTGCAGCGCACCCTTGCTCCATTGCTCTTCAATTTTACTCTTCTCCAATAAGAACCCCCTCACTTTCACTGCACTCATCAGTTACAGACATTCACAGTAATGTGCTCATGGCTGGTGCAGCTTTTTTCTGTGACAACTCATTCATTCATTCTCAAAGAACTTGCAGAATCTCCATGTTAATTTAAGAAGCTAATGCATTCATTCCCTAATGCCCTAGCGCGAGGGGTGACCAATCATTTGAACCAATTATTCGCCTTGTTAAGAGATAAACTAATTGATTAGACTGCATGAGTGACAGAGATTCATGCTCTTGATCTAATTAAGATTATCATCTTGTACGGGACAATCCAAGCAAGTCTAAGCTACATGCTGGATTTGCTGGAATCAATAGCATGTGCTGTAGTACATAAAGCTACGATAGCCTCGTTAGCATATTAATGACTCATCTGCTCTTAGTACAAATACACAGGTGAATTGATCTGATCCCTTTGGATCATATCTTTGCGCCAATCTACTGAAGGACCACCCTTGAGGCAAGAAACAATTTCTGAAGAGAAGCATGAGCAAGTAATCGTGGTACAGATGGTCCAGGCCATTGCTTCAATTGGCAGAACAAAGTTCAATGCACCAAGTAGCTTGGGAAGTAGAAGAAGCTGCTGCTGCTACTGATGCAGATGATGATGATGATGCATTGGAAGACACGTCCCTGGATATATAGACTTCTCAGAGAGGCGACAATTCAATGCATCATTTGACTTCTGAAGAGACTGTGTTGTTTCATTGGGAGACACAAGTCCTTTCCATGTTGAGATGGGCATGAGTTGGTGGTGGCTTGTGTTGGCGGCATTGGTAGCCACTCCTTTTGATACCTCCTTTGCGTTTGTTTTCTTTCTTGCAGGAGATCATGGCAATTAATTGGGCAAGGACTTGAATTGCAGGCAGTGAGTGGTGTTTGAGCTTGCAGGTGGAGATGAATCCGCAAGGACTAAAGTGTAGGGAAGGAGTAGCTCGCTATAATGGTGGCGTGCAGCTTAGATAGAATCAGAAGTCTAGGTTTTAATTGAACTGGTCAGTGAGAACTGGATATGGGGCATGATTGCTGCTAAAGCAATGAGGAATTCCGTGCACTGAAAGATTTTAGTACTGCAGACCTGGAGAACATCGATTCTTTCAGTTAAATTTGACATCTGAAGTCTCTGATCCATCAATCTAGTTCTTTCAGAGGTACATAGGAATTTATCTTGATTAGGTAAGGCCCATTTGGTAGAGCTGTCCAGTGCCGATACCAGCTGTTTAAATTAAGAACGGAGAGACTAATGCCGGCATATACTGTTGGTAACAGACGACACCAACACATACATGTGTCGGTATCGATCGATTCTAATGATAAAAAATTGTAATAACTAGAAATATTTGTTTATGAATGGAAATAAGGGGACGAGAGTTCTATACAAGCTCTGATTCCTGTCACATGTCACTCACCATTTTCTCGATCTATCAAAAACTATCTCACTCTCTTATACTCACTTTCTCTTATTATGATTAACATTCTATGGCATCTGAAAGCTAAAATATTGATCTCCCTAGCATCGTATAAAAAATGGAAGAAATCGCCATAATTAATAAATTTATTTATTGCAACAATATCTTTAAATATAGTGTTACTCGATTTAAGCAACATTTTGATAGTAGATATCTTGATGATTCTAAATACCTAAAGGTATCACTAAAGATCCACAAAGTATTTTGTGTTGGTATATATACCATAAGGACTAGTTGTTTGGTTCAACTAAGTACTATATTCGTACTCATATTTTTTATATTGATGGCATTGTCATTATTATGTTTCTATTACATCCGCGTTAATGTATATTTGGATGATAATGTCTCTGGAGATAGATTTTATTTAGTTTTGAAGTAATTCCCTAATGAGCACCATAGTGGGTAAGAGACAATTATGATGCACATGAACTGGTATGTGTTCTAGTGGGGCATGTGATTCTAATTCAGACACATAGGTATATTAATATACTAGATTGACTCACCGTGAAATTTAACTTGGGGTCACAAGTTAATCTCACATGTGACAGTGGTACGTACTCTAGTCCTTTAACTTGAGGTCATTGACACTTCTATATAGTAAGGAATATGCTTTGATACAACCTAACATCTTACCGTAGCCGAGGGGTCGTAATGGTTGTCATTGAACATGTCATAAGCTATATGAGAGGTTTAAGTGACCGATAGAGGATTTTCCCATTCCTTAGGAAAGTTTGATATTCATGGGCTCTTTATGGGTGCATGACTGAAAGTCTATAACCATACCTAGGTGAGAACCTAATTTAGTCATGACCATTAGATTGGGTTAAACAAAATATGACACACTTTGTCCAATCAAGATATCAGTTGGGCAAATGGATCGTATTGCATAAATACTTTATTATGGACTAAGGGATGTTGATGACAATAGTCTTCCGATGACTTGGATAGTAGCGATATATTGCTAGATACCCCTCATTGCTTAGATCATCACTGCAAATATTATAGGAACCTACAGGGTCGCACACCTAGACACTCAAGATTTAGTATTGATCAGATAGCCTTGGATCGAATCATGTCACGATTTGAGTCCGACTGATGCTTTTTGCTTTGATGAGAGAGAGATTTTATTTGGACCATTGTTGATCACTAGTTGACTACTAGTGAACCATGTTTGACCATGATGTGTTGGGCATCACAATCAACAAACAGGGGTCAAGGTGCAAAGGAGACTTGGTGCCTAGTTGACATGGGACAAATAATATATTTTTAGCAAGAGAAATTTTCTTGGCTCTTGGGCTTGGTGCATACTAGTTTAATAAATATATTTATATATTTATTTAAATTAGTGTATTCTAAAATAACTCCATGACTTATTATAAATAAGAGGAGTTATTTTTGAAGATGAACACTCTTATTGCCCTAGCTGGAATCCTCTACTCCTCTCATCATCTTGTGGTCGTCCTCATCACCTTGTCGTCAAGAGCTTCTTGTGGTGGTGTGATTTGCTTGAGTTGGCGTGAACTCAAGGCTTGGCAACATAGCATCAAAGTGAGCGCAACTTGAAGAAGAAGAATTCATCTCTTCTCCTTGGCGGTTTCATCTTCCACTTAGCGCATCCTTCATCAAGGTTGGTGCAAGTGAAGCATCTCCCTTTGGTGTGGATCTCCTTTCCGAGGTTAGCACTAAGCATGGAAAGGAGAGGTCTCGAGGAGTCTGTGTTTTGATACATGTAGAGGACGCATGCTTGGGCGTCTCAATATTTTCATTACAAAGCTCCTAGCATGCTTCAAGGTAGCTAATCTAACACATTCGTTTGACTCACTTGCATGAAATCCTTTGTTGTTTTTGCAAAAATCGATTTTAGGCTATGCTTCCGTTGTGCTTAAAGTTTTAAAAATAGCCCACGATTTCTCAACACTATATAAAAATTTTATATTCATCGCATCGAGAAGCAACATATCATCAAGGAGTGTGATGGTTTTGATTGGCACATAGCAGGGCCACATCTTATGATTTGTACCAAAGCTGTGACGATGAAGGTAATGAAGATCCTAAGATGAAGGATGCTATTAGAGCTTTAAGAGCTCATCACACCTTTGAGGAGGATGTTTAATAAAGTTTTATGCAGTTCATAGAATGGCCTTAATTTGTAGATAGCAGTGGAAGCAACAACGATAGAAAAAGTTCTACCAAATCTATTTCAACTACGCATCAAATGAGATAAAGAGCAAGTATGCATGGAGACATTGGAAGTCATACAAGCCCTATAAGTCGATGCGACATCGCTAGCTTTTTGGGATTGGGTCAATGAACTACTGGACCTAGCACCTCTAATATTGATGTAAGAGTATTTCTATCACAAGTATGATGCTTACAAAAAGTTGAAGAAGCATGACATTGATTGAGCTATAAAATAGTTTTCACTTTAATGAGATTCTTGCTCATGCTGCAAGTGATACTTATTATCTAGTCTTGGTTTCTAAGACCTAAGAATATAGGCCTAGGAATTCATTTGTTTACATCATATGAGATTGTTAAGTTATAAATTAATGAAAAATTGGAAAATTACCGCATTTAGATAAGCATGAAAAGGGTGGAATGTACTTTGACATCACTCTCAAATGTGATGTTGAGACATGACACACTAGGATGAATATAATAAATTTTCTTATATATCAGAAAAGAAAAGTTACATTTCATAGGTCAATAGATGATCAATATCACACGGAAATGTGATATACGTATTTTAGAGTAATTTACATAAATATAAAAATAAATAAACTCTTGATTTGTTAATAAGATTAGAAATATTGTTAATAAATAAACTCTTTATTATTATATAATTTTACATTTTTAACAAAGTAATGCATTATACATAACCCTTCTTTGTATTTGTATGTTAGTTTTTAGATTTTATAGCTTTTACAAAACATAAGCATTCATACTTAAAAGTTCTATTAGGAATTGTCAAACATATGCTTTATAATATCAACAACCCCTATTATAAAATATGAAGAGACTCGACCCAAAATACTTGCATTCTATAGTTTCAAAGATAGTAACACATCGATAGTAAGGGCGAAAAAAAAATATGGATAACAAAGGAAAAAACGAAAAGAAAAGCTAAGAGCTTATATCCACATGGAAGCTAACATGCCACAGAGAAGGAATTGAGATGTTTCTTAAAAGCTTGAGCTCTTTTCACTTCGAGCTCTACCTAGAGGGTTGATGCATTGCATTTTGGTAATATTTTTCTGTTGTATTTCATGTTAAATTTAGGCTTATTTTAACACTTTTATACTCATTATAGCCTTATTTCCTTCATATCTTCGGAATCTTTACTTTTTAGCACTTTTATGGAATTTCAGGTAAAAACACCCTTTTTTCGACATATTTTGAAGATTCTGAGGCCATTGGACGATTTCTTGTGTGAAAATGAAGCTACCCGTCAAATTTGAGCTTATTTAGAGTTTGCCTAAGAATCATGGCCAGGTGAACCCCACGGGGTTCACCAAACCAGTCGCTAGCTAGCAGAAACCTCACAAAGAGAAGCACGACCGGGTGAACCCCAGCGGGGTTCACCAGATTTCCTTAAGACCGAAACAGCCCAGAACAAATCATAGCCAGGTGAACCCGACGGGGTTCACCGCGCTTCTTTCAGCCGAACTCACATAATGAATCACGGCCAGGTGAACCCGGCGGGGTTCACCTGTGATTCTAACCCAGGGCACGCGCGAGTTCGACCTTGACTCGGTTTTTCCTTGATTTCTCACTCATTTGGAGTCCGAATTTGGCAAGTGAGGTGTCTTTTCAGAGGCGAACGCTTGGGATATAAATGCCCTAATTTTCTTGCCCTAATGATTGAGGAATCACGCAAGGAGGCGGCCTGGGGCGGAAGAACACGACGACGAGGTAATTTTTGGAGATTTTCGGAGATTGAGACACAAGATCATCACGATTTCTTCAGAATTCCTTCGGTTCATCGTCTCCTTCCTCTTAGATTCGTTTCCTTGTATTTTCCCTTTCATTAAAAGAAAGATTTTGAGCATAACAATGATGATTGTAGCATAAACCCTATTTCGTGGCTTGGTTGAAACCCTTTAATGATTTTGATCGCAAACTTTGTATCTATTTTCGTTATTTGGAATGAATTGCGAGCATATTTTACTTTGACGTATTTATTTCGTGATTTTACCTTGGCCGAGTATTTTCACGTGTTAGCCGTTACGATTCATATCGAGAGAAGGATCGTAAGGGTGGAATCTCCTAGTAAAACTTGCGAGACCTCGACACGAGAGTGCTTGGTCTTCGCTCGAGGATTTCACAGTCTGCCATAGAACTCATTGGATTCGTTTTAGAATGATCCACCACGAGAGTAGGAGGTCGGTCTAAGACGAACACCGGGGTGTACACTCGAGAGAGGGCACCTTGTACCCTAGGGCTAGACTCCTTGTACAAAACTAATAAACTAAATAATTAATATCTTTCTTGTGCGATTAAGATTATCATTGTGGTGGAAACTGTAGCCCTGATATCTCTCTCATATTTGACCTCTACCGACGTAGTTGCAATTGTTTGTTTTCGATTTCTGTCTTCAAAACCCAATTTCGATTCGCCTAGCTATTAGGACTCGGATTTTCTAGTATTCAACCTTGTTCCCTGTGGGATTTGATATCTTTTATATTACATCGACATAACCGTGCACTTGCGGAGCGTGTCAAGTTTTTGGCGCCGTTGTTGTGGAACAACGGTTGATATTAGTATACTTCCGAGAATTGGTAGACTAGGCCTTAGGTTAGATTTTCCTTACTGCACTGCTATTTTTCTTTTTCTTTTTATTTACTTGCTGTCTTAGAACTTTAAAATCTTGACTGACCGTTTTATGCAAAGAAATTCTAGGGCAGGTACATTCTTTGACATTGATCCAGAGATCGAGCGCACCTTCAGGACAAGAAGGAAGCAAAATCAAATTCTGAAGAAAGAAGTCATGAACCATCCAGGAGGAGACAATCAGATGGAACACATTCAGCTTGATGTGAACAATGACCGAGCACCACAACCAATGGAGAACAACTATAACAACAGGACATTGAAAGATTACTCTACTCCTTACACTTATGGTTTTCAATCAGGAATTGCTAGGCCCGCTGTTGAGGCCAATAACTTCGAAATAAAGTCTGTTCTTCTTTCTATGATGCAACAAAACCAATTTGGTGGTTCTCCTCTTGAGGACCCCAACATGCACCTCTCTTTTTTTTTGGAATATTGCGATATGTTAAAAATTAATAGTGTGTCTGCTGATGCGATCAGGTTGCGACTATTTCCCTTTTCTCTGAGGGATAGGGCGAGAGCTTGGCTGCACACACTACCTGCTGCTTCGATAAGAACATGGGCAGAGCTTTCTCAAGCCTTTCTCTCCAAGTACTTCCCTCCATCAAAGACAATTCAATTGCGAAATAAGATAACGAGTTTCATGCAAAAGGATGGAGAGTCTCTATATGAAGCTTGGGAGAGGTTTAAGGAGCTCCAAAGGATGTGTCCACATCACGGAGTCGAGACTTGGGTTTTGATCCAAATATTCTACAGCGGTTTGGATTATAACACGAGACTTACAGTAGACACGCTGCAGCAGGAGGCGCTTTGATGAATAGGAGACTTGAAGATGCTATGAACCTTCTCGAGGACATGGCGATTAACCATCACCAATGGACATCTGAGAGAGGTACTTCTACCAAGAAGTCAGGTAAGTATGACCTAGACTCTCTTACTGCACTCACGGCTAAAGTTGATAATCTGACTAGAAAGCTTGATTCTTGGTCTGTTAATTTAATGGATATTAACGCTATTTCTTGTGAGGTCTGTGGAGTTGTAGGTCGTGCTGAGGCAGATTGCCAGGTGGGAGATGGACAGATGGCTGCAGTTTACTCTGAGTAATTGAATGCTGTTGGAAATTTTAATCCCAACAACAATCCATACTCCAACACATTTAATCCAGGGTGGCACAACCATCCCAACTTCTCATACTGGACAACTCAGCCGATTCAGCCTAGACAAATTCCACCACAACAAACACAGCCCCCACGAGGAAACTTTAGGCAACCCCAACAGAACAATTTCAGACCACCAGGATTTCAGGCTAGGAACTTCAATGCACCACCACCACAGCCAAGGCCCAATAATGATTCAAATTTGAGCAAACAACTTGAAGGGCTGACAGACATGATGAAGATGATGATGACAAGGATGGACTCCCTGGAAACACACAATAAGATGCTAGAGAGCCAGCTAGCCCAGCAAGCTAGCTCATCTTCGAGAGCACCAGGGAAGCTACCATCCCAGCCAGAGGTAAACTCGAGGGAGCATTGCAATGCAATCTCCACTCGGAGCGGCAAGCAACTTGAAGATCCAAAGATGCCGACCGATGACAGAAGAGATGAAGTGATACCGGAACCTGTGGAACCGCACTCGAATGTAACACCAGTGGCACCTGAGCTAGTTGAGGAGGAGCGGCCCTATGTGGGACCGCCCGCATACAAGCCACCGATTCCTTTTCCGCAGAGGCTTGTCAAGGCTAAATTGGACAAGCAGTTTGGTAAGTTTTTAGAGGTTTTAAAGAAACTTTACACTAACATCTCTTTCGTTGATGCTCTTTCACAGATGCTGACTTATGCAAAATTCCTGAAAGACATCTTATCAAACAAGAGGAAGCTAGAGGATCAAGAGACCGTTGCACTTACTGAGGAGTGTAGTGCAATTATTCAGAACAAGCTCCCTCAAAAGCTTAAAGACCCAGGCAGTTTCTCCATACCCTGCCAGATTGGGGAGATGTCTTTTCAGAGAGCTCTGTGCGATTTAGGAGCGAACGTCAGCCTCATGCCATTATCACTTTGTAAAAGGCTAGACCTAGGGGATTTGCAACCGACTAATATTTCCATACAGCTTGCAGACAGATCTGTATGCCACCCAGTTGGTATTCTAGAGGACGTTCCTGTTAAAGTAGGAGATTACTTTATTCCTGCTGATTTTATTGTTTTAGAGATTGATGAGGATGACAGGCTCCCTATCATTCTGGGGAGACCTTTCCTTGCTACTGCTGGCGCTGTCATGGATGTCAAGAATGGGAAACTGTCTTTGAACATATGTGGTAACGTTATTCAATTTGATCTAACTAACACTTTGAAAAAACCTCCTCTTGCAAGCACATGCTGCAGTATTGACATCGTGGAGAAGGCTATTCAGCATGTTGAACCCTTCAGGAAAACAGTGGATCCATTGAAGCTTACCTTGACAACCCCCACCGAAAATGCCAAAAGCTACAAAGCACGCACCAAGTTCTGGCATGACAAGCGCATTACAAAGAATGAATTTCATGAGGGAGACAAAGTACTTCTATTCAATTCAAGACTTCGGCTATTTCCAGGAAAGCTTCGAACGAGATGGTCCGGCCCTTTCACAGTTTAGAAAGTTCAACCATATGGTGCCATCACTACTTGGACAGAACGATCTGGAAGTTTCACAGTTAACGGGCATCGCCTCAAGCACTATTTCGAAGATGAACGGGTTGAAAGAGAGGAAGTTCTAGCTCTTTCAGACCCCCCGGATCTGAAACTTTGAAAACTCTTATGGTCAAGCTATCGACCCTAAACTAGCTCTCTTGGGAGGCAACCCAAGTTTTTGTTTGATTTTAGTTTTCATGCATTGATTCAGACGTTGTTTTACACTGTTGATTTATTCTTCATTTTTATTTTTGGTTTTCTAGATAGGATTGCTACTAATTTGATGTCTCTTTATGATGTAGGATAAAGATATAGTGCACGAGAATTTTTCTAGAATTTTTCAAGACGATCAGTGCAAATCACGGCCTGGTGAACCCCATGGGGTTCACCGTGAAGTGTACTGTACTAGTGCGCCCAGGCTTTGTGACCAGAGGATTTCACGGGCAGGTGAACCCTAGCGGGTTCACCAGTATTCTTTTTGCGCAAAAACCATCCAGTGAGCTTCACAGGCAGGTGAACCCCACGGGGTTCACCATCTTACCGAAGACTAGAAAATTTGCAAAACGTTTCACGGGTCGGTGAACCCCAGCGGGGTCACCTGTGTTTCTGTTGCTTCAGCCCAACCACAGTAAACTTCATGGGCTGGTGAACCCGGGCGGGTTCACTGGATTTTCAATTTGTGCTCAGCCGAGTAAGGGCATCGCATACGCAGGGTTTCCGCCGCCTTCCGATTTCGGTGAAATCCCGTCGATTGCGCCTCTCTCCGATCCTTTCAAAACACGAAGAACACCTATAAGGCTTATATCCAGATTTCCCTTTTCGGTATTCTCTCTAAGCAACTCCAGATCTCAGTCTCGCGCACCCGCTGTTCTTTGACTTTTACCCGATCCGTCGCCGCCTCCCGATTTCGACGAAGCCGACCAGATCACACCGTTTCCTCTCCATCTTAGCACCCGAGGAAGATATCCAAGAGTTTAATTCAAGTTTCCCATCGTCCAGACAAGTCTCTTCTTCAGGTGTTCCCAGATTTTCGTTCCGCCTCTTCTTCGATGCTTATTACTGCCGATCCGCCACCTGTGCTTTTCCTCAAGCCACCAGCCAGATCTTCTTCCTCAAGGCTTCCCTGCTGATCTTGATCTTCGCCACCATCATGCCTCCGAGGATGAAAGCTATGGCTAGCAAAAGAACCGCATGACCACAGCAAGCGCTCTCAGAATCGTCCGCCACGGACGATGAGGAGTACGAGCCGACGCCTACACCTCCTTCCTACCGACCTTCTTCGGCTACGCTAGGCTCTTCGTCATCTCGTCATGGTCGCACACCCGCCAGCCGACCACAACCCTACGTATCTCCCCCGAACGAGTTCGGGATTATCTTCCGGAACGCCGCGCAAGAGGCACGGTATCAGATATTGCGACAACGCCGCGTGCTCAATACGAGGTATCTCGACCGAACCACCTTACAGATGCTAGGGATGCTAGGAGATGTTGATTTGATGTATGCAGCCATAGGGTGGGAGCAATTCCAGCAACTATTCTCACCCACTTACATTGGCACCACTCTGGAATTCCTGAGTTCATTAGAAGTAAAGACTGATCCTATACTTGAGGATGATCCAGGCCGTCTGTCTTTCTGCTTGGGTAATATCGAACACATCCTCACTCTTTCACAGTTGCGCAGGATTTACGATTTTCCAGAGCCTTGTGCACGCAGAGTCCCTACTGAGTACAGTGAGCAGAGCTTCTAGGGCGCTATCACTAACGAGCACATCTACTCCGCTCGTGTAGCTCGTGCTTTCAGTCTGTGCAACCCAGTGATCAAGTACGTTCACTGCGTATTGGCCCACACCCTCTTTGGCCACGGTGAAAGTGACGGTATGGTGCGACAGATTGAGTTATTTTATATCTGGTGCATGCTCCACAGTTTTAGAGTCGATTCTGGGTATTATCTTGCAAAGCATTTCAGCTGCGTCGCCCGTTCTTTGAGGGGAGCGATAGTAATTGGCGGCTTGATCACACCTTTGGCAGTTTCCCTGGGCATCATCCCCTACGGCACATTGGAAGCTACCGGCAACAACAGGCTCAACATCGAGTCTTGTGTTGCTATGAAGCTGATTATACGCAAGGGAGATTCTTATTGTATGACATTCAAGGGAAACCCTTTCTGCCTGCCTTTGCCAAACCCGGAGCGCACATCAGTCAGAGTCCGTGGAAACTGGCGCATCCAGCCAGTTGAGGACGCACAGCCCGATCTAGTCGACACTGCGCCACCAGCACCTGGAGCATTTTCTTTTGGCGGCACCTCCTCTCACGATTCTATGATGTCTGTATTGCAGGAATTAAAGAGGAGCAACTTCATCAACGGGAGATGATTGATCACCTGGACACCACCGTTACCTACATCCAGCAGAACCAATCTTCGCATTGGGAGTCCATGGAAGCACACATGCAAAGACAACACAAGATGATGAGATCCTTCTGGGAGAAGATATCGATCATGGATGACCGGCTATCCGCACTCTCCGAGGAAACAACAGCTCGCATGAACATTTCTTCCGACGGGAAGAGCAAGAGCTCCAGGGCTTCTGGCTCTCGCTCGCGTCAGTGGAGGTAGCTTCCCGTCACCATCAGCGGCATCATCATCCACTCCTCTCACATCATGGTATTGCATAGAGGACTATGCAAAAATTTTAGAGTGGGTGAGCTTTCTATACTCCAGTTTCTATTTTCTTACTTCATGTGGCTATTTGACTATGTTCTCTTGACCTTGCTATGTTTGGATGGATACATTTATACTGTGTTGGATATTATGTGGCATTGTATCTTATATGCCATTTCATTCGTGGTCCGCACTTTGTTATGGTTATTATGCTTTTCATTCATGCTGTGTAAATTTTTCCATGAGTTTGAGTTTGCATGTATATGAGTCTTGTCCTATGATGGTCATTTCATAATTTTGAGTATTTTGAGTTGAATGCATAATTGGTTAGGAATAATCAAAGAATTAAGTCTGGAGTGATACCTCCTTGTTAGAAATACTGTTTGATCATATCCATATGTTCTATGATTTAAAAATTTTGTGATTTGGATTGATTTTGAGTTGTTCATTAGTGGGTTAAACATTGATATGATTGTTGAATCAACTCAAGCTTACAAGTTACATGAGAATCATATTAAGATACATATTCGCTTAGTTATTCTATTGATTTCCTTTCTATTGTTGGGGAGACACTGCATTTGTTAGAAAGGTTATGTTATCAACTACTGAGTTATA
The DNA here is from genome assembly GCA_027563935.2 of Costus lasius. Lineage (NCBI taxonomy): Eukaryota > Viridiplantae > Streptophyta > Magnoliopsida > Zingiberales > Costaceae > Costus > Costus lasius. The sequence continues at coordinate 11,632,486 of CM050452.1, read as the reverse complement.
TATATAATATCACCTTTAGATTCCTCTACTTGGCACTGCGAAAAATTGACAGTGGTACCGAAGGACATGAGTTGAAATCTAGGGAGGTGAAATTGAAAATAATAAAATGACTCCTCTACTTGGCATTGCGAAAAATTAGCAATGGTACCTAAGGTTATGAGTTAAAGTCTATTGCAATAATTAGTATATCGTACCCTGAATAAAACATTTGAGTTAACCCCAACGATTTGACTAGGAAGGATTGTAATTGCATGAGTGTTTTGTATAAGCTTGATTGAATCCTATGTTTGCTGCTTACTAGGTTGTTTGACATCTAGTTATTGTGGGATCAAACTGTTGAACACTTAACGCAACCATTTACTTAATTTCTCCTGATTAGATATCAGATTGTTATTAAACGATTTTCTAACTTGGATGTATACTTTGACACGAAAGATTACTCTTATACCAAACATGTATTTCATCTTATTTTATTGCTTGAGGACAAGCAAAGATTTAAGTCTGGAGTATTTTGATGCATTGCATTTTGGTAGTGTTTTTCCGTTGTATTTCATGTCAAATCTAGGCTTATTTTAACACTTTTATACTCATTATAGCCTTATTTCCTTCATATATTCGGAATCTTCACTTTTTGGCACTTTTATGGAATTTCAGGTAAAGACACCCTTTTTTTGACATATTTCGAAGATTCTGAAGCCATGAGACGATTTCTTGTGTGAAAACGAAGCCACATGTCAAATTTGAGCTTATTCGGAGTTTGGCTGAGAATCACGGCCAGGTGAACCCCACGGGGCCAGGTGAACCCCACGGGGTTCACCAAACCAGTCGCTAGCAAGCAGAAACCTCACAGAGAGAAGCACGGCCGGGTGAACCCCAGCGGGGTTCACCAGATTTCCTTCAAACCGAAAACAGCACAGAACAAATCATAGCCAGGTGAACCCGGCGGGGTTCACCCGTGATTCTAACCAAGGGCACGCGCGAGTCCGACCTTGACTCGGTTTTTCCTTGATTTCTCACTCATTTGGAGTCCGAATTTAGCAAGTGAGGTGTTTATGGAAAGCTCTTTCAGAGGCGAACGCTTGGGATATAAAAGCCCTAATTTTCTTGCCCTAATTATTGAGGAATCACGCAAGGAGGAGGCCTGGGGCGGAAGAACACGGCGACGAGGCGATTTTTGGAGATTTTCAGAGATTGAGACACAAGATCATCACGATTTCTTCAGGATTCCTTTGGTTCATCGTCTCCTTCCTCTTAGATTCATTTCCTTGTACTTTTCCTTTCATTAAAAGAGAGATTTTGAGCATAACAATGATGATTGTAGCATAAACCCTATTTCGGGGCTTGGTTGAAACCCTTTAATGATTTTGATCGCAAACTTTGTATCTATTTTCGTTATTTGGAATGAATTGTGAGCATATTTTACTTTGACGTATTTATTTCATGATTTTACCTTGGCCGAGTATTTTCACGTGTTAGCCGTTACGATTCATATCGAGAGAAGAATCGTAAGGGTGGAATCTCCTAGTAAAACTTGCGAGACCTCGACACGAGAGTGTTTGGTCTTCGCTCGAGGATTTCACAGTCTGCCATAGAACTCATTGGGTTCATTTTAGAATGATCCACCGCGAGAGTAGGAGGTCGGTCTAAGACGAACACCGGGGTGTACACTCGAGAGAGGGCACATTGTACCCTAGGGCTAGACTCCTTGTACAAAACCAATAAACTAAATAATTAATATCTTTCTTGTGCGATTAAGATTATCATTGTGGTGGAAACTGTAGCCCTGATATCTCTCTCATATTTGACCTCTACCGACGTAGTTGCAATTGTTTGTTTTCGATTTCTGTCTTCAAAACCCAATTTCGATTCGCCTAGCTATTAGGACTTGGATTTTCTAGTATTCAACCTTGTTCCCTGTGGGATTTGATATCTTTTATATTACTTCGACATAACCGTGCACTTGCGGAGCATGTCAAGTTTTTGGCGCCGTTGCCGGGGAACAACGGTTGATATTAGTATACTTCCGAGAATTGGTAAACTAGGCCTTAGGTTAGATTTTCCTTACTGCACTGCTATTTTTCTTTTTCTTTTTATTTACTTGCTGTCTTTTTATTTACTTGCTTTCTTAGCTTGTGTTTATTAGATAGGTTAGAGGTTATGTAATTCTTCTTGCAATTGAAACACTAAAAATCAGTAAAAGTCGGTAAATTACGGACTATAATAAAATACATAGAAATTAAGTAACATAATGACTAAACTATACAAGTATAATATGTTCTATGATATGTGTTCAATCTAGATACAAAGAATGAAGAGATTAAACTACAAAGAAACATTATCACAAAAAGGTTGTGTTAGATCTTGATATTTTTGTGACGTAGGTAGTAGTCATGTATCACTAGATATTTACCTATTACACAATTATATTAAAATAGAATCTTAATTTTGACAAGTGTTGTCAAATAGCAAGATAGTGATAACAATCACCAAACAACATAACGATTGCTTTCAAACCACAAACATGGTAACAAGTCAACATGTCACACATGATTGCATGGATATGATTAAAACCCTAAGCATACAAAACATCTTTCTACAAAAGGAACTTCATCATGGTTAGATGATATGCATGGATATGATTCTAACCATCTGATTGTCTCCTCCTGGATAGTTTATGACTTCTTTCTTCAGAATTTGATTTTACTTTCTTATGCAAAGAAATTCTAGGGCAGGTACCTTCAGGACAATAAGAAAGCAAAATCAAATTCTGAAGAAAGAAGTCATAAACTATCCAGGAGGAGACAATCAGATGGTTTGAATCATATCCATGCATATCATCTAACCATGATGAAGTTCCTTTTGTAGAAAGATGTTTTGTGTGCTTAGGGTTTTAATCATATCCATGCAATCATGTGTGACATGTTGACTTGTTACCATGTTTGTGGTTTGAAAGCAATCGTTATGTTGTTTGGTGATTGTTATCACTATCTTGCTATTTGACAGCACTTGTCAAAATTTAGATTCTATTTTAATATAATTGTGTAATAGGTAAATATCTAGTGATACATGACTACTACCTACGTCACAAAAATATCAAGATCTAACACAACCTTTTTGTGATAATGTTTCTTTGTAGTTTAATCTCTTCATTCTTTGTATCTAGATTGAACACATATCATAGAACATATTATACTTGTATAGTTTAGTCATTATGTTACTTAATTTCTATGTATTTTATTATAGTCCGTAATTTACCGACTTTTACTGATTTTTAGTGTTTCAATTGCAAGAAGAATTACATAACCTCTAACCTATCTAATAAACACAAGCTAAGAAATTCGACTAGAAGAGTAAACCACTGACCATTAATGACAAAAGACTTAATATTTAGACATTGGCACCTAGGTGCCAATGTCTACTCTCCATTAGACCTAGAGCCCAATTAATTGATCTAGATAATATAAAATAGGCCGCTAGCAACATTCCCGCCACAAATCAATTGATATGAGTTGTCCATTAACGAGTGAGAGGTATATAACAACACATTGTTATTATTCAAGCCATAGGAAAATATTATCAATTGATAATTTCTAGCTAGCAATAAAGTTTTCACATATACAATATAATTCCTTTACTTGATGATTACCCAAATATTATCCCAAGTGTTTGCATGTGCGGTCTTGTAGATTCCATATGACATTGGCAGAATTGGATAGATCATCATAGGGAGTGAGAGGTATATAGTAACACATTGCTATTATTCAAGCAATAGGAAAATATTATCAATTGATAATTTTTAGCTAGCAACAAAGTTTCCATATATAGAATATCATTCTTTTACCTACTGATAACCTAGATTGGATAAGTGTATCACACTTACTATTCTAATTATGTGAGAATGACTCAAGTAGGAGAATGTAGTTTGTTGGGTATGACTATAACTCGTGCTTCACAAATAACTTCTAACATACTCAATAATAGCCATTATGATTTTCTAGTTATATAGAAGTAATAGGCTATATCAAAGTATACATCACTCATCATATATAAGTTAAGATTATCTCAAGTCTAAAGACCAATGCACCTCTGTAATTTATGAACTTGACTTGTGATGCTCAAGTAATATCTTTATGGCAAGTCAGTCTAGTACACCTACTACTTGATGTATCTATATGTATGTGTTGATGCCGCATACTCAACCGACTAACATGCGAGTTTTACATGCACAAAAGTTATCTCTTATCCACTAAGATACTTTGATTGGGAAAAATATTGTGAGATTGAGTAAAGTCAATCTCTATGGATATTATTATATTATTCCATACATTAACGCAAGTGTAGCAATTACTATAACAATGAAAATGCCTTTATTATTCAATAAAATGAATAAATATGATACATATTATTAGTTTTTAGGATATACACACTAACAACAATGTGGGAAGAGGGGTAGGCAGAGGCGGAGACAACGAGGGCTAGGCGAGGTCAACGGCTAAGAGGAGGATAGTGAGGGCCGGGGTCGCCTGGTAGTGTTGGATTGTGTGGGCAAGTAGGTTAGGCTACGAGTAGGTTACTGGGTAGTTATTGGGTTTGAGTAGTTTGAGTTAAAAAAAATAAAAATACGTCATAAATTAAATGTTGAGAGTGAGATTTAAACACAAGTGTGTCAATCAATATAATAATGGCAATGTCTTTATTATTCAATGAAATAAATAAACATGGTACATTAGTACATATTATTAGTTTTTAGTGTATACACAGTAACAATGATGAGGGAAGAGAGGCAGGTGGAGGTCATAGCTAAGAGACGGGCAGCAAGGGCTGGGGTTGCTTGTTAGCATTGATTGTGTGGGCAAGTAGACTAGGCCATGAGTAGGTTACTCGGTAATTCTCTAGTTCAGGTAATTAACAAATAAGAAAACAAATTAACAGGATCAAGTTCAAGTTGAAAAAAAATATAAAAAAGTACATATTATTAGTTTTTAGGGTATACACACTAATAATAATGTGAGGAGAGAGACAGGTGGAGGTGGGGATGGAGGCAACAAGAGCTTGATTCTGTGAGGTCATAAATTACTTGTTGAGAGTGGGATTTGAACCCACGCCCTTTCGGACTAGAACCTTAATCTAGCGCCTTAGACCAACTCGGCCATCTCAACAATATTATTATTTTATTTTTTTTAATATCCTATTCACAAGAAAATTATAAAAAGCCATATTAGTGAGCGCAACTCGAAGAAAAAGAATTCATCGCTTCTCCTTGGCAGCTTCATCTTCCACTTGGCTCATCCTTCATCAAGGTTGGTGCAAGTAAAGCATCTCCCTTTGGTATGGATCCCCTTCACAAGGCTAGCACCAGGTGTGGAAAGGAGAGGTCTCGAGGAGTTCGTGTGTGGATATGTATAGAGGACGCATGCTTGGGTGTCTCAACATCTTCATCACAAAAGCTCCTAGCACGCTTCAAGGTAACTAATTTAACACATCCGTTTGACTCACTTGTATGAGATCCTATGTTTTTTTTTTGCGAAAATTGATTTCAAGCAGCGACGGCAAGCAAGGTGAGGTAAGGCAAGGCAATGAGGGTTAGGCGAAAGCAGCGAGCGAGTGATTGTTGGGAAAAATGTTAGGAAAATAAAATTTTAATAATAATCAATATAGCGAAAAATTGTCTAAAACTATTTTTTTTCCTTCCTAAAGGATCCATAAGAGATAAGACACAAGGGATATGATAAGAATTTTACCATTAAAGCGTGCTTTAGGTTGGCAATTAACAAAGTGTAGGGGCACAAGTGTCCGCCTTCTACAAGAATACATATAGTGACCCCTCGGTGATCACCTTACTTGCGCTTAGTGCTAACCTTGGGAGAAAAGATCAAACCTTAGAACTTCCTTAGAGTTCGTTGTTGATACCTTGCATTTTGATAGTATTTTTTTAATATAATTTTATCTCTAAACAAGGCATATTATAATACTTTTATATTATAATTAGACTTATTTAATTGTTTAGTTCGAAATCTTTACTTTTTTAAAAAATAATTTAGGTAAAAATACTTAATTCTGGAGCTTATTTAAGATTTTAAAGTCATTGATTGATTTAAGTTAAAAAGACAAGTTAACACAGTAATTTTGAAGTCAAATAGAATTTTTTGCATTAGTCATGGTCAGCCTGTGATGAGCTTCACGACCATGATGAGCATTTTACAAATGTCTTCTTTATAGTCAAACCATGATGAGCTTTGCGACCATAACGAGTTTGAAAGGAATTTTGATAGGTTTTGCACCGAGAAGATCATGGCTTGTCTGTGACTAAATTCATGGCTATGATCGATATGTCAAAAATTCATAGAAGGCTTCACAAACAGCCCATAACCAGCTTCACAACTGTGATCAATAAGCTTGTTTTCCACATAACCCTTCATGGCATGCATGTGACCAGATTCATTACTGTGATGGATTTCCCAGAATGCTACATAACACATCATGGATTGGCCATGATGAAGTTCACAGTAGTGATAGCATCCACCGAACATGATTTTTCGTATTTTTGGGTGGAATCTGAAGGGGTTTTCAAGAGATTCAAGGGGGATGCTCAAGAGACACCTTCCTATGAACAAAAGGGGGGATTTTTCTAATGGTTACAAGGGATTTTTGGCTGGAGATGAGAGGAGCTGCGACAACAGCGACAAGGGAGGCAACGGAATAGAAAAGAGGATTTTCTTAGGTGGATCTACTGGCCTGAGGATTTTTTGTTTGCCCTTTCTTCCTAGAATCATTTTTTTTTCGCTTGTATTTCCTTGGATTCTTGATTCAAGATATTTGTACTGAATAGTTTTATCATGGTTGCTTAAGCCTTTTTATTCAAGGCTTGGGGTGTAGTCCTATGTTTTGATCTTGTATTTAAACTTTAATATCAGTGATGATATGATCTATGTATATTTATCTGATCTTTGTTATGATGTTTATTTGTATCTACTGGCCAAAGTTTTACATGTTTAAAACATTATGAGAAGAACTAAAAGGTGAGTGATAGTATCCGCAAGTATACGAACTATCGAAGTAATATAAATGTATCGATCCCCTTCTTAAGTCCTAGGGTAATCCATAAAAGTGCACGTTGTCCTCTCCCGAGAATGTAACGAGGTGCTTACCAGGCTAGCCGTAGTACGCTTACCCAAGGCAAACCCAATGAGCGCCGGATTGTATATACTGTCCCATCGTTTGAGTTGTCCTCTCCCAAAGATGCAACAAGGTGTTTACATGGGTAGACGTCTACCGCCATAGTACGCTTGCCCGAGTAAACCCTTTGAGCACAAGATAATATACACTACCCGTATACAATCACCCACTCCCGTGTGATGATTGACATACCTCTACCTAGGCTTTCCAATATCCGGATGTGTCTCCCGGAAATACCAGACATCTAACACATGAAGAAAACAAAATGACATACTCCATTCATCAAGTGCAACTAGGCAAAGTAGAACAATCTAGGGTTAACAAAAGAAAGTATTCATCCGCACACAAAGTATTTAAGGGGCTTCCCCTAGCCCTGAAACACGATTTAAGCTACACTAATCATGGTCCAAAGCAAATTATAAGAATATCCCAATACAGCATCCATGGGCAAGCAAGTAGAACATGATAAATGAGACGAGGAGGATAGGACTCCCTCAAGGAGGGAGGATCCGCTCGGAGCCTTTAGCACTCTCGCCGGCAAAAGCTCTCCGCTCCAGTTTGTTTGATCTCTGGTTCTTCGCTCCTTGCTCAGCCTCCGCCTTCCGCGTACGTGCGTGCATGAAAAAAAATCGTTAATCCCCCCTCTTCCCTTCATACGTGAATAGGGTTTTTTCTCTTTGTCCTCCCTAACTTAGTCGAATTCCTCTTTTGCCCTCTTCGCACCCTTCTATCCAACGCAGGGAAGACGAGGGGTAAAATCTGAAAAATCGGTATCAGGCGACACAGAAACCACAGGGTGTGATTCCGGTCATCGGGTGGGTCGTGGTTCTTTCTGAGAATACTGATTTCGCTGAAAACGGTCGCATTCCCTCGCTTTTTTTCCTGAAACGAGGCAAAACACCTAAGAGTGTAGATTCCGAAGATATTGCAATAATTCCATGTATAATCAGGTGTAAATGCAAGAATAGTGAAGATATGACAATAAAAATCGTATATAAATCCCTACATAAAAATGACTTAACAGTGAGTCGCAATGTTAGATCTGCTAGATCAGACTCAGCTTATTTTATCATGAAAGTAGTTAGAATTCACACAAGGATATTTATATTATCTCTATGCTCATGGGTTTATTCCGATTGATAAGCCACAAAAGTAGGAGATCAATCTAAATAGATACTGAGTTATACCACTGAAAGGGAGTAAGTTGTATCTAGGGATAAGTCCGTGAATATTTTAGATTGATTTGATTGTTATTATCATATTCAAATTTAGATCCAACATTGTGATGAACCCAATGTCCTGAATCTTCTCAAAATTGCATTAAACCCATAACTCTTCTTCGACTATTCGATCCTTTGATAATTGCAACTTGTCCTTACGGGTATGTGATAAGCGTTATTTCTAACGGATTTAAAGTCTTATTCTTATGACTTATTCAGGCTTAATTCTTATTTTCTGGCTTATTTTGGATTAGTTTCCTTTAAAGTATAGAATTTTCACTATTTTCAATTATTTGTGAAATGTAGGGTATTTTCCTTATTTTTCATGAAGAATTTGAAGATTTGAAGTCATGAGAAGATTCCTCACAGTGTTAGAAGGTCACATGTCAAATTTGAGGCAAATCAGAGCTTTCTACAGAGAACACAGCCAAGATTCCTCACAGTGTTAGAAGGCAGGCTATGATCATGATCATGGCCAATCACGGCCATGATCATCTCGGTAGAACTCTGCAGCATACTGCGAGACAGTCACGGCCAAGGTGTGATCATGTTCACGGCCGTGAAGAGGTAAAAATCTATGCGACGGGATGATCATGGCCAGGCCATGATGGCCATCACGGCCGTGACAGCTTCCGCCAGATTCGACCTTTCTACGATTTTTCGCCCGATTTAGATGATTCTGAAGTCAGAATTTGCCAAAATTTTAGGGAAACCTTCCTAACTGCCTAAGGAAGAGATTGAGCCATTAAAATATATTTTTTGGGTACTTATAGGGGTCAAACTTTTCATTGGCGTGGACTAGGGAAAAAGTGGGGCGAAACTTGCGTTCGAGGGCTCGTTTAGACGGATTTCTTCGGGGCTATCGAGAGAAGACCAAAGATTTATCATCTCCTACCTAAGATCTATAATTTCCCTAACTTTTGATTGTATTTTCTAGAGTTTTATGTGTTACACGATGTATTTCATAGAGTAAACTCTATTTCGGGACTCGGGTGTAGCCTGTTGAACAAATTCATGTCTTGAATGCTTTTTAAATCTAAGTGAAATATAATTAAACTTGCTTATTCAATATTTATTGTACATATTTCATGTGATTGCTTCGGCCGGGCTTTCTACGTGTGTTAGGTGTTACGAGATGAACTGAGAGATGAATCGTAACACTCGACCCACTTATTTTGAACTTACGACTTGAATCACGAGAGTCGTTCAACGTCACTCAAGGATTAACGATCTTTCATAGAGTCCATTGGGTCTACCCTAAGTTAATAAGCCACGAGAGTAGGAGATTGACTTAGCTAGACACCGGATTACGCTTCGAGAGAAGGTAATCTGTACAAGTGGACTGATCACCTTGAGCAGTTTAAGTTTTTTGAATTTGGATTATTTAACATTTTATATGTATCTTATCAACGTGGTGAAACTTGATATCCTGATATTTCCTAAATTGCAATTTTCCATTTTAGTCACTGAATCTTCGATTTAGTTTATATTTCTTAATCCATTTTGAATTGTCTAGCTACCAATAAAATGATATGTCAGTACTTGACACCTAGTCCCTGTGGGAGCGATAACTTTTACTACTTCGATAGAAACCGTGCACTTGCGGGGCCTATTAAGTTTTTTGGCGCCGTTGCCAGGGACTAGGCTTAGCCAATATTGACTTAACTCGTAAAATTGATAGACTAGATATTTTTTATTTCTGTTAGCTTTTAGTTTTAGATTCTTTTTCTATACTTTTTTTTTTCTTTCCTTTACCTCTCTTCGAGCTTTTGATATTCTCTGGTATGATTAATCATGTTTATCACTCCAATGAACTTTAATTCAGCATCAATTAATTTAGTTTCTTATGCAGTTTGTGGAAATGTTGGACATGGTGCTACTGATTGTCAGATTATGGCTTCGTTTTTTCTTTTGATCTATCTTTAGACTAGGTTCATGCAGTAGACATTGCGAATCAGAGCGATCCATTTTCAGACATATGCAACCCGAGATGGAGGAATCATCCCAATATCTCCTACAGAAACAATTAGAACCCAACTTTCCTACCAAACTTTACTTGTCAGGCTCAACAAGGAAATGTCAGCATTCAGTTCTCTCATCCAAATTTCTGGCAACCACTAGGGTTTCAGCAACAACAGTTTAATCCACCACAGAAATTTAATCTGGAGCTGCTGTTAGAAAATTTCATCACCACCCAATCAAAGCACAATGAGAGGGTGGACGAATCCATCAAGCTGTTGAACTCAAGCGTGGATGGCCTGATTTCCTATTCAAAGATTCTTGAGAACCAGATTGCTCAACAAGCCAGTTCATCCTCTAGGCCATTAGAGAAGCTTCCTTCTCAACCCAAGGCAAATCCAAGGGAGCATTGCAGCGCAATCTTGATATGCGGTAGCACTCATATAGAAGATCCTCATATGTCACCTAGAGATGATATTGTTGGAGAGTCTGAAGATGAAAGTAAAGATGCTCAGTATCCAGAGAAGATACCTATAGAGTCGGGGGGTCAAGCAAGAGCCAGTCTATATTCTACCACCACCTTATAAGTCACATATCCTTTGTCCCCAGAGGTTGGCCAAAGCATTGACAGGACAATACAGTGCAATCATTCAGAACTCTCTGTCTCCAAAGCTTAAAGATCTTGACAGTTTTTCTGTCTCTTGCAGAATTAGCAACTTCCCATTCGAGCGAGCACTCTGTGACTTGGGGGCTAGTGGTAGTCTCATGCCTCTCTCCCTTTGCAAAAATTTGAACTTGAGAGGCCTGAACCAACAAGCATAGCCCTTCAGCTTGCTAATGGCGCTATACACCACCCAGTGGGCATTGTGGAGGATGTGTCGATTAAAGTCGGGGAACTCTTTGTTCCAGTGGACTTTATAGTCTTGGATATGACAGATAATTCCAGACTACCGCTTATATTGGGCCGCCCTTTCCTTGCTACTGCTGGAGTAGTTATTGATGTTAAGAATGAGAAGCTGTCCCTGAATATTGGTGAGACCATTTTAGAATTTGCTCTTTCAGTTGATATACATGAATTATCTTTTCCAAGTTCATGCTGCAATGTTGAGGTGTTAGTAGAGCTTGCCGATTTTTCAAGGGCCAAGCATGATCCTCTTGCGACCTGTCGTTTATACAGTCTGGATGGCTGTGCCAAACAAATGAGGCAAGAGGTGATTACTTATGTGGACTTATTTGATGCAAGCCCCAAAGTTGATCTTAAAAAAGTGCTACACGAAAAGCTTGAAGACAAGGAACCACATGGCACTGGAAAGAAAGACTTTGAGTTTAAATCTCTGCCTATTTCATGCTATTGGAGGACATTTTTTGTTGTACACCTATTATATATGATGCTCATATATATAGGTGTAATTTTTAGGCGACGAAAAAAGGGGCGACTACTTGCCATTTCTTACGCCGCTGATCCACCAGACGTGCATTGATACATAGACATTGGTCAAGCTAATGACCTTAAACGAGCTTTTCTTGGGAGGCAACCCGAGCTCTTTTTTTTATGTTGTTTGTGTGTGAACATTATTATTGTTTTTTTTAGTGGTGTGCCATTGCAAGTTTTTTTATATTTTATTCTCTGAATAGCATCAATATGACTGTGGCTATCTCTGGTATTTTTTAGGGAAATTTTTTTTGTCAATCACCGAAGAGATCACGACCGTGCTGTGATCACCATCACGGTCATGATCACCTTGCACATGGCTTCGTGCAGATTGATGAAGCAGTCACGGGTGGGGGCGTGTTCACCATCACAGGCATAATCTTCACCGACTGATTTTTGCCTAGATAGTCATGGCCGAGCTGTGCTTATATTCATGAGCGTGTTCTCTAGACCGCATTTTCAGCAAGATTGTCATAGCCATCATGGTTGGGCTGTGTATTTTCACTGCCGCCTCTTCTCCAAGCTTCCAGATTTTACTTCCCCCACCAACTTCCTTCAGAGATTCTTCAGGTCTCTCTTTCGGGTGCTGCTCTGCAATTTTCGATGGTCTCTTTCCTGGAAACCTAGTTTTCTCGATGACTCTTGTTGCGCCCTTTTTCCATCCATCCGGCTCTTCCAGAGTTGCCTTCAGTGTGCGGCCTTCCAGTTATCTCTCCCTACATTGTAGAGGCTTATCCCCTGGCATTGGTAATTTCTGGTGGTTCTTATGATGGCTACTGATTTTACTATTAGTAAGTTTCTGGATTCTCTTTAGGTCTTGCTTCTATTTTGATGCTGTATATGAGACTATGCAGTTCTTTGCTGTGGGTAGGAGGATATCCCTCCTTGCTTCATTATGGATTGCATTATGTTAGTCTGCTTCTGGTTTGGACTAAGTTATGTTGAATGCTGATAGTATATTATTGCTTGTGAACTTGTTAATGTGCCAAAAAGCTAAGTCTGTGATGATATTTTCGTGATCTTGTCCTCAGTTCTTACGCTACTCTGAACCATGATGAGAATCATAAAGATATGTTTGTCTATTGAGTTAAGGGAATGGAATTCTTATTATGACTGCTTTTATACTTTTGATCAGGGTTTTAGATTGTTATTGAGTATGCTTTACTGTGGCTTGCATAATGTTTCAGTGGCTGATCCTCATCTTTTGAATTACTTCTTACACGATATTATGTTTTTGAAGATTCATGCTTATTATATTCCTTGTTACCAGCTTTTCAATATTTGGTTGCATTAGTACCAAAAAAAATGAAAAAAAAAGAAAAATGACAAAAAGGGGCAGTGGTACCGAAGTGATGATGAATCCTAAACACATGCATCTAACTTGGCACTGTCGACGAAAAAAAAAGAAAAAAAAAAGGAACATGAGAAAAGAAGGGGTAAGGGAAAAGTGAACAACTCCACTTTCTTCTACTTTAGGGTGAAGAAATAAGTTTGTATGCATTATGTGATGTATACGCCTTAAGTTCGTTTTCTAACTAAGTACCGGGGGTGCATTCATCACAAATGTTTGTCCTTCGAGTAATAAGGTTGAAAGTGAATTCAGGGAAGTAGCTTGAACCTACCGATTGAAAATTCATGGTTCCATACTTAAATATGTTGACTAATTTATCTAGTGCAACTTGACTTAATTGGCTGACTTCAAAAGGAATTGATGAATATGAATAGTCTTAACATGGTGAAATGTTTTTCCTATTTCAGATTTGTGGTTTGATGTTAAATATTATTATTTGCCCACAGTTTAGATTATATCTCGATTTATATTCTTCAACCTAGGATTAAGTATAATTGTTGTCATATGAGGTTCATACTTTAGCTTTTGAACATGCTGTCTTCTTGATATCTGATTATTCCAGACAGTGTAATTGCTTGAGGACAAGCAAGATTTTAAGTCTGTGATATTTTGATAAGAGTTATTTCTAACTGATTTAAAGTCTTATTCTTATAACTTATTCAGGCTTAATTCTTGTCTTCTAGCTTATTTTGGATTAGTTTCATTTAAAGTATAGAATCTTCACTATTTTCGATTATTTGTGAAATGTAGGGTATTTTTCCCATTTTTCATGAAGAATTTGAAGATGTGAAGTCATAAGAAGATTCCTCACAGTGTTAGAAGGTCACAAGTCAAATTTGAGGAAATCGGAGCTTTCTACAGAGAACACAAGCAAGCCATGATCATGATCACGGCCATGATCATCTCGGTAGAACTCTGCAGCATTCTGCGAGATAGTCACGACCAGGGTGTGATCATGTTTACGGCCATGAAGAGGTAAAAATCTATGCGACGGGATGATCACGGCCAGGCCATGATGGCCATCACGGCCGTGATAGCTTCCGCCAGATTCGACCTTTCGACGATTTTTTGCCCGATTTGGATAATTCTGAAGTCGAAATTTGCCAAAATTTTAGTGAAACCTTCCTAACTACCTAAGGAAGAGATTGAGCCATTAAAATACATTTTTGGGCGGTTATAGGGATCAAACTTTTCATTGGCGTGGACTAGGGAAAAAGTGGGGCGAAACTTGCGTTCGAGGGCTCGTTTAGACGGATTTCTTCGGGGCTATCGAGAGAAGACCGAAGATTTATTGTCTCCTACCTAAGATCTGTAATTTCCCCAACTTTTGATTGTATTTTCTAGAGTTTTATGTGTTACACGATGTATTTCATAGAATAAACTCTATTTCGGGACTCGGGTGTAGCCCGTTGAACAAATTCATGTCTTGAATGCTTTCTAAATCTAAGTGAAATATAATTAAACTTGCTTATTCAATATTTGTTGTGCATATTTCGTGTGATTGCTTCGGCCGGGCTTTCTACGCGTGTTAGGTGTTACGAGATGAACTGAGAGGTGAATCGTAACACTCGACCCACTTATTTTGAACTTATGACTTGAACCACGAGAGTCATTCAACGTCACTTGAGGATTAACGATCTTTCATAGAGCCCATTGGGTCTACCCTAAGTTGATAAGCCACATGAGTAGGAGATTGACTTAGGTAGACACCGGATTACACTTCGAGAGAAGGTAATCTGTACAAGTGGATTGATCATCTTGAGCAGTTTAAGTTTTTTGAACTTGGATTGTTTAACATTTTATATGTAGCTTATCAACGTGGTGAAACTTGATGTCATGATATTTCTTAAATTGTAATTTCCCGTTTTAGTCACTGAATCTTCGATTTAGTTTTATTAATTTAGTTTATATTTCTTAATCTATTTTGAATTGTCTAGCTACCAATAAAATGATATATTGGTACTTGACATTTAGTCCCTGTGGGATCGATAACTTTTACTACTTCGATAAAAATTGTGCACTTGTGGAGCCTATCAGTATGATAGCTCGTACTATATCGATAAGCTATAGGTGAATGGTTACAGTGGTCATAACTCATAAGGAGGGATGGTGGCAATAGAAGAGAGAGAGAGAGAGAGAGAGAGAGAGAGAAAAGGCAAGCATAGGCAGACAAATTCACTTAGGTGCCAAGCACTCATACTTGCTTATTTATATGAGCTTGGTTGCCTCTACTCTTATGGCAAGGTGGACCAGCAAATGTAAAAAAAAATTTTGCCTGGTGTTCATGCAATTTCCTTTACGAGAGAGAGAGAAGGCAAGCATAGGCAGACAAATTCACTTAAGTGCCAAGCACTCATACTTGCTTATTTATATGAGCCTGGTTGCCTCTACTCTTATGGCAAGGTGGACCAGCAAATGTAAAGAAAAATTTTGCCTGGTGTTCATGCAATTTCCTTTACGCTAGAGGCTTCTATATGCGCCTCTAATAATCACCTCTACCATATTTGCCATGCAACATTAAGGTAGGTGCGTGCAATTTGAGCCACTTAAATTATGATGGAGATGACTTAATTTATTCTCTTGATTCATTGCATGAATCATATCAATCAATTAGAGAAACTCCTACCATGGTATAGATTTGACCATATCAAATCTAATAAGTGGTGCCTTAACCTAGACATGTCACCTATGCATGGTGCATGCAACTTACACCCCTATCATCAATGCTTTGCAGCATTATGGAAAACGCATGAAATGAGTCTTCTCTTGCCCTTATCTGCTCAAGGTATGCGCCAAGCTTCGCACACTTGCGAAATGGGGTAATCACTAGTGTGAATGCGTCTAGGCATGTATATGTGCTTAGTGTGATGCCCGATTTTAGGTGGACCGGGCTAGGGGAAACTGGAATGGGCAAGTAGCCCAAGTCCAGGCGAACGAAGCTGGCGCGGCCCAAAAATCACCACCCCATCCCAGCATCGTGAACTCGCTACCGATGCTGTCAGCTGCAAGGACTTCGGCGGCTTCCTCGCCCCCTTCTCCAGCGAGATCTTTGGCGACGTCTTCGGCCGGATCAATGGCGACTGCTCCGGCGAGGACGAAGACATTATCTTCACGCGGATGAAGATCGGGGGTGGCTCTACAAGGAAGGGGAGACACGCGATGGCTAGCAGGGGCGTCCTTCCCAAACTTGGCGTCGCCCTCCGCCCTTTAAGAACCGAGACGAGCGGAGGAAGGAGGGCAGGGGAGTAGGAGCAGAGGTTGCACAACTTTTCCTGCTTTGATAGTTGCCGAGACCTCTTCCCCGGTTCAAGCTCCGGCCAAGCAGAAGGAGGTGGAAGCGTGCTCGGAACCACGACGTGTGGTTCCACCACCTCCCCTTTGTGCGAATGGTGAACTCCCTCCGACGAGCGAAGAAGGGTGCGGTAGAGCACCTCTCCAGGTGGCGGGAGTAGCCATCGCTTCTCCCCGATCCCTGTTCCAGAGCGGCTCTGATGCCATCCCCAGGAGGGCGATGAACCGAGTCGAGGAGGTAGCAAGTGCACAGGCGGCGCACCAACAGAGACAAGGCAATGGCAAGGGCACCCGCCCTCCCTTCCAGAGCAGTGGGCTTTGATGTCGTTGCCGAATGGGCAACGACGAGAGGTCTGCAAGATCTCTTTCTGGAGCAGTGGCCTCCGATGCCGTCGACGGGTGGGCGATGACAAGAGGTCTGCGAGATCTCTTCCCGGAGCAACGGGATCCGATGCCGTCACCAGGCGGGTGGCGAGGATTTCGGCATTTGCGAGATGCTGACGAGAGATCTGGTAGATCTCTTCCCGGAGCAGATGGCTCTGATGCCGTCACCAGGCGAGTGGCGAGGATTCCGACGGGAGGCCGATGAGGGGATTGCGAGGCCCCTTTCTAGAGCAGGGGGCTTTGATGCCGTCGCCATGAGGGTGACGATGAGGGGTCTGTGAGGTCCCTTTCCAAAGCAGCAGGCTTTGATGCCGTCGCCGGGAGGGCGACGTTGGGATTTCAGCATCTTCAAGACGCCGACGAGGGATCTAAGGGTGAGGCATGTTGGACTGAGAGCACAGGCGGTGCTCTGACGGAGGACCCTTTGGAAGACGTAGAGGGCGACGTCCAGATTTGGCGGGGGAGAATGTGATGCCCGATTTTAGGTAGACCAGGCTAGGGGAAATTGGATTGGGCAGGCGGCCCAAGTCCAGGCAAACAAAGCTGGCACAGCCCAAAAATCGCCGCCCCATCCTAGCCTTGTGTACTCGCTGTCGGCGCTGTCAGCGGAAAGGACTTCTCGGCTTCCTCGCCCCCTTCTCCAGCGAGATCTTCGGTGACGTCTCTAACCGGATCAACGACGACTGCTCTGGCGAGGACGACGACATTATCTTCACACAGATGAAGATCACGGGTGGCTCTACAAGGAAGGGGCGACGCACGACGGCTAATAGGGATCCCGCAAGTGCACGGGTCTATCAAAGTAGTAAAAGATTGATCCCACAAAGAGCAATGGCAAGTACTGACTGATATCAAATTTACTAGCTAGATGAGGTCGAAGTTGGTGAAGTTTAAATGTTGAACTAATTAAATGAACGAGAATGTAAATGGAGGAGTTGTATGAGGAAAATTTCGATGAAGAAATGCATCATGATATGGGTTCACCGCTTTGACTCCTTACAACTGAATAATCAAACTCTAATGCCGATATCCTAATTAGTTCAAGGGATTCCACCCCTAATGTTCAGGTTGCTCTCACCGATAGCCTCATCCACTCCCATGGATAGGTTACCGGTCTAATCCGCAAGGTTCTGACGGCCAGACGGCCTTTCGGTCTTCCTAACATGTCTAGGACCCTAATACTTTCAAGACGAGTATAGGCTTACCCAAGGGGTCTCCCCAGATTTTTTGATTAACAAACCTCCACCTACGGAGCACCGGCTCAAGCCCTCCCTTTCGGGCAATGCAGGCTAAGAGTATAGAGACAATCCAACACGCAGGCAAACTTTTGGTCTACCAAACGTGTCTAGTTCCGGATCCTCACACCAGGGGAGTATAGTTAGTCAACGGGTTTCCCCTAGCCCTTGATTTATGAACCTCGCTCAGGAAAATATAGGTTCAAGTGCTCCCTTTCGGGTAACGCAGGCAAAGAGTATGAATGGATTAAATAAACCCTCAACTGAATGGTTCCAAAGTGCGGACGAACTTTTGGTCCAGCCTGACGCATCTAAGATCCTAACAGTCCCCCTAGGTGAGTATAGTTCGTCAAAGGGTTTCCCGTAGAATTCCTGATTTATGAATCACACTTGGGCGACTGAAGGCTCAAGCATTCCCTTTCGGATAATGCAGGCAAAGCGAACACATGAGGTCAAGCAAGGATCTAAGGCATTTGGAGTAAAATTATTACAATTAATAAGTCGTCAAAGGGTTACCCTACATCCTGATTTAAGGTTTAGCCTACAATGTTCATGTTAATAATATAAACAGTGGTCTTGAACATCAAACACAATTGCAGGTTTATGTAGGAAGTACAAGAGATAGGTAAGATCATGCAATACTTTGCCTAGGGTATACAATAAACTTTGCAAATTGAATGTAGTTTGAGGATCTCCCTTACAACTTGTTCCTGAGGTGTTTTTTGCAAGAAATTCTTCAATGGTTGCGGGTTCACAGTCCTCTTCCTACCGATGGTTTCCTCCTTTGAAGTTTAGCACTTCTCCCTTATCCTTTGCGATCCTCTTTTTCTCCCCCTTTCCTAATGCCCCTTTCTCCAAAGCTTTTTATCTCCTCTCTTCCTTGTGGGCTCCCTTTCCTTTCCAAGACTCTGCAAAGTCTACTTGCAGCCACTGCAATTCTTCCAGCAAGAAAAGTCTTTGCTTCTCTCTTTCCATACCTACAAACACTGCCAGCCCGCTGTCTCCACAAAATCATCATTTTGTGGTAGATTTCTGCCTCCAAAAGGCTGTTCTAGGGCTCTTCGTCAACGGGGGAGAAAGGACTTGAGTGCTCTTTAGCTTCCCCTTGGGTTAGTTTGAAGAAACCTGAATTAAAATCGTGGTTTCAAAACAGGTGGGTCCACGATCACGGGAGTGATTCTGGTCGTGACCTGGTCGTGATTTGCCTGTTGCAGTTTCAATCGCAGAGATGAGTCACGAGCATGATTCTGATTGCGGCCCGATTGTGATTTCCAGCGAAGGCTCCAATAAATCCAAAAATTTCCAGTTAGAATTATCATGAATTTGGAGGGGCTCCTCTGACCTCAAAAGTCTGAAATCTTTCCTCTTTGTGGTCGTTTTGACTTGAAAATATGAAAATACCAACAGAGGTGTAGATTCCATAGATGTATAGCAATTAAGGCAATAATGGGATAGAAAACCCGAAAATAGAGACAATTTTGTTAGTGAAATCACGCATAAAATGCTATATCAATATATGTCAACAACGACTGGCTAGGGCATCCTTCCCAAACCTGGCATCGCCCTCTGCCCTTTAAGAACTGAGACGAGTGGAGGAAGGAGGGCAGGGGAGCAGGAGTAGAGGTTGCACGACTTTCCCTGCTTTGATAGTCACCAAGACCTCTTCCCCAGTTCAAGTTCTAGGCAAGCAGAAGGAGGGGGAGGCGGGCTCGGAACCATGGCGTGTGGTTCCACCGCCTTCCCTCTGTGTGAATGGCAAACTCCCTCCGACGAGCGAAGAAGGGTGCGGTAGCGCACCTCTCCAAGTGGCGTGAGTGGTCATCACTTCTCCCCGATCCTTGTTCCAGAGCATGGCTCTGATGCCGTCGCCAAGAAGGCAATGAAGGTTCCGGCGTCTGTGAGATGCCGACGAGGTCTGAGAGGCCTGAGAGAAGTGTAGTCGATGGCGACCCTCGCCGTCAACGTGAGCGAGAGAGATCCGATGAGCGGATCTGAGTGCAATGTAGAGAGGGTTTATGTAGGTTGATTGGAGGAATCAATGTAAATTTCCCTATGCCTTTGTCTTCTCTGATGAATATCCGGCGAGCTTCCCCTGCTTCCAACTCTATGTTCCAGTGTCCCTTCTTCACCATCCCTGACTGCTGAAGCTTCCACGACAAGAGGGCTGAGGCTCGGACGAGGTCCGAGCCTGCCACACGCCTCTCCATCCACCTCTTCCGGCGATGGCGGCTGCCGAACAAACGCAGGGGGCGTTCGTTCGAAGCCGCGTGAAGACGACATGGCGAACGATGACTTTAGGCATTCGAAATTAGGAGGTCAACGCCTAGCCAAAATCCAAATTCGGCTGCGAGAATTCAAAATCGCAGATGAAATTTGGGTTCGTTTGTTTGGGCACGTAGTCCCATGCAATTTCTGTTGACGTGGACGGCTTTGAAAAATGGGTGTGACACTTAGTACATGGGCGGTCCATCTCACCTCTCGTTGGGCCTAAAGCCCAATGGAGCTAATCTTTTACATTCCAATGCACTTAGCCACCTGTGCAGGCCTCATTGACTCCCCTAGTTTAGTCACCATGCACCTAGGTGCCAATGTCTACTCTCCATTTGGCCTAGTGCCTAATTAATTGATCTAGATAATGTAAAATAGGCCTCTAGCCACATTCCTGCCACAAATCAATTGATTTGAGCCATCCATTCAAGAGTGAGAGGTATATAACAACACATTGTTATTATTCAAGCCATAGGAAAATATTATCAATCCATAATTTCTAGCTAGCAACAAAGTTTTCATATATACAATATAATTCCTTTACCTATTGATAACCCAAATATTATCCCAAGTTTTTGCATGTGTGGCCTTGTAAGTTCCATATGGTATTGGCAGAACTAGATAGATCATCATAAGGAGTGAGAGGTATATAGTAACACATTGCTATTATTCAAGCAATAGGAAAATATTATCAATTGATCATTTCGAGCTAGCAATAAAGTTTTCATATATAGAATATAGTTCCTTTACGTACTGATAGTTTCCCAAAATGTTGATGGGCTTCCCGCAAGTGCACGTACCGACAGATCTCGAATTCGCTAGCTAGACTGCGTCGAAACTGATGAAGTTTAAGATGATGGAATAATTAAATGCACAAGTGCGTAAACAGAGGAATTTGCACGAGAGAATGTTAATGGGGAAATGCATCAGGATATAGGTTCACCACTTTGACTCCTTACAGTTAAATAGTCAAACTCTATTACCAATGTCCTAGAGATGCTGATTAACAAACCTCACTTGGGGTAATTTAAGGCTCAAACACTCCCTTTTGGGCAGCGTAGGCATAGCATACCAACGGAACAGATAAACTTTCAACCCAATGGTTCTGACGCGCGGTCAGACATGAGTCTCTCTGCTACGTCTAAGCTCCTTATAGTCCCCGCAAGTAAGTATAGATCTACAAGCGAGTTTTCCTCTTAGAGATGCTGATTAACAAACCTCACATAGGCGACTAAAGGCTCAAGCATACCCTTCCGGGTAATGCAGGCAAGGCGCACTCAAAGGGTCGAGCAAGGATTTTGGGCGAATAGAGCTAGACTATTACAACTAGTAATTCATCAAGGGCTACCCCACATCCCAATTTAGAACTTAGTCTATCATATTAATCATGAGATCACAAATAACAGGTTTTACCATTACACGCATGCGCAGATTTGTATAGAGATTACAAAGGCAAATTGAAATCATGCGGTATTCTTCATGCGATTACAAAATGAGCTTGGCAAATCAGATATAGCTTAAGGATCTTTCTTACAAACTATCCTTGAGGTGATCTACGAAAGAATGTCTTCAATGAAGCTCGATGCGCAACCTCTCTCTCTCTCTCGGCATAGCAGTCTCCTCTCCTCTACCCATGCGAACCCCCCTCCTCCTTGAATCTAAAGTCTTTTATCTCATCTCTTCTGCACCTTCTCCTCTTCCCCATGCCCTGCAAAGGCTTCTACAACCGCTGCCAATTTTCCAGCAAGAAAAGTCTTCGCCAGCCTTCTCTTCCCATGCCCTGCAAATCAGCCGCCCACAAAATGATGATTTCGTGGTTGATTTCTCCTATAAAAAGTTGCTCCAAGGGTTCTCGTCAACGGGGGAGAAAATACTTGGCTGTCCTCAAGCTTCCCCTAGGGTTAAGTTGCAAAAAGTTGAGTTAAAATCGCGGTTTTGAAACAGACGGGTCTGCGATCTTGGGCGTGAATTTTGTCGTGACCCGGTCGTGATTTATCAGTTGCAGCTTAAGTGCGGAGACGAGTCATGAGCATGATTCTGATCGCGACCCGGTCGTGATTTCCAACAAAGGCTTCAATGAATCTGAAAACTTCTAGTTAAGATCACCTTTCATTAGGATGAGCTTCTCTACCACAAAAGTTCCAGAATCCACCCTCTTTATGGTCGTTTTGACCTGAAAACGTGAAAATACTAAAAGGGGTGTAGATTCCATAGATGTAAGGCAATTAGGACAATAATGAGGCAGAAAGCCTAGAAATATAGATGATTCTGACTATAAAATCATACTTGAAATGCTATAAAAATCTGTGTCAACACCTACTGATAACCTAGATTGGACAAGTGTATCACATTTGTTATTCTAAGTTGTGAGAATGACTCAAGTAGGAGAATGTAGTTTGTTGGGTATGACTATGACTCATACTTCACAAATAACTTGTAACATACTCAATAAAAGCAATTATGATTTTCTAGTTATGTAGAAGTAGTAAGTTGTATTAAAGTATACTTCACTCATCATATATAAGTCAAGATGATCTCAAGTCTACAACCAATGCACCTCTGTCATTTGTGAATTTGACTTGTGATGCCCAAGTAATAGCTTCACGGCAAGTCAGTTTAGTACATCTACTACTTGATGTATCCATATATCTATGTTGATGCCACATACTCAACTGGCCAATATATGAGTCTCATATGCACAAAAGTTATCCCTTATCTACTAAGGTACTTCGACTAGGAAAAATGTTGTGAGATTGAGTAAAGTTAATCTCTATGGATATTATTATGTTATTCCATACACTAAAGCAAGTGTATTACTATAACAATGACAATGCCTTTATTATTCAATAAAATGAAACCATGGTATATATTATTAGTTTTTAGGATATACACACTAACAATAATGTGAGAAGAGGGTAGACAGAGGCAGAGGTAGTGAGGGCCGAGCGAGGTCAACGACTAAGAGGAGGAAGGTTGGGGTTGCCTAGTAGCGTTGGATTGTGTGGGCAAGTAGGTTAGGCCAAGAGTAGGTTACTAGGTAGTTATGAGGTTCGAGTTGTTTGAGTTAAAAAAAAAAAAAGAGGTCATAAATTAAATGTTGAGAGTGAGATTTGAGCACAAGTGTATCAATCAATATTACAATGATAATGTCTTTATTATTCAATAAAATAAATAAACATTGTACATATTATTGGTTTTTAGGATATACACACTAACAATGATGCGGGGAGAGAGGCAGGTGGAGGCAGAGGCAGCAAGGGCTAGGTGGTGGTGAAGGCGAAGGCGAAGGTAGCAAGGGCCAGGTGGAGGCCGCACCTAAGAGAAGGGCAGCGAGGGCTAGGGTTGCTTTGTAGCATTGATTGTGTGGGCAAGTAGGTTAGGGCAAGAGTAGGTTGCTTGGTAATTATCAGGTTCATGTAATTAATAGATAAGAAAGCAATTAATAGGATCGAGTTCAAGTTGAAAAAAATATATAAAAAAGTACATATTGTTTGTTTTTAGGGTATACACACTAACAATAATGCAAGGAGAGATAGGTGGAGGTGGGGGTGGAGGCAACAAGGGCTAGGTGGAGTCCGCTAAGAGAAGGGAGTTCAAGTTGAAAAAAATATATAAAAAAGTACATATTGTTTGTTTTTAGGGTATACACACTAACAATAATGCAAGGAGAGATAGGTGGAGGTGGGGGTGGAGGCAACAAGGGCTAGGTGGAGTCCGCTAAGAGAAGGACGGGTTGGGGTTGGTTTGGTAGTGTTGATTGTGTAAAAAGAGGTCATAAATTTTTTGTTGAGAGTGGGATTTGAACCCACGCCCTTTCGGACCAGAACCTTAATCTGGCGCCTTCGACCAACTCGGCCATCTCAACAATATCAATAGATTATTTTTTTAATATCCTATTCACAAGAAATTATATAAAAACCTTATTAGTTTCTTTTGTAGATTTTGTAATTTTTGTGTTATATAGCTTTCCAGTTCAAAAATATATTATACAAAATACAAGAATGCTTACTTAAAAACTATATATGTATTGTGAAACATGTGTTTTATATTTTCTACAATACATTTTATTACGTATGCTATATAAATATTAAACTCGATCCAAAGCCATAGACCCTATTTACTTGGATGGAAGGAAAAGCAGAGAGAAGGGGAAAAAGGAGAAAAGGTAAAAAGAGAAGAGGGAAACTAAAGGACGTGAAAGTCACTTGTCTAGTGTCCTATGAATATGGGGAGGAGGCGGCAGCGAGCGTGCAAGGCAGCGGGTGAGCTCACCCTACTGATGAGTAGTGAGCAAGCAAGGCGGTAGTGTCGAGTGAGCGAGCGAGCGAGCAGTGGTGAGCGAGTGAGTGAGTAGCGGCATGCGAGCAAAGTCTTGACAACGAATGGACTTGGCAGCATTATCGAGCAGGGGAAGTGACAACGAGGAAAGAGGGAGCAGCATGGAGGTTTTCTACCCAATTTGGGTAGATCAAAAAACGAAGGAAAACTATATGAGTTTCCTTTCCACTTTCTTTCCTCCATTTTTCGTCCGCCCTAGTAAATGAGGGAAAAGCCCAAAATCCATTATTTCTCCTCTCCTTTCCACCCTAGTAAACGGGGTGTTAATGTTGAAGAAACTGTAGGTAATTTGCATCTTATAGTTTAGAAGATAGTAACACATCAAAAGGGAGAAATGAGCATATGTATTACAAAGAAAATTTGAAAAAAAATGACATGACATGGAGTTGTCGAGCCATTCCATTCTTTGATTTTGATTGCTCTCCCCCAAATAGATAAAGGGGACAACTAGAGACTTTATGGGTTATTTGGCTCGGCTATTAATAGTTTTATAAATGTGCTAACTGTGTTGTGTTGTATTGTGTTATACTATCAAAATTTATAAGATGTTTGATTAACAACTTTTTAATTGCTGCTAAAATTTAAAATAATAAATAAATAAATTATTTAAAATTATTTAAAATAATAATATATTTTATTTTTTTAGTATTAAAATTTTAAATTATTTAAAATACTAATATTTAAAATTTTAAACAAAGTCATGTAAATTACTTTTTTTGAAAAAGTAAAAGTTGTAAAAGCACTAAATTGTAACTTTTCCAACTTCCATTTTTTAACTTTTTTTTCTACTTATGTTTTTGATTAACAAATAATTTTTAAATTGCTTTCTACTTAAAAGTTTCTTAAAAGTAGCTTAAAAATGAGCCAAACATACCTGAGAAAATGTCATGATATTGAGTTGTCATTAAACTTAGATTATAAATTATAAGTAAAATAATAAAAATATTATAATAATTTATAATTCATGAAGACTTACCAATTATATATTTTGAAATATGGACATTGGTAAAGTTTTTAAAAATAATTTGGAATGTTAGTATGTAATTTTCATCATAAAGTATAGGATGATAAAATAATTGGGAATATATTTCGCAAATAATCTATTGGATTTATGCTAGACAAGTAGACAACATAAGAAGGGTGAACTAGTGAAACATAATAATGTATTCTTGATGTCATATTTTGATAAATGATATGAAATTATAAAATTATAAAAATCTCTACCTTAATGCATACTATAATATTTATTATAATACTGTCTTTTATGCTTAATAAAATTAAATTTAAAAATTTAAAATATAGAGGTTATAAATATAAGATTTATTGCAAAATTAATTTTATTAATTTTTCTACAAGCATCTAGAGCTAAGTTCTATAATAAATTATCATAAGTTTATTTAGTTGTGTTATAAATTTAATGGTTATTTATATTATATTTACAAATGTGAGTTTACCGGCGAAGCGAGCTTGTGATTGATCAACGCGAAGGCGTGTGAAGCGTGAATGAATCTAAGTGGAAAAGCAGCAGCTTCCAGGCGCAATCGGGATTCTTGCATTGTTTGGCCGCGCCACGGCGCCAGTGTACGCCCAAACACTGCTCTTCCGTGTTTGCTGCAACATCGCACCCGGCGCTGCCGCCGGTGCTGCTTGGCCAAACGTGGCCTAAATTCATGATCTCTTGGTGAGCTATGTCTCAACCCCCAAGTTGGGACTCGGAGTCTGCATTCTTTCGATTTGACGATGCAGCAACTCTCAACTTCACAATACTTAAATTTGCGATTCCTCTCCAGGCAAGGAACATGAGAAGAGATCAGATCAAACTAGAGGAAAAAGAACGTCTCTTGGCTAGCAAGGTTTTTCTACGTCACATATGTGTACAAATAAAAGAGGCAAAACAAGATTGTTCTTCCCACCAAACAAAAGAAGCGGCTTTGCTTCCACCTACAGAAATCAAGAAGAAGATCCTCACTGACCAGCTTCTTGCTCACACAAGTATCCAAGCCACAGTCCATCGACCTGTTTCGGAGAACTTGTCGTTTGTCCGGCGACGCTGAGAAGGTTTTCCGTTGATTCCTTTCGGCCATCATCTCCATGGATAGAGAACGCCGCCACAAAAGTAGATCACTCGTGACTCATGGCATCAGCGAGCCATCGACCATGTGGTGGTCTGCCTTTTCTGCTCTGATCCTCTGTTACAAACACAAGCGAATTGGTGGAGCATGTTGAGCAGAAGACATTGCATCATAATGAAAAAGAAAAGCACAGCCACAATTTCATAGTAATCCACCATAATTTTGCCCTATTCGATACTAGTCGTCGAATTAGTATCGCCAAAGGATCCATAATTCCTCAGCTGCTGTGCCTTTCCTCCTGTGTATTTGCCTCTATCAGCAGCTTTGTCTCAGGGAGCAGGCCACTGCTTGCGCCCAATGTCTTAGTCTTGTTTTCACAAACTGTGGACTGTCCCCTGTTGCAGAAATAAGACATATTATCCCTCCTTTTTCTATAATTAGTACTCAAAAGAACCAATTTAAGAGATAGAATAGCACAAGATGTCAATTTAATCGCGTTAGAAATGAAAGGAAGGGCCTAAATTGCAAATTAAAGCCAGTATAATATAAACGAGAATTGCAGTACCTGGACTGCATATTTTCCAAGAATCCGAATACGATGATCCCGCGGACTGCGCTTGTTCAATCGGGCTCCGAGGGCTCAGGATCGACAACGAAGACGCCGACGCCCTTGGGGACAACAGGAGCTTGGGGTCGGAGAGCTGCCGATTCACGGCGAAGTAGAGGTTGAGCGCGGGGAGGGTGTCGCAGAGATCGTGCCCTCCCGCTTCCTCGTTGAACCCGAAGCCGAGATCGATGGATCCCCTCAGTTCATCGAGATCCTCGTCCGTCAGGTTCTTTGATCCCTCGCCCTCCTTCCCCTCAGGCGTGGCCGCCGCCTCCTCTTCCCCCTCCGCCGCGCGGTGCCTCCTCTGCAGAATCTGCCGCCGCCGTTTCTCCCACTTGGCCTCCCTCTTCGTCTCAACCAGCGGCGGACGGACAGCCTTGGGATGCTGCGATTCCTCTACGCTCTCCGGCAGAGAGGGAGAGCAGACCTGCAGGAGCTGGTGCACCACGGCTGTCTTCATCGTCTGCGGGCGTGAGAGGCTTCGCCGAATCGCGGATCGATTGCGGCCGTGGGAGGCCGGTCGATCGCGGTGGCGGATGAGGGGAAGATTTCCTGTGCTTGTGAGGATGAGTGTCGAGTGTTGGAATATAAGGGCGTCTGCAACCGCTGGCCGCCCGATCTGCAATGGCCACCGCTGCTATTTATCTGGCAATGCCTAATTTTTGCAGCGAAATCTGCCATTGTTGTCGGAAATGGAGCGGAAAGGGGAAGATTTTGGGTTACTATTTTGAGAAGACGGAGTATGCTAATTTTCTGAAGGATTGGAGAACACAACCTCAAGAGAAACCATTGACAAAACATCTTAGAACACTTAACAATTGAAAGAAATATGTACCAATATTTCCGCTAAAATAAATCATTATCAAAGTATTCAAAATAATTTAACAGATTTATTTTCAAATACTTTCGGAACAAAAGTAGGATTTTTTTTCTTTTTTTTTTTTTTGCAAATTGTGCTATAAAAAAATAAAATTTATATATAATAATATTTGTGCGTACTGCGTATATGAATAATCAGAGTTCGAAGTTGTCACTTTCTTGAAAGCCAAAACCTCACCCTCTCCGCCAATGAGATGACTCGAAAGACGAAGCAATTCCTCCTTCTCTTCTTCTCCACCTTGGCATCCTACATTGAAGGTGGCGGCGGTGAATCGCTCGACTCCGCCCTCCATGGCTTCGAGAGGAGACCTTGGAACTCCGGCGAAATCATCCTCCAAGGCTCCGCCATCTTCAAGAGCAGCACCGCCGTCATTCTCACACCCTGCGGCAGCAGCCAACGCCCCGTATCCGGCCGCGCTCTCTACTCCCGCCCACTCCGCTTTCTTGACCCTGACGCCGTCGCCCCGGCCTCCTTCGCCACCCGATTCACCTTCTCCGTCGACCCCGCCCCGTCCTTCGGCGACGGCCTTGCCTTCTTCGTCTCCTCCAACCCCCGCCGCATCGACCCGTCCGACGGGTACTTCGGCCTTTCTTTCGACGCCGATGATGAAGCCATCGGTGGCCCCGCAGCCTCTTTTCTTGGAGGGGAGGAGGTCTCCACCATCGCCGTTGAGTTCGACACCCGCCTTGATGCCTCGCTCGGGGACGCTAACGACAACCACGTGGCTCTCGACGCGGGCAGCATCTTCTCAGTCGCGGTCGCGGATGCCGCAGACGCCGGGGTCGACCTCAAGTCCGGTGTCGCTTCCACCGCCTGGGTCGAATACAACGCCTCGGTGGCGGAGCTGCGGGTGTGGCTTGGCCACTCCATGTTCCGGCCGCCCCGCCCAGTTCTTGCTGCCAAGTTTAACCTCTCCGTCCTTTTTCGCGAGTTTATGTTCGTGGGCTTCTCTGCTTCCAACGGCCGCGACGGATCCGCCGTTCACACGGTGTTCCAATGGACTTTTCACACCTTCGGGTTCGGCGGCGCTGCTTCAGAGTCGCCGGCAGGTTCTCCTACTCAAGCCCAGCGCAGCGGCGCGGATGAAGAGGAGCTTATCAACTCGATTCAAATCTCCAAGTCGAGACCAAATACAAGAATCTTCTTCCTGACGGTTCTTGGAATCGTCGGGTTATTGCTGTTCCTCTTCTTCACGGCGATGGCAATACTGTATGCGAGAGCGTATCTTTGCGCCGGTAGTGAAGAAGAGAGCAGTGAACAAGAACAAGAACGAGAGCCGCCCCTGATGCCGGTGAGTATTCCCTTGGCGGACATCAAAGCGGCCACCAACGGCTTCCACTACGACAAGATACTCGGTCAAGACCGCTCCGCCACTGTGTACGACGGCGTCCTGCCCTCGGGTGTCAAGGTCGCTGTGAAGCGGTTTGGCAGGGCGGAGCAATTCACCAGCGCGTTCGCGGCGGAGCTCGCCACCGCCATTGGTTCCTGCCGCCACCCCAACCTCGTTCCCTTCCGCGGCTGGTGCTGCGAGAGCGACGAGCTAATGCTAGTCTACGACCACATGCCCAACGGCACCCTCGACCGCGCCCTTCCCATTCTACCTTGGGATGCTCGGTGGCGGGTCGTGCTCGGCGTCGCCTCCGCGCTCGAGTTCCTCCACGAGGAGTGCGAGAAGCAGATCGTCCATTGCGACGTAAACACTGGGAACGTGCTCCTCGACGAGGCGTTCAACGCCAGGCTCGGCGGGCTTGGGCTGGCGGAGATCCGAGACAACACCAGGCCGGCGAGCGCTCTGGGGTACCTGGCGCCGGAATACATCCACTCCGGTGAGGCCACGGAAAAGGCCGACGTATACAGCTTCGGTGTGGTGGCGCTGGAGGTGGCGACGGGGAGGCGACCGGTAGAGAGGGGCGTGGTGCTCGTCGACTGGGTGTGGGCACTGTGGGGAAGGCGGAGGCTGGTGGAGGCGGCGGATCCGCGCTTAGAGGGCGGGTACAGGGTGGATGAGATGGTGAAGCTGCTCCTGGTGGGGCTATGCTGCGCGCACACGGACTGCAAGCGGCGGCCGACGATGAGGAAGGCAGTGAGGATGCTGCAGGGGACGGCGGCACTGCCGGCCTTGCCTGCCAAGAGGCCGTCCGTTCGGCTCCTTCCTCGCGTACCGCAGGTTTCTGAGGACCAGAACTCGCTGGTCTCTGGTGAGGAGAACACGTCGTGGTTTACGCCTGGCAACGAGACGGATTAAGGCTGCTGGAGTCCGATCGCTGCCTCTGCTGATTTGCATTCTTGTGGAGCTTCGTACTCGAGAGTTTGACTCTGCGATTCAGAAACTGGCAGTAGAGATTCAGAAACCTTTGACTTGTTTCTTTTTCTTTTTCTTTTGGAACAATCATCTGAATAAGAATATGCATCTTACAATTCTAATGGTTGCTGAATCGCTTCATTGGATTCTTCATCCATATATCCCTATGAACTTGAATATCGTCATCGCTTTCAAGGCTCTAATATTTGTGATTCTTTTTTTTAGTATTTGGGTGATAGTTTAAAATCTTAATCAAGTCTTCTTTTTAGGTTTAACAATAATTAAAGTCATGTTTACTTAGAGGAAAAATTTAAAAAAAAATAAAAAGAAAAAAAAGTATAAGCTTATTTATTTGGATGGATGGATAGTTAACGAGGAAAAGTTAGACATTAATCTCTCTAATTTATTTTTCGTCCCAAATCAAGTGGAAAGCTAAAACTATATTTTAACTTTACTAATTTCACACCTTGTTTTTTTATCGCACAGTTGCTCGTCCTTGCTCATTACAAGCTTTCCTCGACAATTTGTCCTTGTCGTCGCTGCTCGAGCTCATTGCCACTATTTATTCTTGCCGTCGCTGCTTGTTCTCGCCGTCATTGCTCATATTTAATATTTAATAATTTAATAATTATATAATATTATTAGTATATATATAATATGAATAAAAAAAAGTAAAAATTGAGACGTATATATCAATTTTTGAAACTTTCTTTACTTCCAACTAAAAGAAAAATCTATAACACATTCTATTCATTTATTTATTTATTTTTTTTTTCATTTTTCATCCGTTCAAGTAAACATAGCGTAAATAATATAATTTGCTCTTAAAAAGTGGATGAGGGATGACATAATATCATAATTTTAGATTTTCAATATAAAAGTTTAGAAGAAATTAGAAAATTCCTAATATCTAGCTACTCCTACTGTCAGGCCCGGTTCAGCCCGGTCCAGACCGGAGCCCATGGGACCAGGACCAAACAGACTTGGGCCAAGCAACGGCCCAAGCCCAAGCAGCAAATGACTCATCAGCGTCGTTCGCAGGTGGCGAACGACGGAGCTTCGTCAACGCGCGGATCCGAGCGTGCCTTCCGGACGAAGCAGGGCGACCCGTCTTCATCCCGCGTGGACGAAAGCACGCTGTAGCGTCTTCAACGCCGAAGGAAACGGACGCTGGCGGCGCGACCTCTCCGCGAGACTCGGACGCAGGCGTCGGACGCGGACACGGACGAAGCTCCAGGAGGCGTCGACGACCTCAGCGGAAGACGCGACCTCTCCGCGAAACTCGGGCGCGGCGAAGACGGCGTCGTCGCCGAGCGAAGCGGACGCATGAGGAACGTTCGGACGCGGAGCGGAAGAATAGGGCGGCGGACGCCCTAGATAGGGAGAAGGGAAGCAGCAGCTTTCCCATGGAAGAGGCGGCGGCTCTCTACCTATAAAGCTGAGGCAAGAGCAACAGGAAGGAGGCTCCGCCATTGACGAACACAAAAGAAGTTTGGTGAAGCTTCGACGAGAGATTGTAATCGGCGATTGGTTCGCCAGTGAGGGAGGGAACGTGGGCGAGGGCGGCGACGGGGTCGCCGGTAAAGGTTTCTGTATCTTTATTTAGTAAAT
This sequence comes from Costus lasius, assembly GCA_027563935.2. Lineage (NCBI taxonomy): Eukaryota > Viridiplantae > Streptophyta > Magnoliopsida > Zingiberales > Costaceae > Costus > Costus lasius. The sequence goes on along the minus strand of CM050452.1, from coordinate 11,600,360 downwards.
AAAGCTTCAATCTTACCTCTACTCCCTTCCCTGTTTCTCGAGCACGGCGGCGGCCATCCTCGTCGTCTCCGGTGATAACAGCTCCGATCGGCAGGGTAGCTGAAGGAGGAGGACCAAGCGCAGGCGGCGCGTCCCCCTTTCCGGACAACTTCAGAGCGCGGCGGCGCTCGACAGCGGCAGCGACGCGGGCGGCGTCGCGAAGACGGAGACGAAGAAGTTTTCGAACACGGGCGACGTTCGAAACGAGGCACGAGTCAAAATCGACGCGGGTCAACGCTGATTTCGCGATCGAAATCGATTTCGTTCGAAATCGGTACGGCTGACGCCAGCACGACGTCAGCAGAGGAGATTACGCGCGGCGGCGAAATTCGATCAAGGGCTGACGTCACGCCGACGTCAGCAAGGATATAATTTTGACTCTCGGGTCAAAATTGAATTGAGGTATTTAGGGTTTGATTTTTCCTGAATTAGGGTTTCTCGGATTTCTCAGAGTGAACTGTAATTTGGGGATAAAAATTAACTGGAGAGATTAGGGTTTCTAATTTCGGGTCGGAAACCCTAGCGAGCGTTACGTTCTGGTATTCCGCCGGACGGCTCTAGGAAGCGGATAAGCGCTAATTCTAGGCCAATCCGACCGGGGCGTGACACCTACTCTAGCTTATACCTAGCCTCCTATATATATAGCGTCTTGAATTTAAACAATATGGACTAATTTTTCTAGTTTAATATTATATATGAAATTTTTTAACGTTATTTTCTTAATTATATTATTTGGCCCTATTATAACATTGCATTATGACACCATTTTGCAATTTTGCTCATTCAAATGTGAAAGTTGCTACAATATATAATATCTAACCCACATATCAATATAATATTATGATGCCAATGTGCCCTAATATTTGTGATTCTTAGCAAGTATTTAGGATGCAATTGAAAATTCTAATCAAGTCTTGCTCTTCAATTATACTTCAAACCTAAGTATCTTCGTGAGCTAGTAGCTAGTATATTTATATTTGTGAGTTAGTGAAGTTCTACTTAATCTCTATGCAGTAGCTAATAAAAAAAGAGGGTGAGAAATGAATGTTAGAGGATGCCCGTCTCTACCCAGTCCCTCTCCGTTGTGTTCCACTCCCACCTTTTCGCTACTACCCTCCCCTAGGCCTGTTTCCTTTGACAAAATTCATAAAGAAAAAAAAAATATATTGAATCTAGTAACAAAAACTAACTAGATTCAATATGTTTTTCCTTTCTTTTCCTGTAAATTCCATTCAAAGAAATAGAGTCTAAAATTTACCCCATCGGCGAGGGGTGGCAATTCGTGTTTCACGTGTCATAACGTGTCGTGTCATACTTGACACGTGACACGATTGTGCTTGACACGAACACGACCTGTTTATGTATACGTGTCAATATACGAAACACAGACACGACCCGCTTATTTCACAGGTGACACGACACGACACGATTAACACGTTTAATAAATAGGTCATGTCACATAACACGACACGACACGACACGATTGACACGATTTATAATATAAAGTTATTAGATGACACAACACGACACGATTGACACGACACGACATGAATAACCTGTTTAACTCACTATATTAAAATTATCTATAAATTATTAATTTTATATAATATATATTATATATGGGTTAGACGGGTCAACCCGCGACACGACACGACACGACACGAATTTTAGCGTGTCATAAACGGGTCGACACGATAATGACACGAAACACGATTATGTTAAACTCAAACCCGTGAAAACTCGTGTCGTGTCATGTCGTGTTGACGGGTCGTATAATTTTTTGCCAAGCCTGCACCGGCCTACGGCCAAGCATGGACGGTGGGTGAGCAATGGTGGACGAGCTTGCTGTGGCTGAGCAACGAGCATGCTACGGCTACAGTGAGGGCGTGTTCCTTGAGTCTTTTGTCCGAATCGAGTAAAAAATAAAACGACAGAAAAATTAAGTTTTGATTCTCTTTCACTTTTTCTTCACCTTCATTTTTTCCTTAAAAAAACGGAGGCAAAAAAGGGTGTAAGAGACAACGATGGTCTCATTAGATCACTGGCCACGTAAGAACGTAAGGATCATTCTGTTATTGTATATTTTTTAAAATTAAAGTTATAGAATTAAAGAAACTACCGTAATCCTAAGAATGGTATAATTTTCCCATGATAGCGCACTCGAAATGCAATACTTTGTTAAAACGAAAAATAATAAAATTATTGAGATGATTGAGTAGGTTTAAGGTGTTAGATTTAGGTTTTGGTTTAAATGACATGGTTTTATAATAATTTGTTCATCAAGAAATTCACTTTATTAATTAAGGGCCTCATCGTTTAAGCAAACTATCCCTTATTATTATCCGATAAAAACTTTAGTTATTAGTTACTGACCGCAAGATATTACGATCAAGTCTTATCTTCATTACTTATGTAAAAAAAATATCACTTTTCTTAATTTATTTAATTTTTAAATATATTGATATTATATATTTCAATCTCTAGTAAATGAAATCATCATTTTTTTAAATGTATACTTTATATATATGAGAAAAACTCTTGGATAGAAAGATGCGAGGAAGAAGAAAAAAAAAAATACACTAATGGGGAATTTGGCACCTGAAATATATTAAATAAATACAATTTTGGTTTGGCAAAATTTATACGGGCCCACTATGTAAATCCTACAAAGAAATGACCTAAGTTGGGTTCCCTGGTTACTTTTCTAAGCTAAGTATTCTAATTGTTGTCCGATTCACTTGATCCACTTTACTGATCGATACAAATTTCTTAGTTAACTATCTCATTATTTTCTATCGATGTATCAATAATAATTTAATTTATATCAACGAAATTTTAAACTATGTGTATCAATGAAAAATTTTTATTTGTGTATCAACGAAAAATTTCTGTTTGTGTATCAATGAGAAATTTTTATGTATCAATAAAAAATTTCTCTTTATATCAACAAAAAGTTTCTATGTGTATCAATAAAAAATTTTTATGTATTAACAAAAAATTTCTCTGTATATTAACAAAAAGTTTCTATGTGTACCAATGAATTATATGTGTATCAACGAAAATTTAAACTATGTGTATCAACGATAAATTTTTATATATTAACAAAATTTTTTTTGTATATTAATAAAAAAATTTTATGTGTATTAACGAAAATTTAAACTATGTGTATCAAGAAAAAATTTATATGTGTATCAACAAATTTTATGTGTATGAATGAAAATTTAAACTATGTGTATCAATGATAAATTTTTATATATCAACGAAAAATTCTTCTGTGTATCAATAAAAAATTTATATGTGTATCAATGAATTTTATGTGTATCAACGAAAATTTAAACTATGTGTATCAATAAAAAAATTATGCATCAACAAAAAATTTTTCTGTGTATCAACAAAAAATTTGTGTACATCAATAAATTTATATACATGTCAATGAAAAATTTTTATATCTCATTAATAAATTTATGTGTATCAATAATAAATAATGAAAGACTCATAGAAAAATTTGCATAGAGATATATGTTGATTATGAAGTGGATCGACTGGTGATTACGGTACGAGGTTAGGAATCCTAACGCCATTTCTTCAAATCGTACCTGCTTCGTACGTACAATGATGGCCCATTCCGTGAGTTCACGGGTCTGGGACGCTGTATATTATAATGGGCTCAGCGTTGGCTACCAATTGTTGTAGCGGCCCACGTTCATCTCAACCTTGGTCTAATCAGATCGCAGGTGATCGATGACGTAGGGAGTTCGGAACGCTTCGGATCGCCTATTATCCTCACGTGCTCGATGACTGCGGAAATCGCCATGGGTTTCGATCGGGCTTAAATCAGCGGTTGGCAAATTGCCGAAAAAGGAAAAGAAATAGAACTGCAAATCGTGTTTAAAGAAATTTTTAATCAGAGATTTCCTGGAAGCTTTGTTCGATCGAGCAATCGATCAAGGAGAGAGGGAGAGAGAGAGAGAGAGAAGACGACGGAAGCGAGACGAAGAGAGTTCGGATGTAGAGAGAGAAATTGTTGAACGCCATCGTTGCGCATTAATTTCCGAGCAAAGGATCGATTATCGACAAAACAAGGGGCGTTGATTCAGGCTACTGCTTGGTTCTTCCACGTACGCTCGAATTCGTTTGCTCCGCGGATCTTGGATTGTTGGCGAGGGAATTGCTGATTGAACAACCCTCGGGGTGCTGCTGCCTCCTCCGTAGCTGCTGCCGGAGTTTGCATATCAGCAGTTGCGCCGGCGTCGGACGAGGATCAGTGGTCGAGTTCTCCTTCCGACACAATTTCGTCTCAGCAGTTGGTTTCTCGGGTTTGATTATGCACTTTTAGGTATATGATTGAGTATTTTTTGATGGATGATAGTTAGCTAGGGTTTGGGGCTGGTAGCACGATTATGTAGTATCTCTATGTATCTCCTAACTTTGATGGAAACGAGGGCATTTTTAAGATTCCTCTGCAATTTATAATGCTTAACATGCTGCTCGTGCTCGAGGCTACGCGCAGGGGATGGGAGTTAATTCTATCCAATTTAGGGCTCCTTGATTCGTGTTTTCTATTTAGTCTTCGTGTCTAGATTCATTCCCTTCTCTTGCTGATAGTTGTAGGCTTGAAGCGATTACGAACATAGTCATCCGGCCACACTGTTTTGAGTAGGTTTACTTGTGGCGCCAATGATTTTGTTGCATAACGTTTTTTGGTCTGTGTTGTGTCGCCAAATGACTTACTCTCAGTAGTTCTTCATTTAATTTAGTGCATGAGCCATGATTCATGCTGAATTGGTCATTGTGCAGATCCCTTATCAGCAGCAACCGGATGACCTGAGAATGCTTTCATCCTGTCTGTGGTCGCATCATGATCGTCACCTGGTTGTTGACACCTGGGCTCTTAGGGAAACCATATAATTGTTGAGAAAGATGAATGCACATGCTCATTTGCCGGGCCAGATCTCTAATCAGATGTCTGCCCAAGCTAGCACACAAGTCTCTGGTCCATCCCAGCAGATTGGAAACTATATGGCACCACAGATGCAGAATCTTGGATCTCGACCAATGGATACTGAACTTCGGAACGGCCGAGCTACCATGCTGCAAAATATGTAAGTTGTTATATAACAAGAGTTCTTTCTGTTCATATTGGAGCATGCACACTAGTAAGGGTCATCCGTTGGCCTCTCTGTGAATTAAGATCATAGTTTAGCTTAGTCTAGGTTATTTGGATTCCTTGGTGGTTGACTTAGAAGAAATCACTAATAAGTTTTAATATTTGCATTGTATTTCTTTACTACACTGCAAATTGTTCTAGTGGATTGTAATGTATCTTCTACTAACATCACTTTGGTTATCCCTTCCTGAGTTCACTTTGTTTCCTAATTTTGATTGCATATCTTTAATTTGATTCATCTCAATGAAAATGGAATTTGCTGTTATTAATTTCACTAGATTTTCTTTTGGTAAAAGTTTCTTTTATAAATAATATCTTGCAATAAACAATCAGATATGTAATAGATACCAATCTCTTTTACATGATGGAATTGAAGAGTGTAATTCTTATTGTGTATGCTGACTCAATGCATGCTACTGTCCAATAATTTTAAAGGTATGTGTAGGCCCGACAAAAACTGACCCGCCGACACGAAGTTAGATGGTTTTAAGTCCAGCCTTATCATGTTCGACCCATTTTTGACCTAGTTAATTTCGGGTTAAATCAAGTCATAAGCAGGTTGACCCACCTAACCCAAGTAAATTAAACCCTCCTCTCCAACTAGAGTTGGGTAGTTGGCCCCCTCTCCCTCCCTCCCTCTCTCTCTCTTGATCCCAACTTGGTCGGGTCAATGGGTCAAGGGTCATTCGTGTAGGCAATTTGGAGGGAGGTGGCTAGGTGGGCTAATGAACAACTTGTTTATTAAATGAGTTACTTGGGTTGTGTTGGGTTGAACCATATAGATCATTTTTGAATTAGGTCTCTTGACCTAATTAATTATATGGGTCGTGTTCGGGTTGACCTAATTGGGTCATAAGTCACTACAAATATGAGTGTGTATTACCCACTGACTCGAATTACTAGGTCTAGGCATGACTTTCCATAGTGGAATTAAATTGATATGTCAAAGTTGATAGCAATGCTCAAAAGCAAACTCATAGTTTAGGAATTTCTGTTAATATATTGGGTTTAAGTCATTGACATTTTAGGGTTTTCTTCATCATCAAGGCTCATCATATCCTATTGGACATCTAATTGTGCCTCTAGGCTCAAACTAAGTTTACTTAGGGCCTGTTTGGCCCCACTGTTAATAACTTTATAACTGTGCTAAACTATGCTGTACTGTACTGTGCTGCACTGTTAAAATTTATAAGATGTTTGGTTAATAACTTTTTAACTACCGTCAAAATTTAAAATAATAAATAAATATATTATTTTAAATTATTTAAAATAATATAATATTTTATTTTCCTTTAATGTGAAAATTTTAAATTATTTAAAATAATAATACTTAAAATTTTAAATAAAATTATGTAAATTACTTTTTTTATAGAAGTAGAAGCTGTAAAAGCATCAAATTGTAGCTTTCATAACTTCTGCTTTTTACTGCTTTCTTCTGCTTCTACTTTTCATTACCAAACAGTTTTTCTAACTGTTTTCTGCTTAAAAGCTGATTAAAATCAGCTTCAAAGCGGGGCCAAACAGGCCCTTAGACCACACATTAGCTTCATAGGGCTTTTGAGACCTTGTAGTTTATAATTTTATGCCTTAGTTAATAGTAATTAAATTGTAATAACACTGCCATATTGAATAGGGTCACGAGGTTATTAGAATCAAGTACCAACCTAGCAAGTTGGGGGCTAAGAAAAGTTAGGCTATTTTCCTATCATTTTGTGAACGTCTGAGACATGTTCTCGCCGGAGCTCTCCGGTTGAGGTAACATTGCTGTTGTTTACTGAACCGATTTGGGATTTCTGATGTCGATTCTTGCTGTCTTCTTGTTTTCCATCTTCTGCAAATCATCTTGTTTCCATGCCATCTGTGTGTTCTCTATCAACGTGGTTCGACCTGCCGGATCCGAGGGGCAGTGACATCTGAGGATCCCAATCGGGTTTCCATCACCGATCGATCGCGTGGGTGCTTCCGCCGTTCGCTAATCGGAAGTGGCGGCAGCGATATCACTTCGAGAAGCTCGATCTGAGCACATCTGCTCGCTCGAGTGCAGGGAAGTGGAGGGAGACTATAGTGGAGGCGCGAAGAGTAACTCGCGTCCGCTCGGGGATTCACACGTCGCCAACAAAAGCAGCGGAAGGAAGGTTCAGCACAGGCAGAAGGAAGGCACAGTTCAAATGGCGGCAGCGGGGCTTCGACAGATCGCCAGCGCCAAATCCGTGTTCGCCTGTTGACTCACGCAGCGTGCGCGGGAGCTCGGGGCCGAGGTGAATAGCAACGGCAAGGGCTGTGATGTCTGTGAACACGTTATTCAAGCTGCGGATGGCCACTACAAGGAGCGAAGCGCAGCTGGAACACTTGGGAGAACTTCAATAAGCTATGGTTGGGGTACAAGCGGACATCTATTCAGCTGGGGAAGATCATCGATTAGAGGTCCTAGCCTTGGTGGAGGAGCGGCGACAAGCGGTGGAGGAACGCCGTCGACATAAGGAGGAGCTATCTGAGATTAACCGACGACATGCAGAGATGGACCGCCGTTTGGACGCTTTGGATGAAATGCGCAGTCTATTGGCAGAAATCTTGAAGGAAAGAAGGACTGAGCACACAATGATTCACTCTACTGCGGGAGGGTCACGAGGGATGCGAGGCTTAGAAGAAGGGTTGGAAGCTCCAGAAGTTCGAAATGAACCCTATCGCTCACCCCTGATGCGTGAGGAATGCTGGTCAATACCCGAATCCGAAAATGGGCCACCTGCACAGGGCCTTTATGCAGAGGCGAGACGCCAGGGAGGTAGGAGAGCTGGGGGAGAAGTTGATCGTGATTATGTGGGCAACGATGATCGCTGGTTGATACACAGACATATGGAACTACCCACCTTCGACGGTAATGATCCGGTGGGATGGATAGCTCGGGCCGAATAATACTTTGATATCCAGGGTACGACGGAGGACCATAAATACTCTTGGCCTTCATAAGTATGGAGGGTCCTGCAAATAACTGGTTTAAGTGGTTGAGAAGAAGGATCCCTAATATTACTTGCGAAGGGTTGAAGGGGGAATTGATGCAACGTTACAGTGATTGCCCAGCCACTAATACTTATGAGTGCCTCGCGGTTCTACAACAGGGCAACAGGACAGTGACAGAGTATATCACGACGTACGAAGAAATTTTCTCAGAAATTCCAGACCTGATTGGGTTTCAATATCTGGGGTTTTTCTTGAAGGAATTGAGATTCAAAATTTGTAAGCGTGTATGGACCTTCTTCCCGGGCACCATATTACGAGCTATGACTCTAGCTCGCGTCATTGAGTAGGAACTCTTTGGGGGAGGGGAGCAGAAACCACGTATTACCTCTGGCGTATACTCAGGTAACAGTTTTTCAAGTACAGGTGGATTTTCATGTAGTAGACCCTCTTGGGTATCTTCGGCTTCCCCGGCTACTGCTCACACCTAGGGTGTATTCAGAGGTGGTGGGAGTCAATCGGTGATGCAAGGTGGTGCGAAGGGAGATGGTGCCCAACGCACCCTTGCTAAGGAAGGAAGTCACGTTCACTCTTCATCAAGCAGTATGTCTCAGGGCGAACGCATGAGAGGGGGAAAGCCTTGTCGTATGAGGATTACATCAACAAAAGGGAGAAGGTCTATGTTTCTGATGTGACCAACCATATCACCCCATGCACTAGTGCGGCAACAAGAGCCTTTGCATCACCCTGCTTGTGAAGTGTTAGAAGAGAGAAGAGAAAAAGAGGGAAAACCCTAATGGACTACATTGTATTGACTTGAATCAACTTACACAATAGACACTGCCTCTATATTTAGAGGTTTGAATACATAAAACCCTAATTCTAATATGATAAATATACCCCTAACTATTATCTATTCTAACACTCCCCTCAAGCTGGAACATATTACACTCCAGCTTGCACATAATAAAAAGAGACAACAAAATAATAAAAGGACAAGTACATCAAAGTCACAAGCAATATTAGAAAGCGACGTAAGGTGTCGCAAAGCTGAGAGCGACGTAAGGCGTCGTAAAAGGCGATGCAAGCTGTCATAGAGAGCGACGTAAGACGTCGTAGAGAGCGACATAAGGCATTGTAGAGAGCAACATAAGACGCCGTAGAGAGCGATGCAAGCTGTTGTAGAAGGTGACGTAAGGCGCCACAAGCTGAAGAGGGCATTTCCATATCTTAATGAGGCCAGTGCCGGAGAAGAGGAACAAAAGCTTCCAAGACCCAGCAAGCAGCGTAAGGCGACAGAGAAGAAGATGATGCGCCAGATGTAGTCGACCTCCGGCACAAGAAGCGGTAAGGACAGTAAGGGCTCGAAAAATGAGCGAAGGCTGGAAAGAGACCCGGCGGCAACAGTTGGGAGACGGCTTCAAAGATGTCGGCTAGTAGAAGTCAACAGGTTTGCAAATCAGAGGAGTCGAAACGTCGTCTTGGATGAAAAGGGACCAGCACCAAGGTGAGCAAGTTGGCAAGATCTGCAGATGGAGATGCGTTGCGGCTGCTGCTACCGGATCGAGATGTTGCCGCTGAAGGTTGTCGAAGACACAGATCTGGAGTTTTCACCTCCGAAGTTGCTCCTCTTGTTTGAGAAATCTCAAGAAGTTCTGAACGTCTGCACACCGGAGAAGAAAGCCCTAGCTAGAGGGCTAGAGGTGAAGAAGGAGACTTGGACGACGCAAGTAGACCTGGAAGAGAGCATCAAAGAGGCGGCGGCGGCTAGCAGATCTCGAACTTCACGGGCGTCGAAGGCTGTGGGGTAGACGCCGTAGGACGACGACAGAGGAGTTTGGAGATGGCTTTGAGAGCGCGCTCTTTGGCGTGCTGATGGAGAAGGTTGCGAAGCCAGGCGGACCTTCTGCCGCCATGAGGGAGACTTTGTCTCTTTATTCGGCGACGAGAAGCAGTGGGCACTGCTCTGATACGGGAACGGCGGAGGCGGAAGCGTGAGTTGGAAGCGAGAAGATCCAGAGGTAGATCTGAGTTGTGGCGGCGACCGAGCAGCGAGGAACTGAGGCGGAAGACTGAAAGAGAGCAAAGATGTTAGGCGGAGATGGCAGCAACGTGAAGCGGCGGCGGCGAGAAGGCTCTGATACCATATTAGGAGAGAGAAGAGAAAAGGGGAAAACCCTAATGGACTATATTGTATTGACTTGAATCAACTTACACAATAGACACTACTGCCTCTATATATAGAGGTTTGAATACATAAAACCCTAATTCTAATATGACAAATATACCCCTAACTATTATCTATTCTAACATGAAGGATGATGAAGCTACAGAGGGAGTTAATGAAGGGAATGAGGGTTCACCGGCGGATAGGGTTGGAGAAGAGGGTGACCCAGAGGAACATACTTGCAACATGATGGAACTATCCTTGTATTCAATCGGTGGCATCTCAGGATCTTGCACCATGAAACTTAAAGGAACCATCAACGGGCATCCCCACCATCATACTCATTGATAGTGAGCCAACCATAATTTCATTTCAGCTCGCTTGGTCAAAGAATGGGGGTGGCTAGTTATACCTACACAAACTTACAAGGTCAGCCTCGGCTATGGGGGAAGGGTCACATCACATGGCAAATGTGAGCAGTTGGCGTCGTGCTTGGCGACTATGATACCAAGTTACAAGCTTACTTATTTAGCCTAAGCGGAGTTGATATGGTGCTCGGCATGGCTTGGTTGGAAACTTTAGGGGAGACCAGGGTGGACTGGGGACAAAAGTACATGAAGATTACGCAGGAAGGGCGGGAGCGCGCCATCCGTGGGGATCGATCCTTGACCTGCTCCTCGATCGCATTCAAGAGTCTGAGTAGTAAGATGGTTGCGGATTTTAGGGCCATTGTGTGAGCGGTTGAGAATTTTTCCTTGGAGACGGGGGAACAAATATTACTGACGCAGCCACAGAACTATCAATTGCAGACTCTGTTGATATTTTTTGAGGATGTATTTTCAGATGTCACGGGTTTACCGCCTGCCAGAGAATATGACTATGCGATTGTCACCCACCCAGGCGAGGGACCGATGAGGGTACGACCCTACCGCTACGCCTATCATTAGAAGAATGAAATGGAACAGTTGGCACAACAAATGCTAATGGTAGGTATCATTTAACCTAGCTCGAGCTCTTATTCAAGTCCAGTGATACTTGTGAGAAAAAAGGATGACAACTGGCATTTTTGCATGGATTATCGTGCACTCAACAGTGTTACAGTCGCTGACAAGTACCCAATTCTTGTTATTGAAGAACTGATTGATGAGTTATATGAGGCGGAGTATTTTTCCAAGATAGATTTACGCTCTAGTTATCATCAGATAAGGGTCAGACTTGAGGATGTTCACAAGATAGCTTTTCGCACCCATTCCGGCCATTACGAAATTTGGGACATGCCCTTCGGCCTCAAGAATGCCCCAGCAACCTTTCAAACTGTGATAAATAAGGCATTTCGACCATAACTGCGCAAGTTTATTTTGGTATGTTTTGATGACATATTGGTCTATAGCAGTTCATGGGAACAACATTTGAGGCACTTGACCCAAGCACTAGAGGTACTCTGCGCTAACCAGCTGGTGGCCAACAAATCGAAATGCAGTTTCGAGCGCACTAGCGTAGAATATTTGGGTTACATTATCTAGCCGAGTGGAGTTGCCATGGATCCTAAGAAGATAAGCAGTGTAAGCCAATGGCCAACCATGACATTAGTCAAGTAGGTGCGCGGATTCCTAGGCCTCATGAGATATTACAAGAGATTTGTGAAGGACTATGGCAAGATTGCCAAACCCCTCATCGTCGTCCTGAAGAAGGATGGGTTCCATTGGGGGGGGGGGGTTGAGGCACAAGAAGCTTTTAATCGGCTAAAGGAGGTAACGACGACCACTTCGATGTTAGATTATCTAATTTTACTAAAGAATTTACTGTTGAATGTGATGCTTCTGGGAGGGGAATCGGGGCTGTTCTGAAGCAACAAGGGAAGTCAATAGCATATTTCATTAAGGCTTTATTAGATTGCAACTTGGCTAAATCTACTTATGAGAAGGAACTTATGACTTTAGTTCTGTCCGTTCAACACTGGAGACCCTATTTTTTGGGGCGGAAATTTAAAGTTCACACGGATCGGAAGGCATTGAGGCATATTTTGGAGCAACGTATCACCACCCGGACCAACAGCACTGGTTGGCCAAACTCTTGGGTTACGACATAGAGGTTTTGTATAAGCCGGACAATGATAATAGGGTAGTTGATGCTTTGTCTAGGCTACCGAAGCATGCGGATTTGACGACACTATCCATTCCCATATGGGTCGACATAGACCAAATTCAAGAAGCAGTGGAAAAAGATTTTGCATTGACTAAAATTATATAGGACCTGAAGCAACACCCCGCGAAGGCCACACCGTTCGAACTCCAAAAGGGGCGATTACTCTACAAGGGACGAGTAGTGATACCTGCAAACTCTAGCTGGATACAGATTATTTTCCAGGAGTATCATAGCACCCCCACCGGTGGCCATTTGGGTGCGTACCGCACGTATCAGAGAATAGCAGACAATGTTTATTGGATAAGCATAAAAAAAAATATTTATCGAGTGGTGGCCGAGTATGCCATTTGTAAGCGTCAGAAGTACCATACCACATCACCAGCTAGCCTACTCCAACCCCTAGCAATCTCAAGCAGAATATGGGAAGACATAGCGATGGATTTCATTACAGGCCTCCTGCGCTCAAAAGGGGTTGACGTTATACTTGTCGTGGTTGATAGATTGTCAAAATACGATCATTTTTGTGCACTCAAGCATCCCTACTCTGCAAGTTCAGTTGCTAAATTATTTGCTAAGGAGGTAGTGAGACTCCATGGGGTTCCTAGTTCTATTGTGAGCGATCGAGACCTAGTGTTTATCAACCATTTCTGTTCCGAGTTATTTCGGTATCAGGGCACGTTACTGAGGATGAGCTCGTCCTACTACCCAGAAACCGATGGTTAGTCAGAAGTGTTAAACAGATGTCTTGAGACCTATTTGTATTGTTTCACATCGGAGCAACCTAAGGAATGTGCAGCATGGTTGCATTGGGCAGAGTTCTGGTACAACATTAGTTTTCATTCTGCCACGGGCAAAACGCCGATCGAGATTGTGTACGGCCGCCCACCACCTACCCTACATCGCTATGTTTTAGGAGAGGCAGCTGTAGATGCCGTTGAGCGTGATCTGTTAGACGGCGATGAAATGCTTAGGCAGCTCCAATATAATCTATATGGTTAAATTTGCTAATGTGCATCAAAAGGATATCAGTTTCAATGCGGGGGACTTGGTTTACGGTAAGCTCAGGCCTCACCGCCAACACTTCGTAGGATGGAGGGTCAATCAGAAGCTGGCAACATGTTTCTATGGGCCTTTCCGCATCCTTCAGCGAGTTGAAACTGTGGTCTATCGGTTGGATCTACACTCCCACTCTCGGATTCATTCCGTCTTCCACGTATCACAAATCAAGCGAGCAATTGGGGCTCAGGCGGCCGAAGCTGACCTACCTGTGGGATTGGAAGCAGAACTCACTATTCCGTGCATGCCAGAGGCCATCCTAGCCACTCAGAGTATTCGTAGGGGTGTTGAATTAATGGACCAATGGCTCATTCGTTGGGTGTCCAGGACTGAGGAGGAGGCCACGTGCGAAGACGTGGAAATTGTGCAAGACCAATTTTCGGAGGCACTCCACAGCCTTGTCCCCAAGGCGGCTCTTCAAGGGAAGGTATTGTTATGGTATTGGGTTTGCCTCCCCTATGGAGGGTTTAGTCCCGTCGAACTGGGCCCAGGTCTGGTTTAGGGAACAAACCGGTTTAGGGGAGGTAAACTGGTTTGGGGAAAATGGGAGGGTGAGAGCTGTGTTAGGGCAAGTTGGGGGCTGGGGATTTCCTATCATTTTGTAAATGTTTGAGACGTGTTCTCACCGGAGCTCTCCGGTTGAGGTAACCTTGTTGTTGTTTACTATTGTTTGCTGAACAGATTTGAGATTTCTACAATCGATTCCTGCTGTCTTCTTGTTTTCCATATTTTGCAAATCATCTTGTTTCCAAGCCGTCTGTGTGTTCTCTATCACATTAGCTTCATAAGGCTTTTGAGACCTTGTAGTTTATAATTTTATGGATCCTGTGGAACAATCACCATTCCTAGATAGGAATTTGATCATGATAACTTTGACTGGAATCACTAATTAAAACTAACACACATGATATGAACGTCACTAGCTTTCACTGGCTGGACGGGTATGCACATTAATTTGAATGTTGAAACCGTGGCTTAGCGTCTTATTTGTGCAATTATCATTAAGCTGCAAACCATATTTTGCTTCACAGACTTTTATTTTGTCATAATCTTCAGCACGCATGCGCGCCACAAAATTTAGAGATAACTTGGCAAGTGGATTTGATGTTGCCTTATTGTTTGTTAGTAGACATTTGCTTCACATTTTAAATTGTTTTATAGGTTCAAAGCTGTGCACTGCTCTTCAACATTGAAATAAAACACTCAACATATTAATATCTCACAAGTACCATCTGACATAAATAGATACATGGCAATTTAAGTTTCTCTAGGTGCCTATTTTCTTGTATTATTGATTATGCTGGCCATTTTTTTTTATTTTCCCTTTGTTTCTTGTCATATGCTACACTTACAGCTTAATTTTATATGGTGTATATATGAGCCATCATACTTCAGGTGGAAGAATCACTTTGCGCATCTTGTCCTTCAGATGCATATATCATTGCAGTTGATGTTTCTAGACAGTATAAAGAGAACACATATCATTGCATGTTAATTGTTCACTGCAAAATTAAGAAATTCACCACTTGAAAGTAATCTCTCAACATTGTGCTTATTGTCTCGTTGACCTTTTCTCCTTTTTGTCTCCTCAAATATGCCATTTTCCTAAAGGGTTGTTAGTCTTATCATGGATCTGTGGTCAATACGATATTGACTTTTAAATAGTGTTATTCATTGTGAGGGAAGTGTTCTATCATGAGACCTAGACAACGATTTGCTTTATGATAACGTAACATCAACTTCTAGTGTATATTAAAATACATATCTTCCCAATTTCTCCTAGAACTGGCATGTGATTTAACTGCAATGGATAAGAACAAATTATGTTGAAGTTGTTGCCTGTATTCATATCTTATATTCTTTAATTATTGACATTTGTGCGCGTGATTTTTTATGACACTTGCAGTTTGTTTTATGTTTCAGCTACCATATTCTTCAGAGAAAAAATCCTACATTTTCTGAAGAGTGGACACGAAAGCTACCAGAGCTTGCTAAGCGTATTGAAGACCGCATCTTCCACGATGCAACTTCCAGGGTAACTTTATTCTTCCGACGCTTCGTGTTTCTGTTGGATTTTTTTATGAATTCAAACCTTCCATTTATTGTTTAAAGTTCAGGAAAGTATGATCTGATTAAAATGATTTTGTGAAGGATTTTAGAGTTTATTTACCGTAGCAACAGTTTTTAAGGTAGAATTACCTTATTAGCTGTTTTGGTTCCTGTGCTGAAGTCCTCAAGAACCGTCTAATGGATAAATCTATTGATCAGGACGTCTACTTGAATTTAGCTATGGAACCAGCTGAGCATCGTTTGTACGCTGTTATAAAGAATGTCCTCAGCAACAGTCGGCCGTCACATCATATTACATCTTCCTCTGTTAGCACAATGATTCCAACTCCCGGTGTATCAAACATTGGCAACAATAGTGCAGTTTTAGTTCAACCAGAAAACCCTACAATTACCACTGGCAACACTGCTGTTGCACCTCAAACTACTGCAAATATGGGGAACGTACCATCAACTGCACCTGCTCCAACTGATGTTGGAAATAATGGCTTCCTTAATTCCTTAGATGGTAAATTTTGGGCACTGTTAACTGCGCTCATCAAATTATGGATCTGTTCTTTAGATTGATTGTGTGTTTTAAAGATTGATTGTGTGTTTGTTGTAGGAACAACTCCTAATGGTTACTTGCATCAATCATCCAACTTTGGTCTTGGTTCAGGCGGAAATAACATAGCGTCCTCAATGGCTTCAACCAATGTAGCAAGGCAGTTTAGTCAAATGATACCAACACCTGGATTTAATAGTCAACAGGCAGTGTCCGCCAACTTAGAGGGTTTTAATGGAGGATTTTCTAGCAACGAGTCCAATTTGGTTCCACAGTCAATCCAACAAAAGAAATATGTTGCTAGTCAAAATAGCCATATATTACATAGCGTTGGTGCTCAAATTGGCGCAGGAACAAGATCAAATGTTGTGCACACAGGTTCCTCTTACGGTTTCACAAATGGACTAGCAAATGGTGCACTGGGATTAGTTGGGGACAGCATGCAACGAACTGAGCATGCAGCTTCTGGGAGTTTCCAAAGCTCAAACCTCTATGCTAACTCTCCAAAGCCTCTACAACAGAACTTTAGCCAGCAACACCACCAACAAAGGGTGACAAGTAAGCGCTCCTGCTTCTAGCATAAGCCCAAATCTCTGTGTTAATTCATCAACTCTATCATCATTCGTAGTTGATACCTACAATACACGTGTTGCAGCTTATCTATCTTTGTTTTCTACTTCTCTGCAGCATCATTTCCACAACAAGTATTGCCTGTGGTTGATGATGGTTATACAGCAAATACAAATGATATAACACAATCTGAGGCTTTCAGTGCTCCTGATTCATCATCTTTTTCTGCTATCAGTAACATGAATTCTGTCTTGCATCCCAAGTCAAGGGCAACCACTGGGTTGCTTAACCATCATGCAGGTTTGCAGTCAATGCAACTTCCTTCGAACACCAGAGCTCAATTATTTAATCAATCAGAGAAAACAACTTACCAGCCATCCCAGTCTATCAGAGAAAATCTTCTGCAATCACAACAGCAAGTGCAGCTATCTCGGCAGCAGCCTAATCAAAATTATGCACAATTGGTTCAAAATCAGCATCAGCTACTGCAAAGACCTCTGCAGAACATACAGAACCAACAACTTACAGTAAATAATGATTCTTTAATAAAGTCTTCTGTAACTTCGCATTTTAATGAGCAGTTAATGGCTGATCATGTAAATATAACCTGCTCGGAATCTTTGATTCAGTCAGCATCTCAACAAGTTCCACCTTCAGAGCTACAGACTCAATACCAGCAAAATGCCTCTTCTGAAGGCTATGCTAAAAGTGTTCAAGTTCTAGGGCGTTTGAACAGTTCTCAAGACTTTCATGTCTCAGTCTCAGAGGGTTCACAGCAGCTTTTGCACCCACAGCATCAACCTGATGGATTTTTAAACAATTTTGGTTCAGTGTCAAGTGGATTGCAAGTAGAGGAGCTCCTGCAGTGTCAATGGCATCCTCAACCGCTTCAACCAGCACAATTGGCTGATAAACCATCATACCAAAAACTCCAGGGAGAGCTTCATCAAAGGTTAACAGGGCCAGAGGAAGCTCAGCAACCTCATCTCTCTGCCAGAGGAGTGGATTTTGTAAGTGGAGGCTCTGCAAAGCAGCGTGAGTATTTGAAACAAACGAGATGGCTATTGTTTCTGCATCATGCTCGCCGGTGTCCATCTGTGAAGGGATTGTGTAAAGAAGCTAACTGTGTGAAAGCTCAGGAGTTAGTTATGCATATGGATATTTGTAAGAGTGATTACTGCAAGTTTCCACGCTGTTCCCAGTCTAGTAAACTTATCAAGCATATCCGCAGCTGTCAAGCAACAGATTGTCCTGTTTGCATTCCCGTACGTGATCGTATAGCAGCAAACTACAAGACACATTCTCGTGCTTTATCTGAGACTGATTTAATTGAAATGAGAACAAGTGCTGATGGAATGAAAAGTGATGCAATGCCTTCTGATGAATCCGAAGGTAGACAGCCTGCTTCAAAGCGCATGAAGCTTAAGTTAACATCGTTCTGTCCAAAAAGTGAAACTATGTTAGTTTCTGCTCCCTCTGGGAACCAATTCTATGATTTCCAGGAGGCTCACGATCCAGCTTGCAATCAAACTATTAATAAGATATCCGGTAATTCTGAGGTCAATGTGAAGATGGATGAACCTTGTTCTGAACTAGAAAAAGTACCAAAAATTTGCAGTGATAATGATGATATGAGTTTGATGAGCCGTCAAAAGAATCTTAGTGTTTCTAGCTCTTTTGACTCTGTGAAGCAAGAAAGCTTGGTGGTTGATAATGTTCTGGATCATACTGCCTCTGAAACGAAGCATGACCCAGGTAATCAACCCATGGATCAAGTTACCGGAAGTAAATCAGGAAAGCCAAAAATAAAAGGCGTTTCTTTGACAGAACTGTTCACTCCAGAACAAATTAAGGAGCATATAAATGGTTTAAGGCGATGGGTTGGTCAGGTTAATTTTTTTACACTCTAATTTCCTTGCATTGCACTATCAAATTCTAACTATGATATTCACTTTGTAACGACAATATTTTCTTCTCTATTTCTCTAACCTTTATTGTTTTAGATAGACAATTGTCCTTTCTCTTCACTTAATATTTCTTCACTTCTTTAGTTGACATGGTTTTGTCGTTTTTATGAATGTACCAACATAATTGATTTTTTGTTACTTTTGTAAAGATCTATTATATGCTCATATTTCTTTTGGACTGCCTTTGACCTTCTAAAGTTTCATTTAATTTCCTAGCTTTCTTGGTCTTTGATTGGCATGATGTGGTTTGTTTTTAATGCTCCTCTGCTTTTCATATCAAACATGCCATCGTGCTGCATCGCAATTTGCACGTCATTTCGTGCAAGTCATTGTGTGTTCAGAGCAAGCATTCAAATAATAGTTTAGTTAATTTACTTTGACCTTGTAAAACTTCTAATACAACTCCTTGGCTACTAAGTCTTCAATTTTGAAACATTGATGGATGGCTTGGAAGAATGGAGTTAGGGAGAAAGGAGAAATAGAGAAAAAAAGGTGGTTAGTGGTGGCAAAGAAAGAGAGTATAATGGGAGGAGGATTTTGGGAGTAAACATAAAGGAGAAATAAAATTAAATAGAGAGTGTGACTGAAGTGAAGGAGAGAGGAGAAATAGATAAAAAGATGAAGGGGGCATCAGGAGTAGTGGAGAGGGGAGTGATGGTATATACCCGTTCAATTATTGGATAATTGTTTAGTATATATTTTATCATTTTAAAATTTATATTTTATAAAAGGCATTGTTGTTATTATATTTGCTTAATATCAATCCCAAATAAGTGATTATAATAATGTCCCTAGAATAACATAATTATTCTTTAAATATCCCTACCTACACGTTTTTGTGGATTGTGACAATAATAATATGAGTACATGTTAGAAAATAATGTACTAGATGGACCTACTATGAAATTGTTATATGGATTATTGTATGAGTATATGACTATTATAAATATTCCTATGGTGGTATTGATGTATGTGATCCTTGGACTTTAGATCATCGTCAATTCGTATACGACTAGTCATATATTTATACAGCCAAATGCAACCATAATTGATTGAAAATAAAGGCGGTAAATGAATACCACAAATTGTGGGGAGGAATGTGAGCAATTAAGATATTATTTGTCCCTTGATTAAGTGAGACTAAAAATATATTTATATGCTATATGATGATGAATAAATGAATCCATATAAGATATCAATTGTATTTGTTAGATTAGTTACTTAAGAATTAAGAAACATAACACATTCTATGACTCATGTTTAATCTAACTCATGATTAATCTAAATATCAAGGACAGTGATTAAATTATCACAAACAAGGTTATATCTAATCATGACATCTTATGGCTTGGAGGAATGATAATATAATGAGATTATATCATTACTACTAACGTTGCAGCAACCTACTAGACCACACACAATACAATCTTAATTAAGGACAAGAGTTGCTAGTAACATGATGCTGATAGTGATGCCAAGGTGATAGCAAGTCCTGGTATTGAACCATAGACACGATATTTTCTTTTCTCATAATCAAATTAAAGTATTTAATTCTAATTTTGAACTAGGTCAACTTTCTCATGTGGAGACATGTTGGCATGAACCTGATCACAGGGTTCCACATGGAGACATGGACTATATTAGTAGTGACTTGTGGTAATGAAGGCATGGGATGTCATCCATAATTAGAAAATGCTATGCAAAGAGATCATGGAAAATTATATTTTTAATGTCATTTCTATAAAAGGGGTTACATATGATGTCATTGTAGTATGGGATTGAATGTCATTTGCTGCTCTTAAGAATTTCATGAGAGAAAATTCATATCTTCTTCTTCTTCTTACACATGAGATTGTGGGAAGAAAAAGGCTTTCGCCCGGTTGCATATGGATACCATAGTGGCAAGGTGTCTAAGTATTTTTTAGATATTCGAGCTTGTCAACTTTAAAGATAAGATTTTAAAATACTAAGCGCCATCTCTTTTTGTATGATCTTGAAACAATTTTTTACCTTTGTTGTATCATATGTTGTACATTCCCCAATAGTAAGAGGAAGAATGAGAAATAGATAGAAGAGAAGGGGGGAGGGAGGAGAAATGGGATATTTATAGGTTGTACAATTGTACAAAACCATTCTTTTATAATATTATTAAACTATGAGAAAAATCCAATTCTAATTTAAATCTTATTAACACATTCAATAGACATTAGCTGCTTGACCTTACATTACAAGGATAGTTTTAAATATTGTTATGTAAAACGACACTAATACCGATATATGTAATGTCAGTACGACCAGCATTAGTACTGTTTAGTGTTGATACTCCGGTATGTACCCATGCAAGTATACACTGGAATGGATATTCAAGAGTACACCCGGATGGGCTGAAATTTTAAACCTTGGTTACAAAGTATATACTAATATAAGTGTGTTTCTAAGTTCAACATTATTCATGATCAGTATAGTCATGATGATTCTTTTTGTATTTTTCTTTGCTTGGTGCTTGAAGTTGAACCGACAAAAAATATCTTGCTATATAGAGGGTAACAGATCTGTTTTAAAATATTTTATCAATATAATTTACAGTTCTATCATGATGTTTTGATGCATTTTTATACCTGATCCATTTTTCTAAGTTGTATTAGTTTATTTCTCACAGAGTAAGGCCAAAGCTGAGAAGAACCAAGCAATGGAGCGGTCAATGACTGAGAACTCCTGTCAACTTTGTGCAGTGGAAAAGCTTATTTTTGAGCCGCCTCCAATATACTGTTCTCCATGTGGTTCTCGAATAAAGAGAAATGCATTATATTATACAGTTGGAACTGGTGAAACCCGCCTCTACTTTTGTATTCCATGCTATAATGAGGCTCGAGGTGACACTATAGAGGCTGAAGGATCTACGTTCCCAAAGGCAAAGCTTGAAAAAAAGAGAAATGACGAGGAATCTGAAGAATGGGTAACATTTTTTTCCCTTTTCATTTCAATTTCTATACCCCACTTTTTTCTTCCACTTTAAACATATGCTTTTATTTTCTCTTTTAGTGGGTGCAATGTGATAAATGTGAAACTTGGCAACATCAAATATGTGCTCTCTTTAATGGTCGAAGAAATGATGGAGAAGCAGAATACACTTGCCCTAATTGCTATGTGGAGGAGATTAAAAGAGGTGAACGAAAGCCCTTGCCGCAAAGTGCTGTTCTTGGTGCAAAAGATTTGCCAAGAACTATCCTCAGTGATCATATAGAACAACGGCTCTTTAAACGGCTAAAACATGAGAGACAAGAACGAGCCAAGCATTCGGGGAAAAATGTTGATGAAGTGAGTGGCACATTGATTTGCATTTTCTTCTTTTTAGTTTTAGAAATTGTTATTTGGACTAAATTTCTTAGTTGCATGAAATTCACTCTAATAACTAATTTAAAACCTTCTGTACTATACTTTCTAGTGATAGTTTAGTAATGTTCCCTGACAACCTATTTTGAATCACAGCAGAATCATGGATCACTAATGGATGATTCTGGATGGCAGTTGAACTATGTTTTGCAAGTGGAAAATTTTATTTTTATCTTTTATTGCATACCTTCTCATAATCCTAATGTTATATATCTGATGCTATTGCAATGTTTTGTCTCGCATATATCTGTAAAATCTCTAGACCTGCAGCTTTGCATTACATGTACCATCTTTTACAAATTCTTCTGTTATTGGAGCTTCTACTAAGATGTCATGTTCTATCATCATTTGTGTGATATTTCATACTACATGATCAACTCGTTATATACCAAGTTTTACCACATGCAATAAACATGGAATAGAATTCAAGTTCCATTTAAATCTAGCCATCCTTCCAAAAGGAGTCCATATATGACTTTTTTATCTCTTTACTAATTACGAAAATGGTAGATTAAAATAGGGACTGTAGGTAATATGATTCATGTTGCCTACTTCGGGACAATCAGGGTTGTATAATCTAAAAGAGAATCATATCTATCTGAACTTTTAAATAGTTAGTTAACATGAAAGCAAAACAAAAACATTGGAATTTTTTGTTATTGAAGAACATGGATGGGCTAGCACTCGTAGCAAATCTATTGTTGCAACCATAAACTCCATTATGCAGAGCTTATTCAACAGCCCACATTTGACTGGGAGCTATTGAATGAAAGTACATGCCCTTTTTTCCTGCAGGTTTAGATTTATTTGAGCATATACTATGCTTATCTGTAGATGATTTCTTTTTATGCTCATATGATAGGATATATAATATATAGCCTTCAAGTTTTCAGCTTAATTATTTATGCTTTAGAACACATCTGCTAGGTGGTAGAAAAGAAATCTTTTTTTTCTCTCCTAGTTTGATTTCTTTTGCTTCTAATTGAAGATGTTAAATTCTTCTTCATTATTATTCAATTTATTACTTTACTTCCATATTTCAGGTGCCAGGAGCTGAAGGGCTTGTAGTTAGAGTTGTATCATCTGTCGACAAAAAATTGGAAGTAAAGCAGCGATTTCTAGAGATATTTCAGGAGGAAAATTACCCTAAAGAATTTCCCTACAAGTCCAAGGTACAAAAGCTAGAAGTCGGTAAACTACTGTATATCTGATGTATGTATGTATGCTTATGTATTTTCTATGCTGAAGAAAGCGTTGCAACAAACTAACTGATGGAGTTATAAAATCAGACCTTCAAAGACTAACTTATGCTTTTCTAGGCTGTACTGTTGTTTCAGAAGATCGAAGGGGTAGAAGTATGCCTATTTGGAATGTATGTTCAAGAATTTGGTTCAGAATGCTCTTTCCCTAACCAGCGGCGTGTCTATTTATCCTATTTAGACTCTGTCAAGTACTTCAGGCCGGAGATCAAAACAGTATCTGGGGAAGCTTTGCGTACTTTTGTTTATCATGAAATTCTGGTACTTCGGCTTCAGTATCCTTTCATTTTTTTTTCTGAATGTCTTATCTTTTACTAATGATCACGTTATAACATGGTTTATAACTTGTTTTTTTATCTATTGCCTCAGATTGGATATCTTGAATACTGCAAGAAACGGGGATTCACTAGTTGTTACATTTGGGCTTGTCCTCCTTTGAAGGGTGAAGATTACATACTATATTGCCATCCTGAGATACAGAAGACCCCTAAATCTGACAAGCTTAGGGAGTGGTAAAGTTTGCTTTCCTATCAACTTTTCCTTCATATATTGTTATTGTTTGTCTTATGTTAAATATTTATTTATTTTGATACAATGAACTTTATCAGGTACTTGAGTATGCTTCGGAAAGCTTCAAGAGAAAATATTGTTGTTGAATTGACTAACTTGTATGATCATTTCTTTGTAACCATGGGAGAGTGCAAGGCTAAAGTAACTGCTGCTCGTTTGCCATACTTTGATGGAGATTATTGGCCTGGTGCAGCAGAGGATATCATTAACCAACTTCGTCTGGAGGAAGATGGTAGAAAACAACTGAAAAAAGGAAAAACCAAAAGTACCCTTACAAAAAGGACTTTGAAAGCTGCTGGTCAGACTGATCTTTCAGGAAACATCTCTAAGGATGCCTTGCTAATGCAAAAAGTAATAATCTTTTATCTTAAATGGGTCTTCCATTTTTTGGTCATTGAGATACTTTTACCTTCACATCTCATGTTAAAGTCTTGTAAAGCCGTAGCCTTCTGTTTTGATTGGCAGTGTCAAGTTGATGATGTCTTTGCTTATGTTAGATAATCATTTCCATTCTTTTTTTCTAAAATTCAATTAATTCTAATTAAACAGTTTGCTTACTCAGCTTGGTGAGACCATATGCGCCATGAAGGAGGATTTTATAATGGTCCATTTGCAGCATTCTTGCACATATTGCAGCATCCTAATGGTATCTGGGAAACGATGGGTCTGCGGTCAATGCAAGAACTTTCAACTTTGTGATAGGTAAATATCAATTCTACCATTAAGCAATCTTATGTTCTCAGAGAACTTATGCATCATCAACTTATAATGAAAAAAGTGTAACTATATCATCCTTAGTGAGATGGAAACAAGCCATGAAATGCTGGTGCTGGTAGTTATTTCGAGTACTGTTTAGCATTCTGATCTGCTGATGCCAATCGTTATGTTGAAACATCATGTCGTTATGTTGGAAATATCATGCTTCCATGTTATACCAAAATGATTAATGAGAAAAGGGAATAGTATTTTTCATCATGAAAACAAATCTGTTCTTTAATGCTATGTGCAGTTGGAGGGATTCCATAGTGGAAATGATAGAAAATGATAACTTTTCATCTAGATGATTTTGGTCATCTAGGTAATTATCAATTCTACCATTAAGCAATCTTATAGTTTTGCTAGGTTTTGCTCCCATGGCAAGCAATTAATATGACAGTTTTTCCTATTAAATTTTCTTACATTATATACCTCTCTTGTGAAGATATAAATTAGGTCATTCTCTAACTGCATAGTATTTTAGGATGATGATCCACTCTTTTCATATGGTATAGCAGCGAAGGTTATAGGTTCAAACCATTGTTTTTCTATTTTATGGTGATTTTATAGTTATTTGTATGCTTGCTCTCGATCTTATTTTAGATCTATCACTGATAACCCATTGATCAAAACTACTATCTTTCTTTTCCCTTCATGGGTAGGTATGTTGGTTGTACACTTGGCATTTGCACACGCCCAATCAAATCTTAATAACTTAGATCTTGCTTGAGTCATAATGTGAAACTAATTGAAATAATCATACATAAATATGGTATTTCAGCCCGTGTTTAAAGTATTGGTCCGGTGGCTCGGTCCGGTCGGCCGCCATACTGGTTTGTACCGGTTAGTAAGGAATTGAAAATCGATCCGGTACTGAACGGTTTGTATCGGTTAGTAAGGAATTGAAAATCGATCCGGTACTGAACGGTTTGTATCGGTCCGATGAGGGAGCGGTCTCGGAACTCTAAATAAACCGTCGGTATATGTAGGAAAAATCTAATGTAAAAAAATCTAATTTTAAATTTTGGTACCGGTATGTACCAACTCATTTTCATACAAATTGTTTGGTTTGTACTATTTTAATGTAAAAAATCTAATTTTAAATTTTAAAACTCGGTTTGTACCGAGTTGAACTGAGCGATTTTATTGAAAAAATAAAAAATTTTAGATATAATTTTTTAATCACCAACAGAATTGTTCCCGGTGCGTGATAAATAGTGCCGTCGGTGGATTTTTTTTATTAAAATATATTATTTTGTATTATAATATATAATCTAAAGGTGTCCACCGACACCCTAATAAAGCCACCAATGAGCGTTGATGGCTTTGTTAAATTTAAAATATTAATTTAATATATAAGTATAAATTATAATTAATTAGGTTTTAATTATATAAATGGGGAGAATCAGCCATCGACGTGTTGTCAGCGGCATGATTTCTTTAACATGATTTTTTTATTATATTAACTTTTATATTTTATTTTTAATTTTTTTAAAAAATAATATTATAAAATTCTAAAAAAATTCCTATAAATAGGCCTCTTGAATCTCTTTAAAATTCTCACACCATTCGAAATTCAATCTTCGAAATTTTTTGAGATATTTTCAAGCAGGAGCTATGTCTCTCTCTTTCCTTCTCCTTTTCTCTTCTGACACCAAAGAGAGAGATTGATCTTGCGTGGCTTCATGCTCATAAGATGTTAGATAACCAACACCATTGACAGTGTATTCACTGTCAAAAAGTTTTCAAGGGCAAAGGAGCTACTCGTGTGAAGTATCATTCTTGCTGGTGGATTTTTCGATGTTGCAAATTGTACCAAAGTGCCGCAAGAGATACGTAGTGCTGTCCGGGCGAATTTAGATTCGTTCAAAATAACTAAGCAACGTTTGACAGATAATCGAGCCAAATTCGATTGTTGTGCCACAGAGCCTGCTGGGTATGATCCTCACCAAGGGAGCTATGAAGATGCTGCTGACGAAATTCAGATGGAGGCAGCTATGCGTGCGTCAGGGTGCAATCTGCCCACGAAGAAGATATGTGGTCTGCTTCCATGCGGTTCGCGGAATGACTATTCTACGAGGGCGGATCTAGGAGTGGGAGCGGTACGAAAGGAGGTCCTCAATTGGATCGTACCAGTAGCATACGGGGACGGGTTGGAAGCTATGCAGCACCACTATCAGGTAGAAGAGTTCTTGTTCTTTTTTTGGTTTTCGCCGGCATACTGGGAGTCCCGATTCTGCCCCCACTAATATTGATCTCAGAGCATTCCCCTCTTAATCAAGTAAGCAGACGCGTATGGACATCTACACTAAGTCCACAAAGGTGGATATCGGCTGAGCCATTTCAAAATGGGTTCACTTCAATAGGATTCCACCACATGCAGCAGGTGACCCATATTATGTTCAATGGTGGCGAAAATTCAAGATTGTGGGCTAAGAATTTAGCCCCCAAACCCTTACAAGATTGCTGGACAATATCTCGACGATAAGGTTGAGGAGTGCAAAACTTGAATCAAATGCATGAAACCTCAATAGGAGACATTCAGAGTCACTTTAATGTGTGACACTTGGACGGGGCCAACAAAGATGAGTATTATTAATTTTCTTATTTACTGCAATAGGAAAGTTATTTTTCATAAGTCTGTGGATGCATCATCTGAATTTCAAAATGCAATTTATATTTGTAGCATTATACGGTGGGTGATAGAAGAAATCGGTCTGCAATATATCGTGCATCTAATTACTGATAATGACAGTAATTTTAAAAGAGCTGCAGAACTGATCATCTTAGATTTTTCGCATATTATTTGGTCACTGTGCGCCACACACTGCATCAATTTGATGATATTATTTGGTCACTGTGTGCCACACACTGCAACAATTTTATGACGAAGGATATCGGAGAATTAGATAAAGTGAAGAATGCTTTAAAGGATGCCCAAACAGTTACTCGATTCATCTACAACCATCGTTGGGTCCATGCACAAATGAAAAATTTTGTGGAAGGAGAGATACTATGTCCCACGATAATGAGATTTGCAACTCATTTTTTACTTTTGAAATCATTACTGTCCAAAAAAAATAGGTTTGAAAGCAATGTTTATATCTCAATAATGGGGTAGTTCTAATTTTTCATCCTTAAGGGATGGAAAAATAGTTGAGAATGTAGTTCTTAATTGACGTTTCTAGGATAGTGTGGCTGATATTTGCACGATGGTCGAACCCATTTACGTGGTCTTACATAAAGTAGATATGGACAAAAAAGCAATAATGGGTGAAACATATCACATGGTTCATCAATGTAAAAAATAATTGCTGAAAAATTTTGATCCCGCAGCAATAGATATATTGATATTATAAGCCATCGGTGAGACACGCAGATGTATTAAGATATTTATGTCGCTGGTAAGTATTATCAAATTTTTATTATTATATACTAAGTGCTCTTAGATGATTTTTTTTGTTTACAGCTTATTATCTTAATCTGTCATACCAATATCGATATAACTTAAGGAGTGAATAAGAATTACTCAATTCATTAAGAAATGTGATATATCGCATAGAGACCGATTCAAATGCGGCAGTCGCGATAATTAACGAAAGTCGTTTATATCGCGAAGCGAAAATGACTTTCGGAGATCTAGTAGCACTAGATGTTAGATATATAATTGATCCTAGCGAGTTTATTTTAAAGTATATTTCTTTAGCATATACTTGTACTAATAAAATTTTAAATTTACTTTCGAATGGTGGTTAAAATTTGGTGCAAAGATGCCAAATTTACGAAAGATAGCTATTCGCATCTTGTCACAATGTGTTTCTTTTAGCGGATGTGAACGCAATTGGTCGATCTTCTCTTTAATACACACAAAGGTTCGCAATCGATTATTATATTGTCGCCTTGAGAAAATAGTTTACGTGCACTATAATATGCGAGTCAGGCTACGTATTTTACGAAAAGAAAACGAGAGAGAATCTGAAGTTGCAGACTCATTCGATGAATCATTTATACTAGATGATAGTGACCTCATGATGGAATGGTGGTCAACTCAAGATAATCAAGACATGACCCTCGATGAACCTGGTGATTCACCTCGGCCTTCTCAATATATTTTTCAGTTAGTAGAAAGCGAAGTCGGCAATCAACTTGGACAGATGAGCCCAATTGATGTACAAGATTATGCTGATGAATGATGTATGGAGGAGACCGGTCTACGTCAATGCAAATCATAGTCAATACAACAATCTTCCTAAACACAGTCGGATGCATTTAGAAGGAAGACAATAGCAAAACGGCCTACGACTATAAAAGGAAAAAACATAGTGGATCCAATAAAAGAAGATGACGAGTCAGAATCAGAGACTCAAGATATGGTCAATAGCATTGCTAGTACAGATGACGGTGGTGGTGGGTCAAGTTATGTGTCTACTACACAACAACAAGCGGAGCCATGGACGGATGAGGCAGGGTACAGTCATTCGACTCAAGATAATGGTCATGGCCATCGTATAACCCAACCATTACAATATTAAAGGTGAGGCAACGAATCAACCACTCGAAGTAAACATTAAAGCCAAGCCTTAGAAGACTACGAGGACATGAGGTCGACATTACCTTCAGAGATAGAGAGTGGATCTTCATGGTCACAGCCAAGCTATAGATCTAATATGTATCCATATCCAATGCTAGTTTTCATTCCAGTCCCCGTGGCAGTGGTTCATACGACTCAAGCACAACTTGATCAAGCAAGTTTGTTGAATTTATGGAGCTCAACCTATCAATACCACATGTCTTGGGAATAATTTCAACTTTGGGCAATACAAAATTATAGGGTGGATCTAAGTCATGTGGAGGGAACTGACTATAATGATCCATATGGATCTCGATACTCATTTTGGATGTAACAATCACTTATTGTACATCTTCTTGTTGTTTAAAGCTATATCATTAATAAGATAAGTTTTCATTATTATATTATTATAGTTTATTCTAAAATTTTTTTTTTTCACAAAATCAGTTGTTCCCGGTACCGGTCCGGCGCCATACCGGACCGGTTTTGTGAATCTTGCCGGCTAGTGCCGGTGCCTATACCGGATGCTACCACGGGCGGAACCGCTAGTGCTCGAAGCTTTTGGAGCTTGCGGAAGCTTCCGCCTACGACAGAAGCTTTGTTCAGCATTCTATCGTCTGCCCTGTGCTTGGGTGCCTCTCTTTCACCACATCGGTACAAACCGGAGGACGACTAGTTCCATAATCCATGATTTCAACCCGAAGATTGGCCTTGATAGTCCATATGAGATTTATCAACTATTTCAAATATATTAAAAAAATAATATTTTATTTGTTATAAAACAATTATAAGGATAATTATATTTTAAAAACACCCTTGTACCCTAATGCTAGATTATAATCTTCCTTTGTTAAATGACAAATATTCACGGAGGGGCCTAATATTATGAGAATTTATACCAAAGGCAGGTGTGGAGAGATGACAATGAAAGAGGATAGATGATGGGACCCCACGCATGTAGAATTACTAGGATACAAAGAAACTGACCTAATAGAGTGGATAAGGTAAAACAATACTTTAACATATAGGAGACAATGGAGTATAAGGTCCCACTATCCTCCATGAGCATGGAAGGTTTGGCGGGCCATTGGTTTGGACGGATGAATTGGAGAATTTCAATCCTTACTTAGGAAAGGTTATAACAATATAGTGAATTTCCAACCACCACTGCATATGAGTGTTTGACAACCCTTGAACAAGGACACATATGGTTACAGAGTATATGACCAAGGTTTGCAATCCTAGTCCATACTCGTAAACTGGTTTTTCATCGGACTGGTACATACCAATGGTACCGACCAGTATCGGTTGGTACCCCATATATATATATATATATATATATACACTGCCTGGTATAGGATGGTTTTTCAAATACTTAATGTGATGGATTACAAGGGGCCAGTTTGGGGCTGATTTTGCTTCTAGCTTTTGCTGGCCGGAGAAGCAGGAAGCTGTTTGAGAAACTACAAGTGCTGATCAGCAAAATAAAATTACTGTTATGTTTTATTAAGTAAAAAATTTTAACAAAAATATATATTTCAACAATAATTATCTTATACAACATAAATAATATTTCTCATATACAAAATTGTTATTAAGTGTAATATCATATTAAATACAACATTTAATTTGGCACATGTCCCATAATACTATATGGCAATTTCAATTGTAGCAATGCAAAAGCAATTATATGCACAAGTAAATACATGTACTAATGACTATAAAATTGCAAGTGATAAATTAAACAATGATGTATTTTTCTATGGCTGAGGAACAACAAAATATAATTAAGTAAAATGAGCATAGATCAAGCACATTAGGACACTCCCAATTGAGCTATTCCTATGGTCATCATAGTTGTGAAAGCAAAAAAATTGATAATATATGCAAGTAAATAACAGTGCTAATGGCAACAAAAAAAGTAAGTGAAGAAGTTTACAACTATCCTCATCATACTTTATAGAATTGCAGCTAAAACAGTGCAAAAACAACAATATATGTGAGTAAATAAGAATATTAATAGCTATAAAAATGCAAGTGATACGTGAAATAGTGATATATTTGTCGATAGTTCTTCTGTACTTTAATGAGGGCCTCGGCAATTCCGAGCTCCACCGCTGTCCGTATGCTTGTCCAGCCGGAGTTTCGAGTTCCACCGCCATCACTAGTCGCGGGACCATAGGCCAATGGACCAGAATCGGCGGTTGAAAAACAACGAGTTGCATGGGTACCTGAGCCACTCCCTCCACGTACCAAAATCAACCTTCTGCATCACATCTTCGCTCAGGAAGAAGACATAGCTTGGGGCTGCGGGAAATCAACTTCTGGATGCTGATCTTGCCGAAAGACAGAGGATCGTACATTGCACATCTCAAGTCCACGGCGGCAGCCTTCATATGCTTCCAACTCATGAATCACGGGATCCAGCTCGCGGCGGCAGCCTTCGGAGTAGCAGCTTTTCTCTCATTCCAGATCACACCGGAAACAAAAATGGAGATGACATCTTTGCAAGATCCCTAGAGAGGCAGTGGGACTTGGAAATCGAGAAGGAAGAGGAAGGCGAAGAGTCGGAAGTCGGCGAGGCGCAGGAAGCAGGCAAGGAGTCGGGAGCTGCGGGGCCACGAATCAGCTGATTACCTGATTCTCTGGGCTAGCTGTTTTTCACTGGTGCGTCCAGCAGAA
This sequence comes from Costus lasius, assembly GCA_027563935.2. Classification (NCBI taxonomy): domain Eukaryota; kingdom Viridiplantae; phylum Streptophyta; class Magnoliopsida; order Zingiberales; family Costaceae; genus Costus; species Costus lasius. The sequence goes on along the minus strand of CM050452.1, from coordinate 11,568,453 downwards.
TCAACCCCAAACGACATCCCAACGTCTAAATTTGCTTGTTGCACCTACAAAAGTGGGCGGCCAGCGGCCCCAAACCAGCCCATAGTCTCATAAATACTCGATCTTCTTGAATAATAATATGAGAGATTAGTTTTTAAAGGGATTAAATTATGACATTTGAGAGGGTGTGAGTCTTTTTTCCTACTAACATCGGCAATGACACTCACTCGTGGCATTGAGAGGGAGATGACAAGGGAAGTTGAGCTGAAGCAGTGAATAGGAGTTGAAGGAGTGATGGGTATTTGAGATCTGAAAACTACTCTTGGAGAGGAAATCCTCCCTCATATACAATATTATCAGGTTCATCTTAGGGGGCCATTTTGACCCATAGTGATCCCTAATGAAGGGGTAGAGGGGAGAGGAGGGAGTCCTCTTGTATTGCCACAGGAGGGCCGAGTATCATGGGGAGCCAAACCATGTCCTACCAAGACTACATCAATAAAGGCAAAATTAGTTATGTTTATGCTATGATCAACTTTACCCGATGCATTAATGTGGAAATATGAGTCTTCAGTTGATTGATTTTACTTACGGATAATGATGATGTGGAAGGGGCTGAAGGAGGGGCAGGGGATTTTGGGGAATGCGACAATCTTAGGTTCTAAGCTATGCAAATAATTGTTATAGTTGTCAAACAACCCCAGGCTGTAGTTTAGAGGGGAGCAATGTTATGGGCTCAACTTAGTTAGCAAATTGAGTTTGGATAGGAGAGTAATAGTATGTACGAGTATGGGGTATAGAGGAATAAGTTACATCTATTTCACTATGATTTTAAAAATCAAATTGTTCGGCGAAGTATAGGCAGTATATATCAGTTTGAGAATGGTCCAGTATATGTAGTGTTAGTATGTTTGGAACTAGGGCCTATTTTTGGTATATATAGAATCGAGGTAGGACCACTACATGTATTTTTGGTATATATAGGATCGAGATAGAACCACTATACTGGTATGAATGGAGATTTTAAACATTGAATTTAACATAGTATTAGTTAGAACATTGATCATGATTTCAGGTTATCCAAATGCTTATCTCATTCATATTTCTCTTTTTGTTGTGATTTTCAAATGCATATTTTATGACCATGCTAAAGCTCATGAACCAATTAATAAAGCTTGAATCTGTCTTGCGGCTGAAAGTAGGTGTTATAGTCCTAGCTACTAATACATAAATATATAATTTGACCCTTTTCCTAGTAAACTTTTTTTGCTTAAGTAGTCATACAATGGAAACTTAGTAGCAAGTATCTTGCATATGACACAAATTAGACCCATCAAAAGAAAAAGAATACTTGTGCACAATGATGTTAATTGGTACTATGTTGAAGGTTTTAGCCATCACTCTTGCACAGCTGAGATTAGAAGTTTCTGCAGTGGTAAAATTTGCTCCAAATGCATTGCATAATCATCGATGCACACTTCTAAGAGGGCAGCAAATGTTGGGTACTGAATTGATTGGATCTTTTTTTTTTCTTTTGGCTTGCAGGTGTTATGAAGCTGAACAAAAAGTTGATGAACGAGAAAGGCATCCTTCTAATAGTAGGGAAAAGCATATGCTATATCCAGTGAGTATTTGAAATAGAAGACACCCTTCCTGTTTCCTTATTATCTTTCTTGTGCATGTATATGCATTTGTCTGCACTTCTGATTAGACATTTAGATGCTTATGTATTTCCAACATTTTCTTTGTAATACTTTCCAAAACTGATCACTTAAAAATGTATATACCCTGTAGGTTGAAATTAATGATGTTACTCAAGACACACAAGACAAAGATGAAATTTTAGAAAGTGAATTTTTTGACACTAGGCAGGCATTTCTCAGTCTTTGCCAAGGAAACCATTACCAATATGATACCCTCCGTCGCGCGAAACATTCATCAATGATGGTCTTATATCATCTCCACAATCCTACTGCTCCTGCTTTTGTAACCACGTGCAATGTCTGCCATCATGACATTGAAGCTGGTCAGGGTTGGCGTTGTGAAACTTGTCCTGATTTTGATGTATGCAGTGCTTGTTATCAGAAAGGTGGTATAGATCATCCTCATGTGTTGACTAATCATCCATCAAATGCTGAACGTGATGCACAAAACAAAGAAGCTCGGGCCAACCGAGTCTTACAGGTATTTTAATCAATTAAATTCACTCTATCTTTATATAATATCAATTTCTTAAGCCTTTATTCATATATTTATCCTCTTGAGATTTTGTTGCTACTATCATCATTTTTATTCTTTAATTGGAATTCTCAGCTGAAGCAGTGGCACTATCTTGGCAAATATCAACAGAGATTTTTTCTGTATTTCACTTTTCCAGTATGCTATGTTATGATACCTATACTTGTAAAACCAAAAAGAACAAACTGAACTGAAAGCTTTGAGCTGTCAGGTGTGGCACAAAATCTAATATTTCCAAATTAAATACAAAGAATTTCTGAGTTTTGCATTAGTTCTTTTGGTAAAATCTGTATGTAATACTTGTGTTACCCTGTTTAATAAGTTGCAAGCAATGATGTGTTATTTGTCAAGTCTCAGCTCGATTCTTTTATACTGCAGCTTCGAAAAATGCTGGATCTTTTGGTCCATGCTTCGCAGTGTCGATCGCCTCAATGCCAATATCCGAACTGCCGTAAAGTTAAAAGGCTTTTCCGCCATGGTTTTCAATGCAAGATACGTGCTTCAGGTGGTTGTGTTCTATGTAAGAGGATGTGGTATCTCCTTCATGTACATTCCCGTGCTTGTAAAGAATCAGATTGCAGTGTACCACGATGCAGGTGCTTTGATCACTCCGAACATTGGCGTTTATTGTTATGTGATGCTTTTGCTTCTTGCAGCATAGCAAATTGACCTCTTTTTTTATCCAGAGATCTGAAAGAACATCTAAGAAGATTGCAGCAACAATCTGATTCCCGACGCAGGGCTGCCGTAATGGAGATGATGAGGCAGCGTGCTGCTGAGGTTGCTCAAAGCACCTGATAACAAAACTGTATATAAGAGTTTTTTGTTCGGCAGGTTTTACTGGAGTTTACATTCCGTGAATCCCCGGCCATTTAAATTTGCGACCAGCGATGGGTTTAGAAAATCTGGAAAAGGTATGATGTCATGATCTAATGGTAGATAGTGGGCTTCCTATCTGCTGTATTTGCTTCAGGAAGTTCGATGCGTTGCTAACTAAATCCTATCACCTGCTAAGTTATCATTCCATCTAAACCCAGCTGGAGTTGGTTCTTTGATTTGTCACGTATTCCATCAAAGTGATCGTGTATTATAGATGTTCTGATTCGTCAATTCTGAGTTCCAAATTAATGACCTTTTAGTTGTACGTTTAGCTATAGGTTTAGGGAGAATGGGTTGGACGGCCCTTGCCCGTGTTTAGTCCCGTCCATTTTGTAGAATGTATTGTCTGCTACTTGAAATGAAAATAAGTTGAAAGCTCATTGTTCTCCATTAAGTTGCAACATTGCTACGCCTGAGAAATGTGTAATCATGTCCTTCTCTCTCATGGAAAAAAAATTTAAATATACAGGTAGTTATGTTACTTCGCTTCTATACACATCTTACAGTGTGACAGATTCTTTAATTATCATTCTAATGCATAAAGAATCGAATTTATCTTTATCGGTAATAGTGATCACTGTTTAGTTACTGAGTGTAAACATATTACAATTATTCCCTCGTAATGTAAATGCATCACTCTAATAATGTGTCTGATCCTAGACAGAAATTTTTAAAATAAAGCTTTTATTTCTTAAAGGGATAGGTTCAATAATCAGTCAGATTTAGAAAAGTACCAGGCTCATCTTCGCTTGCCTTTTATTTACCTATTATGATATTATTATTATTATTATATACAAATGTGTGTGTGAGACAGAAATAGACATATAATATTAATCTATATACTCATACGGCCAAATATGCATAAAATTGTACATCCTATAAGTTTTGGCAGGTTTTGGCCAGATTTTATATAGAGTAGACTTGTAAACATTTAATTATTATGAATTAAACTTTCACATAAAGAAATGTAAGTAATAATACCATTCATCTGAGGGGAAAATTTGAACAGAAAGAAAATTATAGATGCCAAAAAGGTTTTTTTTTTTCTTCAATTTAATTTTTTTTGCCAATGTAAATAGAAAATCAAGGAGTTGAATAAAATATATATGAAAAGATAAAAAATACTTAACATATTATATAAATCATGAATTTTTTGCTAAGTAATACAGAATGTAAGTGGTTAGAAATGTCATATCAAAATTTATTTTTTTTCATATTATTTTTATATTTTACAATTATGTTTCTCTTTTATTTTTCTTTCTTTTAAAACTAATGTCCTCGTTGGCCACTTTGTATATTAATTTTTCCAAAGGATATAGATGACTTTTATTTAAATTTTATCATATTTTAATTTTTTTTTAAAAAAATAATCCAATGAACTTTCATCAATTTTAAGGGATAAGCTTTAGAAGCGAAGTTATCCCAACCACTACAGCAAGCATGTCTTGCTTCCTCAAAACCAAGTGCTACGTGGCTCCATCGGACTGCAGGGATTTTGTTGTGGTGTTTCGCTTCCCAATAGAATAAACTTTCCTCAGTCGAACAAACTGTTCGGTCCCAAGTCGGGCCACGTGTCCACTTCCATATGCTCACGAGTGGGCCCGAACAAGCCAGCGAATAAAATTAAGCTAAAACGTGTTCCGTGCATCGGGATGTGCCTTCCATCCGACAGCCGATCCCTGTCCCTCATTCGCTCCACCCTCTCACAGGCCACACACAAATATTTTGTGGCTGCGGCAGCTGAGCACAATGAAAATTTTCATTTTTTTTTTAATTTCTTTTTCTTTTAACGGCATGATTCTTCTTCCCGTCCCCCTTCAACAGACCTCGCTCGCTCTCGCGCTTTCAGAGGAGCAAGCTGCAGATGGCTCTCCGGCAGATCTGCCACCGCGAGACCATCCTCCGCGCTGCCTCCTCCCCCAACCTCACCGGGGTTCCCCTCCCCCGCCTCCGCTTCAGTCCCTCCTCCGCGCTGCCGCTACCGCGCCCGCCGAGAAGCGAGCTCGGGGGCGGCGGCGAGGAGGAGCAAGGAAGGTTGGAGAGAGCCTCCGAAAAGGGGCGGAGGAAGGAGGGGGTGACGCTTGACGACGTCAACCCCGTGGGGCTCGGCCGGAAGTCGCGGCAGATTTTCGACGAGGTCTGGCGCAAGTTCTCTGGGCTCGGCCAGATCTCACGCTCCCGCACAGATGAGGATGACGGCCTCCTCCTTATCCGTGGCCCCATGTGCGACTTCACCGTCCCCGAGGCACAGGACACCACCGTCCTCGTCGTCGGCGCCACCAGCCGCATCGGCCGGATCGTCGTCCGGAAGCTCATGCTGCGGGGCTACAAGGTCAAGGTAAGAATTGATTCCCAAAGCACAAATACTGGAATTTAGGAGAGAAGGGGGCCGTGCAAAATTCTACCCACAATGCGCCTAAATTAAGTTCATAGATTGAACTTACTTCGAATAAATTGAATTGATGGACTTCTCAAATGAGTTTTTTCAATTAAGAACAGCAACACTTTGCAGAAATGTGCTCTACGTTCTTCTTTCGTTTGGAAGATGTTCTACTTACTCGATTGGGAACTTTAACCTGGAAAGTATCGGTGTATCTTTTTTCCCTTCTAACATTCAGCTAAGCAATTTGACTAAGTTTGCGAAGTTATCCAAAAAATCAATATAATGGATCTTTGACAAATGTCTAATGGAAACTTGTAGTGTACATACAGTTCAAGTAACTGGAGGTTGAATGAATTATGTCCAAGTATTTACTGAAGGAAGAAAGAACAAGAAAAAAGAGTTTGTTGAATTTCACATTCTCATAAGCTTCTACCTTCATCTTTCGAAAACCCAACGTACTCGGTATAGTCCTAGTGAAGGAGTATTGTAACAACACTCATATATTGGACAACTATCGTCTCAAAATCCATAATATTTCTTTACTTTGTTTCTACATGTTTCGATAGTACATTTAAGTCTAGCTAGAATTTTCATATTGTATGATCCTACTATAAATTAGATCAGCATTTGCTTGAGTTACTTGCTATATAGGTTTTTAAAAGAGATTCTTAACTGTCATGCTCAGGCTTTAGTAAGAAAAGCCGACCCAGATGTTATAGATATGCTTCCGAGATCTGTATCTATAGTGGTTGGTGATGTCGGTGAACCTTCAACACTTCAAGCTGCCGTCCAAGGTTGCAACAAAGTTATCTACTGTGCAACTGCACGCTCTGCTATTACCGGGGATTTAAACAGAGTTGACTACCAAGGAGTCTACAATGTCACTAAAGCATTTCAGGTACTTTATTTCCTGAAATACCAAAGCACACTCTTCTCTCACGTTAATAATAGCTTTTCTTCGTTATGTATTAATAGCGATAGCAGAAGAATTTAGATAATTGTATCTTTATAAATTTACAGGATTATAACAATCAGCTAGCACAGTTAAGAGCTGGTAAGAGCAGCAAAAGCAAACTCTTGCTTGCTAAGTTTAAATCTCCTGAATCATTGGAAGGTTGGGAAGTTCGCATGGGAACCTACTTTCAGGATGTGGTTGCTGCCAAATATGATGGAGGAATGGATGCAAAATTTGAATTTACGGAGACTGGTGAGGCTGTCTTCTCAGGTACTGCTATTGACCCTATACCTCTTATTCTTCTTTTTATGAAATTAATTTCCTCCCTAATGTTCTATTTAATGAGAATAATGTTCAACAGGAAAAAAAAACAAAAATACAATCACGCACATTTGGTTTTTTATCATATGTTGAATGGCAGAATATTTATATAGTATCTTCTCTAAATTTTTTTTTCTCTGCAGGTTATGTATTTACTAGAGGTGGTTATGTCGAACTTTCAAAACGTTTCTCTCTTCCCTTAGGCTCCACACTTGATAGGTAGAATATGCTTTCTCTAGTGTTCTCTATATTCTTTTGATTTTATATTGATTATTTCACATCGACACAATTTACATTTCTGCTAATAAGTGTAATATCATATTGACAGATATGATGGTTTGCTTTTATCTGTTGGTGGAAATGGGAAGCCATATATATTGATTCTTGAGGCTGGCCCACTAGCTGATACTTCCCAAAGTAAATTGTATTTTGCCCGAATAAACACAAAAGTTGGCTTCTGCAGGGTGAAGACAAGCTTAACTTTTCCAACTCTTAGATTGTTTTTCTATTAAATATTACATTGTTTAGACATCAGAAATTTAATGTTCATTATTAATGAACTAGCAGGTGAGAGTACCATTTTCATCTTTTCGTCCAGTGAAACCGGATGACCCTCCACTGGACCCTTTCCTTGTGCATACATTGACAATCCGCTTTGAACCAAGACGACAGGTCAATTCCTTATTTGAAATTCTTCTAGAGCTCAATGTTATCAAGTTTTCTTGAATTTGTCTAATTCAGTTGTGCTATTGCTCATGCAGAGACCTGCCGAAGCACCTGCAGCAAATAAGCAGGACCCCCGAAGCTTCAAACTGATAATGGAGTACATAAAAGCTCTACCTGTGAGTTTCACTTCAATCAAATATGTTATACTATAATGGTTAAGAAAATAGGATATTCTTGTGTGTGTATATATATATGTGAAGATTGGTTGTAGCATATCTATGAACTCAGAAATTGAAAACCAATGTAGTTATAGGATTCTTTGTCTTCTTCAAGACATTTTGCAACTCTAAACAAACAACAGGGGAGGGTGACGATATATATGCTATTACGATCTGATAGTTCTGTAGTATACGTATATCATCTGGTAGTTCTCTAATCCATTCAGGCATTTTTAGAAAAGGAAAGTATTTTCTAACAAAATGATCTAGCGCTACAAGTTTATTCTGCTCATTTTTAGTGTTCTTGATTTTTTTTTTACCAAAATATGATAAATTTGTTGACAGATTAGAATACATAACTCTTTGCCTTCTAGAAGTGATAAACACTTATTTACCGTCAGGCTGATTGGTGTTTGCTCTTGCGCTTGTGCAGACTGGCGTTGAAACTGATTTCATATTGGTTTCATGCACAGGATCTGGAATTGAATCAAACCGAAGGGATCAAGTCCTCAAAGCCAAAAGGGTTAGTCTTGAACTCAGTAATCTGCTATGCTCAACCATTTGTACTTGACAAGTTTCTAAATTTTCCCTTTTCAGGCTGGCGAGGAGGCATTAAGAAGATCAGGCCTTGGATACACAATTATTCGGCCTGGTCCTTTGCAGGTATAACATCGATATCATATAGTACTTGTCAGTCACAGAGTCACTAACTTTTCGGGTTTCTTGTTACTGCAAAATCCTAGCATATTGGATCCCATTTTATTTCTAAAGGGGGGTCAGTTCATAAATATGTAAGAACGGTAACTACAATTTGTATGCTTTCAAGCAAATACCTAATGAGATGTGAATCTTGCTTTCCAGGAAGAGCCTGGTGGGCAACGTGCACTGATCTTTGATCAAGGGAATAGGATCTCTCAGGTGAGACCAATGTCAATGCAGATAGAACTTGATTTGAACATTACTAACTGGTTCCCTTAATCTTTGTGGTACAGAGTATCAGTTGTGCTGATGTAGCAGATATATGTGTCAAGGCGTTGCATGATTCGACGGCAAGAAACAAAAGTTTTGATGTGAGACTAATCTATTCTCTTTTCCATTATTTATTAGATTGTTCTCTTTTTGAGTCACTTACAGGCCACAATATTATTTGCATCCAGGTGTGCTATGAGTATGTTGCAGAGCAAGGAAATGAGCTTTACGAGCTGGTAACCATCGATCATAAATACTTAAACATAATTTAGCTTACGATTCAAGAGTTCCCTTTTTTCCCCCAACTTTTAACTATTTGTGCAGGTGGCACATTTGCCTGACAAAGCAAACAATTACCTGACTCCAGCATTGTCTGTCCTAGAGAAAAATACATGATTTTGGGACATTCCTGTTAAGTCTTAATATCGGTTTCCCTTGTAAAGCTACACAAGTTTTTTTGTCCGACAGATCATAAATTGCAGCTGTAAATCATCACTTCGATGTAAATGTATATCAACAAGGATCTACTGATGATAGAATAACATGATTTTTTTTTCCCCTTTTACTGCTTAACGTGTATCGAATTCATCTATTGCCTCTTTTAGTTTGATGTTTTTTTTGTTCTTTGATCACGTGACTACTAATAAATTTCTATTTTCTACAAACTTTTTAACAATAGAAGAAAACATTGCAAAAGGGAATTAGTGAATAACATAAACAAGTTGCACAGAAATACTATTCTCATATCCCATCGCGCACACTGATCGTATGCACCGATCAAGTACATTATAATTTATTCTCGCCCAACAAAGTAACAAAAATAGATCTAGTAAAAACTGACCCGGCCCGACTTGTAATGTTGGGCGGTTCGGGTCAAATGTTTATTCTTAAAATACATAATGAACATATCTTTTTAATTTATAATATTTATTTTAGTATCAATAATATTTATTATACGTGTATTTTACTTATTTTGATATCTATTTCTATAGCAAACATATATTTTTCGAAATTTTGTTACAATATATATATATATATATATATATATATATATATATATATCTATTCCCTATATTATATTTTATTCTATATCTATTTATATAGCAACCATTTAGGGATGGTAGCGGGTAGGGTATAATTTTTTGTGCTACCCGTACCCTATCTTATTAAAAATTTAACTGTCCATTTAATACCCGAACCCTATAAATACCCGACTTAAATATCTATCCTATTAAATTTTAACATATATATATATATATATATATATTGTTGCCCGATTAATATTCGGGTACCCGACCCTATAATACCCTAATAATAATCAAATTTCGGGTAAGATAAAACGGGTACCCGTAAACCCGAATAATATATTAAAAAAATATAGTAAATAAATAAAATATATATATTTATATACATATATATAATCGGATTCGGGTAGTGGGTATCCATCCTATGCTACCTGAACCCGACTCGGATAACATATGTACTACCTATACCCTACCCAAACCCAAATAACAACTATCCGTTTCCCTTTAAACGGGTTCGGGTAGAGCGGGTACCCGCTAAATTGGTACCCAATTACCATCCCTACACCCATCTATTTTTCTTATATTACCTTAGAAAACTTATCAATTTGAGTTAAAAAATTCTAATAATAATAATGTGGCTGTAGTTTAGTGGTTAGAATTCCACGTTGTGGCCGTGGAGACCTGGGCTCGAATCCCAGCAGCCACATGTTTATCCAATTTTTAAATTTAAAGAGCAAACCACAAGCTACATTTGTGCTAAGACAATGAATCAAAATGACTAACAAGATGTCCAACGATTATGCTCCGAGGAAAGTCTCAATACAACAACTCGGATTTTCACCTATGGCAAGCTTAAATGCACCTCTTAGACCTTAGTTCTATCTTTTTTTAACTCCTCATTTATTTATTCACATCTCATTATATAAAAAAACCCACAACAATTTAGGTGAAATATTTATTTATGTTTAAATAGAATTTTGAATGAAATTTTAGACTACAACTAACAAATGAAAAGAAAATGGGCAAGGTTATTTAAATAAAAACAATAATATAAAAAGCAGCAGCCACATATTTGTCCAATTTTTAAATTTAAAAAGCAAACCACAAGCTACATTTGTGCTAAGGCAATGAATCAAAATGTCTAACAAGATGTCCAATATGTGATTTAGCTCTTTAATTGAGGTTTAAGGAAGGTATATTTGGTAGGAATGGCAATTAGGTAAAAGGATGTCTAATCAACCTTTATTATGCTCTGCAAAAGGAAAGTCTCAATACAACAACTCGGATTTTCACCTATGGCAAGTGTAATGCCCAAATCCAAGTGGACCGGGCCAAGGAGAAAATTGGATTGGGCAGCAGCCCAAATCCATACTAACGAAGCGGACATGGCCCAAATCCATTCGCTCCGCCCTGACTTCGTCGAACGCGTAGAAGCAAAGGAGCTCAGCGCTATCTGTGGCGAGGTCAAAGGCGACATCGACGACTGGATCTGTGGCCTCCTCTCCGACAGGGATGATGGGGACGTGATCTGCGGGGTATGTTGGCAGTGCGGATGGGGGCAAAACATTCGGACAAGGTAGGCAACAGCTTCGTTGACGGCGGAACGCGGACAAGATTTGCGCAGCGCTATCTGTGGCGAGGTCAAAGGCGACATCGACGACTGGATCTGTGGCCTCCTCTCCGACAGGGATGATGGGGACGTGATCTGCGGGGTATGTTGGCAGTGCGGATGGGGGCAAAACACTCGGACAAGGTAGGCAACAGCTTCGTTGACGGCGGAACGCGGACAAGATTTGCGAACAGCCCAAATGGAAAGGACCGACGCATGACAGCTGACAAATAGCCCCTTTCCAAACTCGGCGTCGTCTCCTCCGTCCATAAAATGTCGGGCGGGCAACTCGACGAGGCAGGGATCTCCGTCCAGAAGAAGAATGAGGGAGGTTCCGAGAAAAGAGAGCTTCCAGTGGCGATGACGAGCGTCGCCCCATTCAAGTGTGAATGACGAGAGTGAGGATCTGAGAGAGTAATCTGCATAGGGTTTTATGTAACCAGGGTTTGAGAGAAAAAATCCAGTGAAAATTTCCTTAACCTTCGATCGGATTTCTGGCGTCTTCTATTTAGGATTTTTGAGTTTCTACTGTGTTCCATAGGATTTCTGAGTTTCTCCTGTGTTCCACCACATTCAGCGACGAGATCCAGCAATGTAGCTTCCGGCGGTGACTAGGGCTGAGGACGAGGCGCAAGAGTCCTTCCCTGTCGCATGCCCGAACTCCACCCTTCCTTCTCTAGCGACAAGCAACGAATGCAAGCGGCGTTCGTGCGCATTGACAGCGCTGACTCGATGCGGTGAAGACGAACACGCATGGCGTTCGAAAGGAGGTGAGTCAACAGCGTGAATCGGTCAAAATCAAATTGAAATCCAATTTTGGCACACATTTGGACGAGAAAGCGAGAAAGGCGCTGACCTGAACTGGTAAATTAAATTGGGCGTGACAGCAAAGCTTAAATGCACCTTTTAGTTCTATCTTTTTAACTCTTCCGATCTTCTCATTTATTTATTCACATCACATTTTATGTTTTATTGATTTCAATTTCTGTGAAATCTAAATATTCTAAAAATTATATAAAAAACCTACAACTAACAAATGAATTTTGAATAAAATTTTAGACTACAACTAACAAATGAAAAGAAAATGAGCAAGGTTATTTAAATAAAAACAATAGTATAAAAAGCAGAAAAGGAGGAAGAAGAGAACAAAATGCGAACACAATGGCCAAAATGCTGAACTTGCTCAATGATCGTTTATTACTATTATCATGCCAAAATACCATTATCACCATCCCATTGGTTGCCTATGACCTGTACACTTTTGTTGATTTGCACTTGCCAATTACTGAAATTCACTTATTGGATATCACATATATTGCTCTTTCACTCGTCACTTTCAACACTTTCATGCCACCCTGATCTATTGCCAAGTTTGGTAATCACATATATTGATTATCTAAACTAGTTTGGGGCAGCTGGAGCAGCAGGTTGAATCAGAGCAAGTTGAAAAAATTTTAAGCTATTTAGATAAAACAGCTTATAGCTTTTGCTAGTTAACAGTTTATAAGTGTAGTATTGTATTGTTAAGTAGAAGTTTATATATGAATTAAAAATATAAATATATTCATAATGAAAATAAAGTTTTTGACTAATCAAATTTATCTGATTACATACAAAAAAAAAATAATTTCATACATATTGAAAAATATTTTTACTATACATTTCTAGTCGTTAAACTCAAGACAACCTGATTGCGAAGTATGTTAATATTTGTATTGGATGTTCTAAAGCATAAAAAAGAACAGGGATAAACAATAGATAGATCTTCTAAAATATAATTGGATCTAAATGACTACACTCAAATTTATTTTAAAAATAATAATTAGATATAAATGACGACACCCAAATTCATCAAATTAAAATTGGAGCCAAATTACTACACTCAATTTCATCAAATAATGAAATGACTGAAATGGGGAAGGAGATTATTAGAAGAAGAATAAAATTGGTGCTGCTCCCTTCCTCATTATGGTGCATAGGAGTGGGCATTCATATTGGTAAACTTGGTAATTACCGATTTACCGATTTGTTAGGTAAATTAAGTTCGATTAAATTGGTATCGGTAATTTTTTTTATAAATCGGCTATCGATTATCGGTTTCGGTATTAGTTAGTTTTTTTCGGTTCAGTAAAAAATTGATTTTTCCGATTAAAATTAATATATTTGATTTTACCCGTAAACTTATTTACAGTTTACTCGTTTACCCAACTAGTAACTACCCGTTTACCCAATACCCTACCCACTACTGCTAGTGCTACTCTAGTTACAGTCTTACGAAGAATCGACGACCCAATATCATCGATCGATCCTTCGACCTTTGAGGCTTCTGCCTTCTGGTTCTAGTGAGTGGCGACTTAGCTATGACTACTAGCGAGTTGGCAACAACGAGCAACAAAGTGAGCGGTGTCTAGCAAATCCCAAGCTTCTTCGAGTCTTCAACCGGTGACAAGGCAAGCGGCGAGTAGCGGGCAAACAGCCGAACACTAAAATTGAAGCAACAAACGGCCTGTTACGCCCCAGAGCACCACCCGGGACCCACGCCGAGAATCCCGGATCTCGGGGCGCAACAACACTGTACCTGTCAAATCAACATGACAACAGAGAAGTACAGAACAGAATAAAATAACGTACCAAAGGCCAACCCGGCCTCAAAATATCCAGATACAATATCACTGACACAAGACTGACGCAGCGGTCAATATAAACAACAGATGTCACGACCGGCGCAGCGATCGACAAACCAAACAGATAACAACATCGGCGCAGCGGTCAACAAGTCCAACATCTACATAATATAACATAACAACTGACACACTGATAAGATGCAACACAAACCCCCCAGACTGGTGGTCACCAAGCTATCTATCTAGTTTGCTCCGGATGGAGCCGCATCAGAACCTGGAGGCAAGACAAAGGGGGTTAGCCGGAGGCTAAGTAGAGATATAACAAATCGTATGGTGCATGATCGGAATATCAGAGTTTACCAGAAATCCACCGTAACTCTACATGTCCCGTATAACGTATAATCAGACTAAAATATTCATCAATATAACGTCATCATACACAAGTAAAACTGAGAGCTGATACAGCAATGGTCCGAGACCCGCAACTCTATAAATAGAGTGGTCCCTACTGATGGCTCCCCGAACAGTAGAGACGACTGTCCGTCAATAGCTCACTAGTGTAGCGTCCTACACTCAGTACAACTCATCTCATCGGGGTGTCATATCCGAGACCTCAAGCCCATACACAGGACTCTCTTGGTCTATCTCTGGCATAGTGAGACGATCACACAGCGTCTCTAGAATATAACAGGCACTAACTGAGGTATACTGACATGTCTATTTCTAGACATTCAGCCCTCAATGTATGTATAAGTATACATGACACATACCATCTACCAACTACCAATAAACATGCAATAACAAAGTACTCATACCATGTTTCATGCAACAGGTTATGTCAACAGGAATATAACTCAGAGCAGAATGGAAATCGGATAATAATCAACAGTAATAACAGCGATAAGAAGGTGCCGCTAATTAACATGCGATTGGCATCGTAATAAAGAAAGGAGGTAGAATCTCTACCTCAAACAGCAGATGTACAGGAAACAGAGATCCAACCAGATAAGCATGAGATCAGGTAACAAGTCCTAACAGGTTAAAGCATGGTATAAGCTATGGTATTCCATTTAATTCATTTTAATCATAATTTTCACTTATCACACTAAACTGGGTTCATTAGGTTAAACAGATCAAATTAAGTTCTTAACCAAGTTCGACAGATGTACAAGTCTAGGTTTGATCACAGGCGTTCGTATACGTACGGAGAGGGTTCGGGTACTAACCTAGTTCGCAGCCACGTGCGAACGCAAATCATCGCGAGGAAGCCGGAATACGCAAGAACCAACCACGCGTGCATAAACCAAGGTGACAGCCCGAACTTCGAGGTTCGCCAGAACAGTAGCGCCGCCGCTACAATATCGCCGGAACAGTGTTTCCGCACTCAGATCTTGCCGGAAATAGAGGGGAAAGTTCGCCACGCAACACAGTGTTGGGGTATGCCCTTAAGGCTAATGTTTGAGGCCTTGGGATTCTTTCAGTATCATGTATAAACTCTTATGTTTATATAGGCAATGGTTGTTATTCAGTTTGTTACATTGTCTGCTGCAATAAGTGTGCTTCTGAATAATGTCTCAAAGCTGTTCAGCTAGGCTGACATGCTATATGTCCTTAGTCGAGATATCTTGGTGAACATGAGATAGCCTTGATATGATTGAGACTAATATGTGTTCTAATCTTATAGGATGCTTCGAGCATGGAATAAGATGTAGACTCATGGGTACATTGGATGTACTGGACAGACCCTACTAGGATATTCAATTGCTTGTCACAATATGAATAATCCTTGATTGCAACAAGTGGCACATTTCCTCTGACTTGAGATCACTTGTGTTTCTAAATGATGATTGTCATTGTTTTGAGGTAGTTCAATATCATTTGAAACATAATGGTTATAGACTATCTTGGATAATGATCATGAGTCAGGTTAGGATACTAGTGATAGATATAGGATTGCCGTCTCCTTGTTTAAGGAGTGTGATGTTCTAAAGGGGCCCCCCCTGGATGAGATGATTGAGAAAGTGTATGGCCATACCCAGGTGACTATGTTCATCTGATCTAATCATGCTCATCATATTGGAGCTACAGGCTTGACACGCTTGTCCAATAAGAACATCCAGTGGCAAAGGAAATATGTATGCCTAGTGAAGTGGATTCACACTTGTGCTATGGTTTGGGTGTAGTCTTGGAAGACTCTTTCCTTTATATCGGGAGACAGTGATGTGTTGCTAGATACCCCTCACTGATCGTGATAACGTAAGTTATCGTTACCGACATTTAAAGGAAACCCTCAGGGTCGCACAATTTGATGATATGGTTTACTTAAGTCAGATCGTGTGGACTGAATTGTTCAGGGTTCAGTTTAAAGGGATTAATCTCTGATTGTGAGTGAGATCTGGTCTGATCATGTTTGATTGATTAGGGCTTGAGATCGGTAAGCTTCGATCGAGAGAGTTGATGCTAGATCGGTGAGATCAAGAGCATCAAGAGATGAACGGTTAGATCTTGAACCATTTGGTTCAATAAGATCTAGACCATGGCTTGGGCTGTTTTGATTTGGTTTATGAACCAAATTCAATTGGGACGGTTTGGCTTGAACCGGTTCACATAGGTGAACGCTTGGTTCAATGTTTGTAAGCGTTTTGGTTGGTTTTAAGATCGTGGGCGCGTGGCTTCATGATATTCTATTTTTGGAATGTCATCAATGCCACTTCCTCTTAACGCCAAAACGCCAAAGACGTTCCCCTCTTCTCGTGTGGCCGGTTTGCACTCTCGTGGATGTGTGTTGACGAGAAGAGAAGAGAAGATTTCGGCCAAGGAGAGATTTGCTCTCGCATCTCAATCTTCCTCCACACGAAGGACCTCTTGAAGCTTTGCTAGCACAAAGACGACAAGGAGAAGCCATTCCTCATCTTGTGTGCGTCATCTTTGGAGAAGATCCCTTTCGATCTTTGCTTCCAAGGCACCATCCAAAGGATGGCGATGGTATGATCTTTCATTCATCTTTGCAATTTTTCAGCAATATGTTTATTAAATGATCCTAAGGAAACCCTAGCTTCCGCTATGAGATTCTTGATATGCGCCCCCTTAGGGTTTCCCCCTTCTTCCTGGTAGGGACTCTTCAATTGGTATCAGAGCCGATTTCTGAATGATTCATATGATTGCTTCATATCTTTGTGATCCATGTTTGTGTAGATCTAAATTACATGCGATATTTCATGATAGATCATCATGCGAAACTACATGCTAGTATGTTTATGTTTGCGCATGTATATTGCATGGTGGCGCTTGGATGTTGTTTTTATCAAAACTTATCTTATCTTGCGCGCATCCTCATTAGATCTAAAGTGCGCCTACTATAAACCCTTAGACGGGTTGATGGGGTTGATATCATCCTCTAGATAAGATCCAAATAGTCTGATCAGACCATCTGACAGCCTAGATGGGTCGACCAGATGGCACCTGTGCGCAAGCACGAGGTGGCTATAGGTCGACTGCAGACAGGCGTGTAGCGAGGTCTGGTTGAGACAACCAGTGAACACTCTTGAGTTAGGCCCGGGGTCACACCCGCTTGCCAGAGCTCATGATGGTTGTTCAGCCCTTGGCGCATGCATAGTTGACCATTAGGTCAACTCAAGTCAGTTAGGACTTGGTGCATGCAAGGGCAGTGGATCTAACTAGACATGATGAGTGGATCCCTATCAATGGACCGTTGTAAGGTTGTAGGGCCCATAAGAAAATTAAAATGATGCCAATGGGTTTTCGAAAATTTTTATTTTCTTATTATTGGATCACATAATGATTGCATACCATGATGAGTGTCTATTTCATCTTATGTGGGTTGCCCTTTTAATGTGTGCTGTGCTGGGGCCTGCGAGCCTGGATTAAAATTGTAAATTAATTTTTATTGTGATCTGCGCATCACTTTTTAATTAATTTATAAAATATAATTGACCTGCGAGTCAATCTTGTCAAGATAGATTAAATTGTAATTTAATCAGACAAGAGCACATTGCACACTTGGCAAAGGCGCATGCAGCAGAGGCTTGACCAGGTGGGAGGTCTAGGGTTCGACCCTAGGACAGGCGCATTTACCTGGTGGGCGCACCTGAGCTGCACTGGGCTCTATGGCCCTGGGCTGGGCCAGACAGATGCAAAAGACCCAAGAAGAGCTCAAGTGAAGACTTAAGTTAACTTAAGGTCTTACCTAGGCTTAATGGGCGTTTACCACATAAGATCATCATGCTTTCTTTTATTATTTAAATAATTAGACTTGCATGATTTATTTATCTTCTGCTATCACCATAGGGTTTGCATGATAGTTAAGAAGATAAAAGACCGTTAAAATCCAACGCTAAAATATCAAGCTCGATAGCCTTCTGACGCGAAACCTCACTGTTCTGACTATCGTTGGAGCCGTGTTGTACCCACTCAGTGGGCACGTCCATCTATCTTCAGACGGTGTGTGATTTCACCTGCGTGTTACAGGGAAGGGATTTATCGCTTCTCGTTGCTCAGCATAGCACGTGGTGGTCCAAGGTGTAGGTCAGGTCAGCTTGACCATGTAGGCTACATATGGGGCATATGTTAGCTATATGGAGGCAGCCATCTGTGGGATCAGAGACTGTATTGTACCAACTCAGTTGGCACAGTCTGCTGGATTGCCCAGATGAAGGGGAATCGCACGGGTTGGCGATTGGCAGGGACTGCCTACCAGAAATTAGTGCTTGTATTCTCTGTGCATCTTATCTCGCCTGAGCGGGACGCGGAGACCAAGTATGAAATCTGGATCCCATCTCACTAAAAGAGTGTTACTCTTTCGGGCTGTTTTGCTGGATTTTTCAGCCAGATAAAATAGTGAGAAAAGAATCATTCTTAAGTCCTGGATTGATTCTAACATTGATACTGACCTTGCTGTTCTTGCATTGTTGTAGATTCCTGCAGCAACGAACACCATGAGCTTCAATGTGCGATCCCTACTGGAAAGGGAGAAGTTTGCTGGGCCAAACTTCTCAGACTGGTACGGACACCTTAAGATCGTTCTTAAGGCTGAGAGGAAACTGTATGTCCTCGAGACGGCTATACCGCCTCAACCCGCTCCGAACGCCGCAAGGGCGTTTCGAGATGCCTATGAAAAGCATGTCAATGATAGCATTGATGTCGCTTGCCTGATGCTAGCGTCTATGACGCCACAGCTGCAGCGTCAGCATGAGGATATGTCTGCTATAGAAATTATAGCAAACCTCAAGATGCTGTATGCTGCACAGGCGAGGACTGAACGCTATAATTTGACCAAGCTTTTCTTTCAGAGCAAACTGGCTGAAGGGAGTCCAGTGGGAGCTCATGTGCTCAAGATGATTGGGCACAAAGAGGCTCTAGAGAAACTGGGGCATACCATCAATCAGGAGCTTGCTGTAGACATTATTCTGCAGTCTCTCCCGACCTCTTTCGATCCGTTCATTATTAATTTTAATATGAACAAGATCGACTGTACACCGGCAGAGTTGCTGAATATGCTCTTGACTACAGAGGAGACTCTAAAGGGAAAGCCTTCAACCTCGGTCAAAGGAATACAGATGTTTCCACTGTGGCCAGCTGGGTCACTGGAAAAAGGACTGTAAAGCGCTCCAAGGAGACAAGAGGGGAAGCTTTGCTTCTAGCTCAGGTATATACGTGACGGAAGTCATGGTTTCATCTTCTTCTATTTCATGGGTGTTGGACACTGCATGTGGAGTTCACATTTGTTCAAATGTACAGGAACTCAAGAGAAGAAGACAGGTGGGACAGCATGAGGTCGACCTACGAGTTGGAAACGGGGCACGGGTTGCTGCTGTTGCTGTAGGAGAATATTTCATCTCATTACCATCTGGATTTGTATTAGAACTAAACAATTGTTACTTTGTACCAAGCATTACTAAAAATATTATCTCCATTCCTGCTCTTGTCAGGAAGGGATTTTCCTTTGAATGCAAGATTTCAAAGTGTTATATTTCTCTTAATAATATTGTTTATGCTACTGGGTCAATTAACAATGGGTTATTCATGTTGGACATGGAATGTTCTATACAAAATATTGATAATAAGAAAGCCAAGTATGCTGATGACAGCACCTTGCTATGGCATAGTCGTTTAGGCCATATTAACAAAAAGCGCATTAAGCGGTTGCATGACCATGGACTGCTGGGATCATTCTCCTATGAGGAGATTGATACATGCAAAGCTTGTTTATTGGGCAAAATGACGAAGTCTCCTTTTCCTAACAAAGGTCAAAGGGCTTCAGGTTTACTTGACCTTATACACAGTGATGTGTGTGGGCCATTTAGTAAACATGCCAGAGGTGGCTATTCATACTTCATTACCTTTACTGATGATTTCAGTAGATATGGGTATGTCTATCTAAGGAGACATAAAAGTGAATCTTTTGACAAGTTCAAAGAGTTCAAAAATGAAGTACAGAATCAGCTAGGCCGAAATATCAAGGCACTTCGTTCTGATCGAGGTGGTGAATACCTAAGTCGAGAGTTTACTGACTATCTGAAGGAGTGTGGGATTATCTCACAGCTCACTCCACCAGGAACACCTCAATGGAATGGTGTGTCCGAGAGGAGGAACAGAACCTTACTTGACATGGTTCGGTCAATGATGAGTCAGGCTACTCTACCTTACTCCTTTTGGGGATTTGCGCTAGAAACAGCTGCAAAGATACTAAATCGAGTGCCATCCAAGGCAGTTTCAAAGACTCCATATGAGTTATGGTATGGGAAACAGCCAAGCTTGACATTTATTAGGATCTGGGGTTGTGAGGCTTATGTCAAAAAGCTCGCCTCTGGGAAACTGGAGAGCAGATCTGAGAAATGCATCTTTGTCGGATACCCTAAGGAAACTAAGGGTTATTATTTCTACGATCCCAAAGAGAACAAAGTATTTGTTGCTCGGACGGCTATTTTTCTTGAGAAGGAGTTTCTTCTGCAAGAAGCCAGTGGAAGAGAAATAAAGCTGGATGAGAATCCAGAAGAAGGACAAAGTAGTCAAGCGCAATTGGATGAGCCTGAGCCGGTAGAACAGGTTATTGAACAACCTGAGGCTCAGATATCACGGGAACCACGAAGATCGGGAAGGATCCGTCGACAGCCTGAGCGCTATAACGGAGTCTACATCATTGATCATGATGAACCCCTTACTTATGCGGATGCGGTCAGTGGACCGGAGTCAGCTAGATGGCTTGAAGCTATGCGAGCCGAGATGGACTCCATGTCAGATAACCAAGTCTGGGATTTGGTTGATCCGCCTCCGGGAGTAATCCCTATAGGCTGTAAATGGATCTTCAAGAAGAAGATTGACATGGATGGTAACGTAGTTACCTATAAAGGCAGGCTAGTTGCGAAAGGTTTCAAACAAATCTACGGGATAGATTATGATGAAACTTTCTCTCCTGTAGCCATGTTCAAGTCTATTCGGATTATTCTCGCGATAGCAGCATATTACGATTATGAGATCTGGCAGATGGATGTGAAGACGGCTTTCCTTAATGGAAAACTGGATGAGGATGTGTATATGACACAACCTGAAGGTTTCACTAATCCATCAGATCGTCATAAAATATGCAAATTAAAGAAGTCCATTTATGGACTTAAGCAAGCATCGAGAAGCTGGAATATTCGTTTTGATGAATCAATATGTAAATTTGGTTTCATCAAGAACGAAGATGACCCGTGTGTATATAAGAGGTTTAGTGGGAGCGTGATTACTTTCCTAGTCCTCTACGTCGATGATATCTTAATCATTGGAAACGATATTCCTGAACTGCATGCTGTTAAAGCATGGTTAAGAAAATGTTTCCAGATGAAAGATCTAGGAGAAGCAGCCTATGTATTAGGTGTGAAGATCTACAGAGATAGATCTAAGAGGCTTCTCGGGCTGTGCCAGAGTACCTACATCGATAAAGTCCTAGAGAGATTTCATTTAGAGAATTCTAAAAGAGGATATCTTCCAGTCAGACATGGTCTGAATCTTTCAAAGAGTCAGTGTCCACAAACACAGACTGAGAAAGATGAAATGGACAATACGCCTTATGCTTCGGCTATTGGGTCCATTATGTATGCGATGTTGTGTACTCGCCCAGACTTCGCTTACGGGTTAAGCGTGACCAGTCGATTCCAAAGTAATCCAGGTCAGGCGCACTGGATTGCAGTCAAGAACATTTTAAAATATCTGCGGAGGACCAAAGATATGTTCTTGATATATGGTGGTCAGGAAGAACTCAGTATAGAAGGATATACTGACGCTTCGTTCCAATCGGACCAGGATAATTTCCGATCGCAATCAGGCTATGTTTTTAGCTTGAATGGAGGAGCAGTGGTGTGGAAAAGTTTCAAATAATCTATTGTTGCTGATTCCACAACAGAAGCCGAGTATGTTGCAGCCTCGGAAGCATCCAAGGAGGCAGTGTGGATTCGTAAGTTCATTAAGGAACTTGGTGTTGTTCCTTCGAGTGCAGATCCTTTGGTTATCTTCTGTGATAACACTGGACCAATCGCACAGGCAAAGGAACCACGGTCGCACCAGAAGTCCAAGCACATACAGAGAAGGTTTCACTTGATCCGGGAGATCATTGATCGAGGCGAGATCAAAGTCTGCAAGGTTCATACAGATGACAATCTGGCTGACCCGCTTACCAAACCTCTGGCGCAGCAGAAGCATGAGAAGCACTGTAATAATATGGGTTTGAGATTTCTCAACCATTAGATTAAGTGCAAGTGGGAGATTGTTGGGGTATGCCCTTAAGGCTAATGTTTGAGGCCTTGGGATTCTTTCAGTATCATGTATAAACTCTTATGTTTATATAGGCAATGGTTGTTATTCAGTTTGTTACATTGTCTGCTACAATAAGTGTGCTTCTGAATAATGTCTCAAAGCTGTTCAGCTAGGCTGACATGCTATATGTCCTTAGTCGAGATATCTTGGTGAACATGAGACAGCCTTGATATGATTGAGACTAATATGTGTTCTAATCTTATAGGATGCTTCGAGCATGGAATAAGATGTAGACTCATGGGTACATTGGATGTACTGGACAGACCCTACTAGGATATTCAATTGCTTGTCACAATATGAATAATCCTTGATTGCAACAAGTGGCACATTTCCTCTGACTTGAGATCACTTGTGTTTCTAAATGATGATTGTCATTGTTTTGAGGTAGTTCAATATCATTTGAAACATAATGGTTATAGACTATCTTGGATAATGATCATGAGTCAGGTTAGGACACTAGTGATAGATATAGGATTGCCGTCTCCTTGTTTAAGGAGTGTGATGTTCTAAAGGGGCCCCCCTGGATGAGATGATTGAGAAAGTGTATGGCCATACCCAGGTGACTATGTTCATCTGATCTAATCATGCTCATCATATTGGAGCTACAGGCTTGACACGCTTGTCCAATAAGAACATCCAGTGGCAAAGGAAATATGTATGCCTAGTGAAGTGGATTCACACTTGTGCTATGGTTTGGGTGTAGTCTTGGAAGACTCTTTTCTTTATATCGGGAGACAGTGATGTGTTGCTAGATACCCCTCACTGATCGTGATAACGTAAGTTATCGTTACCGACATTTAAAGGAAACCCTCAGGGTCGCACAATTTGATGATATGGCTTACTTAAGTCAGATCGTGTGGACTGAATTGTTCAGGGTTCAGTTTAAAGGGATTAATCTCTGATTGTGAGTGAGATCTGGTCTGATCATGTTTGATTGATTAGGGCTTGAGATCGGTAAGCTTCGATCGAGAGAGTTGATGCTAGATCGGTGAGATCAAGAGCATCAAGAGATGAACGGTTAGATCTTGAACCATTTGGTTCAATAAGATCTAGACCATGGCTTGGGCTGTTTTGATTTGGTTTATGAACCAAATTCAATTGGGACGGTTTGGCTTGAACCGGTTCACATAGGTGAACGCTTGGTTCAATGTTTGTAAGCGTTTTGGTTGGTTTTAAGATCGTGGGCGCATGGCTTCATGATATTCTATTTTTGGAATGTCATCAATGCCACTTCCTCTTAACGCCAAAACGCCAAAGACGTTCCCCTCTTCTCGTGTGGCCGGTTTGCACTCTCGTGGATGTGTGTTGACGAGAAGAGAAGAGAAGATTTCGGCCAAGGAGAGATTTGCTCTCGCATCTCAATCTTCCTCCACACGAAGGACCTCTTGAAGCTTTGCTAGCACAAAGACGACAAGGAGAAGCCATTCCTCATCTTGTGTGCGTCATCTTTGGAGAAGATCCCTTTCGATCTTTGCTTCCAAGGCACCATCAAAAGGATGGCGATGGTATGATCTTTCATTCATCTTTGCAATTTTTCAGCAAGTTGATCATATGTTTATTCAAATGATCCTAAGGAAACCCTAGCTTCCGCTATGAGATTCTTGATATGCGCCCCCTTAGGGTTTCCCCCTTCTTCCTGGTAGGGACTCTTCACACAGAAGCTCACCGGAGTAATAAGAGTCGCCAGGAAGTGCCGTTCGAAGTGCCTACGTCCAAGCCCTAGTTTGTCGGACGCAATGGCAAGGCGGATGAGGATTCAGAGCAACAAGGTTAGAGCAGCTAGTCAGAGTCGGCGCTGGAAGAGAAGAAGAAAGGTCGCCGGCGCAAGGAGGGACAGAGCTGCCGCGTTCACAGCGCACGAAGCCGTGAGCGATGGAAAGGGGGGCGGCGTTTGATCCGCTCGTCGAAGGTCTCGAGCTCGCCACACGTTCACCGGATCACGCCGGAATAGCAGCCGGACGGAGGTGTAAATGCGTGAAGGAGAGAGGGGCGAGGCTGAAAGAAAAACGAGCGCCAGAGATCATTCGACGATGGAGGCATGCGCTGGGCGAGGGAGAAATAGAAAGGGAGAGAAGCACGCGCGATAGGGAGAGGTGGGCAGCGCATGGGTTTGACCACTGATTCATAGTGTCATCCCATCAATCTAGTCAGCCAATTGATTAAATATTATTTTATCTAAAGTTTTACCCTCTCGCTTGTCCGTATTCGGCACGGACGTAACACGGCCAAACCCTAAAACCTCTTCAAGACTTCTAGTAACGGAGGTTTAAGCGGTGAACCTTAAATTTTTTGGCCCTTCCCTTAGTTCCCCAAGTGGCTAAGTCTTCTTCGATTCTTTAGGGTTCATGAGTTAAGCATTTTTTTTTTTATGCTGAATTGCTATTTATTACTGAAAACTGCATTACTGGTTTATGTTGGAATTTTATTTCTAAATTCTACGATCATTGTCTTCCATGTTAAACTTGAATCAATGATGTGTAGCTGAAAAGACTTTTTTCCCACGGAAACAACTGTTGAATATCACTTTGCAATAATTTTCTTTAGGGCCTGTTTTATTGGGGGGCGAGAAAAAAAGAAAGAAGAGTAAAAAGGAAAGGAAGAAAAATAAGTGGAAAGAAAAATAGTGAGGTTGGCAGCAAAGAAAGGGAGAAACGTGTTTTCTCCCTCTTTTGGAGAAAACAAAAAAGGGGAGAAAAGTGGTCCCCTTTTCTTTTCCTCCAAATTAGTCTTTTTAACAAATCAAGAGAAAAGAAAATTTTCTTTCTATTTTTCTCTTCTTTCTCCCCAATAAAACAGACCCTTAGTGAGATATCAGCAAAGAAGAACTTCATTTTAATTTTCTGATCATAATTAGTCTATGTTTACTACATATTTGCTCCAGTCTAAGTATCTAACAATGTTACACCAAAATAATCATCCTTCACATTCTTTAAGTAAGAAACCTTGAGTTTTTGGAAATTCAGGTTGTTAGGGGAGTATCTAGCTCTCAGAATGTAGAGAAAGCTGGATTGTTGGAAGCGCAGGGAAGCCTGCAGAAATGTTGTTATGTTCAAATAGCTCATTTAGCTTGATCCTCGAAAGTGAATATTGTTATGTTCAAATAGCTCATTAGCTTGTTCCTGGAAAGTGAATGTTGTTATGTCAAGATTGCGGACTTTATAATATAACACAAAGAAGATTTTGATTGTATTTAAATTTTCATATATCGAGATGTAGGGTCTATTACTCTATAGTCTATACATCACAATTATTCCGTGGTAATTGGCAATGGCGAACTACAATCTTGAAAGCACACAGCCTGATAGCCACATTACTGTGAGCTTATAAATGTGAGATTGAATCAATACATAGTTTACACTTTAAGTGAGATTGCATCAATACAAATCAATACTATGCTCTATAGTAGACTTTATAGTGAAATTGAATCAATACAAATCACTATTCCCTATACTGAATGAGATGTCTGAAAATTTTTATTCAACAATTGGCAATTGGCAGCTTTATATATGTGAGTTTTTTATTCGATAATTTACCAAATTTACTGAACATTTTTCGGTAAATTCAGTTCAGTATATATTCAGCAATTTCCTTATTTGGTTCAGTAACAATTTTAAAATTTTTAGTAAATATTTAATCGGTAAATTCAGTGCAATATATTCGGTATCGGTTTTTACTGATTGCCCATCCCGAATGGTGCAAAAAGAAAACGCTGATTAGATGTAAATTGGAACAAAAAAATAAATTAGCTTAGTAGGAGAATAGGAAGAGAAGTTCAAGGGGATCTCTCTGATGGTGATCACTGAAGTCTCGTGGGATTCGGGAGCCAAACGCTCGTCTCTGCTCCCTAATCACAGTTTTGTGGAGAGGCTGGAGGCGGTTAGGAGGGAGAGGTTGACAGGAAGATGAATCTTGGTTGGAGAGGTTTGTGCAGGAGCTACCAAAGGGGTGGCCAATCGCTGACTTGAGGTAGGACTGCTAGGAGAGGCAGTTGCGTTCATCGATCTACAATGAGAGAGGAGAGCAGCACGACTAGAAAAAGAGAGGAGAGCGACAGCTGTCGAATGAGGCAGACCTTTCATGGCAACGAAGAGGTTCATGCAGGGGCCGCCGGAGGGGTGGGAGATCGCCGATCACAATCACATAGGGGGGTTGGAAGGAGAGGTGAGTGTTGCTGATATGCAACGAGAACGATGATCGAAGGACAGTCGTGTGCGAGAGAGCTGGCGTCGTGATTTGCTAGAGAAAACAGATAGAGAAACTAAAAAGTTGTGTCACCCCAGCTTCCCTTCTCAGTTACTGTCCCAAACACTCTGATTGACCAAAAGCAGTTGAGCACACCAGCAAAACCCATAAGCTGGTGTCCCAAACGCCTCCTATATGCACTTGCCTACACGCTAAGGTTCATTGCTTCCTGGGTTAACGCTCCACCCTTTTTAGGTTGTTGCTTGCCAATCTATCACTTGCTAGTTAGAGGATTTCTTTCATGACTATTTTTGATAAGAGGGGAGCAACTAAAAATTTCGGTACTAAAATTTTGTTAGTGACTGTAATTTCGATTCAAGAATTTCCAAGTCCAGTACCCAATATATAGTTTATTTATTTTATATTTTTATGTTTATAAATAATTAACTATAGATCTAATCATTTAATATTCTAATAATATAATCTCAGTTAGAACTGGCGCACTGGACTAGACTACCTAGCAATCTAACAGCTCGACACCCGTTGCAGCCCAACCTATTTGGCAGTGACTGTCATCTATTCCCCATCACTCGATCGTCTGGTCGATATTCCAGAAACTTGATACCAGTACTAAAATAAATTTCAAAACTTCAGTACCGATACTAATAAAAATTTTGAGATTTGATACCTGTACCAGAGTACACATTATCTAAGACTCTATATCATAGTTTAGTTGCCTTGATAATAATTGTAAATAAGAGAACGCGGTTGCGTAAATACCACATGACAACATGAGAAAAGGAAGTCGGAGAAAAAGCAAAAAAACAATAAAACATAGTGTATAAAAATGTAAATTTAAGAACATTTTTTGTTTTTTTCTTGGGCTTAATGAATTGAACAGATTAAAACATTAAGTACACAGCTCCAACAACCAAAATTAGATGTATTATTTTGTCAACTTACATTCATCTTTTGAAATTTAGTTTATTTCTATCCTTCTGAATTATTAATTCATCTAACATTACATCTCATTTATTTTTGTAAAAGTTTAAGTGACTTTAATACTGTTTACTTATATAGTTGCACGATGCATATTCTTTGCATTAATTAAATTTTCTGCTATTGCACCTATAATTTTTCTTGATACTTTACGTGAACAAAAAAGTTATTTATTCACCATTATTATAATAGATATTTTTGAATGCAGCAATCCCATTAAAAAAAATTTATTAACCTTTAATATTAACTTATAACCATTCAAAATGACAAATTGTAAACTGGACCTCCAAACTACATTAAATATGTCGATCACTAATTAACTACTAATCCTGATGATAGCATTGTGAGATGATGTAACTTGCTGATGACTAAATAGAGATTGAATCTTTAGGCTTGAAGACACCACAACAAACCAACTTCTATCTTAATGTTATACTTAGATGACGACCTCTAATGTTCACCTAATTCTCCCATTTGGAATTGTAGCTACTGAATTAATTGAAATCAATATCTTCCTAGATATGTGGTTGTTTTTTTTTAATGAATTATGGTTCCAAATATCAATCCATCCAAAAATTTCGTACCTGCTTCACAATTGGTTATTATTTTATATAAGACCGCAACATTAAGTACAGTTTTTTTTCTTTATTTGAATTTAAACATTAGTATTTTTTAATTGCCTCTTTTGTTTTATTTGAACCATATTTAAATTTAATGTTTTCTTTATTCTAGGTAATTTTAGTCAGGTTTAGAATTTCACTCATGATTCAATACATATGACACTCAGCAAGCCAAATCTAAGTCTATTCAGCCCATGCAAGTCACTTGAGAACCCATGCCTAAGCGATCAACATCATAAAAACATACTCCGGTTATTTGGATGTCCCATTAGCAATTACACCTTAGAGTACAATTTGTATTCTAGTAACTAGAGAACTTCCTGAATCTATTGACCCTTGGGACTACCCTTAAATAATACGTGTGTAAACATAAGCAACGGTCTCACATACTCAGTTAAGGTCAGATTCATTTTGATCAAAAACAAAGAAGAGCTAATAATTCTACTCGATTTAAAATTTGAACTAAACCTTTGGTTAGGAGCTCCAGAATCAGGGTTGAGATCGTTGGGCTACTAAAAGAGCAGAGATTGGGTTAGAGCTTGCTCAGCTCAAGTGAGAGCTCTGAAATTTAGATGAACTGGGGATGTTTGCAGCCCCGATTGTTGGATAGTATCAAATTCCATGACTATCTGGAATTCAAAATTGATGCAAACAAGTTTTCACGAGTGAAAATATTATTAAAAAATCCTTTATAGGAATAACTACATATATCTCATAGACATGTGAACCTCGCCTCTAATTAAATATGAACTACATTGGAACTGTAGCCTCCCAATTTTCACCCAAGAGGTAATATGAACTACATTCCAATATAGATTGACATCTAAAAAGATAGAGCTAAACATGATCAGAATTTTAATGACAAGAATAAGTATAAAGTAGGAATCTATCCAAAACGTCAAAATAATACTTGTAAACACGTAAGATATGTTTGACAACGGAATATCTAGAGTCCATTCCTAGAGCAATCAAGATCCAGTTTCTCTAATTTAATACGTCAAATAGGAATCATGCTAAACCACGAAAATAAGATACTTCAAAACAGAGATTTCAAATCTCCAACACATTATATGGTTGACATGACAATAATCAAACACGAAATTACATTCATTCATAAGTTCCCACATTTCATAAATAGAAATACAAATAGAAGCAAGTTATTCACGAAATAGACACATTCCGTTTGCAAATGTAACTGAGATGTTTCCACATAAACTGCTCAAATTCGATTAAACTACTGCGGAGCATCTAAACTACATGAAGATAAAAACTACCAACAATTTAAAACAAAACTATCTCAAAGCAGAAATTAACCTTGTCTCACTCGAGCGGCACCTCGACGTCGCCATCGGAGATCTCCTGCTGGAGGTCCTTGGGGTCCTTGCCATCAACGGTGCAACCAACAGAGACGCAGGTCCCAAGGATCTCCTTAATGGTACCGGAGAGGTCTTTGGCCATGGATCTGGGGCGCATCACCCTGGCGATCTCGATGACGTCGTCGAGGGAGATGTTTCCATTGTGCTTGATATTCTTGGTCTTCTTACGGTCGCGCTCGGGCTCCTTGAGGGCCTTGATTACGAGGGCGGCGGCGGAGGGAACCACGGTGACCTTGGCCTGCCGGTTCTGGACGGTGAGCTTAACTGTCACCCGCAGGCCCTTCCAATCCTTGGCTGTTTCCTTGGCGATGTCCTCGCCAACCTTCTTCGGTGAAAGCCCCAGAGGACCGATCTTCGGCGCGAGAGAACTCGCGGCGCCGACCTCGCCTCCGGTGACTCGAACGAAAACGTCCACGACCTGGGAGGGATCGAACTTGGGCGGCATCGCGGGAGCGGCTGTTGGTGGGAAACCTGAATGTTAGGGTTTTGTGGGAGGGGTGGGGTGGGATGAGAAGACTATTTATAGCCGCTCTGAGTCGGACCGCCCGGTCCACTATTTTCAATTCGGTTCAAGCTAGACGGTAAATTGGTAAATTAGATCATTCATGTGATAATTAATATAAGAACAAACACTTTGTTCCAGCGTCCACCACAAAAACCCTAATCATTTTCGCTTCAGTCAATCCGTCGAACACCCCAAGGGCGCCAGACTCTCAACCCTATCTCTTCTTTATCTTTCCACCAAATAGCGATGCAACCGCCGGCGAGCGACGCCGCCTCTCGCCCAGAAGACCCATCTTTTTCTCCTCTACTGCCGCCCGATTCCCTCAAGACTCAGGGGATCCCTCCGCCGGGGCCAGAGGAAGTGCTCGCTCACTATGAATCGCAGGGACTGAGCACCCGCGAGGCTTCCCTACGGGCCATTGGCGAGCTCCAGGGCCTCCTCAACAACTACACCTCCAAGAAGGAGCGCTTCACGGTCGACTTTCCCCGCAAGCTCGACGCCGTGAACGCCCGCCTCGGAGTCCTCGAAATGAAGGCCGACGCGAAACCCGGCTTCCCCGAGTCCCTCGCCGCCGGGGTTGCAGCCACTGCTCTCGTGTCCGAGGCTCATCATTTTCTCGGCTGTCTCCGCAGCATCTGGGTCTCGGTTCATTCCGCCACTAAAGGCTCCCCTTAGCTGCCGCCACTATCTCTTTCCCTTTAAAAATACAACATTTCATTTTGATTAGTCTGTTTTTTTTTTCTGGAATTGAGAATTTCTAGTGGTCTTCTACTTGAATTCTCTGATTTTCTGCAACGCAATTACCCGATTCCCCAGAACCGATCGTTTTAGTTTATCATCTGCCTGTATGACTTCGCTTGCTGCAACAACCGCTCCGCTCCCTGCATTATTAGCTGCTTTTGAATCGAGTAGCGCCCATCCCATTTTGGGTTTCTGTTTCCACATCTGGCATCATGTCGACTAAAATCGAAATTCGAAAGCCATGGTGGTCAACGTTATCTACATCCAGTTTATGACTTTGCAATTTTTGTTGAGTTTCTGGCTTCTTCCACCTGGTCAAAGCAAGATTAGGATTTTTTAATGTTAATTCTTTGACATGGGAACCGATTAGAGTGCTTTGCTTCATAGAATATGATAATCATATATTATGTTCTCGCATATTCAGATCATAAAACTGAACTCGAGCTCGGACGAGTTGACTTCTGTTTAACATTGTTCTTGATGGGTCAACACAACTCATTTGAAGATGTGATGCATGTGAATTTGCTGAACATTCAGTCACATTAAGTCAAGTAGATACTAGCCAAGCATAATTGTAAAATTTAAAATAATAAGTAATAATTAAGGATCTTGTATCGTTTACATGACATTATCCATTCCATCACATATCTTCTCTTTTGCTTGATGATTGTTTATTGATGAATGATTAATAAATAAAGTGCCATAAATAATGTTTAGTAGTTGACTTGAGAAGAAGTCGTCATTTCTCACTTTATCCCTCGACTTTATCGTTGTCTTCATTTAATATTCAACTCTCCTCTAAATTACTTCGCCAAAAGATTTATAATACCCAGCGTCTTTAATTTTGACTTGCTCAGTTTGCCTAAGACTTTTATATTTTTCTTTCCTCTCGATACACATATCAGTGACCAAAGGTGGTGTGGCTGGAGGCTTGCAACAAAAGCTCGTCAAAGAAGGGTGAAGGATAAGAGAGAGTAGCCCGTTGAAAGCCTGTACTGAACCCAGTCAGAACCACAATTTTCAAGTTGGAACGAGTTGGTTGGCAGGTTTCTTAATATTGAGATTTTTACTCATTTCTAGAAAGCCTAAAAGTGAAAAAAAAAATGATGTCAATTGAAAAAGAGATGGTGCTCTCTCGTTGGCGCAATTCAATATTACATGTGTATTAACTTATGGACAAGCCATGAAGATAAATCGTCGAATGGTAGAGATTTGGCATGTACTTCAGAAATATCAGGGATGGACAACCTTATCAATGGAGTAGCACGAGGAACTAGAAAATTCTTGTCATTTCTGATGGCCAAATCAACACATTTGTGGTTCTGGTCTTTGCTTCATAGTGTTCAAACTGTCATTAATCGGCCTGCTCCCGATATACCACTTCTCGTTATGTTTTAGTGCACGCGAAAGAGCTGAAGCCAGAACAGGAAAAGATGTTTAAAACATTAACTTAGATGTACCAGTTATAATAGAAAGAGAGGAGGATAAAATTTATTTCTTGCAAGAATATCAATCAAGATACCTCAGGGAGAAATCTTAAGCGGAAAAATCTATAGCAGAGATAAATGAATGAACAATATACGGGTTAAATTGAATACACTCAGGGAAAAGAAGTTTTTTGTTAGAAACAAAGTTATGGAAAGTGATTTATTAGTTATTATCCAGCCATAGACAAAATGTCCCATTCATTGCAAAGACTAACATGATGTTGTTCATGATGGTTCCAACAGGTTTAGGTAGGACACAACAACAAAACAAAGTTTCTATTCCTAATAAAAAAATTAAACAATAACACAAGTGAAATGAGAACAAGAAAACGATTTCTTACAAGCTGAGCTTAGTATAAAATTTTCAAGAAGCTGACGAGTAAAACCTTTAGGCCTTGTTTACTTGGGGAGAAAGTTAAAAGAAAAAAAAGAAAATAGGAAGGAAAAGAATATAAGCTTGTTTACTTGAGTGAATGGATAGTTTAGAAGGGAAAGTAAATGAAAAAGTTAGTCATTAATTCCTCCATTTGCTTTCCACCCAAATCGGACGAAAAGCTAAAACTATGACTTAACTTTACTAACTTCACACCTAACTTTTCACCACACCGTTACTTATTCTCGCTCAATACGAGCTTTTCTCGACTACTCGTCCTTACTCGTCCTTGCCGTTGTTGCTCGAGCTCGCCGCCATTGCTTGTTCATGCTGCTGCAGCTTGCCCTAGCCGTCGTCGCTCGTATTTAATATTTAATATTTAATATTTAATATTTAATATTTAATATTTAATATTTAATATTTAATAATTAATAATTTTATAATATTATATATATATATATATAATATGAATAAAAAAATAAAAATTGAAGTGTATATATCAATCCTTCAAACTTTCTTTCCATCCAAGTAAACACAAGGAAGGAAAATCTATAACATATTTCATCCATCTATTTTTTCTTTCTTTCCTTTCCTGTATACTTTTCATCCGTCCAAGTAAACACGGTGTTAATGTTCAAGTAATTAATAAAAGAACAGAAGATTAGCTTAAATAAAGATGGCAGGGCAAAATAAAAATTTCTGGAACTAAAAAAACATATACAATACATGTAGTTGCAGATGAAACTTCCATCCATATTAAAAAAAAGGAAACATATACAGGAGATATGATTGCAATGAATCCTTGGTCATCATTGAGACAAAGGAAACATATACAGGGCATATGGTTGCAAATAAAGATGGCAGGGCAAAATAAAAATTTCTGGAACTAAAAAAACATATACAATACATGTAGTTGCAGATGAAACTTCCATCCATATTAAAAAAAAGGAAACATATACAGGAGATATGATTGCAATGAATCCTTGGTCATCATTGAGACAAAGGAAACATATACAGGGCATATGGTTGCAAATAACAAAAAGAATCTTCAGTTCCTTACCAAAATAACTTCTCTGATTCGATGAGAAGAAAAAACGCCTATACTATCTCTCAGATCCAGAGTTTCCCTTTGCAGCTGTATTTGAGTTCATACTCCTCGCAGTAGGAGGCTTTGAAGCACCAGGCTTCTTTGAGGATACAAGAGCCGAGGGTAGCAGGGCCTCAACATCTTCTCGTTGTCGCTTCCTCCTTTCAATCAAACCTTTTGGTTCCAAATTATCCGAGTATCTAAGCTTTGCTGTCTTATTTGTTCCCTGATTTGTTTCTTTAAAAGGTGGAGAAATTGAACTCTGACTCGAAGCATTAAACCTAGGATGATCTGGAAGTCCCCGAGGAGATTTTGCCTTTTCTATCAAAGAACCAAGAGCTGAATCCATCTCCAAATGTATATTTTTACGCTCAAATCTATCACAAATACCCTTTGCTCTATTTTCAGTATCAGCTGAATCTTCAATTTGTTTAACAGATTTCTTTCTGTCCTTCCTTCCGGAAGGTTTTGTAGATGCAATATCCTTGGAACTTTTAATTTCCTCGAATGATGATGAGTGAGAATTTAGTTCCGGAAGACCAGAATTTCTTAAACCACTACCGAGTGAATTCCTGCTTGTCTGCCTGTCTCGGCTTTTATTAATTTTGTGCTTTAGTGTGTTGGTTTTACCAATGGCTCTGGAGTACTTAATTCCATGCTCTGCATTCTTTTCTCTTTCACCATGCTTTAGATTAGTATGATCCAATCTGGGAGAAATTCCACAGGATGAAGACAAAGAATTAATAAAAATCGACTTATATGGCTTCGCAACTGACATGAATAAATTTCTTTCTTTAGAATGCTCAATCAAAGCTGCCCAGTTGACATTTATCTGCAGTGTCCTAGCATTACCGACTATCCACAAAGAGAACTTGGCTCGTGTTAAAGCAACATTCATACGCCTAACATCCGCAACAAATCCTATGCCAGTTGCATTTGATTGAGGTGATTCATAACTAGAACCCGAAGCTCTGACAGTTGATAGTAGCAAGATATCTACTTCACGCCCTTGAAAACCATCAACAGTATTAAACTCTGTGTCAGATGCAACTTCTGGCCCAAATGCAGCGGAAAACCGTGAACGTAGCAAGGAAAGTTGACTCCGGTAAGGAGTTACAATCCCAATTTTTCGAAAGGAAAACTCAGAAGGGTATCTACGAAAGTAAAAAAGGCAGAACAATGATTAAAGAAAGTATGCAAGATATCAAAAACTTCATGATGATCTTTAAAAAAGGAGAGGGAGCATCTGATACCTTTTCTTCAAAAACTTCAATATTTCAACTGCAGCCTCAGCTTCAGCCTCATTAAACAGTGAAACGGAACCAGAATTCTTTCTATGATGCTCTTGACCATCAACAATATCAAAGAACATGTAAGGTCTGAGACAATTATTTTCGTGGAACAAAGCCGACCTGTCTGCCATCTTGGCTCCATTAAGTAACTTGTTCTCGTAGAAGTGCATTGATGGAAATCTGCATATGTCAGGATGCATTCGATACTGCATAGAAACACAAATCAAAACCATGCTGGGAATTAGATAAATATTTTATCACTAGAAATTTCAGTTGAGCCGCTGATAACATGAATATCATTCACTTAGTTACAAAACAGTTATCCAAAAAGCTACGGTAACACTCAAACAGAAAACCAAAATACAATTAGATCTAGCCCAGCAACTATGCTCTCAAGGTTCCCCCTCACGCT
This sequence comes from Costus lasius, assembly GCA_027563935.2. Lineage (NCBI taxonomy): Eukaryota > Viridiplantae > Streptophyta > Magnoliopsida > Zingiberales > Costaceae > Costus > Costus lasius. Next base: position 11,532,699 of record CM050452.1, on the reverse strand, counting down.
GGGCATACATATCAAACATGCCCAGGTTGTTACATAACGTATGGAACCCGGCATTTCTAAGAGCAATTGTGAAATAAAATATATGCTAAATTGTCAGTAGGATAGATATATCAGCATCGTAGTAACAGCTTTGTTCTTTTATGAAAAGCTAGATTGTTGACAATAAAGACGACAAATTATCACAAATCAGAGTCACTGGCTCAATGTAGACAATATGAAAATCTAACAATAAATTTCTCAGCCACATCATCTCCCAAGTTTTGTGGGCCATTGCACTATATCTAGCCTCACAACTATCTAGATTTAACACTTTTTTTTTGCTTTTTCAAGTCTCCAAATTTCCACCTAAAAAGTTACAATAACCTTCACAAACCATCGATCATCCACACTTCTAACATAACTGGCATTAGTCAGCATATGCCTCTATAGTAGGCCCTCTCCAAGTGTTCTTTTTAATATCCTCATAGATGTGGTTTTTGCATGAATTAACTTACCAAACCCTGACTATATTATCTCAGATATGGGGACAAGTTAGATAAATAAGCCTACCAACTAGACTTCTATATCTTGTAGGATCCACTGACTCAGAATCAAGGATTTTAAAACTGTACCATACCATACGGTACCAGAACAGTAGTCGAAGCACTACTCCGGGACGGACGGCGGAGGGAGGCAACGGGCAGCAATTCCGCCAACAATGGGAAGCTTCGACGGCTAGCCCGCTATTGCCGCTACTATCCAGTATCAACGGTATGGTACCGGTACCATATCAGTCCAGCGGCTCACCGAACTAAGTCGCCAGACCGGTTTTACGAAACTTACTCAGAATTCATGTCTAAGTAATATTTCTAATTTGGAATTATTGGTGTCTTCATAGGTTTGCATCCTAGCATATTCCCGTTTCCTTTAGCAAGTCTAAAGCATATTTTGTATGTGATAAAGAAACAGTCTTTTATAAGCTACTTATACCAAGGAAGTATTTGGGTCTCCCCAAGTCCTTGATGACAAGTTGAGATAAAAATATGTCTTTGCTTCATCTATCCCTTTCTTGTCACTACTTGTTAAAAGGATATCATCCACATATGCTACTAGAATAACAACACTGAAAATCAAAGTGACGTATAAAAATGAAGTGATATGCCTTGCTGCAGTGAAAGTCGGCTAATAACATTATAGAATAAAATTTATAAAACCAGGCCCATAGACTTTATTTTAGACCATAAACAACTTTATGCAACTTCCATACTCTACCTAAGCAACATAACCCAGCAATTAGTCTATATAAACCTCCTTGAAAAACCCTATGAAAGTATTTTTAACATTCAATCTAAGTTAATATCCAAAGAGAAAAGAACCCAAATATAATTAAGGTGAGCTACGAGAGAGAAATTGTCAGAGTAGTCAAATACCATATGTCGGGTGAATCCTTTAGCCGCCAATCATATCTTGTATCAGTCAACAAAACCATCAGAATTGTATCTAACTGTATATAGCACACCAATGGAAGCAAAAAACTAACAACCCAGTGTTACAAGATTGTAAAGCTTTTATTTTCTAATTCATAGCAAGTTGGTGCATGATAGCTTCAAAATATGCTTGACAAGGAATAGACAATTTTATATGAAACACAGCAACTATAGGATAGGAGGCTACCTGATGCTTACCTTTATATAAAGCAAAAGAAAGATCCAATGAAGGGGGGCGGAGCATTTGTAGACCAGGGAGACACTTCTAGTGTATTTTTGTATGACGGGCACATGCTTGATGATGACAAACTTGCAATAGTGGGCAGGTAGGGACTTTGGAGATAAATGGAACCGGTGATGCAAAGAGCGATATTAGTGTGGGGAGTCACTCGGTCAATACTAAAAGTAGTAGAAATAGATGCAGAGAAATAAGGAGTGATCTCACAAAATGAGATATCAACACAAGTGAATGACCGGTGAGTAAGGGGATCATAGCAATGATATCCTTTTCTGGTGCGACTATACCCAAAAGACGCATCCGATCGACCAGGGTTTTACTTTGTGTATGTCTAGATGAAGAGCATGGAAATAATAGAGAACCAAAGACCTAAGGTGTAAGAGTGAATGGCAACACATAAGACTAGAGGATGGAGAAGGGAGGGCATCCCTGTAGTAATGTAGTAATGCTATTGGAACACGATGTATAAAATAAGTGACAATAAGAATACCATCCCAAGAATGTCAAGGAATATTCATATGAAATACGAGGGAATGCACAACATCTAAAAGATAGACGATTTTTTTGTTCTGCTACACACATGTATCGCGACATATAGTTTTGTGAATTATCCCCTTGGAAGTGCAAAAGGACTTAAACTCAAAGCTAGGGACCTTTATATATTTGTCACATTGAGTTTTCACTTCTTCAAAAAAAAGCTTCAAAAAACATAAAATACCTTAGAGTGACTTTTTAACAAAAACAAGCAATATATACAAGAATGATCATCGATGAAATAAACAAAATAATGACAACCATTCTTCATAGCAATAGGATTCAGGTGTCAAATATCATATTGGACAAGAGAAAAATGAAATTCAATCTGATCACGGTGACTATGGTGATGTTTCCCTAACTGTTAGGCATCACAATAGAACACTAGGCAAGTGTTTGATAACAAGAACTATTGGAGTTTCACAAGTGATGTGTGACCTGAGCGACCATGCCACTAGTGAGGGGATACGTTAGAAATGCTCAGAGCTCACTAGGAGGGAGATAGTAAGAACATACATGCCTCCAATCTTATGCCCCACACCAATTATCTCCTTCATTGATCAAGCAAGGGAAGATAGCCTCGGATGGCCCAGAAAAATCACAGTTAGGCTGTGATGACCCCGGAAGAAGATTACGGCCGTGACTAGGATAATGGTCAGCCCGTGAAAGTCTCAAGCAAGATGGGTGAAGGCGAGTCGCCCCGACGTGAATGATATCATGTGAGGCCATGACACTCAAAAGTGCAGAAGCAGCTGCGCATATCCCATCATGGCAGTGATGGACCCAAACAAGTCAAAAGAGCTGATTTTGACTACACTTCGACATTCTCAATGGCCTAGTCAGCCTCCGAACTGCTATGTGGGGGTCACCAGCTCATCTTCGGCTCCGACGGAGGTCCTCCTACCCATGAGCTTGTCGCCTCGCCATTCAAAAGAAACCAGCCACGATCATTATACAACCGGCTGACCAACACCGCCCAAGAGTTCAGCTAGTAATGTAATGAACCAACTCACCACCAACAAATTCTTCTACTTCATCAAAGCTTGCTCAGAGATGTTGTGACAACCCAGCAACGGCCCAACATTGGCCCGATCCATGCACAAACTACTTCGACATCGTACTTTAGTTGTTAGGATTTTTTTTAGGGTAGTACAATATTTTGGACTTTACTTTCAGCTTTAGTTGTTGGGTAGTTGACATATTCCAACTACCTAGTCATGAATGTAGTGTGAAATTCCTTCCCTTGGCTTATAAAAGGGAGAGAGTTCCTAGTTCATTTTCAGCATTCATAGTTGTAGCCTCTAGAAAGTGTGGGAGTCTACAAAGTCCTGGCGGCTCCAAGTGAGATTGAGGGTTCTTAGAGTCATGTCGGGGCCTACAAAATCCTTATAACTCCTTTGTGTACCACTCGTCTTTTTAAGTTCTATTAAAGAAACGCGTTGGACGCATCCAAATGATTCTCTTCCCTCATTTATGTATGATTTGTTCTTTCTCTAATGCTTTCATGTTTCCTCCATCTCCAGTGGAGTAACCCTCGCTTGAGTTGTGATTGCGTCTAGGACAACAATCCCTACACGCACTTCATTACTTCGATACTTCGCTGTGGAAATCCCTACACGCACTTCATTACTGAAATTTGGTTCGTCTGAGAGGTTAGTATTTTTTTTAGCATTCATTTTGTAGTTGAGTGTCGTGGTTTTCTCAATTCGACAGGTATTGCTCAAATGCAAATTTCTCTTAACGGATTTCAGCATGTTTTCTTCAAGTTTTCCCTCCACAATTTATCTTCTCTCGTCTAAAGACGCTCCCACGGATTCTCGTTGCATAGCATTCCACCACCATAGCGTACAGCCTTAAGGACCACCCCTCCCACTCCTTCACTGCATCATTCATCCAAAGGTTCTAAATGGTATAATGTGAAGAGAAAAAAGGTTATTAAACAGTTGAAAAAAAAAACAATTGGAAGTTTGGGAAAGAGAACAAATAGATAAAATAGAGAACTTCAAAGTATGGTATCACTAAATCATATGATAATAGCAAGGTTTAAGATGTCGATCCAAATCATTGTACCAATCATGTTAAAGGGTTATTTTACATGTTAACGGGTATGAGCTCGGGTCTCTTAACCCGACCCATTATCCTTTTGATATTTAGTCTATGTAACCCTAATGATTGAGGTGTAATCTAGTTTTTCCTTTCAACTTGGTATCAGAGCGAGGTTTGCCCTAGTCCCCCTTGCTTTTCGCCGCCCCCTTCTTCCTCTCCTCTTGTATCCCTTTCCTCTCCATCTCTTGGTGTGGATAGCGAGTACATCGTTTGTTCCATGCTGCTGGCACAGTGAACGTTAGCCTTGGGCATGGCTACGTGATGCGCCCCTTGCCCTTCCTCTTTCCTTGTCTCGTTTTTTGATTCGGGTGTGTGGGCTACCGCTTGCTGCTGTCGAAGGTGTAGTTGTAGTGCTCCGCCTCCGCCTGGTGCTGTCGCCTTCCCTGTTGCTGTCGAAGGACGAGTGCGCCGCCGCACGTTGCCTGCTGCCCTTCCCCCTTTCACCTTGGTCTCTGCATCAAGCACCGTCGCCTCCTTCACCACTGAAAGATGGATGAAACCCCCGCTCGGTTCGTTACCTGGTGAATTGTTTCGAACGATGTGCTGTCGCCTGCATCATCCTCTGGCCGCTGTTTTCTCTTGGATGCCGATTCCATGTTGAACCATTTTCTCGTCCAAGAATCAAGTTTGGAGATGTTGGTGCCCTGATTGATGCTCGGAACCTGCAACGCCTTTGACAGCCTTTACTTTCGCAGGTTACCTTCTCTCTCTACCGACCGAGCTTTGTTTGAGATTGTGATTTGTCGTCTCTTAATATGGATCCCTTCTCGTCTTCTTTTGATATTAAGCCCACTAATACCTTTGGTGGAAATATAGTTAAATTTGATGGTACAAATTTTTCGTTATGGTCTCAATCTGTTCGCCTATTTCTGGGGTCTCATGGCAAGGATCATCATCTCACTCAACCAGCACCTTCGGTTACTGACCCTACTTATGAGACCTGGCATCGGTCTGATATGGCTGTGCTGAATTTGCTCCTTCACAGCATGGATAGCAAAGTTGCCTCCACTATTATGTATCAGCAAACCACCAAGTCTGCTTGGGAATTTCTTAACAGCACTTATACCTCTCGACAAAATTTAAGTCATGTTCTTTGGCTATATGAGGAGATAATTACTTTACAACAGTCCGGTCGCTCCTTTCAGGAAACTTATGCTTTACTTCAAGGCAAATGGGATGAACTCTGTCAGTATCATCCTGCTTCCGCTGATATTGAGGTTACTCTCCAGCAGCGACAGGAGTTCTTAGTGGCCAAATACTTATCTTGCCTTGATCCTCAATATTCTGCTATCAGTTCTCAATTACTAGTAGATTCTACAATCACTACGCTACAGGGGGTCTTTTCTCGCTTGTTGCGTGTTACAGCTTCCTCTCAACCCAAAGAGGCTCCCAGTGCTTTGGCCGCTCCTCCTGCCTCTTTCCCCATCGGTCACGGGCGCGCTTTTGGTTGTGGGCGCAGCCGTGGTCGTGGCCACAGTTTCCCTCCATGCTCTCATTGTGGTCGCTCGAACCACTCCTTAGACCGTTGCTGGCAAAAGTTTGGACAACCCTCTGCATGGTCTGTTGTTCTTCCTGACAGTAATTCGTCTGGTTCTTCTATTATGCCTGCCGCCGCTCCTACTATTACCATTTCTGCTGCTGAATATCAACGGTTGTTTCAGTCCGCGTCCACTCCCACCACCGACTCATCCACGTTCATCGTTGCTTCTGCTCCTGCTTCGGGTACAGCTACTCTTGCTTCATCTGCTTCCACTTGGATTGTTGATTCCGGTGCCTCATACCACATGACAGGTAACCGTACATTATTTGTCTCCATATCCACTGGAGGTGTCTATCCTCCTGTTTCTATTGCTGATGGCTCTCTTGTGCCCGTTGCCGGTGTGGGATCTGTTTCTATATCTCCCATGCTTACTCTCAAACATGTCCTATACATACCTTCTTTTCCAGTTAACTTGTTTTCTGTTCGTGCTTTACTGCTCATTGTCATTGCAGTGTAACCTTTTTCCCTTCTCATTGTCTTTTTCAGGATCTCCGGACGGGGAAGACGATTGGTGAGGGGCCTAGACAGGGTGGCGTCTATACACTTGCGGTCTCTGTCTCTCTTCAGGCTATGTCTTCTGCTATCGTTTCCCCTCTTCTTTGGCACCGACATCTTGGTCATCCGTCTCCTGTTCGTCTTCAACAGTTCTTGTCCTTACCGTCGCCGCCCTCCATCTCTTGTGAAGCCTGCGAGCTGGGTAAACATCATCGAGTCTCCTTGCCTCAAGCTACTGCCACTCGCCAGTTACAGCCTTTCCATCTTATCCACTCTAATGTTTGGGGCCCGAGTCCTATTCCAAGTCATGAGGGTCACAAGTATTTTGTTACTTTTATCGACGACTTTTCTCATCTGTGTTGGTGTTATGTTTTGGTCAAAAGTTATGAAGTTTTTGATGTATTTCGCACCTTCTTTAATGAAATTAAGAATCAGTTTGGTGTTTCTATTAAAGTTCTGTGTTCGGACAATGCTTTGGAGTATACTAGCACTTCCTTTAATTCTTTTTACGCTGATCATGGCATCTTACATGAGCCCACTTGTGCTTATACTTCCTCACAAAATGGGGTTGTTGAGCGCAAGAATCGTCACCTACTTGATGTGGCCCGCACTCTCTTGTTTCATATGCAGGTTCCACGTTCTTTTTGGTTTGATGCTGTCCTCACGGCTTCTTATCTAATTAATCGGGTTCCCACTTTTGTTTTAGGTGGACGCTCGCATTTCTCTCTTGTTTTTCCGTCTCGGGTTCCCTTCTCTCTTTCACCCCGCGTGTTTGGGTGTCTCTGTTCTGTTCATGTTTTTGGGCCCGATATTGACAAGCTTAGTCCTCGTGCGACTAGGTGCATGTTTCTTGGGTATTCTCGTACTAAAAAAGGATATCGTTGCTTTGACCCTTCTAGTGGTCGTACCTTTGTCAGTGTGGATGTTACGTTTCATGAGTCTCAGCCGTTTTTTTCTTCTACCTCGAACACGACTGATTTTCAGGCTCTTGTTCTTGTTTCCATTGTCCTTCCTTCTACCCCTGTTCCCTCTCGTCCGGTCGCTTCGCCTCCTTCCATTGTCCCGTTGCAAGTCTACAGCCGTCGCCCCAAGCCCCCCCTCACCCCAAGCCCCCCCTCATGGTCGCTCCTTCGCCGGAGGTTCCTGATGACGATCGTCTCATTGCTCTCCGCAAAGGCAAGCGTACTTCCTCTCATTTTCCTCTCTCATTACGTTTCTTTCCATCATTTGTCTCCGGTTTACCGTGCCTTTTCGGTTGCTTTGTCTTCGTCTTCTCTGCCTACCTCTCCCTTGCAGGCTGTACTTGTACCTGAGTGGAAGCAAGCTATGGACGCTGAAATTGCGGTCTTACAGGCTCGCCGGACTTGGACCCTGGTGTCTCCTCCACCAGGGGTTCGTGTGGTTCCGTGTCGGTGGGTTTTCACAATTAAATATCATGCTGATGGCTCCATCGCTCGCCACAAGGTTCGCCTCGTTGCTAAAGGCTTTTCTAGGTGTATGGTATCGATTATCATGACACCTTCTCTCCGGTTGCTCAACTTAATTATGTTCGGGCCTTGTTTTCCTTGGCTGTCAACTATCATTGGTCTCTTCACCAAATGGATGTTACCAATGCCTTCCTTTATGGTGATCTTTCTGAAGAGGTTTACATAGAGCAACCGTCAGGCTATGTTGCTTAAGGGGAGATGGTATGCAAACTACATAAGTTTATTTATGGCCTCAAACAAAGTCCTCGCGCGTGGTTTCAAAAACTTTCACAGATAATGACATCAGCTGGTTTTCGCCATAGTCAAGCGGATCATTCCATTTTTATTCATCGATCGGAGCGTGGTATTATTATCTTAGCCGTCTATGTTGATGATATGCTTCTTACTGGTGATGACATACAAGAGATTGAGAACACTAAACTTCATCTACAGTCTTATCTCTCTATCAAGAATTTGGGCACGCCGAGGTATTTTTTTGGGATTGAAATCGCCTATAAACGGAACTGCATCTTTATGTCTCAAAGAAAATATATTCTAGATCTTCTAGAAGAAATTGGTATGAGTGATTGCAAATCAGCTGACTCTCCTCTTGTTCCAAATCAGAAGTACAGTGCTAATGCTGAATCTAAACCTGTTGATGCAACACAGTATAGACGTTTGGTAGGTAAACTTAACTATCTCACTGTTATTAGACCGGACTTCTCTCATGCCGTTGGCATTGTTAGCCAGTTCATGCAGCAACCTAAACAGTGTCACTGGGATGCTGCTACGCGGATAGTTCAATATATTAAATGGTCACCTGGTCAGGGTTTGAAATACTATAAAAATGAACACACCAGGATTGAAACTTACTCGGATGCTGACTATGTCGGCAACATTGATGATAGAAAATCTGTTTCTGGTTTCTGCACCTACCTCGGTGATAATCTTGTCACATAGCGAAGTAAAAAAATAAAGTGTTGTCGCTAGGTCAAGTTGTGAAGCTGAATATAGGGCTATGGCACAAACTGTGTGCGAGATGTTATGGCTTAAGAACTTTCTACAGGAGTGTGGGATAGAAAGTTCCAAGCCGATGAATATATTTTGTGATAACCAAGCAGCTATCTTTATTGCCAACAATCCAGTTTTTCAAGAAAGAACCAAACACATTGAAGTTGATTGTCATTTCATCAAAGAGGCCATCAACAACAATCTTATTGCCACACCTTTTTTGAGATCCGAGGATCAGGTTGCTGGCATCTTCACCAAGTCTCTTGGACCCACAAGAATCAACCATCTGTGTAACAAGCTGGGTTTGTTTAATATTTTTGCTCTAGCTTGAGGGGGAGTGTTAAAGGGTTATTTTATATGTTAACGGGTATGGGCTCGGGTCTCTTAACCCGACCCGTTATCCTTTTGATATTTAGCCTATGTAACCCTAATGATTGAGGTGTAATCTAGTTTTTTCCTTTCAATTAATCCATTGTCAGACTAGTATGTATAGGTCAATACCAAACTCGGTCCCAACGAGATATATATATATATATATATATATATATATATATATACATGCACCTGTATGTATCGCTCGTACTGGACAGTACAAAATGGTATTTCAAACCATGAGTAATAGTAATGATATCCTTTCCCTTTTAACTGATGCACTAAAGTCTAATTTTACTTCCAAATCTAAGCATTTGAAATCTATGTGTCACTCAGAGATTCTGACTCACAGTGAGGAGCCAAAAAGGTTTTGCAATCACATGAAATGCTAACACTCGATGCCAAAGTATTGTCCAAAATATTCCATCTTCCTAGTGTTCAGAAAAGCCACAAGGACCATAGCTGGATGCGCTCAAAAACAAAAAGCAAATGAAACAATTAGTGGCCAATGACAGTGATCAGGCTAGGATCCTGAAACTCATCACTAATTTGCTTTACCTTACCTCTCCTAGGTCCCATCCTACACTTCTCGTTAGGGTTGACATAATTTTCTCAGTAATGCACGAAAGATCTTTTTTTGCACATACTCACATAAATATTTATATTTATATTTTTTTCACATTGATGTTACCTACGATTTACCAAGATTTCAAACTTTTTCATATTGGTCCCACCATTTTGTTGTCATTTATACAAATTACTCATGTTGAATATTGGGAAGGACAGAAATATTGCTTCTCCAAAGATAAATGGAGACTACCAAAGAAATAAGGATCACGCATGCAAATCAGCAAAGCTTGTATAGGCTATCCGAGAATTGAGATGTGTTTTCAACATATCAGAGGTTTCACAGATATAAAAGAAAAGGAAGGCTATCTTTTGAAGGTTCATTTAGTCATAGAAAATATAACACATTATAGAAAATGATAAAATTGATGACATTAATAGAAGTCAAGCTAATATTTTAAAGTTAAATAGGTATTATATAGTTAATTGTTTGCATTAACCAATTATAAAATACCTGCTCATTTAGCATTGTTACAGGGTGACCAGCCCTCTGTAACCGTTCAAACATACTGCACTCATACAGAAATTTGCTTGCCACATTAGACAGCACAGTTGCAGGTAACTGCTTGGGGTCACCAACCTTAAAATGAATGCACATTAACCACGTTACAAGCACTATTAAAATGTTAATATGAGAACTGTAAAACTGTAACGTGAAATTATGAGCATGATTACCATTATACACTTGGTTCCATTTGATTTGAGAAGCTGAAGTGGAATAAGTGTTGCTGGTTCAAGAGCCTGTAGTAATAAATTTGAAAAAAAAAATTCATTGTCTAAATAAGCAACATAATACACAAGGCAAATAAAATATTATAACTAAACATACTTGGGCTGCTTCATCAATGATCACAACATCAAACAAGCTCTGTTGAGAAAATTTTCCAAATCTATTACTAGAAGCAGATTCAGAGCAAACACTATATATATCCCCACCACACCCACTGAGTGTCGATACCAAAATTTCTGCCTCCATGAGGATAGACTTACGAATTTTATGCTTGAGGGATCTACCTTCCTCATAAGTCTTCTTTTCCCGTGCCTGAGCAGCAGCAAGTTCTACACAAATTGCTTTCTTCTGTCCATACAAAATGTTAAGCTTTACACCACTTGCAGCATCAGAAATTTCTAGTGGATCATCTTTCTTTGTATTCTTCTCATCCATTGAATCATTGGTTCTCAATTCATCTTGTTCAATTTTAGCACGCTTAGATTCATAGTATCGAATATTATCTACAACCTTTTCAAGTTTAGAACGAAGTGAACCAGAAGATTCCGCATCTTTATCATTTTCTCCACCAGTTTGGTTAGTCATTTCTTCTGCTAGTCGTTGTTCAACTAGTGTATCAATAAAAAAGGGTAATGAATTAGGGTGAACCGTTTTTGCATTTCCAACTCGTACAACATATGGTTTGTATGTTTTTCCATCACTTCCATAAAGACCCTCACTGATTCTTGACACCAACTCATCAACAGCAGCATTTGACTGAGCACAGATCAGAATTCTTCCTCTTGAAGATCGTTCAGTTGGTGCAGAACAATCTTTTTCTGCATCCTTTATCAATTGTTTTGCATAGGCAGCATCTTGCCATGCTCTTGCTACTGCAGCAGAGTGACTTATGCGTACTTTTGGGCAATTAGATTCATTGTTATCCCGCACTGAAGAAGCGCTTAGCGTTTTGGAGTGGTAGTTCTTGCGACCATTGGGTAAAGCAAGCCACGCACTTATTATGGCCACGATAGTTTTAGTTTTGCCTGTTCCTGCAGAGTTGAAGAAACTTTATATTGTAAAGTGAAAACTATTCTAAGATGAGTGATTTTTTTTTACATAGCAATCAGAAATAGCCAAACCTGGAGGACCCTGTATGAGGGAAAGCTCAAAGTTTTTTCTGGATTCCGGTGAACCAATGGCAATGCTTATGGCTTGGAGCTGGCTATCATTGTATGATGATATTAACATCTTCTGCATTGACTGCGAAAGTTTGTCCAGCTGAGATTTTCCAGATGCAGAATATCCAGCAAAATGATTGACTGGATCCAAGATTATTGGAAGCATGGGGATCTCGTTCAGTGAGGACAAAGCTTGAAACTCTCGAAGTTGAGGGGTGATACTCATGATCTTACATGAAAACCATTTGCTTCGTTCTGTAAGTAGTCTTCTCACTTTGTTGAATCTTGGAAAATTATTTGGAAGATATAACCTAATTACAAGAACTGTTGATCGAGTTTTATCACTTCTTTCACGCCTCTCCACCTATGAAGTAAAAGAATTAATGGTCAATCAGGCATATATTTATCAGCAAAGAAGCAATACCAGAAAAATACCTTTCCAAGTACATGCACATGTTGGGCTGCATTTTGAAGGGGTTCTTTTGTAAGTAAGACCAAGTCATTTTCTGTGAAACCTTTTGATGCAACACTTTCACTGACATCAAGGCAACCACGAATGATATGAAAATCATCTACCCTTTCAACTGAAACTATGGATAAGCCGTTACAGCACATATCTTCGGCAGAAGACTCAATGAATGAGCTATGTAGCTGCGCTTTGAACTCCTCCATTACCAATGGCCGAAAAATCTCAACAAAATGGCTTGATGATTGAAAACATAAAGGAATCTCTTTTAATTTTGTTAAAGATTTCCCGCATTCAATACCAGGGGTTAAACCCACAATGTTAAAATAGTCCAACTCTAAGATGGGTTTGTACCAGTCATCTAGTTTTGGTGGTTTCAGTCGTCTGACTCCTAATTCTTGTCTATTAAAAGCACCTGATTTGTTCTGTGTAGGTAACTGAAGTTGCATAACTTGCCTTCTAGGTACAGAGAGACCTTGCTTGGTATGCAACAATTTTGGGCGTCTAGATTTATCAAGTGCACGTTCTAGGATATTATCATCTTCACGTATCAACTCTTTGATGAATGCATCATCTTTTTCAAGTTCTGGAGAAAAAGTTTTTTGGTCAGATAGCTTTTTGTCTTGAACGGATGACTTGACTTTCTTAAGTGATGAGACAGGATCACTTGTGCTAGATGAATAACTTACTCCTTTATCTGAATCTATGTCTTTTAAAGAAATGAGAGAAATTGTGCTTTCACAGATAGCTGACTTAGACTGTGAAGACACAGTATTGCAGCCAACCACACTATTCGCAGACTTAATAGAAGAAAACTCAATGTCCTCTGAAGATACTTTTGATAGAAAACTCTCCAAATTGTCTTTTGACATACGAGTACTATCTATATGTTTATATTGATCTGACGATGTTGCACTAACCAAGCCAACTGGAGCTGTTTTTTCTGTTTCATCGTCTGAAAGAACAATATAATTTGCATTGTTAACTATTTGCGATGATTTCAACCAAGCACTACCTTGATTATCACAAACCATAGTCTGTATAGCAGGAGTTTTCTTCTCACTAAAAGGCTCAAAATTTAGTTCTTTCTCCTTTTGAACGTTTTGCTTATCAGACCAAGAAATATCTTCAGATAATGATAACTTAAGTTCCCGAATTTTCTCTTTCAGGCTATCAACAGCTACAGGAGCTGGAATTGACGAGCAAGAACATGTTATAGATGGTCCAAAACAAGTAGGGAATAGAAAGTAAGAGTAGCTGAAAGAAAAATCTAACCGTGTGAAAGAATTGTTTGAATAGCACCAAGCTTGCATGAGGTCTTTACAGTTTGTGAGCTTTGTAAGTAGTTCAGTAGAGCAAGCATGCACTGCTTCCAGTGTCTAGTGACGACTATAAGAGATGATCTTCCCCATTCCACAAGATCAGATAGCCATCTGAGGTCAAGGATGTCATAGGTTAAGCATGATAGACTGCCAGATAACTCAGATGAACAGATTTTCAGCCTTTCGTAAACAACAGGTAAAGCCTCCAGCAATCGAACACATGTCATCTGCAATAAAATGCTATATCTAAAGAATTGTGGAATATATGGTTTTTTCCTCATAAAAAATAAAAGAATCAAAATGGAAATAATTAACGTTTAATCCCACAAGAAGTCTTTATTGTCATTTCTAAACAAGTTGAAACAAGGACAAACAAATGAAAAAGGACAAACAAGTTGAAACAAAAATACCTGACAAGCCTTGCTGTTGATTAGATCCTTTCCATCCTCTAAACACTTCGCTATTGATGGCCATATAACTGCTGAGAGATATAAACTAAATTTCTCCCATGATTTCAAGTCTACAATAGTTCCAGAATTTCCGTTTGGTCCATCCGGCAAATTATCGAAGCGCGGTTGATACAAGAATCCCCCATCAAATAAATAATTTGCAGATTTTGAATCCTCTTTAGCAGATGTTTGATTAGAAGTAATCACTTCCTTTAAAAGTTTGCGGACAATGAAAAACAAGTGATGAAGATTATCAAAATTTGTGGCACGTGAATCAATTGAGACCTGATACTGAAAATTGCATGTAGACAAAAAAAATTAATTGGATACATAATAAGAAATCGGGATTTTGAGATGCGAATAAGAATCTTTACAGAAAATCTGTGTTTTTACCTGTTGTAGTGCATACCGTAACCCCTGAAACATTGCAGACAGAGAGGAAGCGCTGGAGCAAAGGAACTGAAGTCCAGAAGTCAGGCCCCTTGTTCTTGAAACATGTTCCAATATAACTCTATCAGCTTGTCTTATGCTCTGAAACAAATGGATGATAATAATTCAATCATATAACTTTGAAAGAATTGTTGTATGCACAAACAACCTGGAGGAACTGGCCTAAACAAATAATTAAAAAAATAAGGAAATATAAGACCCTTATAAATTTCCATTCTTTGTTTTATTTAGTCCGCTAGCTACTTAAATCACAAAATTTAGGTGTTCGTGCAAGGACGCATATTGTCATGTCACTTACATACAATGCAAAGAGCAGCCAGTCAAGAACTAGCGGGAACCTTTAAGCAGTCAACCCATCCCTCTTGCCTATCCATGCTTGCCAACACAATACATGTCAGAAAAGTAAGGACTTTATCTCTTCGTGGTTGAGTGACAACGGTGAATATACAACTCAATGCCAAATTATTTTAAGAGGGAAAGTTAACTGATTCTACTCAAGTTCAAGATAATTCTAGAACCAAAAATATTCCATCTGAGCTATACTGATTCTACTCAACAACCAACAATTTCTTGAGGAAATTACGAGAACACTGAAACCCTTACATCATCAGGGTCTATAATCAAAAGGATCAAGCTTTCGGCCATCTTTGGTTCCCAAGTCCATTGCTTGTGAAGTTCATGTTGCTCCATTTGCAATATATAATGTGTAGCAAGCCTACACAAGTTTAATATATTAGTTTCAACTTTCAAATAAGAAAATTATTCAGTTAGATAAAAATTCTAGGAAAAAACCATTTTAAGACCACATAAATATGGCATTATCCACCAGCTGTTATAGATGTATGGAACTGTTATGGAAAAGGACATTAGCCTGCCTCTTGAGTGTTTTTGTCAGAGTAACAGCCTTTGATGATGCCACAACAGAGTTCCTGCACTCTTTTCCATCACCGCCATCATCTATTCCAGTAGGGACTTCCCAACCAAACGATGAAGAAATTTCTCTAGCATTTAGTGACAACCATTCTTCAACGGTGGATGAGAATGCCATAGTGGAAGCAGGCTCTAATAACGAAATATGAGATAAAGCCCAAAACACAGCCTTGGAAAAGGATATAGGAAGCATGGAGGGGTCTATTTTGATTAAAGTCTCAAGCCATAACGTGGGAACACAAGCCCATTCTGTACATTCAAAAGAGGTAAGCTTGTTTTGTTCGGAAAATTCACTCCAACAGCTATTATCCTTCTCTTCAACATCATCAGAAAACAATTGTTCATCTTCATCAACAAAAAGAATTCTTGGAGTCCTTGGGCAAGTGCCTAAAGAATTAGTACACTTGTATATACATGAAATCAAAGCAGAAGCATCAGACACTATTATGGTATTGATGAGAACAAATGCTGGTTGACGCAAAGAAATATGAAGAGATGAATCCTTCAATGAGCTGACCAATGAGGGACCCCTGTTAAAACAAAGTCTGGATGAACTAGTAGTCATGGTAAGTAATACAAGAGAGCAACAGAATAAATGATATAGTATTTTGTTCCATTAAGCAGTGAAAGCAATTACTCAAGTCAACTAGTAATTGAAAGAGAAGGAACAAATGAAGTGTTCTTGGAAGTGCGCTTGAACTCCAGCATTCAAAGTTAATTCGCACAGCACAGAAATCCATGGTTTGAACTTTCCATATGAATGAATATTGTCATCCTACAGCCTACAACATAGGAGGAAAAGCAACCGATGCAGTATTGATTTGACATGTGCATGTGATTCATTTCCATTGCGAGATTCATTGAATTGTGGTAATGTCAGACCACGCATTCTACCAGTATGGCCAAATAGTTTAAAAAATTAAATTAAATTATTGAGAGTTATTTTTTAAACGCTATTGGAGTCTTACCGATAGTCATGTCATCAGGTATTATCCAATAAGACTCTTATCATATGATATATATACTACCTCTTCTCAAATGAACAAAAAAGAACAACTTGGATCTTTACACCAAATATGGTATAAGAGCACTAATTTTCCCCCTCTCCCGTGCTGATGCTACCATTACTCATTGCCACCTAGCCATAGTTGGTCGCAAACCATTCACCTCCTTCTCCTCTCCAGCCCCTCACCAACCATATCATCACACCTCTAAACATTTTCCGCAAGCCCTAACTTGTTCTCCACTCACCAATTTTTTTGAACTGCTGGCACGTTGTAGTTCCCAGCGGCCTTCTATCAAATACCTTTCCCCTTTTCCCCTCTCAAAAACAAATGCGTAGTGTATCCGAGTTATGTCTTTATTGTTGCTCTCTAGCACTAACTGCTTCTCTTTTCTTTAATCCTTCCCTTGCTCTTTTCTACTATATAACCCATGGTTTCCTACTCTATAAACTTTGAACTTAAACCCACGGCCAATTTTAGAATAACCATCAAACCCAATGCTACCAACTACTCATTGTGGACTCAGTCCATCCACTACTTCCTTTGCTCACACGAAAAGGATCATCACCTCATCACCTGCAGTCAATATTGTCAAAAATGTGTTCCAAGTCTTAGGATCTTCCGATCACGACCCAAATTAAGTAAACCGTTTTAGAACGAATGTAGGATCTAAAATATGGTACGATCTTACGATCCCACAATCCGGGTCTTAGGATCGTGTAGGATCTTACGATTCCACCGATCCTACTCGATCCTAAGTTAATAGGTAAAATAAGTTCATATTATAGTAAAAATCAATAACCTATTAAGCTAAAAGCCTTTAATTGATATGTGATGCAATTTCTTTGACCAACATTCATTAATTTAAGCTTGTTATCATCTACAAGACT
Organism: Costus lasius; assembly: GCA_027563935.2. Lineage (NCBI taxonomy): Eukaryota > Viridiplantae > Streptophyta > Magnoliopsida > Zingiberales > Costaceae > Costus > Costus lasius. Next base: position 11,515,443 of record CM050452.1, on the reverse strand, counting down.
ATAATTATATTTGTCTACTTCAACTATTTATTAGAATTAACTTTGTAATATTTATCGTTGTCATTTTTATTGTCATGTATACCTTTATCTTCATCATGTTCTATGTTTTTATCTTGTTGTCTTCATTTCACTACATGTCTTTGTTGTTTCTAGTTTCATTGTACACCTTGTATCTATCTTTTATTAACTTATCTCTATTATCATCACCTTATAAATATTCAATTTTATAGTTTTACACAATAAAACTAATAAATCTGAATAATAGTATAAAATATTGGATATATAAATATATATTTATTTTTTTATTACTTATTATTTATTAGAATATTTATCATACTCTTAAGTCTAATTAGATAAATATATTTTAAAAAATTATATATTTTAAGTGATTTGGTATGATCTTACGATCCGATACTACGTTCCGATCCAACAAAACCTTTATCATTCCTAGGTAGGATCTCGATCCTGACAACCTTGCTTGCAGTAACTACCAACTTGTCTTATGACATGATGATCATGCCACTTAGACATGGCAGTTCTCATGTCGTTATTGAAAACATGGAGTTGAATATTGCATCTATTATCATTTTCCTAAACACAACCAAGGTTATTATGCTCCTCAACAGAACATTTGTCATGTTTTCCACTTATACAAAGATATCTTCTCCATGAAACAGGATGGTTGTCTACTGCAAGAGTATCATACACCTCTTAACAGTGAAGGAGATGAATTATCTTACATTCATTCCCCCCACTGCTTATGGCCCAGTTTGGGGCAGCTGGAGCTGGTTTGAAAAATTTATAGCTGTTTGGATAAAATAGCTTATAACTTTTGCTGATGTAAAAATTCTTTAAATAATATTTGATATCAATATAAGATAGCATGATATGGAGAAGGCATCAAATTTCTAAATTGTAAGTATATTATCATCAATATAAGATAGCATCATATTAAGAAGACATCAAATTTCCGAATTGTAAGTATATTATCATCAAACTGTAAGTATATGGAGAAGGCATCCGTCCACACGAGAGAGGATGCTCGAGAATAGGACATCGCTGAGATGCTACGTCCGACGCCGTCGAGAACAGGAATGTCACCGAGTTGCTGCATCCGCTGATTGTCTCCAGGAGCGAGCTTATTCTTGTTCGTCCAGAAGGATGCTCGCCGATTGCCGCCAAGTGAGACGATGCTCGCCAATCTGAAGGTGGGTTGATGCTCGCCGATCAGAAGATGCTCGCCTGGGAGAAGCGCATGAACGAGGGAGAATGCTGCTCGCCTAGAGGATGCTCGCTGATCTGAGAAGATGCTCGCCAATCGCCGCAATCGCCGCCTAGAGGATGCTCGCCGATCGGAAGATGCTCGCCTAGGAGAAGCACTTGAACGGGGGAGAACGCTGCTTGCCAGGAGGATGCTCACCGATCTGGGAAGATGCTCGCCAAAAGGGAGGATCACCGTCGTCTGCTGGTCGCCAAATGGGGCTTGTAGGTCGTTGAACTTGGAGCTCACATCGTCGCCTAGCTGCCGAGAGCTCACACCAGTCGAGCTTGAGAAAAGGGGCTCGTAACTTGCAGATCTCGTAGGTCACCAGAAGAAGGGTCACTAGAAGACACTCGCTGGTCATCGGAAGACCCTCGCGTCTGGGCCAGGCTAGAAAGCGTGCGAAGGAGGAGATGGGTGGCAGGAGATGGGTGGCAGCACTCCTGGGCAGCGGAGGAGCATCATCATTTTGCAGCTCACGTCATCAACGCCAAAAGCTGAAAAAGCAGCCCACGCTAGCTTCTTCTCTACAGTACAGAAACTATTTTACCAAACAAGCTTTTTGATCAAAAACTGCTGGTGCGCCCAGCAGCAGAAGCTAAAAAGTTGGAAATCTAAACACACCCTATATCGGTTATTCTCCGGTAGCACAAGGACATCTTGGTGACCAAATTTCCATCTAACTTTCATTAGAATTTTTCTAGTTCCCTCACACAGCTTGTCAAGTCCACTATTCCAAGCATTCAAAATGACTTCTATAGACTTTTAGATGTCTCGATAACTTCTATCACTCATCAGTGCCTGGTAGCTCCATAGTCCAGGGTCAAGGAGGTAGCTCTAGTTCTAATCGTGACCACAGCCATGGTAGGGGTTTCCCATGCTATACTTGCTGTGATCGATCACATGATAGTTGCGGGCAAAAGTTTGAGAAATTTCCTCAAGCAATGATGATTATAGTTCCACTAGGTACTTCTCATCTGATTCAAGCCTCAATGACTCCTACTCCTACATCTCTTTCTAATATTGTTGCTATTTCCAATTCCACTATAGTACTATAGCTATTCCCACTCCAATCAGTATCTCATAAAGCAACTCCTACTTGGACACCTGTGACATCCACCTCTCCAGTAATTGGTACAGCATCCCTTGCATCCTCTTGAGCCCAAGATTCAAGGGAACTTCACACATGACAGGCAACAAAGAGCTATTTTCAGTATTGACTTTTGATACACATCGTCACCCAGTGTTTATCATTGATAGTTCTCATGTTCCTATTAAAGGCACTGAAATTATTTACATTAACACTTAAGTTACACTCTCTTATGTTCTTTTTTATTCACAATCTTGAGTTAATTTATTGTCTATTTGTGCATTTACAAAAGTCTTACATTGTTCTGTAACTTTCTTTCCTTCATGTTGTATATGTAGGAGCTCCAAATGAAAGCAACGATCAGTGAGGAGCTTAACATAGAGGGACTATATATTAGTCGATCCTTCAAACTCCCACATAGCTGTCTCTTTCACCACCAAACCAATGGCATTGTTGTTTATCCTTCTCCAAAGGACTAACAGTTTTTGCCTTTAAAGTCTTGTTCGTCTTTTCATTATAATGCATAACAACATAGTAAATATTATTCTGTCTCATTTCTATCGAGTAGTAATAGTAGAAGTTCCACTCTTTTTCATCTTGTTCATCCAAATGTTTAAGATCCAAGTCATATATCCACCAAAGATGGTCATTAATATTTGGTTTCTTTCGTTGATATCTATTCTCACATGTATTAGGTTTATTTGTTGAAGAGTCACTCTAGTGTCCTTGATGCATTTCAAATCTTTTATGAAGAGCAAAACTCAAATTGATATTCTTTGCAAATTATTAACACTAACAATGTGCTGGAATATACTTACTCTCAGTTTCCCATTTTTGTGCTTCTCGTCAAACTATTTGCTATACATCTCAATAAGATAGGTTTGTAGATTCGTAGAATACAAAAACAACCGCTTACTATATGTTGCTCATACTCATGCTTCTTATATTGAAATCCCATCTCATCTTGGGGGAGATGTTCTCATTACATTCTTTCTTATTAATCAGGTTTCTTCATCAACTTTGCAGGTATGTCACCCTTCACCTACCTTTTTCCCATCATAGCCACCCTTCAACCTTCCCCTGCGTATTTGGATGTCCCTACTATGCTATGTCCTTTGGTCATGGATCTGACAAGCTCAACTCTTGCAATCGATATTATCTTTCTTGGACACTCCTGGACTCAATAGGGGGATCGCTATTATAATCTAATTACCATCGTATTCTTGTGGGTGCTTAATGTTACTTTCTATGAATCCACCTCATACTTCTTAGCTTCTTGTGATACTACTATTAAGACTCCATTTGTGTTACCCTTACCATCTCCGATGACCTTTGATCCTCTTAGTAGTCAATCTACCACCATTATAGGTTTATCACTACCATTCGTGTTTGTCCTCATGCTACTCCAGTAGCACTGCCCTCATCTGCAAGTCCTACTAATAATTCTTTTACTCTTTGAAAAAGCAAGAAAGATGCTAGTGCTTATCCCATTTCTCAGCTCGTCTCTTATGATACATTTACTTCAACTCATCATACCTTTATTAACTCCATTTCATCTCTTATGATCAACAGATCAAGTTCTCTTAGTCTTAGATTTACGTTGTTAGCTGGTTATGATCATTCTATATTTACACATCGCTTGTATTCAAGAATTGTAATACTTGTTGTACATATGGCACATAGAGGTTAATTGTTATTTTGTTCGAGAGGTAATTCTTGGCAAAGAGATGTGCCCCTTGCACCAAATTAAAAGTTACAAAGGCTTTGAGTATAATTTTACTAGATTTATATAATATGTAACAAGCTATACATATCTGACATTTTTGTTATAGCTTTTGGGCGATGTTGAGAGCTATATTTTAAATGTCATTAAAGTCTCATTGAATAGTCATGTTATCGAGTAATGTCCAATAAGACTCCTATAATGTGATATATTTACTATCTCCTCAGATGAAAAAATATTTTCGAATTTTTCTTCTCCAAACAAAAATAATTCTAACCAAGGTAATATCATTAAAAAAGAGGACAAAAGAAAAACTACAAAGGAACAAGATTATGTTTGGAATTGGAAAGTATGAAATTTTGACCACTAACAAAACCAAATTCTAAAGCATTTGGAACCAAAAGCATTAGCAAGGCAAAGCTCTAGGAAGTTAATGTATTAGAGTATAAAGGAAGAAACAACAAAAAGCATAATTTTGTGGATTGCTTACCACATGTGAGAGCATTCAGAAGGTGGGCATGGAGGATTCATTGTGTAGCCACGATATACAATGAGAAGAGCAATCTAAAAGAAAAGAACATATAACATGAATTAGAAGATAAATATATTAATCATATATATTAGATGTTTAGTTTAATAAGTCATATGTAACCATGTTATGTTAAAATTGATCTTTGTCTGGTCTTATGTTAGGGTTTATAGCTTTATGATACATTCATTCTTACCAGAGCATTGTCCCTCCCTTCTCTCTATGTCACCTGCCCCTCCCTTTCTCTTCTTCCACCACCTAACTCTTTCACAACTAGGCTTTCTAACCCGTAATATGGTTTAACTATTGTTTGGGTTGTCTATAACTCTACATATATTCTCCTCTTACCCTTAAGCTCAGGTTTCTTCCTTCCCTTCTTGTGAACCTCAAGGATACCTCTAGTTATGATGTCATCCTCAATCTCAATTATGAGACATATAAGCTCAGGTTTCTTCCTTCTCTTCTTGTGAACCTCAAGGATACCTCTAGTTATGATGTCATCCTCAATCTCAATTATGAGACATATAACAAACTAAATTGTATCAACTATTACCTCAGGTTTCTTCCTTCTCTTCTTGTGAACCTCAAGGATACCTTGGCAAAAAAAAAAAATTATATGCCCATATGAGAAGTACAAACATTTTAACCCTCCTCTTGATTCCAAGGATGTTTCATATGCTATATAGCAATGCTTTGATTATGTTATTCCTACATGTCTCCTGGACAATATGAAACCTAATATTGTTTCAGTTGTAGTGATTCTAATAATTACCAAAGTGGTTTAGAACAATATTGCCGCCACCAACTCTCCAAACCAAAATGCCTATCAAGTTAACAAGCTTGATAACACATTTTTTATCTCAAGGAAGATGCTTGCCCCTCTTGTGACTACTTTGCACTTCTAAAAGATAAGTGGTATGGATTAAGTATTACCCTCCTAATGATAGATCTAATATCTCCTAAAGTAATATGAAAACTTTTTAGTCATTTTCTCTTTATCTTAACAACCGATATGCTATTGCTTGTAATCAATTTTTGGTTTATTCTACTATTTTTGTTTCTAATATTGTCTATCATGCAAGGTTTTAGAAACCAATCTATACCATCCGGTATAGGTATTATACCATATGGGTTTGAGATTGGACCAGTATATAGGTATAAACCAAGATTCAAAGCTATACTATCATGTTAGTGTTCCCTCTTAGGTCATAGTTGTTGTTACTTGTTACTAACTTAACAACCACACCTGCTGGTCAAAACTGTCATCATAGTCCTAGCAAAAAAATTGGACACATTCATCAAGTTATGGTTGCTTAAAGTGCTTAAAGTGTCGTTTGCACTAGGAATCTTTCTTCCTCTTCAATTGCTTCCACAATTATTGAGTCCGAGGTTTGAAGATCGTTGGACCAGACAAAATCCTGAGCAGAGTAGGAAAAAGGAGGAACCTGCTCGTGTTTGCCGCTCATATGCTCGTGTCCTCCTCTCCTTCTTCTCCTCTCCTCCCTCTCCTTCTTCTCTTTCTCCTCCCGATTCCGCTGCTCCACCACTCAATTCCACTCCACTGTTCCATAACCTTGGTCTGATCCAGAGCTTCATCCAAACTAGAAAAACTGGCCAGTTTAAACCAGTTTTAAAAACCTTGATTATGTCTACTACTAAGTGTGTTGTAAGTCTAGCCTGGCTCTTCTACCTACACTTCAACCTGCATTACCTCAGCCTCACTCTATGCTATCATCAACAATTTTTTTTCTTCCACTTCAGCTACTTCCACAGGTACTATATGTTTTATAGTCTACTCTGTTTTGTCTACTTGCACTTCACCCTTCATTACCTCAGTCCCACTCTGTGATTTTGCTTCCTTTGCCTCCTACGAGGCACCTGAGATATTAAATTCTTGCTTTTCATCTCATATGACAAGCTGCACAATTTACTCTATCGTCCTTCTTTTACTACTTTGTGCCCTTATGAGTGTATTCTTGATGGTTTTCATGTCATCATTAGTGATATAGGTTTTATTAATTATTTAATCACTACTATGCCCCCCCCCCCCCCCCCCCCCAATTTCCTATTACTCTTTTCCTACAAATTCCTCATTCTCAATTGCACCATTAAACATGGCAGTGTTTATGTTATGGTAGATTGCTTATCTCCTACGTTCCCTGCTCCCCATCCACATCTCTTACACCACTTTTAGCCTGTGCATCCTTTACCTGTCAACTACCATGGGTATCATGTCACAATTTTTCTTAGGTTATCAGTTCTCCATGTTTTAGTAATAAAGCATACCACTCAATTCTCATTCATCATAGTTCTTCTATGTTGATATAGTTGTGCTAACTTGTAGTAATAATCAATGCATTTAGAGGCAAAGGGACATCATAATTATTTGGAAATACATCAATAGTTTTTAAGAATTAAGGTTGTATACCAAATTCAAAATACTTATCTCTATCAAAGCAACAATTTCATGGAACTTTTAGAATAAACAATGGGACTGTTCGATTACAACCAAAAGCATGTTCAGAAACTTTATGGCTTGGTTGGCGTCTTTCTCTTATAAGATGGTTATTCCTATTATGGTAGGAAAATTCATTTATCTCATTGTCACTATACTTGAAAAAAAATTTCATTTTGGGAGTTATCAACCACTACATCGGTGGCTAACAGTGTCGTTAGGATATGCGTACGATTATCTCAAACGGGCACCTAGGAACATCCAGTTATATAGGAAGCATTGGCATATTAAAATTGAGCCATATTCTAATGTTGATTACGCAGTGAAAATTAAAGACAGGCAATCTATTTCTAGTTATGCAATAATAGTGGTGTTAATATTATTACTTGAGAACGCAAAAAAATTAACTTGTGATAGCTTAAGTTTCGAGGCAGAGTTATGTGATACAATAAGCAGTGAGATGATGCCACTATTAAACATGTAAAAAGATTTTGCTCTTGACAACTCTATGCTCATTTCAATGCACCTTGAAAATTAGTCTGCTAGCAACATTGATAGCAATTCTTTATTTCATAAAAGACAAATGTGTTAAATTTGATTATCATTTAAGTCGTGATGCAGTGATATCCCAATATATCGATACACCTTACACAAGGAAAATGACTTTCAGATATTAGCACCAAGCTTCATTCCTCATCTTGTTTCTATTTGTTGTGTACCAAGTTGATCATATTTAATATCCATACTCCAAGTCAAAGGAAAGTGACATATATCTAGTCCATTCAGTCATAAGTAATCGATTCTTGTATTACACTTGGTCATTATCTCGCGTAATGTTAGGATTTACACCTTCGTGGTATATATAGTTCCACTGTATTTAATCAAGTAAATTTATTCAATTCAACTTTTTATAACCAAAATGGAATATTCATAGAGGACACAGGTAACGTTGTCTGTATATTACAAGGCAGTGTACCTTGCAAGCATTTTTTCTCATTAAATTGCTGAAGTTTCTGCTTTGGGTAACTTGATGAAGGAGAAAATAGAGAAAGTGTCTTCGTTGTTTGTCATGCTCACCATCTTGCAAAGATTCAAGAGACTGGAGTAAGATATTAAACACAAATTAGCTAGTTGACTATGTTAGAATTACAATAGAAGAAAAACATATTAACCACCGAATTCAACACGTTACTTAAGTAAAGGATGACAAACGGATAAACCTGCAAAAATGGTAGAAAAAGATCGAATATATCTTTATGACTTTTCTCGTTGCAAGTGTGAAAGCACTGCCCTAGTAGTGTGTTGCGCATCATGCTGGGTGATAATCTAGTCCTTAACCACAGCTTACACCCTGAGAATTAAAATTGAATAAAATTATTTATTAAAATGGCAATTGATTTTAAACCAAAAAAAAAAAAGAACACACACCAAGCTTTTCAAATAGTGTCCTAAGGCAAGCAACAGCAAAGGAGAATTCAGGTGTGTCATCGCTGACATGATTGAGTACTATACTTAAGAAAACGGGATATTTCTCCAGTATCCCATCTTCAAGGGCTTCTGCCTCAAGAAAGCCAAGCCTACAGTCACGTGCAAAATGATTAAAAAAAAAGTTCCACAAAGAAAATACTCATATCTACGAATTTTAGATAACAGGTAACAGAAAGGGAGGACCTAAACGTTGAACCCGGAAAATTAATGCACATACAATGTTTTAAATCCGTTCCATACATTTATGCTCTCAAGCTGCATTCTTGGTCTCAACATATCTGAGATTGCAGATGAAACCTCTGCTTCAAGGAACCCAATATATTTCCTTAGTAAAGGTTGCATTGGGTTCAAATCGGTTGCTCTCCTAAACAAAAAATAAGTGAACAGTGTGAAGGTAAAAGGAACCATCTTCAATCATTTTTATATCTCAAAAATAACAGCGACTGATAATTGGTATAAACAGAGAGAAAATGATTGCAGTCAATTCATATGATACCATAAAGGAGAGGTAATAAAACATAAGGCAGGACAAAGATGCATAGTTTCCCTTAATGAATTATATAGGCAGAATGAATTCCATATAAACAGGTTAAACTTTAGGATGCAAGGAAAACAATAATAAAATTTGATCATCTCGAATGCTTTAGCTAAAATCAATAGTCCTACTTGTCACAAATGTTTCCAGAGAATAAAACCTAATTGTGGTAGAAACTTAAAAAATCCAGTAGTCATCAAGTTATTGCACTTCTGTATATTGTATAAGATAATTCGGAGCTCCAGCCTAACAGCACAAACCATATTATTTAACTTCATAAATTTTATATGCTATACTATATAATGTTCTATACTTTGCATGTCATACATTAGATTACATACTATATTTTCGACAATGTTTATGATCTACAATATTTATGAAAAATACTCTTTGGAGTGTTGTTATGATAAAAATTTCAAAGTTGAACTTCAGCATCTGTGTTTTGGCTCAACCTAGGTGAAAAGATCAACCGGAACATTTTAATTCAGTTTTGCACCCTAAAATTTAGTTAAGCCTGATTAGCTTGGCTTACAATAATGATCACCAGAATAGCCGGCTATGCCATCAGTATACCAACAAAATAATTTGAATGCACACTTAGAAAATAAATCAAAAGGTTACCTCAGCTTGCCCATGCATCCAGCTAGACGAAATCCAACTGCCCGTGCCCTCCCACTTTTAAGGAAAAGTAAAGCATAGATTCCCTGAGAAAATTGAACAACCATTTGCCAGAGAAATAAGAAACACCAAAGTAGGAAAGAACAATAACAAAGTCCACCAGAAAATTACTGGATACTGTTGATTGGTAGAGAGGGTAACTTCATGAGACTCATCAATAGCTTCAATGAAAAACTGAAACTCATTCGCTAGTGACTGGTCGTCCAATAATAGAGGATACATTAACACCTGCAGTTGGCAAATATGGCTTATTATATTATTTTGGGTGTAGAAAACTTAACTAGGATTTACAAAGGGCAAAGAAGGAAATTGATATATGAATTTAAGAACACTGCAAAAGGAATATGCACTAGTCCAACCTTGTATTAATACCACTAAAGGTCAGTTCATGTGCCAATATATATATATATATATATATATATATATATAGATACCATGTGGGTGAGGGTACAAACTAAGACATACCAGTCTGATAGTCTGATAGTAGACCAGTCACCCATGCGAAGTGATATTTAAGAACTTGCTTTATATATTGGCATAACCAAGCAAAAGGCGAAACAAAAAGAGTAAATTTCTCATCTGACTGATGCAAAGACTACAATTAGATGCATCGTATCTATGGCTTATACTATTGAACTTTTCAGCTAGTGAGTACACTAATTTGATCACTCAATCTCATGAATCTCGCTGTAAGAATCATAAACATCCATTATAATTCCTTTACATTTCCCTAAGCCAAATAACATACTTCAAAAGCCCAGATAATTGGCAAACTCAAGCTGTGATGGGTATACATTTGTAGCATATCATCCATGCTATAAATCATCCACGCAAGATTACAATGCAAGCGCTCATGGAAACATTTATTTAGTTTTCCTTGAAAGTTAAACAAAATATATTTTTTTTCAAAGCAAAATTTTTAATCTTGGTTAGTATTGAATAGTAAGCCCAATACAAACTGGTCCAAAATATGATTGGTATATGAACCCCGTGTTAATACACCCATTTGGATCGAGATTATAGACCTAGTTTCAAAGATCATAGAATGGAGATCAATAGAGTGCTTAGAATTCAATTAATATTGCAGAAAATAAGGAATGCCAATTCTTCTTTCTTAGGTGAAAATATATACATTTGGCTCTTAGATATTCATGTAAATTTTAAGAATTAAACTCAAGGAAAGACAAGAAACACTTAATAAACATTTGTACAGTAAATAGCTGTAGGGGTGACGATTGAGCAGAGTTACAATTAACATACTTCAAACATTATGCTGACAACTTCCACCCCATGGGATTCTTGATTATATTCTTTCCGACGAATCCTTGCATTGATATCTTTAAGATGCTCTGCTACTCTTTCTTCATCAAGGCAGCGTAATACGGTCAACAGAGGGTCAACAGAATCTGTTTCATATTCAACATTGTAATATTCTTGGGCTTGATGGTGTTGGCATATGCATTGAGTGCAGCGCCCCAGTTCTCCAGAAACACGCTTCCATAAAAGCTTAAGTGGTGATTCAGAATTTGAATCTTTGAAATAATCATGAAATGTCTCCAAAAGAGGTCCCATTATGTCCGAGAAGCCACACCAGATATGATTTTCTGCTGATAAATTGATCAAGAAGTTGAAGGAATCAGCAAACCTGCAAAAGATGATGACAGAGCCAAACATCAAGGATTATGAAATAAGGCATAGAATAAATAACAAACAAAAAAATATACAAAATAAGTTAGTGATCTAAAACCTTATGTTGGACCTATGTTTACACTGTATTGAACTTTGAGCAAAGAAAAATCTAAGCACAAAATTGCATATATACATTGCATGGTTGATAGTTTATACAACAATAGCTAACAGCAATCTAGGAAGTTAATAGTAAAATATTTGCCACTCTAAAATAACGACAATGACACTATTCTGTTTAATACATCACTGATTTTTTACAATTTTGAATAGAGCAATTTGATGCACAAAGAAGCCTTTATTTTTAGAATGTAACAACTGCATTTACCAACAAGGACCCTATGCTGATACATCAAATACAAAAGGGCAAAAAATAGCCTGACTTAACTTCAATAATACCAAAGAGTTCTAATGACCATTAGTTCAACCCCTGGCTTTGAGCTTCTCTCATTTGAAATGAAAAAAGGAATAAAACTAAAACCATTAAGGCCTAGAACAAATGAAGTTATTCAATTATTATTGAATCTAATAGCTGAATTTGTAACTCATCAAGATCAATAAAAGTAAATTCACCGGTCATACAATGATAATATCAGTAAACTCTCCTCAACTTACACAAAAGCTTCCAGAGAGCTCAGGTACGAATAAAATGCAAAATCACAAGTTTTGATCATAAGGCTGATGTACAAATATTGATAGATCATAAAATTCAGTGATAACTGGCCATCCAGAAAAAGAAACTTATTTTTCTGACACAACCGTACATCACACCTCCAACCAAGTAATCAAATAATTTAGAACTCTCAAGCTCTTCTCTTTTAGTTTCTTTTTTTTTTTTGACAATGATAGCATACAGTATTGGTCAATACTCAACACACACAAGTTGACCCTTGTATAGAATACTAAACAAGGTAGATGAGAAAATATATACAAAATATTCAGTGTAATAAGACAAAATTTTAAGTGTTCCATACTAATATAAGAAGAGTTGGGGATGAGGGAATCAAATTATGGAACATGATCAAAGAAACTAAGTCTAGATCTACTTTTTACTTTAAACTAAAGTTGTAACCTTCACATGGTTCCCTAACACAGAGACCACTCTGTAAATATGTAAATATGGTGGGTTTTATGTAAAAGTGCAATATTTTATCAGAAAACTCTCCTGAACCCTAATTTCCCAAAAACTTCTGTGTTTTCTTCCCCAACCACTTGTTGGTGACGAGCGACACTTCCAACAGTGTCATTCTGGTGTTCTCTGAGATGTGTATGCAAGCAAGTTAGCTCACCTACGTTGCCACCATCGTCTGGCTACTTCTATTCAGCTGAACATCATGGCAGCTTCACCTGTTGCCACTTGTTGCCAAGTTTTCCCTAGGCTTTGTCGCCACCATTTACATCTTTTTCCAGCAAGCTGTCCAATGAAAGTGACTTTGCCCATTTGTTCCTTTTAACTTATGTGGTCATTGTAGGGTAGTGTATATAGGGCATATACACAAATACCTACATATATATGGGTATATATATGTACACATGTATATCAGGTAAAATACATGTACTGGTATTTATAAAAGAATAATAAAATGGTAGTGAAGTAATTAACAGTTAGTACTAAGGGGGAAATTGGCAAATGAACGTGTAATTGAATAATAAATAAATAATGGAAAAACCAATTGAAAATAATAAATAAAATAAGATATTAGTTTATGTTGTTGGTAATGTAGTTTGGTTGTTATAGTAAAATAAGTGACTCCGAGCAAGCTTTCTACAGGAATAGGAATTAATGAGTCATATCTATTCTTGCAACAATGGTATAGTTGTTAGTATTAGAATGTCTGATGAAGTAAGAATCTAAATACCATGATACCTTGTAGCTTTGTTGCTGGATTTTGTATTAGTATCCATTGTGCTATTTGTATTGTCTTTATTAATGCATACATATCAATGTGTCATATTGTTTCATGAGTCGCATAATAGTTACAACATTGTTTAGTTATTGATATTAGTAATGTTGATTTCAGTATGGTAGTTGTCATGGGAGTTATCATAAATGGTTATTTGGCATATAATTGTGTGATAAATGTCGTGCCATATTATGAGTATTAGGTTGGCTGATAGTAGCTAAGGATTGGGCCCTGTGGGCCAACAAACCATAATTTGTACCTGTGTATTGGCCAGCTATTTTGGTTACTAGATTGAAAGTCCTTTGGGACTATCTAAAGTTGCCTAGGGAATGGCTTCAACACTGTTAGGCTGTCATTTGGCCAATTGTTCCATCATGAGACTTGTGATGGAATGATTATATGGTTATTGCTCTTGGTATTGTTGTTCCATTCTAATGTAATACGATATCATATAAAGTTAACATGGAGTCATGGACTAATGATATAGTTTCAACTAAGCTCTGTATTTGATGTATATTTATATATATTGTGAATCCTATTTAGCCATTTGTTTTGCCTCTAGGTAAAAAGATTACCCTTGATGGTGAGGATAGCTAGATGTAAAGACCACCACAAAAGTTTGGGTATAGTTCTGACATGATAGATAGATAGTGATGTATAGTGTTAACCAGTAATTACTTGTGTTAATATGTTATTTGCTGTAGACTTGATGGTTATTACGTTATGGTTCTGGGTTGGTGTTTTTTATCGGTAGCATGTTCCAACCCTCATGTTGGTATTTTGACTAATTGTATTTATTTTGATTTTGTTTCTGATTGGCTAGTTTTAGTTTTTTGTATAAATGTAAATAGATGTTAATTGTGTACAAACAGACTTGTGCCAGTATCATTTTGTATAGTTAGTTATAGTTGATATAGTAAGTTTTTATTGTTTTGTGTAGCTTCATTACATGTATACTAATTGCAGGACTATATTATCACACCTCGTGGGTGCTTAACCAATCGGTGTTCGATTAGTGCCCATTTGAGGCGTGACAAAAGTTTTTAAACAATGTTTATTTCTTTTATAACACAAACTTGAACTTGATCGATAATCAATCGAATGTTCCCCAAATACACAATTTATCATTTTGGTCATATTCCCACATAAGGAAAAATATGTCAGTAGCTTTTAACTATGAAGCTTCTCTAGTATGTTTTGTACATGATGCTACAATTTTGTCTCATTCTTAGTTTGATCTCTCACTTAGAATTTATTCTCTCTTGAAAGAAAACCCCTCCATGATATTAAATAACAAGATGTTAAGTACCAATTATACAACTAAAATAAGGTGAGTACATTATTTCAAATATTTGTCCATATTTAAACCGTGCGTACCAATACGTACTAATCTATACCAATATATGGTACCAACTAGTTTTAATTAAATTTTATATTTATAGTATATATATATAGTACCAACCATGCACGGTACTGGGACATAATGAGACTAGCACAAACTGATTGTATCATATAAGTAGAAACTGATTTTTGAAACCATGGTTGGTACGACGGATACTCTAATAAAGTCAATTAAAAGGCTTATACATATCAAAATCATGATGAAGCATACTATGTTCTCCTTGTACAAGATTTGTGCTACCAAAAGCTCTATACATTGTAAGGCACCAAGTTCCCATATTGCTCGAGGTGTTAGACACTATAGGCTATCTTAAGCAAAGCAAGATGCTTATATTAATAAATGATGAAAATATGCAAAAGAAAAGGTTTCATTCAAATAAATAGTGAAGTTTGGAATAGAAAAAACATGCTACAAAGTAACAAATTAGTTTTTAAAGAATGATATGATTTTTTTACGCCTTGAAATATGTAAAAATTATCATTAACTTATATGTTAAAATCTTTGCGGAGTCATGTTTTACTTTATTATATGAATATTTTGTATTTCTGGAGATGAGACAAAAAGAGAGTAGCAAAAAAACATAGGAATAAACGTGAGAGTCACTATACCAAAGGAGAAGCTGAGAAGAAAAGGAATCATACGGAAGGTGAACAAAAACATACGAAGGAAGAAAATGTGATTCAAGGAGGAAAAGGACAAAATTGCTAAACAAGACAGTGGCAGGATTTAAGGCGCCAGATTTGCTTCACCTTGACATTTACCCAAATTGCCTGTTTGAGAACATTAACAAGATTTTCATTTTTCGGATTGCATATGGTCTCGTAGTACATTTAGTTTCTCAGAACTAGCCTATTAGGTATCATCTACTATTCTACTGTGCATATCCACTTAGCAAACTGTAAGTTGAAGAGCACGAATGAACTCAAATACATGTCACATTATACATGTTCATATCATCGTCATAAAAGAAAACTAGAAGAAGAAAATCCTGTCACTTTTATTTTCCACGATTATTGAAGCATCTGGTGGCTTGGAGTTACAACAGAACAACAAAAGTCTTGAGAACTTTGGAAAGCCACATCGTAATATTTAAAAAATAACAGAGCTTGATTCTTAACTAATGGTAACAAAAACAAACGTAGACAGTGCGGAATACAAGAAAGCATGTTGCAAAATTTTCCAATATAAATATCAGATGGTACCATTAAAACATTCTGAATTAATCCTTTACTACAAAGAATAGTAAAGGTTCTAGAATCGAACAAATAGGTAAAAGCTAAAATTTCCCCAAGTAAGCCAATAAAAAAATTTAGGGTAATATGAGTGGAACATCTCTGCCTAAGGGCCAGTGTTCAATAACTTTTCTTCAGAGGATGATTAATTGTCATGGAATTTCGGACTCTAGCCAATTAGGTCGTACCATTAACAAAACTTAGTAGTTTACCTCCTTCAAACAAGAATTGAGGAAAAAGACACCATTGCGACCACTTACATGTACAGCTCCAAATGTATAGGCTATGTGGTAAAACCGTAGAGGCAATTAAAAAAACGAGCATTCGTCGTCGAAGAATGTTTGCACTTTAGTTTCACTATAATGATTACTAGCCAAGTAAGAGATAGAGAATATTCTCCCAATAAAACATTAAAAAAAAAGAGCTACTGGTCAAACAGAAACGAAATCGAACGATTATCAATAGAGGAAGAGTTGGGACAGAAATCCAACCACTCCTCCTTCGCGTGGAGGATCTGCCGCTCTCTGGCGGGGGCAGGGTTGTCTTCGACCTCGTCCTGGATTGCGCTCCACCGATCCAAGAGCTCCCGGCGGGAGCAGCCCTTCTTTCCCATGGAGAGAAGAGGCGGGAGGCGCCTCCGTTGAAATCCGCCACGGAATCGAGCACGGGCTCCGATATCAGATTAGGGTTTCGTCGCCCACTGCCATCGCATCGCCGACGTCGCCTGAGGAGGGAGAATACTTTCGATAGATAAAAAAAAGAAGTGAAATGGAACGCCGTTACGGTGTGTCGCCTTGCTTGCCACTTCGCCCGGCACTCGTAATACTTCCGTCCTGTGTGCCCACTTTCCACCCACGTATGTCTGAACAACGAAAGTGAGAGGCGCGTTGGAGTTTTCGGTACACAAAACTGAATTTTTTTTTTCTAATAAGAAAATTATATAAAAATTAAATGCGCTATTTATAAGGGAAGTTTATGCTCTTGTTCTAAAGCTGAACAAAATTTAAAGAAAAAAAGTTTTACTCATTTATTTGATTTATTTTGATTAGGCAGATCCAGTTTGTTACGATTTGATGATCTAAACTAAGCATTTTGTATAATATAATCATTTTGATAAAATTTATGATTAGCAAGTTTAATTTCATAAACTTTCAAAGGAGAGCATGGGTAGACCTGGCAATTCGGATCAGTAGGTTATAAACGGGTCGTGTTAACTGTGACCTGTGACCAAGCCAACTGAACACGACCTGTTTAATTAATTTGGTCAAACTGTCTAACACAAACATGACCCGAATATAATCAGGTCAACCCAACACAACTCAAATAACCTGTTTATCATTTATATTTTAAACATAAATAATAAATTGATAAAAATTTAGGCTTATGTCTGGGCCAAACTCTGGGTTAAAAAATGATTAGAGTATATTTGGGCTTATGAGCTAGTAATGAGAGTTAGATGAGCCTATATTTAAATTTTTTTTATACATAAACATATAATATAATCGGGTTAAGCGGGTCAACCAGTTTACAACTCAACACGACCTAATTATTTTCTGTCATAAAGTGGTTGACCTATTTATAACCCAAACACGATTATGGCTGACCCGAACCCGCCTAACTTCGTGTCGAGTCGAGTCAGGTCAAGTCAACGGGTCGGGTTAGATTTTGTCAGGTCTAAGCATGGGTTACCAACAATTAAAAACTTTTAGAAGGAATTGTGCATCCTTTAAGTGATTATAGTTAGGTTTGGCAAAAAAAATTTCCTAATTGACTCGGCTCGACCTAGCCATGTTTGACCGAGGAAAACTAATTAGATTGACCTAAATTAATATTTTAGTAAAATATTTAACTATAGTTAGTGATTGCTCCCCTATCTCGGCACTTGCTACTCAACGCTTGCTACTTCTCAATGGTCACTGGAGGGTTGAGTTTTCATATCCGATTCCCCAATGAGGAGGGGTGGGGATAAGTTTTTTAAACTCTACAACTAGGAAGCTCTTATCCCTTATAGGGAACTTCTTATACGAAAGAGTTCATATATGGTCATAGTTGAGGACATAGACAACCTGTACAGACTCAAGATTAGGGGTGGCAATTCGTGTTTCGCGTGTCATAACGTGTCGTGTCATACTTGACACGTGACACGATTGTGCTTGACACCAACACGACCCGTTTATGTATACGTGTCAATATATGAAACACAGACACGACCCGCTTATTTCACAGGTGACACGACACGACACGATTAACACGTTTAATAAATAGGTCGTGTCACATAACACGACACGACACGGCACGATTGACACGATTTATAATATAAAATTATTAGATGACATAACACGACACGATTGACACGACACGACATGAATAACCTGTTTAACTCACTATATTAAAATTATCTATAAATTATTAATTTTATACAATATATATTATATATGGGTTAGACGGGTCAACCCGCGACACGACACGACACGACACGAATTTTAGCGTGTCATAAACGGGTCGACACGATAATGACACGAAACACGATTATGTTAAACTCAAACCCGCAAAAACTCGTGTCGTGTCGTGTCGTGTTAGGGGGTCGTATAATTTTTTGCCAGGCCTACTCAAGATACACATGTATGGCAAAAAAATTTGTATTCTTGTGATTGGACAACCCTCTCTATTACGTGGATCTATTGAAGTATGGGTTAAAGGTTCAAAATTAGTTCACCATTTTTTTCCATATAGAAATATTTGCACTAAGTAAAAAATTATTCATTTAAGTGCACTTTAATAGCTACATAATATATGCATGAGTAGTAATTTAAATTTATTAATCATTTTGTTGTTAAGTTTAATTATATTCAAGATTTAAACAAACATAGGGGTTGTTAGAATAAATTTTGTTTTAAAAAAATAATAATGTTAGCATTAAGACTATGTTTCCTTATGGGAAGGAAAAATAAGAAAAAATGAAAGATTAAAAGGAAAAAAAAAGAGGAGTAAGGAAAACAAGTCATGTGGATTCCACATGATTGTATGCTTGAGCAAGGGGAACACAAGCGAGAAGAGGGGAGGCAGGCAGGTGCTGACATTGGAGGCAGGACTAGATAGTGAGCACTATGGGGGGGAGGGAAGAGCAAGTGGACGATAGAAGCTCAACTACGAGCGGCTAGCAAGCGAGTGTGGAGGCGGCGGGGACGAAGAGCAAGCAGGTGAGTGATGAGCCGGCAAGGATGAGGAGTAAGCAGGCAAGTGGCAAGGACAAGGAGCAAGCAAGTGTTGGGAGCAGGTTAGTAGCAAAGCAACGAGGGGTGGGAGCTGGTGATCAGGGACTGATGGCGAAGTCTTTCCTTCATGTTTCCACCCTATTTGGGCGGAATCAAAAATGAGGAAAAACCAAAAACCAAGCAATTTTTCCTCCATTCATTTTCTTCCCCCCTTAAAGAAACAAAGGAACTTCCTTTTTCTCCCTCTTTTCACTTGAGGAAACACCATGTAAACACTAATATTATTATGTTTTCTTAACTATAGCTGGCAAACATTAACAAAGGTAAGCTAAATGTTTTCAACCACTAATTGATTAAAAAATTATGAGAATAAGCTTATAAAATCCTATCTATGTAGCATCTTCCTCTTTTTTTCTTTTTTTTTCTTTTTCCCAATTTTTTTTATTTTTATCTTAGATCTCTAATTTCTGTTGCTTAACACTGAAAGGGCATTCAGTCAATTTTTTCATAATTGTATCCTCAGTTGTTTAATTTAAGATTAAACTTACACCCGAGCCTAAATTTTTACCTAATGACAAGTCCCAAATACACCTTTGAATTTTATTTCACTAATTTTTTATTTACTCTTATTTTAAAATAAGTAAAATTTTAGACCAACATTAGGCGTATTATATTAATACTGAAGTCTTTGGCACTCCTGGGCCAAGATAAAGACTAACGTTGCCAAGAAATAAGAGCCACCTGATTTCAAACAAGAGAACGTACTTCTCTAGTGCCTGAATCTGCATTCCATGCACCATTAACATTGTCCTTTAAATAGCCCTCAAATGGTTTTTTTTTTTAACAAAAGCAAAATATTATAAATGAGAGCATCGATCAGAGGCAAAAATACATTTCAAGCCATAAGGTCAGTTTTCAGTCCAAGTAAAGGAATTAAGGGAGCTAGTAGCAAAAGAAGCTAGCCAGTTGGCTGCCTGGTTAGCTTCACGACGAGCAAAATATACAGATTTTCTTCCCCAACGAGACAACATATGGTTTATCTCACAAACGAGATTCTTGACATGAGTGGGCATATGTGAAGGTTCCATAGTTAGCGTGACGAAAGCAGTATGGCAATCAGTCTCAAAGAGAATCTGGGTCTCAAACTGGTCCGGCCTGGAATAGACATAAGAGATAGTGCTCCGAATCGCTAGAAGCTCTGCTTCCAGCGAGTCAGCAACCTGAACCTCTATAGAGACAGCAAGAGAGCAGTTACCCAAATGATCCCGAATTAGATAGCCTATACCTGCAAGATTTGAAGCCGCTTTCCAGGAGCCATCAACGTTGATTTTGAACCATCCAGGAGAAGGCGCAGACCAACAGGATATAGAATGGAATGGGCTATGGCAGACCTCATTTCCCTCAGGCTTAAAAACGATGAATGCGTCGTTGAAATCAGCAAGAGCACGTCTCAAGATATCCGAAAAAACCGGTTGAGTTCCAGAAAAAATAAAAGCATTGCGGGCCTTCCAAAGGGTCCAGAAGACAGTTAGGACAAGTTCAGGTAAAATATAAGCAGCCAAAAGCCAACTACCATCAACCCAACTCGTGTGAGAGTGAAGAGGAAACTTCAAAAGAGTAGCAAGCTGTTCCCAGATTTGCTTAATAAAAATACAGCCATAAAACATATGAGCAATGGAATCAGAGAAACAATCGCAGAAAACACATAGACTGGATCCTGCTAATGCCAATAGACGCAAGGAGGTCTGAGGTGGGAAGCCTCGAATGCAGTAGTTTCCAGCCGAAGACAAGGAGCTTCGGGGCAACATGCAACATCCAAAGTTTTTGCCATCCAAACTTCATTGAGGTCCCTATGGTTATTCAGTAACCAAAGGTAAACCACTTTGGTTAAGGAACATCCAATAGGAGCCTCTCGCCAAATCCAGGAGTCCTCACAGGAATCAGAATTAATAGGAAGGTGCGTAATAACATGAGCAAGCTCTATTCCAAACATTGAATGAATAAGATCAGCATTCCATTTGCCTTCCTGCAACAAAGAACAAACCATAATGTCATTAGAGATAGTAGCGAAAAAAGAGGGTTTATATTGGAGAGGGACCTCAGAACACCAAGGAGAGCCAAGCAAAGAAACCTGATGACCGGAACCAATGAGGGCGCAAAGGCCCAGCTTTAAAGCATTTAAATCAGATAGAAATCCTTTCCAATTGCAGCTAAAACGTTGGGAGATCTAAGCATTCCAAGGGTCAGGGATCCCATATTTAACTGAAACCACCTTGACCCAAATGGTATCACGTTGGTTCAAAACATCAATAGTTCGTTTACACTGCAAGGCAAGCCTTAAATGTCGAAAGTCTTTCACTCCTAAACCCCCAAATTTTTTAGGCAAGGTAATGGTTTCCCAATTAACAAGGTGGAGGCCTTTAGAATGAGGGTTAGAGCTCCAAATGAAGTGGCGGGAGATGCTATTGAGCTTGTCAAGAGAGGAGTTAGGTAACCTGGTGGAGATTAAGGTATGAATAGGAGTAGCAACAAGCGTGGAATTAACGAGAGCAACCTTACCAGCTTGTGAGAAAAGTTGATTATGCCAAGAGCTGAGATGATGGTGGGCGGCATTTTGGCAAGCCCGAAGAGTAATCTTGGAAACAGAGTGAGGGGAGATGAAAGCCCCTAAGTATTTGAAAGGGAAAAAACCTTCACGAACATTCAACTCATGCAAGATGGTTTGCTTCATATGAGTGGGGCAAGATTTAGGAAAATAGACTTTGGATTTGTTAGGATTGAGATGGAGGCCCGAAAATTGAGAGAAGGCAATGAGGGAGTGAACTATAGTCCTACAAGACTTAGGATTAGCCTTAAAGCACAAGATTAAGTCATCGGCATACATAAGATGAGATACTCGAATTCTATTCTTAAGGTTAAAAGGGAGGAAGTTGCCCGCCTCCGTTTGACCTTTAAGAATGAGACTAAGGATATCCATCACAAGAACAAAAAGGTAAGGGGTGAGGGGATCCCCTTGCCGGAGACCTCTATGGCTAGAAAACCTCTTAGAAGCAACACCATTGATCAAACAGGAGAAGCTGGCGGATTCAATGCAAGCCTTGATCCAAGAAATGAAAAGAGGAGGGAAGCGATGAATTTGAAGGGTGCTGTAGATCGCCTCCCATTTAATGCTATAAAAGGCTTTAGCAAGGTCAATTTTGAAGAGAATGAGGGGGTACTTTCATTTAGAGGAATGCATAGAATGAGAGAGCTCTTGAAGAGTAGAAATGTTATCATGGATGCTACGCCCTTTAATGAAGGCAGATTGCTCAATATTGACAAGGTTAGGCACAATGTCCCAAAGACGATTAGCAAGGGTCTTGGTAAAAATGCGATAAGAGACATTACATAAAGAGATAGGCCGGAAGTCATGAATGCGAATAGGATTAGCAATTTTGGGTATGAAGACAAGCAAAGTTTCACCCCAAGATGGCGGGATGACCGGGGTGGAGAAGAAGGACTCGACAAAATGAGAGAAATCATGTTCAATTTGATTCCAGAAGGCCTTATAGAATTCATTAGTAAACCCGTCGGGACCCGGACTTTTGCCATTAGGAAGCTTGGAAATGACAAATCGAAGTTCACTGCGTTGGAGAGGAGAAGTCAAAAGACTAGAGGCATCCTCGGACATCCAGCCTAAGAAAGGGAAGGATTGGAGGTGATGTAGAAAATCAGGAAGTGATTTATAAACCGGAGAAATCTCACAAGTTGAAGATTGCCAGAGATTCCTATAGAAATCGGCAAAGGACTGAACAATAGAGGAGGGATCAGAGGTAGTGTCACCCGTGTCTAAGGTAAGAGTGTGGATGAGATTAGCACGAGCCCGGATGGAAACAAGACGATGGAAAAACTTAGTGTTACAATCCCCAGCTTGAATCCATTTGAACTTGGCTAAAGTCCACCATTTAAGGGAGATTTGCCGGGTAAGCGCCTTGGATTTGTTGATTGAGGATTGAAGGTTCACCTCCTCAAGATGAGAGAGGGGTCTATTAGCTTCCAAAGATTGTAAGTCTGAGATATGAGAAAGAGTATGATCAAGAGTTTTTTCAAGATTACCAAGATAATGAGAATTCCATGAGGAGAGATCATTCCTATTTTTGCGAAGACGAGAGGAGAAGTCCCAATCCGCCGGGAATTGATAGTCAAGTTTAGACCAGTGGGATTCGATAATTCGGTGAACAGTATGGTACTCAATCCAATAAGGCTAGAAACGAAAAAGCTTGGAGGGGCGTTTCAAGGATCCACAAATAGAAATCACAAGAGGAGCGTGATCCGAAATGCTACGGGTAAGATGAAGGACATGGGACTTACCAAACCAATCTAGCCAGGGGGCAGTGGCAAAAACCCTATCAATCCTAGAAAAAATTTTGTGAATACCTTTCCTATTGGTACACCAAGTAAATTGGGGTCCAAGAAAGCCTAAGTCAATTAAACCATTAGCCTTAATGAAATTATGCAAACAATAAGAAGAAAAAGAATTAGAAGTATCAATACCCCTGCATTTATCAGCAGAATCGAGAATGCAATTAAAGTCCCCACATATTAACCAAGGATATCCAGTCATATTAACCTTAGCTAAATCATTCCACATAGAATTGCGGGATAAATTATTAGTACTTGCATAGAAAATTGATAGAATCCATGGCTGGCCCAAATGGAGAAGCACAACAGCATGTAAAACTTGGTGACCAGGGGCTATTACCTGAATCTCCATATGAATAGAAGACCAAGCAAGAAGGATACCTCCCGATGCACCAACCGCAGGAAAGTGAGTGACGTTCCAGTTTCGACCCAGCACTCTAGCGAATTTTCGAGCACCCTCGTCGGATAAGTGAGTTTCCTGGAGGGCCAACAAACGCAAGTTATGTTTCTGAATAAGCATCTTAATATGCTCGCGGGAGGTTCTTCTCCCAGCACCACGACAATTCCAAGATATAAAATTCATGGGGAGAAAGTATTGTGAAGAAGAGCCTTCTTTCGAAGGCTGGCGTTTGACCCTGGTCTGGCCCTCTTATATTGAGTTGCCTTTTGAGCCAGAAGGGAGGTCGCAGTGGCTGAGACAACGGCGAGCTGAAGATGGGAGTCAGAAGCTTCGAAGCCATCGGCCAAAGGAACTTCCTCATGTGAAGATAGAGGCACAGCAATTGGTGCCGAGAGACGCCCACTAAAGGCCGCCGCCAGCCGAGGCCCGACATCGCGGACAAGGGAGGAAAGCGAAGCCGATGAAGTGGGGGAATCCGGCGCAGCAGGAGAAGCAACCGACGGAGTTACGAGAGGAGGTCCCGTCGATGGTCCCGAGGACGAAGGTGAAGGAAGTAAAATTGGGGAATCAGAAGACTCGGAGTGAAGCTCTATCGGTTCCGAGACCCGAGGCACCAAAGTCTCAATTTGGTCTGACACCAGAACGTGAGTTGACTGCACCTTTCTGCTCGAATTGAATGCGGACAGACAGGACTGAGAAGGTCAAATGTGGGTACTCGCAACGGGCGGAAAGTCGCGGCTCACAAGTGGGACCAGGTCAACATCCTGGACTAAGGTCGACTGCGGAGAGGCCATGGACGTGGACCCAGTCGGAGGAGGGATCTGGACCGTCGAACGCCTGGATCGAGACGCACACGAAGGGGTAGCAGAGGATGGCACCTCAGAGGCCGGGGGAGGAGGAACGCCCGCCCTTGGCCTTCGCCGCCGCTGAACCCGGAGCCAAGGCCCAACATCTGGAAGAGCTTGCTCAGCAGGTGAGGAATGCGGAGCTTGAGGAATCGATGAGTTCGGGGCTGGGACTTCAGCCGCATTCGAGGCAGCCAAGCTAGGGCATAGGTTTGCCGGATGGCCCAAACAGCCGCATGAAGAACAGAGGCCTGGCAGATTTTCATATGAGGAAATCTGGAAGAAGCACGATGCGATGGACCAACCCAAACACCTTCCCGTAGTGGTTTCTGAAGATCTATCTCCACGCAAACGCGAACGAACTGTCCGTGTTCAAGCTTCGCGATCTATCATCAATCTTAAGCGGTTTTTCCAATTCTAGATGTGATCGCCGCCAAGGTACTCCGGCGTCCAATATTCAAAGGAAAGTCCAGGTAGTCTAACCCAGACAGGGGCCGTCTGAATAGTCCTTTGAAGGGCCTGGAAATCCTCTTGCCAAGGCATCAAACTGAGAACCCTGCCTTGGATCGTCCAAGGCCCTCCAGTAAGCACTCCGAGAGCATCTTCCTCAGTCTCAAAGCGAATCAAAATGAAGCCGTTGGCCATGTCAACAATAGCCGGCACAACGGGCCATAAGGTAGGAATGATGGTACGAAGGGAAGTCAGCGTAGGAGGGCGCGTGAGGAATTTGCCCAATCAAACATCGCCGCCACGGCTTGCCTTTGCACTTCGATCTGTTCTTCATCAAAAATCACCATGTCGGGTATTTACCGGCTATCTTCTCCAGAACGGAGGCTGAAAAGCGAACCTTAAGCGGTGGACACCAACTTTGGCATTAAAGAGACCAGCCCAAGACGGAGGTGTAGGGCGCTGTCCAGGTGGGGGAAAACCCGGGGGGACAGGGGAGCGCGGAGCAGCAGTCGATTTTCCATTCGCAGCATGCGAAGAAGGAGCATGAGCCCACCCCTTCGAGGGAGACGGCTGTGGACGACCTAAAATCCTAGGATCCGGAGGCTTCGGGCCAGTAAGCGCAAGCAAAGGAAGAGCGGAGGAGCGAGCTGAGGGGCTTTCGCCAGAGCGGAGGATGCGAACGGGAGCCATTTCTTTAAGATCGCTCTGAGCCAATTCGTCGCCCTCAAATGGTTCAGTGGATGAAGTTTTAGGTGAAAGAAACAGAAAAAGAAAGCCCAAAAGCATGTCATTGTAATCGAGTAGAGTCAGTGATGAGAATGCACTCAAGAGAAGAAGACTTGCTATTGTACAATTCATCATTTTGAATTTTATTTTTTATTTTCTTGAATGAAAAATTGAGAAGAAAGAATAGAAAACACATTGAATCTAATAATATTTTTCAATTTGATTTAATGTGTTTTCCATTCTTTTCTCCCAGTTTTTCGTCCAAGAAAACACAGTGTAAATCTTATAAAATAGTTATTATGTAAGTGAAACAAGAAGGAAAAGAGGAGGGAATGGATAGAAAATTGGAAAGAGAGCTATAAATTCATCAATCCAAATACTATAAAAACTTCATTAAAAAGCTTATCATATTATTAAAAAAATAAACTAAATCATCCCAGTAAACTTGCAACAAAAGTAAATAATATTACAATATTTCATCACAAATAAATAATAAAAAAATACCATTGTTAAACTTTCATCGTTCAAATGTGAAAAAGGTTTTACCAACTACATAAATATTACGTTAAATAAATGTCTTTTACTATATGATCCAACTAAAAAAAGAAAATTTAATAAATAAAAGCTCTTCTTATTATTCTTCCACTGTATCAACACATCTTCAGAATAATTCTAAGTGGGGTTCTATAATTTGAGAGGTCAAGAAAATTAAGATATTACGAATTGAAAAATTATAAATTTATAAATATATTGTGACAAAGCATATACTGTAAATTACAAGTTATAAATTATATGTCACAAGTAGGGATGTCAAACTCGCCTCGACACCGCTGTCACACTTCTAGAATAATCATAAAATTTAATAATTATTATTCTGTTTAACTTAAGTACTTGTTTTCTTTCTTTTTTTTTTTTCTTGTTTTTGTTTTTTTTTTAGTTCACAACCTAATGAGTTATTATCAATATGCATTTTATGCTATATTTTGTTTTCATTATACATCATACATGGTTAAACTTACACTTATACAATATTCCCCTTGAGTTCTTAAGATGGGTATTTCTCTTGGACAACTTAATAATTTTCATACTCATGTTAAATCATGGATATCACACTGCCTCTTTCAACGCTCCCTAAACTCGACCCTGAACCCAACTGAGTTAAAAAACCCAACCCTACACCTGACCCCGTGGGGAAACCTGATCGGGCGCCATCGACAAGGAGGGAGGGAGAAATAGGTGGTGGGTGGCGTGATTTGGGCGAATGGAGGTGGGCACCAACAAGGTGGGATGGAGAACGATGGCGAGTGGTGACGAGTGGTGAATGGCAGGCAACAAGCAGTGTCGTAGGTGAGCAATGGGTGATGAGCGGCGGGGCAACGTGTGAAGAGCAGCGTTGTGGGAGAGTGGCCAGTGGAGTGGAGTGGAGGGAGAGGAGAGGAAGAGGAGAGGGGAGGGGCGACGGGGAAGGGAAGGAGAGGAGGAAAGAATAGGTTGTAGCTTGAGCTTGGAGGGGAGAAAGAGGAAAAGTTTAAGGAGAGGAGGATAGGGAGAGAGGTGGCGGGCTGATAGAGAAGTATATTTTTTTTTAGGGTTATAAGTAGGGTTATATTTTTTTTAAAAAATAAGAGTATATTAGTAATATTAATAGTTAGGTGGATTCAGGTTCAAGTATGGGTGAGGATTTAATATCACATGCTCGACCCGACCCATTTTATTAAAATTGGGTTTACCTCTAATCTGACCCGACATCTGGTCAATTTAGATTTTCCTAATCAAATCGGAGCAGGTGAGGTCGGGGATGATTTTTTTTACCATCACTAGTCATAAGTAATAATCATTATTATTATCATCATCAATATTTTAAGAGATTTATATATAAAACATACAAATACTCTATCTAATGACCCACGAAATCTCATATGGAAATTATCTAATATATATCAATATATATACAGTTAAATATATCAACATCATTCATTATAGAAATACCATGTCATAAATATTAAGAACAATATTTATACTTCAATAAAATGAAAGAAAGATTACTAATATTATAATAAATACTTTTTTTCACATGACCAATTGTTAAGTTATATTGATAAAAAAATTATGAAACAAATTAAATGATCAAAGCTTAAAAGCTAGATCAACACATTAGTTTCATTTAGGGCAATGTAAAGTATCCTAAATTGTAATCCAATAACTCAACTAAAAAAAGAATCTACTCAAATAAAAATTAGCCCTCGTAAAGACAAATCATTAAATTTACTTTCACTCTAAATAATGTTATATCATATATTGAATTCATAAAAGAAATAAAATATCCTAATCACAATATAAGGAAAATATTCATCTGTTATTGGTGATTATTAATGTTTGATTCAAGGAATCAAATACCGGTATGTATTTGTGAAAGCTAAGAACACTTGTAGTACTTAATTGTTACTGGTTAGGTCAACCTCCAAGTTCGATGATGTTGTCACTATAGTTCGCTATAAAAAATATGCTTACATCATCTCTCTCTACGATGTTTATATTTTTCTTAGTTTATCTCTCAGACTATAGGCTTGTTTAGCCCACCTTGGCATGAAAGTTGTCGAAAGTTGTCGAAGTTGCGGACGCTCCAAATTGGAGCTTCTCACATATTATGCCTTGACTTTCGTGTCGAGCGAGGCCAAATAGACTGTACGACTATTATAACTTTTCGATTTCGTTAATATTAATTAAGAAAAAAAATATACCTTCGTTTCTTTGATGGTTCATCTATGTATAATGTCCATATCATACCCCAAAAGATAGAGCTAAATATTTTTTTTTCTCATTCTCCTCTTCATGAGACCCAAATCATGTTCATTCAGAAGTAGACTAGGGTATGAGCCCTAATGGTTCGTTGGGTCCGCAAGAGTCATGTCAAATTCTATAATCGGATTCGATATGGTTCAGGACTGGCCAGCCCCGATTATCCCGGATCTTGAACCGGTTGGACAACCGGTAAGTGCCCGCGCTACAGGCGGTCGGCGCAGTGGAAACCCTAAAAAGCACCACCGAAAGCGCTAGTCCTTTTTCGACTCGGAGATTTGCCTACCCTATATAAAAGGATTCGCGGCCACGGGTGCCGCCGTCGAATCCGAGCTTCACCTCGGGTTCATCTGACGATTGGAGCTCGTCCGCTGCGTAAACGTGCTCGCCATCTCATCGCTCTCCGAATCAGGTGATTGCTGATACTTTACCTAGCTATGCTTGATTTGGTTGAAAAGTGTCTGTTTTGCGGAATTGGTTGAAGAAGTATTGTTTTTGCATCGAGGTCAGATCTTTGTTTAGAAGACTAAATAGGTTTTCCTCTTTTGTGTGTATGCGCTTCCTATGAAATATTATATTAATTTAGATTCTTAATAGTTCTGGGCTTTGCTTTGGGCGTAAGATGGATAGAAATCGATTTTTTTTACACGTTTCTCTCTTCACTCTTCGTACATATGCAGATGCCACAATTTAGTTTTTTTTCTCGTGTTATACTGCTTGGTTTGTTTTTTCATGGCATCTTGTTGTTAAAAAAAAAAAATCAAATGTTTCGATGTATTATTGTATTATCACATCGTTGTTTATATCTCCCTTTAGTTCTATTAAATTATAGACAAAACAATCGCGCACGGTATTCATGTAATTCATACAAACTGCCACATATATATAGCTGATGTTTTTAAGAAGGTATTTCTGCTGCTCTGTAAGATTCATGTGGTGGTCGTGGTTGCATTATATTTTATGCTAATACAGATGTTGTGTGGGTATGATTTTTCTCAACCTCACTGTTGTTTAATTCCATCACTTTTTATGCTAATATATCTTATTTCACACCATTGTTTTTGTATTATTGGGAATATTTGCAGTCCCTTTGGTTTGTCAAAAATCTCATGAATTTTCTTACAGTCTGTTGAATTTCTCTCCTTCCTTGATGAATTTGAACAAGCATTTCATAATTAATTAGCCAAACAGTCTTGTTTATTTTTTTTCTCTTTTTAGGTTAGTATTTGCATTGTCATTTGTTGCACATGTTTTTTTTTCTTATTTGTTCAAGGGACAATGACTACAATACCACTGAAAAGTTTCAGTGTCTTAACGCTTCTATTGCTCCACATTTTTATTCTTCCATAGGATTCAAACATTTCATAGTTTATTTTATATTTTAATTCATCCTAATCGAGTGCATATATGTATCTCTAGTTCCGGGTAATTCTTTCATCGTGCTATTTATTCCAGCATTTTCATTATTATTACATTGACATGGTAGATCTATTTTATCTTTGTTGAATAGTTTTAATTATGCTTCATGATTGCTTTGTTCACTACTTTTATAATCAGTTAATCTTTTTTTTTTCAGGGCATGGCTGGACTTGCACCAGAGGGATCACAGTTTGATGCTAATCAATATGACTCTAAGATGAATGATCTGTACTTAATCTCACTCTCAACTACTTGAATTTTTTTTTTGTCTTCTTCTTTTGATGACCCTATCATCTCCTGCATTCATCTCTGCTACAAGTAACACTTTTTTCTTCTTTTTTGTTTATTTTGTTTGATCTAGGCTTAGTTCAGATGGGCAAGAATTTTTCACATCATATGATGAGAGGTTTATGAAAGTTTTGATGATATGGGACTCAAGGAGAATCTTCTCCGAGGCATTTATGCCTATGGTAAGAACATTTAACAATTTGTAGATTAATAATTCCTTGATGTGTGGATGCTTGTCTATGAATACTTCATTGTTCTTTTGTAGGTTTTGAGAAACCCTCTGCAATCCAGCAGAGAGGAATAGTTCCTTTTTGCAAGGGATTAGATGTTATTCAGCAAGCACAGTCAGGGACAGGAAAAACTGCAACCTTTTGTTCTGGAATTTTGCAGCAGCTTGATTATGGTTTGGTTCAATGCCAAGCCTTGGTTCTTGCTCCCACTAGAGAATTGGCTCAGCAAATTGAGAAGGTTATGAGAGCACTCGGTGACTACTTAGGTGTCAAAGTTCATGCATGTGTTGGTGGAACTAGTGTCCGTGAGGATCAACGAATTCTTTCAAGTGGGGTTCACGTTGTTGTTGGTACACCAGGTCGTGTTTTTGACATGTTGAGGAGGCAATCTCTTCGCCCTGACTACATCAAAATGTTTGTCCTTGATGAAGCTGATGAAATGCTTTCTCGTGGATTCAAAGACCAGGTTTCCTACCTATAACACATTTATCTTAAGTTATCTATATTTACTTTTCAGTGAATGAAATATTAATATTTTTGTTTACAGCATCAGAAGTGTTTCTTTTGATCTTTTTAGCACATTGCTTTGATTTCATGTCACAATTGTATTCCTGGAATTAGTGATTAACTCATGCATGCTTTCTTTCGTTAGTAGATTGATATTCTTGTCATAGAGAATCAGCAATGATTGCCCAGCCAGAATTGGACTGTGCGCTGACAATCATATTTTGGTTGCCTGACAATGTAAATGTTGTATTGGAAGCACATGTTTTAAACATTTCAATGTGACTGTTTGCAGTAGACCATAAGCTGACTACTGCAATTCAAAGGTCTCCTACTAGTATATCTTTTTGCTGCATTCCTGTAATTATAACCAAAATTTTTTAAAAAAGAACTTCCTGACATGCGTGTAGATATCTATACTGTCCCATACTGTTGGGACTTATCATAATTTTTGTGTGGAATTTTTGTAATATTAAGCCTTTTGTATCAGCACCTCCTCACATTGAAATTTCTAGGTGGAGTTATTCTAGTATATTTTTTGCTGCATTCCTCTTCTTTTACACGTTCTTGGAATGCTTAAAATTGGATCCAACTACTACTCATCAATGTTCTGTTTTGATGTTACAGTAAATTGATAAAGTCTGTTCTCGTTGCTTGCTATGTTCTATTTTTTAAGAATTTAGATGATTTAATATTTTCATTGGTGAGTAATTGTTGGTGGTACGCTGTTAAGACTGTTTCAATGCTTGAAATACCAGTTCTTGGTGACATTTTGTAAATTTTCAAACTAGGTGCTAGTTAGCCCACTTATAATGTTTCATCACCAATATTTGATTTCTTGTAAAAGAAATTTGTCATATATGCATGTGCCTGTGGATCACTATGTTGTAATATCTTGCTTGCTCATCTATTACGCCTATCTTTCATTCATCTTAATCTTGCATGCCTGGAGGTATTGTGCCAATCAATTAGATTTTTGATGTATTGTTTCAGATCTACGACATCTTCCAGCTGCTTCCTTCGAAGATACAGGTTGGTGTTTTCTCTGCCACGATGCCTCCTGAGGCCCTTGAGATCACCAGAAAGTTCATGAACAAACCTGTCAGGATTCTGGTGAAGCGAGACGAACTTACCCTGGAGGGTATCAAGCAATTCTATGTCAACGTTGAAAAGGAAGAATGGAAACTTGATACCCTCTGTGACCTCTACGAGACGTTGGCCATTACCCAGAGTGTCATCTTCGTTAATACTCGACGCAAGGTGGACTGGCTTACTGACAAGATGAGGAGCAGGGATCACACTGTATCAGCTACTCATGGTGACATGGACCAGAATACTAGGGATATTATAATGCGCGAATTCCGGTCTGGCTCTTCTCGTGTTCTCATCACCACTGACCTTCTTGCTCGTGGTATTGATGTCCAGCAAGTTTCTCTAGTTATAAATTACGATCTACCAACGCAACCTGAGAACTATCTCCATCGTATTGGACGAAGTGGGCGGTTTGGAAGAAAGGGTGTTGCCATTAACTTTATCAACCAGGAAGATGAGAGGATGCTGTTCGACATTCAGAAATTCTACAATGTGGTTATCGAGGAGCTGCCTTCCAATGTTGCCGATCTCCTCTAAAAGTTTCGGTTTTATATCGATATTTATGCCTTCCTAGGATTTTTTTTTTCTCCTTTTGAGTTATTGTCAAACTTAAGTATATTTTTAACGGTAAGTTCTGAACCATTATGTGGTGGTAACTTCGAAGAATTGGTATTATGCCATCTTGCACAATCTAAGCTGTTATATTGTTTGAGTATTTGTTTATTTTTTATGGTCGTTGAGTGTCGTTGAAGTCCCACAATTCCTCAATTGTCCTACATTCGACATGTGTATTATGTATATAGTATTTTGCTAATATTGTAAATAATTTTGTTTCTGTGATGCAGTATTGTTCATGTAACACAAAATAATTTTGGCATAGCTTTCCGCCCAGCTTCGCTGCGCAGCTAAGCTATCAAAATACAGCTTTTTCATAAATTTTATGGTGCTTCTGCTGCACCGACCATCTCAATCCTTGGAAAAATGCCTCGACGGGAAGTTGGGTTTTATCAGCTTTCCGCTTCTCCATTCGCCGTCCGGAATAAAGGAAGCGGGCGAGGGTTCGAACCCCACCTATTCATATTCATTTTTTAAATATCATCACCCTTTCAAGTTCCATCAACACGATTACATATAATTTTATAAAATAATATACAAAATCTTTACAAAATAATATCTTTATAAATAAATATTTATAAAATAATAATCTTTACAAATAATAATCTTTATAAATAATAATGTTTATAAATAAACATTTTTATAAAATAATATCTTTATAAATAAAAATATTTATAAATAATAATCTTTATAAAATAAAATTTAATAAAATAAAATCTTTACAAAATAAATTATTTATAAATGGGGTTTTTGTCGTGTTAATTTTTTTTTGTATTATTAAATTTTTTATAAAATATTTATAAATAAAATCTTTACAAAATAAAATCTTTATAAAATAATATATTTATAAATAAAGTCTTTATAAATAATAATCTTTATAAAATAAATAATTATAATAAGATTCATAATATTTCTCATTAAATTGTAATTAGTTTAATGGAATCTAGAAGATAGAAATTGTGTTTTTATATATTTGTGTAATGTATATTTAAATATATATGTATTGTATATTTGTGTAAATGAGGTACTTATCATGTTAAATTTTTAGTATTATTAATTTTTTAATATAATATATAATTTTTTACAATAATAATTATGTAATATAATATATAGTTTTGTATTATTAAATTTTTTATAATATAATATATAGTTTTATATTATAATAATTTTTATATAATATATTATATGGTTTTCTGCAATAGCTGCCTACAGTATTTTTTTTTAATCTAAAATTACTATCTCAAACAACACTTCTTATTTCAGCTATAGCCAGATAGCACTTTTCTTTTCAGTTCTACCAAACGGAGCCTTAGTTGGACATCTAGGGAATAACTTGGACATCCGTCCCTAATGTCTAAGTTAATGTGTATTCAAATAGCTTTTAGTGATCTTACTGGTGATGTGTGTATTTAACGATTTTTAGGAAGCTTATTGAATGTGAGATGGCTTACATATTGTAGTTTCTCGCTAACCTACTCATTGGTTACTATTGAGGCAAATGGAAGAGTACAATTTATCTTTTACTCTCTGTTTTTTTGGAGGGAAGAAAAACTATAAGGAAAGAAAACTCCAAGGAAAGAAAAAAAAAATTCATATCCTGTTTCCTTGGAAGAAAGAAAAAGAAAAAGAAAAATTAATTTTGAAGGTAGGGCGAAGTGGCGTTGTGTTGTCTCCAACTTTTCCATCCAATTTGAGCGGAAAAGTTTCAGAAGAAAAGTTATAAAATTTTTCATTCATTTTTCCACTCAAATTTTTTCTTCCATCCAAAAAAACAACGAAAAACTTATTTTTCTTTCTTTTCCCTCTAATTTTTCTCCCAAGAAAACGGACCCTTAGATTTCATGGAAGCAACGTTGCTCGCTGTCATACACCTATAGTTAGTAATGATGGTAAGCTTTCGTGTTAGGCTAAAAATTCATGAACATTTTGGGATAATATGGATTCATGACTCGAGCAGTATGCCACTAGGACTTGACTGTGCAGATTGCATGCACTAACTAGATTGCATATTGAGTCTATTTAAAAATATAAACCGATTATGCTCATAAAAATATGCTTCATAAACATATACTGGGATTTTATGCACTACATGCTAGCAAAAGTTGAAAAGTAGCTTTAACTTGTCATTACACATAGCAAAATGCATAAGATCTAAGATTTAGCAATACCCAAATTGTTAATGCAAAAACTATAAGAAGTAATTGTCCAAAATGTCAATCTTTTTTGGGAATGCTAGTAAAATAATCTTTTTATATATTCTATTTGATTAATGCATCCCGCACTTGGATTTGGGAACAAGAATTGCAAAAATATTAAAATTATTAGGTTTACAATGGTTTAAGGTGAAATATGATTGAAATTGAAACTCACGGTCACCATATCTAGAATAAGTGATCTTCGTAGAGGGAACAAACAACTTAAGTTAATACTATAGTAATATAATGCTCACTCTCCCACAACATGTGGTGTTGGTTTATTCTTTTACCATATGTTTATTATGCTATTATGGTCAATAACCTTTAAGTAGAATGATCAGAGTGATGAAGACAAGAACAATCATTACAATTGGCACTAGACAAAAATGGACATATGGAGAGTGGTGAGGTAACCTTTGATCCATAGACTTCATAGTTAGGCTTCAACCATGATAAGAAATCATGAAATTTAACTCTATGTGGGTTCATTGGCATCACACCATAATTATGGAATGCCATTGCCTCATATGATCCTTCATGGTCTTTGCCATTGATACTTTTGTTTGATATTATTAATCTTGCTTTTGCAATCATTATGGTGTTCATTTTTGGCACTTGCAAGATGAGTACATTGCCTTTATAGGTCCATAGTCAATTTTTTTTTTGCTAAGTCAAGGTGAATAAGTATCTCCATTGCCCTTGTAGCATTACTAGCACACATTAAAAATTAGTCTGTACTGCCTAGTACATTGTAATGGTTCGACCTTGTGTTAGTTTAAAGTCGATGTTATATATATGTTTATTTATATAATATGTATGTATTTTAACTATATAAACTGATACCATGTCAAACATTACTTGAATCACTATAGGTTACACAATGAAGATATACATCAAAGGAGGAGATGATCTTGTTATTTATAGCATGATCCTCTTCATTAAAAGTTGGAGCTCTCTCCTTTTCTTATTATCATGAGTAGTAATGGCCAATTCGTACGTGCACAACAGTATGTGCAAACATGCAGACCCCCACTCAATGTGTACATGTTCCCACTCACTAAGTCACTTATACGTCGCTTTTTGCAATGACTCCCTGAGTGGGCGGATTGGGTTTGGCGCACGCCCCAACCTCTTTGGGCAATGACAACCAATGCACTATACTTGTGCGTGGCATACACAACACACAAACATCCTACACAATTCTAGGCGCATTAGCTATATGTGCAAAACCTAAGACAAAGATGCACTAGACATATGCATCTAACAATCTAGCGAGCATGAGACCACAAACCAGAAGGCATGGCTGCACTTATAGAACATATGCGCCAACCACAAAATCACAAACTACGATGAGGAAATCACCATGTAGAGGAAAATACCAACAACTCATCAAATATGTTGATACATAAAACCTCTTATTGGCCACACATTGTTGACACAGATTTATATAGAGTTTTACACGTCATTTTACTTATGAAATTATGCCTATTTCACAACTCTAAGTCTCATAATTGCCTTTATTTGGATACATCTATGGAATCTACACCTATTTCGGTATTTTCGCGTTTTCAGATCAAAACGACCACAAAGAGAGTAGATTCTGACACTTTTGTGGCAGAGGGGCTCGTCCTAACTCAAGATGATCTAAACTGGAAGATTTCAGAGTCATCAGGTCCTTTGTTGGAAATCACGACTGGGTCCCGATCAGAATTATGCCCGTGATCGTCATTATGCCTGAAGCTGAAATTGATAAATCACGACCGGGTCACGACCAAATTCTCTCCCTTGATCGCGGACTCGGCACCTAGGAATTTTCTCCCCCATTGATGAAAAGGCATGGAGCAGCTTTTCAGAAGAGAAATCGGCGCAAGGAGTGATGATTCCATGAAGAATAGCAGCGGCGGCAGCTTTGCAGGGCATGGAGACTGGTGGCAAAGTCTTCTTTCGGCTGAGCAGAGGTAGCAATCGCAGACCCCTTTTTGCAGGGTATGGGAAGGAGAAAAAGATGCAGAAGAAAGGAGATAAAAAGGGGTTGGAGGGAGTTCGGCAGGAGAGATCGCTAGGTAAAGGGATTCGCACGGGTAGAAGCTGTGCTTGCGAGGAGGAGAAGGAGAACCGCGCACCGCCACTATTGAAGACACTTCATTGCGTGAAACTCCTAGGAACAAATATGTAAGAATTACTTGGCATTCATAGTCTACCTGCTGCATTCATTGTATAATCCTTACTAGAGCAACACAAGATCTATATTTCTTCTGCATTTCCTGAACAAGATATGTTGTTGTAAGAGATGTTTATGGCTGAATACATTGTTTATGCTGTTACAGTGAACATGGTAGGCTAAACACTAAATTAGGATGTGGGGTAGCCCTTGACGATTTACTAGTTGTGATAGTTAAGTCTATTAGCCAAAGTCCTTGCTTGGCCTTGTGTGCGTGCAATGCCTGCGTTACCCGGAAGGATATGCTCGCACCTCTAATCCCTCGGGTGAGGTTCGTAAATCAGCTTTTCTAGGAGTTTACTCACTTGCATAGCTGTACTTACCCGTAGGATTAAAGGAAAGCATCATCCGGAAAGGTAAACTTGAGCCTTGAGTCGCAAGGGTGAGGTTTGTTAATCGGATCTAGAGGAGAAAACTTGCCCGCTAGACTGTACTCACTTAGGGAAATACCTAGGTGAGGTTTGTAAATTAGATCTCCGGAAGAAAAACTCGCTCGCAGATTCGTACTCGCTCGTGTGATTGTAGGGAGCCTAGACACGTTGGAGAGACTCTAGTCCGACCGCGTGTCGGACCCATTAGGGTGAGAGTTTATCCATTCTGTTGGTGTGCTATGCCTACACTTTCCGAAAGAGAGTGTTTGAGCCTTTAATCATTGCAAGTAAGGTTTGTCAATCAACATCTCTAGGGGTTTCTTCTCGCTTGTAGATCTGTACTCACTTGCGAAGATTATAAGGTGTCTAGACGTTGCGGGGAGACTCTAGTCCAACCGCACGTCAGAACTCTAAAGATTGGATCGGTAATCTTGTCCGTGAAAGCAGACAAGATTATTGGAGGGAAGCTACCTATGTGACAAGGAAGCTGAGTCCCTTGAACTAGACAGACATCGGCAATAGAGTTTAATTATTCAACTGTAAGAAGTCAAAGTGGTGAACCCATATCCTGATACATCTCCTCATTAGAATCCTCTCGTGTGATTTCCTTTGTTTATATTCTTGCACTTTTAATTATTTCATTATCTTAAACTTCACCAATTTCGACATCTTCTAGCTTGCCATTTCGAGATCTGTCGGTATTTGCCCATTAATCCCTGTGGGATCGATATTTTATTACTTCGATAGACTCGTGCACTTGCGGGAAATGCCTACTATATCCGTGGGCGCTATCACACATCAACTTCCAACATCATTCAATGTAAAACTCTAACACATAAGAGAATGTACGTAAGAGTTTAGATTTAAACTCTAAGTTCCCTGGAGAAGATGACCGTCGTCAAAGAAGACGATGGTCGTTGGTGAAGCTTTGACCCCTCGCCAAAGTGATGCTAGCTTCTCCCAAGGTTCGGCTACCCTCTAGCCATCCTCCTTCAACTTTGTCCCTCACAAAGGCCACCACCGATGATGAATGGAGAAGAATATGAGAACCTCTTGCCACAAGATACTGCTCTCGTCAAGTGGAAGAAGAACTCGTTGGTGATGAGTTGCAAAAGCCCTCCTTTCGCAAGTTCTCTTGCTAATTTCGCCCCAAGTGGAAACCACCCACCTCTTGGTGGTTTCCTCATGCGCCAAGTGATGGGTTTGGGGAATGATGTGCCCCAACCTGCTTCACTAACCTCCATGGGTAAGGAGGCTCTCCAAGAGCTCACCTACTCTGGAATCAGCAACACTCATATGCTGGGTCGGTCCCCACACACATACAAGTCTCTAGCACGCCTCTTGAGCATGCACACAATCCCTGCTTGGGACTGACACTATTAGGCTTGGCAACAGGCAGATTGGGGTCGGGTTTTGCCATACCCGCCCTGACCCTGCCTCTTCAAAAACCATCCCCGAACCCGACCTCAACTCCGACGGGGTTGAAAAACCCATCCCTATGCCCGACCCCATCAGGGAATCAGGTCCCCGTAGGGAAACCCGACCCTATTTTGAGCTATTACATGGCATATTATTAAAAAAACCACTATAAAAATATTTTTTTTTAAAAAAATACTTAATTAAAATCACTAATGTAAATTTATAATATAAATAACATGCATAAAGTCAACAATAAAAATAATTATAGGGTTTTACTAAAATAAAGGTATTTTAGTAAATTAAAAGGACGGGTCAGGTTTAGGTTTGGGGCGAGTTTTGCAGTACCGAGACCCAACCCCGCCCTGCTTATTATGTTTCGGATTTTTCCCGAACTCTTGTCAACTCAGGTTTTCCTCGTTGACATCGGGTCGAGTCGTGCCGGGGCGGGTTTGGGGGTTTTTTGCCAAGCCTACACACTATGCATCATCTGTACACTATGTTGCGCTGTGCTCTACGAACCTTTAAACCTAACCCAAGGATACACAATGCGCTGAAGCCCACTGCTCCTTAGTGGACAACTTGCTAGTCATCCTTTATAACTGAGTAAGAAGGAGGAACATCCCTCGTCTTCCCGAGTGTTAAATCTACCATGTGGCTAGTGTGGGTTGTGTGAAGAGTACAAATTCTAGGCTTGTCATTAGAGAGGCTTGTGGGCTACCTTAAGCATGCTTGCCTTATATAATTAAAAATAAAAATAGAAAATTTCAAACAAAATTTCAAAAAAAATTAAAACCTTATAAAATTCAAATATAAAACCTTATAAAATTCAAATATTTTTAAAAAGAAAAGTTTATTAAAATAAAAAAAACAAAATTCAAAACTTGAACAGTGATTCTTGCCGTGTTCAGGCCATAATTGTATTGTGCTTGTCCCATTAATTTTGCCTAGCTTAGAATACAACGTTTCATGCCTAGCCTAGCCTACCTGTCATGTGCCTCATGTAGCTCATTGTTTGTTGACTAGTCAATGGGCCATGCTTGACTTAGCCCCAAAATATGCTAAGTGTCACGCCCTGAATTACGGTAACATTTTGTTAATCATTTCACCTATGAGTCAACGCTTGACTCGAGTCCAACTGCGTCAACGCAGGTATCCTAACGGTCAAAACCTCCGGATTGGGCGCGACTGGCGGAGTCGATTCCCCGAATCGACTCCCAGCCTAATTGTGGACTCAACGTGGATCCCTGTCGTTCCAACATGACTTGATCAAGACCCTCAATTTACCCAGAACCGGTATCGCTGAACTGGACCGGGTTCACTCGAATCCAAACGGGACTCGCTCGTATCCGACCGCGTCGGACGAGGTCCACAACTGTTTTCGGGCACGTTCCTGTGCCGGAGAGAGTACCGAGGGAATAGCCGGATGTTCCCTGTCGGGGAGTCGGACTCACCTTCGTGTCTGCGGATCGACCCGACGATCACTGACAATCGTCTCTCGGCGTCGCACGCCAGTGACGGAAAAGCCAGCCGGACGGAAGCCGGCAAGGACGCGCACACACCGATAGTGGACGGACGAACCGTCCCTACCCACGCACCGGAGCACGCCCTGCGTGCGTACGCCAACTGGCCAAGGAGGCCGGCCGTCCACCCTCACGCGTAGGTGAGGTGGGGAAGAAGGAAGAAAAGGGGTCGTCTCCGGCGACTGGCGGCGCCGAGAAAGCAAGCGGACGGTGGCTGGGGAACACAGGCGGACGGCAGCAGAAGCACTCGCGGACACGTCCGACCACTCGCACGAAGGGGAAGATGCAATGCAACGGACGGCAGCAGCCTTCTCCCGTGTCTCCAAAGAAGGCGACGTCCACCCGACTGGATCCCCTCGCAGGCGAAGGCAGCGGCGTCCACCTCGCAGAACACCAGGCAGAAGAGGAGAACTACCGCACGCAGGCGGCGGGCGGAGAAAACTCGCGCGCAGGCGAGGGCGGCTCTGGAAGTTCCCTCACGCAGGCGGGCCAGCAGCCAGGAGAGGGTGGAAAGGGCTCGCCAGAGGAGCGGAGAAAGGAAATGCGGCCACTACACAAGCATGCAGCGTCGGAGACGCGAGAGAGAAGGAGGCGCCGGGAGCCGCGCGCTCGACCGGGAGCCAAAACCGAAAGGAGGGGAGAAGAAGATACCTCGGCGATCACTCAGGCCGCCGGCTCCTTCCTTTCGATGAAGCGGTAGATGTCGCCGCCTTCCGAGGCCATCTGGAGGTGTAGTCCGGCGACAGCGGCGGCGACAGACGTAGGGAAGACGACGGCGGAAGCAGCGAAGGCGACGACGATATAGTGGAAACGGGGTTCTCCAGGGCCTCCTACCACCCGCCCACACCACCGGAGCCCGGAGAAAAGCCGCAGACGGCGGCTTCGATGAGACCTAACCATCGGAGAGGAGAAGAACGGAGGGGAGGGGCGTCGGAGAGCGCTTTTTTTTTTTTTTTTTTTCAAAAACTCCCGTCCCTCCCTTGTATTTCTCTCTGCCACGCGTCAACGCGCCGACCGAGGCTTTTCACCCGTCCCGTCAGCCCACGCCGCCTCAGGATCCGCTTGCACTCGACGCAAGTCACGCAACGCGTGAGTCGCCTGTTGAGATTACTGGATCCGGATTCGGGCGGCGCCCGATCTGATCCACCAACCCGCGTTCCAAGGATAGTATAAGTGGGCTGGGCTAAAATTGGGCCGCGCCCAATTCTCAGCCCACGGGTCTAACATTCTCCCCCTCCGGAGCGAGTCGTCGCCCTCGACGACTCCGATAAACGTCGGAACTCGTCCTCGAACTACCACAGTTCGGACGTCTTATACCATGTAGCTTCTTCCACTAGAGAACCTTCCTACCGAACAAGGCATTCTGTTCGTTGGTTCATCCTGCTATGTCCCAAAACTCGGTGATCTAGGATTTCTCCGATCCTTTGGTTGAGCTCTGTTCGAACTGTAGGAGGCGCGCGAAGCAACTGTGACCGAGCCGGATCCCCTGGATCCTTATGAAAACCCATTTTAGGAAGCTCACATGGAATGTCAGATGCAGCAACACCCTATCGGAGAGCTTCAGATGATACTCCACTGAGTCAACCCGACTCAACACCTCGAAAGGTCTATCGTATCTCTGCGGAAGTCCCCCATGTGCTGCCTTCGCAGATATCGCATAATTGGATCGCATAATTCTCAGAGAGGGTTCTACAATTCCTACGATCGAATTGGATCGCATAATTCTCAGAGAGATTTGTCCAACTTGGTAGCGCCTAAGTCTCCTCCTTTTCGAAGGCGTCCCATACCACCTCCGTCGAAGAGTAACTTAGCTCGCCCCAATTACTCTTTTGTCCCTGAGTCTTCCCCTCATAAAGGCGTCCCCTTATGATGAGAATCCCAGCTCGGACTGATTTCAAGGATTTTTCCTTGCTGTCCTCCCAAGCTTCCCCCACGTAGAGGCGTCCCCCTATGCGAAGTTGGCTCAGTTGGACCAAGAAGAGGGATCTCTTTTGTTTTAGTTGGACATCGTCCACTCTCCTTGTCCCAAATAGCAGTTTTAGAGTCTGCTAACTCTTCCTCATTTTATCTTTCTGAGTAGCAGTTTTAAAGCCTGCCAACTTTTCCCCAAATAGCAGTTTTGAAGTCTCCTAACTTTCCTCAAATACCATGGAGCAACGCACCCCTCCGAAATGGGAAGCTCCAGGACGTGTCCCACGTCTTCGCGCCCACTCCCACGATGCACGCGTACCCCATTGGTTAACAGGGTCGGATCCAGGTTTGGGCAACGCCCGATCCTGTACCCCGACCCGAATAACCGGGGCGCTCAAGTAGGCTGTTGGCCGAGATGTGGGTCGTTGCGTGGCGGTCTTTTGGCCGGAATCGGCCGTGGTCGATGCCATTGAAGCCGCCGTAGCGCGCTTCAACATTGCAACCTCTACCCGAAATGCCTCTAGCTCCCTGGTGCGTCGAGTCACCTGAGCTACGAGACGCTCGTCCAGGACGAGCCGTGTGGAGACGATCTCCACTGAGATGTAAAGATCCAAAACCCCATCTCTGACCATGTCCTCGAAGGACAATAGTCCGGGGTTCGAAGCAGATCCCATCTGCGTACGCATAGTTAAGTGAGACGAAACTCAAATACGACGCTCGTACGAGTTGGAACGTGCAGAACCTTGGCTCTGATACCAAACTGTCACGCCCTGAATTACGGTAACATTTTTTTAATCATTTCACCTGTGAGTCAACGCTTGCCTCGAGTCCAACTACGTCAACGCAGGTATCCTAACGGTCAAAACCGCCGGATTGGGCGCGACTGGCGGAGTCGATTCCCCGAATCGACTCCCAGCCCGATTGTGGACTCAACGTGGATCGCTGTCGTTCCAACATGACCAGATCAAGACCCTCAATTTACCCAGAACCGGTATCGCTGAACCGGACCGGGTTCACCCGAATCCAAACGGGACTCGCTCGTATCCGACCGCGTCGGACGAGGTCCACAACTGTTTCCGGGCACGTTCCTGTGCCGGAGAGAGTACCGAGGGAGTAGCCGGATGTTCCCTGTCGGGGAATCGGACTCACCTTCGTGTCCGCGGATCAACCCGACGATCACTGACAATCGTCTCTCGGCGTCGCACGCCAGTGACAGGAAAGCTAGCCGGACGGAAGCCGGCAAGGACGCGCACACACAGATAGTGGACGGACGAACCGTCCCTACCCACGCGCCGGAGCACGCCCCGCGTGCGTACGCCAACTGGCAAAGGAGGCCGGCCGTCCACCATCACGCGTAGGTGAGGTGGGGAAGAAGGAAGAAAAGGGGTCGTCTCCGGCGACTGGCGGCGCCGGGAAAGCAAGCGGACGGTGGCTGGGGAACACAGGCGGACGGCAGCAGAGGCACTCGCGGACACGTCCGACCACTCGCACGAAGGGGAAGACGATACGCAACGGACGGCAGCGGCCTTCTCCCGTGTCTCCAAAGAAGGCGACGTCCACCCGACTGGATCCCCTCGCAGGCGAAGGCAGCGGCGTCCACCTCGCA
Organism: Costus lasius; assembly: GCA_027563935.2. Lineage (NCBI taxonomy): Eukaryota > Viridiplantae > Streptophyta > Magnoliopsida > Zingiberales > Costaceae > Costus > Costus lasius. Next base: position 11,471,233 of record CM050452.1, on the reverse strand, counting down.
GAACACCAGGCAGAAGAGGAGAACTACCGCACGCAGGCGGCGGGCGGAGAAAACTCGCGCGCAGGCGAGGGCGGCTCCGGAAGTTCCCGCACGCAGGCGGGCCGGCAGCCAGGAGAGGGGCGGAAAGGGCTCGCCAGAGGAGCGGAGAAAGGAAACGCGGCCACTACACAAGCATGCAGCGTCGGATACGCAAGAGAGAAGGAGGCGCCGGGAGCCGCGCGCTCGACCGGGAGCCAAAACCGAAAGGAGGGGTGAAGAAGATACCTCGGCGATCACTCAGGCCGCCGGCTCCTTCCTTTCGATGAAGCGGTAGATGTCGCTGCCTTCCGAGGCGATCTGGAGGTGTAGTCCGGCGACAGCGGCGGCGACGGACGTAGGGAAGACGACGGCGGAAGCAGCGAAGGCGACGACGACATAGTGGAAACGGGGTTCTCCAGGGCCTCCTACCACCCGCCCACACCACCGGAGCCCGGAGAAAAGCCGCAGACGGCGGCTTCGACGAGACTTGACCACCGGAGAGGAGAAGAACGGAGGGGAGGGGCACCGGAGAGCGTTTTTTTTTTTTTTCAAAAACTCCCGTCCCTCCCTTGTATTTCTCTCTGCCTCGCGTCAACGCGCCGACCGAGGCTTTTCACCCGTCTCGTCAGCCCACGCCGCCTCAGGATCCGCGTGCACTCGACGCAAGTCACGCAATGCGTGAGTCGCCTGTTGAGATTAATGGATCCGGATTCGGGCGGCGCCCAATCCGATCCACCAACCCGCGTTCCAAGGATAGTATAAGTGGGCTGGGCTGAAATTGGGCCGCGCCCAATTCTCAGCCCACGGGTCTAACACTAAGCCAATGTAGGCCATGAGTTACCTAACCCGTTGGCCACCTCCAATCATTAGTAGAAGCAATTTACTTGACTTAGCCCCATAAGGTCCTGACCTTTCCTCAAGTTGAGACAGCAGTTAAGAGTTTTGATGAGTTGCTGAGAATGGAAGTGTTGTAGCTGTTGTGACTAGGTGTTAGGGCCCGGTTCAGGCGGTCCGGCCCAAGCCCAATCCTGCAGACAAGCCCAAAAACCCTAGTCAACACGGAGGTTGACCGAGCCCAAATCAGAGGTGATGAGCCGTCGGGCCGCGTGCAGACAACGCGTCTCCACGCGCTTCGATCGGATGCAGCGACACGCAGCTGAAGACTCGGGCGCGGAGTCGGGACGGCAAGAGCTTGGGGGGCGCGGGCGAAGCGGACGTACGATTCCAACGGCGTCGACGGGAGCCGAGAGAAGCGGGCGCAAGCTTCGCGAGCGGCGGATGCGAGCGAGTCTTCCGGATGGACGAGTTCAAGAGGCGGTGGCCAACTCTTTAAAAGCCAGAGATCCGGAAGGAAGAGGGGGCGTAGAGGCGACACCACACCACATAGCAGGCGCTGGGGAGCGACTCCACCGGCGAAGGCGAGGGCGCCGTCGCCCTTCCAGAGCAGGGCTCTGATGCCGGTTCCAGCAGGGAACTGAAGCCGATGCCAGTGGGCGTCGATGCCGGCGTTTAGGGGAACGTCGATGAGTGAGAGGTTGAGCGAATGTAACCGGAGATGACCGGTGAGGGAGGGGAAGAGGGCGCCGACGGGTCGGTTCAGAAGTTGTAAGCTTTCACCGGAATAAAGCTCCTTTCTTCCACGCATTCCTCTTCCCTATTTCTGAGCTCCGGCAGCGGTGGCTGCCAGATCGGCGACGAGAAGGCTGAAGACGGGTGCAGGTGGCATCCTTCCCTTCCGACGTGCTTTCCCCGACGACGCGAGGCGGAGGCGGTCGAACACTCGCGGCGTCGCGAGGAAGAAGAAGACGGACGAAAGCTTCGATTTTGACCGGGTCAAAATCGAAGCCGAACATTGATTTCGCAGGCAGCGAAATCTCAGGGGCTGACGCAATCCAGACGTTAGTGAAGGAGTAATTTTGCGCGGGCGGACGAAATCAAAGGGCTGACGTCAGCTTGATGTCAACCAGGCGGGTTTTCGGCAAAGCAACGGTCAAAATTGATTTTGACCAGCGAGGTATTCTGAGTTTAGGGTTTTCCGGACTTTTCTGATTTGGGGAAAGAAATTGGCCGAAAACCCTAGGGAGTTCACGCATCCGGTGTTCCGCCGGACGGCCCTAAGACAACGGATAAGCGCTGTTTTTAGGCCGATCCGACCGGGGCGTGACAACAGGTATCAGAGCTAAAGATTCAACCATGATAGTGAATCAGAAGGATCCGAGAGGGAACACCATCACCACCGGCGACAAGGAGTGTCGTCCTTCCGGGGAAGGGGCTCTGATGCCAACACCAGGGGGTGTTGATGCCAATGCCTAAGGGCATTGATGCCGGCGCCAGCGGGCATCGATGCCGGTGTCAGGGGACATCGAGGGAGAGCTCTGTAAGAGCTGAGTTCAGCAGAGATGATGGAGTAAGATTATTGTGGGCCCATGACCCACAGGTCTGAGATTATCCTTGACAAGTTTGTTTATGCAGGTTGCTGTAAGCATGATGATCCAGTGCGTTAGACCGTGAACTCAACGATTGCAGGTTGAGCGGAGCATCTGGGGAGATGTGTTACGAACATGACCCTGCTCGTATTGAGTTGGGCGGAGCACTATGGCGAGACGGCTGGGATACAGGAGGTCAGGCAGAGCACCAGGGGGTGAATATGCGGCTTAGTTGTGTCAAGCCAAGGGGGCGCCAATTCCATGCAGCATGGTGCAGCAAACATTCATCATCAGACTGGAGACAGGAGATGGAGGACATGAATATTGGAGGGCCAGTGTTCAACACGTATCGAACATCGAGGGCGATGTTCAAATCTGGTGGGGGAGAATTGTTAGGGCCCGGTTCAGGCGGTCCGGCCCAAGCCCAATCCTGCAGACAAGCCCAAAAACCCAAGTCAACCCGGAGGTTGACCGAGCCCAAATCAGAGGTGATGAGCCGTCAGGCCGCGTGCAGACAACGCATCTCCACGCGCTTCGATCGGATGCAGCGACACGCAGCTGAAGACTCGGGCGCGGAGTCGGGACGGCAAGAGCACGGGTGGCGCGAGCGAAGCGGACGCACGATTCCAACGGCGTCGACGGGAGCTGAGAGAAGCGGGCGCAAGCTTCGCGAGCGGCGGATGCGAGCGAGTCTTCCGGACAGACGAGTTCAAGAGGCGGTGGCCGTCTCTTTAAAAGCCAGAGATCCGGAAGGAAGAGGGGCCGCAGAGGCGACACCACACCATATGGCAGGCGCTGGGGAGCGACTCCACCGGCGACGGCGAGGGCACCGTCGCCCTTCCAGAGCAGGGCTCTGATGCCGGTTCCAGGAGGGAACTGATGCCGATGCCAGCGGGCGTCGATGCCGGCGTTTAGGGGAACGTCGATGAGTGAGAGGTCGAGCGAATGTAATCGGAGATAACCGGTGAGGGAGGGGAAGAGGGCGCCGACGGGGTCGGTTCAGAAGTTGTAAGCTTTCACCGGAATAAAGCTCCTTTCTTCCACGCATTCCTCTTCCCTATTTCTGAGCTCCGGCTGCGGCGGCTGCCAGATCGGCGACGAGAAGGCTGAAGACGGGTGCAGGTGGCATCCTTCCCTTCCGACGTGCTTTCCCCGACGACGCGAGGCGGAGGCGGTCGAACACTCGCGGCGTCGCGAGGAAGAAGAAGACGGACGAAAGCTTCGATTTTGACCGGGTCAAAATCGAAGCCGAACATTGATTTCGCAGGCAGCGAAATCTCAGGGGCTGACGCAATCCAGACGTCAGTGAAGGAGTAATTTTGCGCGGGCGGACGAAATCAAAGGGCTGACGTCAGCTTGATGTCAACCAGGCGGGTTTTCGGCAAAGCAACGGTCAAAATTGATTTTGACCAGCGAGGTATTCTGAGTTTAGGGTTTTCCGGACTTTTCTGATTTGGGGAAAGAAATTGGCCGAAAACCCTAGGGAGTTCACGCATCCGGTGTTCCGCCGGACGGCCCTAAGACAACGGATAAGCGCTGTTTTTAGGCCGATCCGACCGGGGCGTGACAACAGGTATCAGAGCTAAAGATTCAACCATGATAGTGAATCAGAAGGATCCGAGAGGGAACACCATCACCACCGGCGACAAGGAGTGTCGTCCTTCCGGGAAGGGGCTCTGATGCCCACACCAGGGGGTGTTGATGCCAATGCCTAAGGGCATTGATGCCGGCGCCAGCGGGCATCGATGCCGGTGTCAGGGGACATCGAGGGAGAGCTCTGTAAGAGCTGAGTTCAGCAGAGATGATGGAGTAAGATTATTGTGGGCCCATGACCCACATGTCTGAGATTATCCTTGACAAGTTTGTTTATTTAGGTTGCTGTAAGCATGATGATCCAGTGCGTTAGACTGTGAACTCAAAGATTGCAGGTTGAGCGGAGCATCTGGGGAGATGTGTTACGAACATGACCCTGCTCGTATTGAGTTGGGCGGAGCACTATGGCGAGACGGCTGGGATACAGGAGGTCAGGCAGAGCACCAGGGGGTGAATATGCGGCTTAGTTGTGTCAAGCCAAGGGGGCGCCAATTCCATGCAGCATGGTACAACAAACATTCATCATCAGACTGGAGACAGGAGATGGAGGACATGAATATTGGAGGGCCAGTGTTCAACACGTATCGAACATCGAGGGCGATGTTCAAATCTGGTGGGGGAGAATTGTTAGGGCCCGGTTCAGGCGGTCCGGCCCAAGCCCAATCCTGCAGACAAGCCCAAAAACCCAAGTCAACCTAGAGGTTGACAGAGCCCAAATCAGAGGTGATGAGCCGTCAGGCCGCGTGCAGACAACGCATCTCCACGCGCTTCGATCGGATGCAGCGACACGCAGCTGAAGACTCGGGCGCGGAGTCGGGACGGCAAGAGCACGGGTGGCGTGGGCGAAGCGGACGCACGATTCCAACGGCGTCGACGGGAGCCGAGAGAAGCGGGCGCAAGCTTCGCGAGCGGCGGATGCGAGCGAGTCTTCCGGATGGACGAGTTCAAGAGGCGGTGGCCGTCTCTTTAAAAGCCAGAGATCCGGAAGGAAGAGGGGGCGCAGAGGTGACACCACACCACAGAGCAGGCGCTGGGGAGCGACTCCACCGGCGACAGCGAGGGCGCCGTCGCCCTTCCAGAGCAGGGCTTTGATGCCGGTTCCAGGAGGGAACTGATGCCGATGCCAGCGGGCGTCGATGCCGGCGTTCAGGGGAACGTCGATGAGTGAGAGGTTGAGCGAATGTAACCGGAGATGACCGGTGAGGGAGGGGAAGAGGGCGCCGACGGGGTCGGTTCAGAAGTTGTAAGCTTTCACCGGAATAAAGCTCCTTTCTTCCACGCATTCCTCTTCCCTATTTCTGAGCTCCGGCAACGGCGGCTGCCAGATCGGCGACGAGAAGGCTGAAGACGGGTGCAGGTGGCATCCTTCCCTTCCGACGTGCTTTCCCCGACGATGCGAGGCGGAGGCGGTCGAACACTCACGGCGTCGCGAGGAAGAAGAAGACGGACGAAAGCTTCGATTTTGACCGGGTCAAAATCGAAGCCGAACATTGATTTCGCAGGCGGCGAAATGTCAGGGGCTGACGCAATCCAGACGTCAGCGAAGGAGTAATTTTGCGCGGGCGGACGAAATCAAAGGGCTGACGTCAGCGTGATGTCAGCCAAGCTGGTTTTCGGTAAAGCAACAGTCAAAATTGATTTTGACCAGCGAGGTATTCTGAGTTTAGGGTTTTCCGGACTTTTCTGATTTGGGGAAAGAAATTGGCCGGAAACCCTAGGGAGTTCACGCATCTGGTGTTCCGCCGGACGGCCCTAAGACAACGGATAAACGCTGTTTTTAGGCCGATCCGACCGGGGCGTGACACTAGGTATAACTGCCTTGACATTGATGGGTTTAAAAAATCACATCTTATACTCGACTCCGCCAAGGAATTAGGTCATGACCTCAACAAAAAATTTAATAAAATTTAAAATTTAAAAAATAATAATCTTCAAATACTAATATACAATATGAAACTTTTCTTAAAAAAAATCATATATTTATAATGAGTTCATCAAATGCAGCTATGCAATAATATATTATAAGAACTCAAAAATCATTTACAAATTAGCTCCATAAAAAAAATAAAAAAAAAACAAAAGCATTATAGATTTGCAGATCTACAGTCTACACAACTTGCACAAGTCAATAATAAAAATAATTACATGAATATACCACATTCACTAAACAGACAATTATTTCATGAATATACCACCTCATTTCAGAATCAATTGTCTACACAGACTACACCTGACATTGCGTAGCCAACATATAAAAAATGAGAATAGTTCCATGAACATACTATGGCATTTCACAATCCATGCCTCAATACACAATCTAGACATAAGCCAGCATTGACAATTGTTAAAATAAAAAAAGGGTTTTAATACAAATCTACATCAACAAGTCTATATTCACCAATTAGGTAATCATGAATCAGCATCAATTTTCCTTAAATAAATTATATAATTTAAAAATATATATTCTTTAAATAAATTATGATTAATTTACTAAATATCAATAACACTTTTGCAAATCATACTCAGAATTTATGTCATCTAGTATCTTTGGAACGCATCCATTGCATTAGAATTCATTTCTGGAAAATGACATAAAAACAAATGAGCTCACAATTAAACAATTAATAAGGCATAATAAATTGAAAGGCATAATAAACAATTAAACACTTGACTTGCTCACTATGTTAGGAATATCACTTAATTAAGGATGGTCAACATTAGATAAGAGCCGCAGATTTTTTTACTGTTCATTCCAAAACTTGGAAAGTAACGTTTACTTGTACTTAGAAGGCACAAGATTCTAAAGTTTAAGACCAGCCAGACAAGAAAGATAGACTAATCAACTATTGCAAAATTGTATATTACGTCTTAACATAGACGTCAACTCTACTTCCCCTTCATGCCACACAAAAGACTTGCCGCTTGACGAGCAAAGTAAGTCAGAATGATATTTGCACCAGTCGTAAGCATAGCAGTGACTCCATCATGACCTTCTCTTCATCTATCATTTTGTGAATCCCACCGCCTTTTATCAATGAATACTCGCCAGAAACCTGTATCGGTGATAAAGAATTGAAAATGTTATAGTGAGAAGTCAAGTAGAAGAGAATTTTGAACATTTTTCAGCCTAAGCTTGTAATATATGTCTCCACTTCTTTGGGGGAAAGTCTACTAGGAAGATATTACTGACCTTTGAACCATGGTACACAGATAGTGTGGTCATCTAGGAGAAGGTAAAAAGATAAAGCCCATTTCAAATTTATCAATTTATGGGCCATACTATGTTGAGAATTAGCTTAATATAGAAGAGTAAGATGTCTCTTCCCTAAAAGCCCACACCTATAAGGTCCTCCACGCATACAACAATATCTACACCGGCTAGTTGAAGCCAAGGAATGCAATACCGGTCCAAAACATGGTACCAAATCCATGCTGAGACCGACAACGATGGTGCCATGTGTGTGTATATATATATACTAAACTAACTGGTACCCACCATGTACTAGTATATGTCCGTGGTCGGACTGGTATATACTGCATAGAGCAGTGTTTCAATCCTTGCTTGAATGTACATCAAAGTTCATATTTCAAAAAATTCTTTATAACATAAAGGATTAACCAATGGCTAGACTCTCTAAAGAAGCAAGTGCATGGTACATCAAAATTATAATCATGAATAATCCAAACAAAATGCTTCATAGACTCTTAAAATCTCATGAAGTATGATTCTAAAGGTCAAAAATTCTGGTATGGAAAAAGTGATATACAAGTTAAGTTCTAACCTGATATGCACCTATTGGTAAAGCAAAGTTATCCAGAAGAAGACGTACAATATGTGAATATGGCAATCCTGGCTTTACCTGCAATATGGAAATGCAAAGCTCTTCAATTAAAAGAAAAAAAAGAAAAATATGAAGGAATTATTCATATGACACTAGACTCCAATATACTGAAGCCAACAAACCAAAAGTATATCTGCACCATCAGCCTTGTTAGCCGTAGCTTCTGAAAGGTCCTCTCTGTAATTGGTTGGATCCATAAGGTAACTGCAATAAGAAAAGCATCATACCAATTAATATGATGAATCAAGATCAATCATTGATTAATTTAGAAAGGTATCCACTAGTTGCATACGTATTCGTGTAATCAAAGCGCGAGTTTATATCTAAAGCTTCCCTGAATGGACCATCAAATGCACTTGCAAAACTGGTTAAGTACAGTCATATAAAAATAATGGTAAAGATTAAATTGTTGATATTCTGCAAAGAAGTAGACTAGTATAAGAATAATACTTTGCAGTATAAGACATTATAGACACATCATGGAATCCTTCAGCATCAAGTGCTTTTCGAATAGCACCAATTCTACCATCCATCATGGCACTAGGGCTGACAACATCAGCACCTGCACAAGCCTGTTTGGGAATAAGCAGCAAAAACTCCCAAATACTTTTCACAATGATAATATAGTGGAAACAACATAATAGAACCTTTAGTTACCTGTGAAACAGCCTGTTTGCACAATTGATGTACTGTTTCATCATTCATAATAACACCTATCATAAAAACAAGTAGAATATAGTAAACACCAATTAATACCCTTTTAATTCAGTAATATTCTATGCAAAGATTTAACTTATTGTAATCTAATGGCATGTCTCATAAATCCTTTTGATTCATAACTTTTAGTTTACTTTGATTTGTTATGCAAAGATGTAACTTATTGTGTAATCTAATGGCATGTCTCATAAATCCTTTTGATTCATAACTTTTAGTTTACTTTGATTTGTTTCCTACTAAGACTTACATTTAAACATAGTCATAATGTTTTTCACAATTTCTGTCTTATTTTAGGCATGTTTTCAATCATTCTTTTTTAGGAGAAAGCAATAATGCATCATGATTTGGCTCCAAAAATCTTTATATGAGCAAATTATGCTAATCAATGTTGCAAAAGCATGATCAATAAATAATAAAATGCTTGTTTTGAAAATTGGATGATACATCAAAACTGAGAATGAGAATAACGAAGATAGTGCTAAATCAATATGATTAAGAATCCTTTACCATCCTCCCTCACAATTCCACAGCAGCCATCCGAGGAGTATGGATACAGGCTCACATCAGTGTAAATAACCTTGTATATGGAGAACTTGTTAGTAGAGACCACAACAAGTTAGACAACAAAGGGGTAACAAGTTGCTTACAATGTCAGGATATTTGTCCTTTAGAAGCCGTATAGCTCTAGGTACCAAACCATTATCATTATATGCTTCATCTCCTGTTTGAGACTGAACCACAAGAAGGCGCACAAAGTTGATATCAAAAGCTAGACCAATTCAAAAAAGATGGAGGATTTGGCAAAGATACATGATTGTGAAAAGGAACCTTTAAAGCATCAGAGATTTTTGGAAAGAGGAGAAAACTTTTAACACCAACATCACGCGCCTTGTAAATCTGCATAGAGAATTACTTGATAAAGAAGATTATATGTTTATAAGTACAATTTTGCTTATAAGAGATATATAAATAAGTTAGGTGTTGGAAATTAGTCACGTTTGGCAAAAAATGCATAATTCTTAGTACTATTTTATTCCTGCGTAGTACTTTATCATTTTCTCTTAAGAGCACTATTGTTCAAACTTTTGAAGAATGTTGCTTTGCATTAAGAAAGAAAAGGAGAGAGGAGGGTGCAGTCACCTCTTCAAGAAGGCCATGTCTCCAACCCAATCTAAAGCATCCTGGCATAGCTCCAGTTGGGACATCCTCTACCCCTATAATCATAACAATTTAGCATAGAAACAATAGGTTAATTCCACAATTCCTTGTTATTATTTGGTCCAATGTTGCATATAGAAGACAAGAAACCAATATAAAAATTACTTGGAAGAATTTTGAAGTGCCACCAACCTTTGCGAATAAAAAGTGGATAAACAAAATTTGCTGGCGAAAGAGTTGTCTCTTGGAAAGACGCCCTTAGAGCAGGCAATTGCGGCGAGGCCTCCTAGTAAGTGGCTGCAAAAAAAAAAAAAAAAAAAAAAAAAGAGAAAACTTGCAGACTTTGTTGTAGGTTAGCAATATCAAATAAAAATTTCACACTTTGTTGTCAGTCAGCAATTTCAAATAAATGCTAATTCACAACGTACAAGTGTGCAGTCAATTGGTGTTCCCTTAGGGCCCTGCGGCCGGTAAAGTAGAGGACGATTGGGGAAATTCCCGGCGACATCTGCGGCAGCGCATTCACCGCCTTCCTCAATGCTCATGCCGGATCTCTCTACTGACACCTCCTCCTTGCTGCTTGCCCTAACCACCATAAGAGGCCTTGTTTTGCTTTCCCATGTGACAACAACAGGCGATAGTGGCCTCAGACCAACGTAGATCTTGTCATCCACTCTTATCACAGCTTGGAAATTGGCCGGAGATGGGGCGTGAATTGACAACATTAATGCACCACCGGATTCACAAAACTACTGCCATCAGCGGGTGAGGTAATTCAACAAACAATTACAGAGCATGAAACTCAGACCAAATAAAAATTCTACTCTTATAGTTATATCTTGCAAATGTGAAGGCTTGGACTAGGATTGAAGTAGGATACTATCACAGATTGGGTGACTACCTCCGTCGTTTTGTGACTGCGAGTCAAAAAGATTGATTGAAGTGAACTGATTCGGTATAGTTTGCCTACAATCTCCACAGATCACCATCTATGGGGCGCGGCCCCTTTGAGCTTGTGTTAGGGAGACAACGCCTAACCACGGTCAATATTGCGATGAGGACCTCCGAAGGGAGATGTCCTGCGGTTTCGAGTAACTAGTGAGCGAGTAGAGTCGCTCCAGGAGGCTAGAGATAGCCTCAAGTTTGTGGTTAGACAAACGCTACAGTGTGCGAATCGTCATTGTCGGGGCGAAGAGTTCACCGCAGGTGACTTAGTGCTTCTCCGACTTATTCCGCAGATGTGGAGGGGATATCTGCGAAGGCAGCATATCGGGGTCTTACAGAGATACGATAGACCTTTCGAGGTGTCGAGTCCAGTTGACTCAGTGGCGTATCGTCTAAAGCTCTCCGATAGGGTGAAGCTACATCCGACTTGCCATGTGAGCTTCCTTAAAGAGGTTTCATAAGGATCCAGGGGATTCGACTCGGTCACAGTCGCTTCATGCGCTTCGAACGGAGTTCGACCAAAGGATCGGAAAAATCTTGGATCACCGAGTTTTGAGGTAGTAGCAGGATGAACCGACGAACAAAATTCCTTGTTCGGTGGGAAGGTTCTCTAATGGAAGAAGCTACATGGTATAAGGTGTACGAACTGTGGCAGTTTGAGGACGAAATCCGACGGTATTTTGAGTCACCGAGGACGGCGACTCGCTCCGGAGGGGGAGAATGTTAGGCCGATGGGCCGAACAATTGGGCGCGGCCCAATTTTCTTCCAGCCCAGCCCCAATCAGCTTCTTGCCCTGTCGCTGGCGGGTCAGCGGATCGATCCGGGCATTATAAGTTGATCATTAGGATTTGTATTTTTTTAATCAAACAAGGAGCATTATAAGTTTCATCCGACTAATAACGGGTATAATTCACAATTAGTCCATGTGAAATGATGATTAAAAAAAACATAGTAGGTTATCTAATCTAGGTTTAGTACTCTAATCAGCCAATATGTTAAAATAAATTAATCTCATGTACCTTATTTTATTATTGACAGAAATTTATTAATTATTTTATCAGCTTTTAATTTAAGGTATAATAATAATAAATTAAGATATGTAAATGATAATTTAATATATGTCAATAATAAATCAAGATTTGTCAACAATAATTTAAGATCTGTCAATAATAAATTAAGATATGTCAAAGATAGTTTAAGATATGTTAACAATAAATTAAGTTCTATCAATGATAGTTTAAATATATCAATAATAAAGGTATGTCAACGATAATTTAGGCTTTATTCAAGGTAATTTATATCTGACAAAGATAAATTATGCTTTAGTCATAGTAATTTAAGGTTTGTCAAAGATAAATTAGTCTTTAATAACAATAATTAAATGTCTATCAACGATAAATTATGCTTTAGTCATGGTAATTTAAGGTTTGTCAAAGATAAATTATAGTGTGTCAATGATAAAATAAGCTTTAATAATGGTAATTAAAGGTAATGATAATTTCAAAACTATCAACTATAAATTAGGACTGGCAATGATAATTAATGGTGTATTAATGTTAATTAAAGTCTATCAATGATAAATTAGGATCCATTAACGATACACTATTGTTAGGCCGATGGGCCGAACAATTGGGCACGGCCCAATTTTCTTCCAGCCCAGCCCCAATCAGCTTCTTGCCCTGTCGTTGGCGGGTCAGCGGATCGATCCGGGCGACGCCCGGATCCGAAATGTCGATGAGCGACGCGCGCGTGAATTGGTCGCGTACATTGAACGCGACGTGACGCGAGAGGGGCAGACGCGACAGCTCGGTTGACTCGGGCGGTATGGGCGCCACGTCATTGGGCGGAACGGGAAGAAAAGAAAAAAAGGGGCGCGGGAGTCGTCTTCCTCACGAGCTCTCGGCGTTGAAGCTTACGAGCGCTCTCCCTCTGCGGAGGAAAACCCTTACGATCTTGTCGGACGACCGTCGGCGAAGCCTCCAGGCAGTTCCGGTGGTGTGGGAGGGTGGAGGAACGCCAGGGGAGACTTCGCCCCACTTCCGCCGTCCGCGTAGTCTTCACCACCTCTGTCATCGTCTTCGGCTCCGTCGCTGCTCGGACCGGCTCGGAAGGCGCCGCTGCAACCGCTTCACCGACTCGAAGGAACCGGCGGCCGGGTGATCGCCGAGGTACTTCCTCTCCTTCTTGGTCTCCGTCCTGGCTGCCGTTCTACGCCGGCGACGCCCCGTCCTTACTGCTTCTACGTTCTCCTGCGTGAGATGGCCGGAACCGCTCTCCTCTGGCGAGCCCTCGCTCCTCTTTCGGCTGCCGGCTCCCCTGCATGCGAGAACTTCCGGAGCCGAGCTCGTCTGCGAACGAGCTGTGTTCGGTTGCCGCCTGCGTGCGGCCTTCCCTTTCCGTTGTTTTCCTCTTGCGAGTGAGAGTTTCCGCCAGCGTGAAGGGCTCTCTGGTGGCCAACTCCACCTTCCTCGACGTAGAAGTATCCGGAGCGCGAGTCTTCCTCTCGTCCGGCTCGGCCGCCGCGTGTGCTCCCCTGTCACCGTCCTCTCTCGTGCGTGGTGGAAAGACGACGCCAATGGGTCAGCCGCCAGCAGCCCCCATCTGCCCGCCTTCCGCCAGGCCTCCACTCCAGCGACGCCCGTCGCCGGAGGACGCATCTCCTCCGTCTTCTTGAGGTTCCTACGCCGAGGAGAGGGCCGCGTGCCCCTTCAGATGTCCAACGAACGCACAGTGTGCTTCGGCGGATGTGTGCAGTAGGCCTTTGGGCGTATCTCCAGCTACAACCGTTCTCGTCCTCGGGCGAGAAGGACGAGGCCGTCGGTTCTCCGGCGGAGCGTCGTCCGGCTTCGTCGCCGGCGTGCGAGCTAGGAGCCGGCTGAGTTCTTCCGATCACTGGCGTGCGACGCCGTGTGGACGACTGTCCTACATCGCCGAGCGCCGGCTAGATCCGTGGACAAGTGAGTGTGTTCCGAGTCTGTTGTGGACCTCGTCCGATGCGGTCGGATACGAGTGAGTCCCGTTTGGGTTCGGGTGAACCCAGTCCGGTTCAGAGATACCGGCCCTTAGTAAATCCAGAACGTTGATCGAGTAATGTTGGAACGGCAGCGATCCCTGTCGAGTCCACAGTCGGGCTAGGAGTCGATTCGGGGAATCGACTCCACCAGTCGCGCCCAATCCGGCGGTTTCGGCTATTAGGATACCTGCGTTGACGCAGTTGGACTCGAGTCAAGCGTTGACTCACGGGTGAAAAGATTAAAAAAATATTACCGTAATTCTGGGCGTGACAGTTTGGTTCCATTGCCGGGATACTACACGTTCCAACTCGTGCGAGCGTCGTACTTGGGTCTTGTCACACTTAACTGATTGTGCGCAGATGGGATCTGCGACGAACCATAGACTATCGTCCCTCGAGGACATGGTCAAAGATGGGTTTGGGATCGTCCACAGGATAGAGCTTGTGGCAGGATCCATTCCCCCATCCAAAGCTCGTCTCCGGCGAGCGTCTCGTAGCTCAGGTGACTCGACTCATCGAGGGGCTAGAGGCATCCGAGGCAGAGGTTGCGATGCTGAAGCGCGCTACGGCGGCTTCGATAGCATCGACCACGGCCGATTCTGGCCAGAACACTGTCGTGCGATGACCTACATTTTGGTTCACGGCCCACTTGAGCGCTCCGGTTATTTGGGTCGGGGTACGGGATCGGGCGGGGCCCGAACCTGGATCCGACCCCATTAACCAATGGGGTTCGCGTACGTCGTGGGAGTGGACCCATAAGCCACAGGTTGAAGGGGTGCGTTGCCCCACGGAAGTTACGATCTTCCCCTGGGATATGGTGACATATCCCCACTCTATTTAGATCCCTGAGGGGGAGCAAGCCTAAGCTTGCATTGTGGGTTTCTCCGGAGACACAAAGTCATAGAGGTGGTTACAGGCCGCTCCCGACTTATACGGAAAGTAGGGTTGTCCAATCGGTTCAAACCGAACCGAACTGAACAGATTGGACCAAACCCAATTTCTTTTTACAAAATTTTTTAAACCGAAACCGGACCGAGTATTGATAAATCCGAATTAAACCGAACCGAAAATATCGGGTTCGGTTCGGTTTAAACCGATTAAAATCGAAGATTTTTTTCATCCATAAAACTGACCGGAGAGGGAGATCCACAGAACTCGGGTGGAGTCTTCGCGTTCGTTGTCACCCGCCAGGCTACCACGACATCAAACACCAGGACTCTGTCGCCATGGATAGACCTACACCATCGGATCGTGGACATGCGTCGCCAGAAGGCTGCAACGAATGAAGGGGACGTCGGATCGTGGACAGCCCTACTCGTCTCCCCCCAAGGCTGCTGCTTCGATGGCAACGGTGGAGGGAACAACGACGGGGGAGATGGCAACGACGGAGGGGACCTTCTGTACCAAGGCGCTTCGATGGCCACCTTCTGTCCCAAGACTCGAGGAGCTCTATAGGCTTCAGGTCAGAGCAATTAAAGCTCATAAGATTTTATCACGTAGCATTATAGCAAAGAAGATTTGGTCACAGCTCGCAATTAATGCATCTGTTCACCAAGTCAAAAGCATTTAATGTATGCATGAACGCCTGTGAGTGTAATACGCCTGTGAGAGTGTGATGTGACCTGCATTATTATAATCGCATTTAATATTTTCTAAGTGAGGGACACGATTGCTTGGAGAGGAAGTTAGCTAATTTCAATTTTAAGACTCGGAAAGGACGTGAACCGATTTTGATTTTAAACACCTATTTGTATATTCGGTTCGGTTCGATTTTTTTGAGTTTTTAAAACCAAAAACTGAAACCGACCTGACATTATTTTACTCAACACAAAACCGAACCAAACCCGAACCATTGTATAAAAACCGAACCGAACCGAAATTTTTGGTTCGGTTCGGTTCGGTTTTCCGGGTTGAACCGGACTTTGGACACCCCTAACGAAAAGGTTGGCACACCTTAAAACTGCTACCCAGGGAGACACAAAATGAGGACGAGTTAGCAGACTCTAAAACTGCTATTCGGGGACAAGAAGAGTGGACGGTCCAACTAAAATAAAAGAGGTCATTCTTCTTGGTCCGACTGAGCTAACTTCGTATATAGGGACGCCTTATGTGAGGGAAGTTTGGGAGGACAGCAAGGAAAATTCCTTGAGACCTATCCGGGATTCCTCGGCATATGGGGACGCCTATATGAGTGGAGGAGACCCAGAGACAAAATAAGGTAATTGGGGCGAGCTGAGTAGTCTTCGACGGAGGTGGTATGGGACGCCTTCGAAGGGGATGAGACTTGGGCGCACCAAGTTACCGTTGGACGAGTCTCCCGGGGACATATCCGATCCGATTCGATCGCGGGTATTGGTGGACCCTATCTGCAATTCAGTTGCAATTTCAAGTGCGAGTCGAGCCGCACTAAAAGATTCGTCTAGGACGATGGATGGTTAAAAGATTTGGACTTAAGAAGTCCCCAGCACAGAACCGAGGGAGGTCGGTTGGTGCAGTAGACCCCGAGACCTTCGGGGTATAACATGATATGGATATCGAAATCGGCAGTTGGCAGGGCCGCTGCCATATGAAGATTTTGAATCTTCTAGACCACGAAGCAATCTTTGGCCTCAAACTTTTGGTCAAGGCAAAGATAGCTGTGAGGTCTTATCTGTATGGGATACAGATATACGATGATGATTCCTCTTGCCTCAGGTCGTGCATTGGAAGCACGGAGCTAAGGAAGGGAAGAAGAGGGACTCCCGGGGAGTACTCTTGTTGGCGAACGCCTTAGTTGTAGGGTTGCTCCAAGGAGATCCGATACTTCGGATTAAACGTGGATGAGGTGTTGATACAGGATGGACGTCCTGTAGCTTTCGATAGTCGAAAGTTAAAATGAAATGGAGCAGAGATGCTCTGCGCATGGAAAGAGAGATGGTTGCAGTGTTGCACTGCCTCCGAGTATGGAGAGTCCTTCTCCTGGGTATTGCCTTCGTGGCGAAGTTTGATAAGGTGATGGATACATATTTCACCACTTGGATGAGATTGCCGGCCAAACTGGCCGAATGGCAGGAATTCCTAGCAGAATTCCAGTTCCAGGGGGGGGGGGGGGAACATAAGCTTGGAAAGGCTGGTGTAGTGCTTGATGCACTGAGTAAGCTTAACGCCTTAACCTGCTTTGTGATCTCTAGAGTGGAAAGAGATCTCCTTACGAGGATAAAAGTAGATACCTTCGATAAGGGATATCGAAAATTGGTTGAACGGATCAAGCCGGGTACGACCCGATGATGTTTTTTGGGGGCCGACGACGTTGTCAGGGCCCGTGGCGGGAAGCCACTTGCCCCGCATCCGTGGGATTGCAGTGGGAGCTGCTTAGGGAGCTCTACGGTACCCTGTGGTGGGGTCATCTGGGACAAGGGCGTATGTTCGCCTTTTTGTGGTTGTGGACAAACGGAGTGGGTAAATACCCTCATGGAGGACTACCTCCGTCGTTTTGTGACTGTGAGTCAAAAAGATTGGGTGAAGTGGACTGATTCGGTACAGTTTGCCTACAATCTCCACAGATCACCATCTATGGGGCGTGGCCCCTTTGAGCTTGTGTTAGGGAGACAACCCCTAACCACGGTCGATATTGCGATGAGGACCTCCGAAGGGAGATGTCCTGCGGTTTCGGGTAACTAGTGAGCGAGTGGAGTCGCTCCAGGAGGCTAGAGACAGCCTCGAGTTTGTGGTTAGACAAACGCTACAGTGTGCGAATCGTCATTGTCGGGGCGAAGAGTTCACCGCGGGTGACTTAGTGCTTCTCCGACTTATTCCACAGATGTGGAGGGGATATCTACGAAGGTAGCATATCGGGGTCTTACAGAGATACGATAGACCTTTCGAGGTGTCGAGTCGGGTTGACTCAGTGGTGTATCGTCTAAAGCTCTCTGATAGGGTGAAGCTGCATCCGACTTGCCATGTGAGCTTCCTTAAAGAGGTTTCATAAGGATCCAGGGGATCTGACTCGGTCACAGTCGCTTAGTGCGCCTCCTACGGTTAGAACGGAGTTCGACCAAAGGATCGAAAAAATCTTGGATCACCAAGTTTTGAGGTAGTAGCAGGATGAACCGACGAACAAAATTCCTTGTTCGGTGGGAAGGTTCTCTAATGGAAGAAGCAACATGGTATAAGGTGTACGAACTGTGGCAGTTCGAGGACGAGATCCAATGGTATTTTGAGTCACCGAGGACGGCGACTCGCTCCGAAGGGGGAGAATGTTAGGCCGATGGGCCGAACAATTGGGCGCGGGCCAATTTTCTTCCAGCCCAGCCCCAATCCCCAGCCCCAATCAGCTTCTTGCCCTGTCGCTGGCGGGTCAGCGGATCGATCCGGGCATTATAAGTTGATCGTTAGGATTTGTATTTTTTTAATCAAACAAGGAGCATTATAAGTTTCATCCGACTAACAACGGATATAATTCACAATTAGTCCATGTGAAATGATGATGAAAAAAAAAACAGAGTAGGTTATCTAATCTAGGTTTAGTACTCTAATCAGCCAATATGTTAAAATAAATTAATCTCATATACCTTATTTTATTATTGACAGAAATTTATTAATTATTTTATGCGCTTTTAATTTAAGGTATAATAATAATAAATTAAGATATGTAAATGATAATTTAATATATGTCAATAATAAATCAAGATTTGTCAACAATAATTTAAGATCTGTCAATAATAAATTAAGATATGTCAAAGATAGTTTAAGATATGTTAACAATAAATTAAGTTCTATCAATGATAGTTTAAATATATCAATAATAAAGGTATGTCAACGATAATTTAGGCTTTATTCAAGGTAATTTATATCTGACAAAGATAAATTATGCTTTAGTCATAGTAATTTAAGGTTTGTCAAAGATAAATTAGTCTTTAATAACAATAATTAAATGTCTATCAACGATAAATTATGCTTTAGTCATGGTAATTTAAGGTTTGTCAAAGATAAATTATAGTGCGTCAATGATAAAATAAGCTTTAATAACGGTAATTAAAGGTAATGATAATTTCAAAACTATCAACTATAAATTAGGACTGGCAATGATAATTAATGGTGTACTAATGTTAATTAAAGTCTATCAATGATAAATTAGGATCCATTAACGATACACTATTGTTAGGCCGATGGGCCGAACAATTGGGCGCGGCCCAATTTTCTTCCAACCCAGCCCCAATCAGCTTCTTGCCCTATCGCTGGTGGGTCAGCGGATCGATCCGGGCGACGCCCGAATTCGAAATGTCGACGAGCGACGCGCGCGTGAATTGGTTGCGTACATTGAACGCGATGTGACGCGAGAGGGGCAGACGCGACAGCTCGGTTGACTCGGGCGGTATGGGCGCCACGTCATTGGGCGGAACGGGAAGAAAAGAAAAAAAGGGGCGCGGGAGTCGTCTTCCTAATGAGCTCTCGGCGTTGAAGCTTACGAGCGCTCTCCCTCTGCGGAGGAAAACCCTTACGATCTCGTCGAACGACCGTCGGCGAAGCCTCCAGGCAGTTCCGGTGGTGTGGGAGGGTGGAGGAACGCCAGGGGAGACTTCGCCCCACTTCCGCCGTCCGCGTAATCTTCACCACCTCCGTCGTCGTCTTCGGCTCCGTCGCTGCTTGGACCGGCTCGGAAGGTGCCGTTGCAACCGCTTCACCGACTCGAAGGAGCCGGCGGCCGGGTGATCGCCGAGGTACTTCCTCTCCTTCTTGGTCTCCGTCCCGGCTGCCGTTCTATGCCGGCGACGCCCCGTCCTTACTGCTTCTACGTTCGCCTGCGTGAGATGGCCGGAACCGCGCTCCTCCGGCGAGCCCTCGCTCCTCTTTCGGCTGCCGGCTCCCCTGCATGTGAGAACTTCCGAAGCCGAGCTCGTCTGCGAACGAGCTGTGTTCGGTCGCCGCCTGCGTGCGGCCTTCCCTTTCCGTTGTTTTCCTCTTGCGAGCGAGAGTTTCCGCTAGCGTGAAGGGCTCTCTGGTGGCCAACGCCACCTTCCTCGACGTAGAAGTATCCGGAGCGCGAGTCTTCCTCTCGTCCGGCTCGGCCGCCGCGTGTGCTCCCCTGTCACCGTCCTCTCTCGTGCGTGGTGAGAATACGATGCCAATGGGTCAGCCCCCATCTTCCCGCCTTCCGCCAAGCCTCCACTCCAGCGACGCTCGTCGCCAGAGGACACGTCTCCTCCGTCTTCCTGAGGTTCCTACGCCGATGAGAGGGTCGCGTGCCCCTTCAGCCGTCCAACGAACGCACGGCGTGCTTCGGCGGACGTGTGCAGTAGGCCTTTGGGCGTATCTCCAGCAACAACCGTTCTCGTCCTCGGGCGAGAAGGACGAGGCCGTCGGTTCTCCGGCGGAGCGTCATCCGGCCTCGTCGCCGGCGTGAGAGCTAGGAGCCGGTTGAGTTCTTCCGATCACTGGCGTGCGACGCCGTGTGGACGACTGTCCTTGATCGCCGGGCGCCGGCTAGATCCGTGGACAAGTGAGTGTGTTCCGAGTCTGTTGTGGACCTCGTCCGACGCGGTCGGATACGAGTGAGTCCCGTTTGGGTTCGGGTGAACCCAGTCCGGTTCAGAGATACCGGCCCTTAGTAAATCCAGAACGTTGATCGAGTAATGTTGGAATGGCAGTGATCCCTGTCGAGTCCACAGTCGGGCTGGGAGTCGATTCGGGGAATCGACTCCACCAGTCGCGCCGGGAGTTGATTTGGGGAATCGACTCTCGCGCCCAATCCGGCGGTTTCGACCGTTAGGATACCTACGTTGACGCAGTTGGACTCGAGTCAAGCGTTGACTCACGGGTGAAAAGATTAAAAAATTATTACCTTAATTCTGGGCGTGACAGTTTGGTTCTATTGCCGGGATACTGCATGTTCCAACTCGTGCGAGCGTCGTACCTGGGTCTTGTCACACTTAACTGATTGTGTGCAGATGGGATCTGCGACGAACCACAGACTATCGTCCCTCGAGGACATGGTCAGAGATGGGTTTGGGATCGTCCACAGGATAGAGCTTGTGGCAGGATCCACTCCCCCATCCAAAGCTCGTCTCCGGCGAGCGTCTCGTAGCTCAGGTGACTCGACTCACCGAGGGACTAGAGGCATCCGAGGCAGAGGTTGCGATGCTGAAGCGCGCTACGACGGCTTCGATAGCATCGACCACGGCCGATTCTGGCCAGAACACTATCGTGCGACGACCTACATTTTGGTTCACGGCCCACTTGAGCGCTCCGGTTATTTGGGTTGGGGTACGGGATCGGGCGGGGCCCGAACCTGGATCTGACCCCATTAACCAATGGGGTTCGCGTACGTCGTGGGAGTGGACCCATAAGCCACAGGTTGAAGGGGTGTGTTGCCCCACGGAAGTTACGATCTTCCCTTGGGATATGGTGACATATCCCCACTCTATTTAGATCCCCGAGGGGTGGCAAGCCTAAGCTTGCATTGTGGGTTTCTCCGGAGACACAAAGTCATAGAGGCGGTTACAGGCCGCTCCCGACTTATACGGAAAGTAGGGCTGTCCAATCGGTTCAAACCGAACCGAACTGAACCGATTGGACCAAACCTGATTTTTTTTTTACAAAATTTTTTAAACCGAAACCGGACCGAGTATTGATAAATCCGAATTAAACCGAACCGAAAATATCGGGTTCGGTTCGGTTTAAACCGATTAAAACCGAAGATTTTTTCATCCATAAAACTGACCGGAGAGGGAGATCCGTAGAACTCGGGTGGAGTCTTCGCGTTCGTTGTCACCCGCCAGGCCGCCACGACATCAAACGCCAGGACTCTGTCGCCATGGATAGACCTACACCGTCAGATCGTGGACATGCGTCGCCAGAAGGCTGCAACGAACGAAGGGGACGTCGGATCGTGGACAGCCCTACTCGTCTCCCCCCAAGGCTGCTGCTTCGATGGCAACGGTGGAGGGAACAACGACGGGGGAGATGGCAACGACGGAGGGGACCTTCTGTACCAAGGTGCTTCGATGGCCACCTTCTGTCCCAAGACTCGAGGAGCTCTATAGGCTTCAGGTCAGAGAAATTAAAGCTCATAAGATTTTATCACGTAGCATTATAGCAAAGAAGATTTGGTCACAGCTCACAATTAATGCAAGTGTTCACCAAGTCAAAAGCATTTAATGCATGCATGAACGCCTGTGAGTGTAATACGCCTGTGAGAGTGTGATGTGACTTGCATTATTATTATCGCATTTAATATTTTCTAAGTGAGGGACACGATTGCTTGGAGAGGAAGTTAGCTAATTTCAATTTTAAGACTCGGAAAGGACGTGAACCGATTTTGATTTTAAACACCTATTTGTATATTCGGTTCGGTTCGGTTTTTTTGAGTTTTTAAAACCAAAAATCGAAACCGACCCGACATTATTTTACTCAACACAAAACCGAACCGAACCCAAACCATTGTATAAAAACTGAACCGAACCAAAATTTTTGGTTCGGTTTTCCGGGTTGAACCGGACTTTGGACATCCCTAACGGAAAGGTTGGCAGACCTTAAAACTGCTACCCAGGGAGACACAAAATGAGGACGAGTTAGCAGACTCTAAAACTGCTATTCGGGGATAAGAAGAGTGGATGGTCTAACTAAAATAAAAGAGGTCCTTCTTCTTGGTCCGACTGAGCTAACTTCGCATATAGGGACGCCTTATGTGAGGGAAGTTTGGGAGGACAGCAAGGAAAATTCCTTGAGACCTGTCCGGGGTTCCTCGGCATATGGGGACGCCTATACGAGTGGAGGAGACCCAGGGACAAAAGAAGGTAATTCTAGCGAGCTGAGTAGTCTTTGACGGAGGTGGTATGGGACGCCTTCAAAGGGGATGAGACTTGGGCGCACCAAGTTACCCTTGGACGAGTCTCCCGGGGGCATATCCGATCCGATTCGATCGCAGGTATTGGTGGACCCTATCTGCAATTCAGTTGCAATTTCAAGTGCGAGTCGAGCCGCACTAAAAGATTCGTCTAGGACGATGGATGGTTAAAAGATTTGGACTTAAGAAGTCCCCAGCACAGAACTGAGGGAGGTCGGTTGGTGCAGTAGACCCCAAGACCTTCGAGGTATAACACGATATGGATATCGAAATCGGCAGTTGGCAGGGCCGCTGCCATATGAAGATTTTGAATCTTCTAGACCACGAAGCAATCTTTGGCCTCAAACTTTTGGTCAAGGCAAAGATAGCTGTGAGGTTTTATCTGTATGGGATACAGATATACGATGAGGATTCTTCTTGCCTCAGGTCGTGCATTGGAAGCACGGAGCTAAGGAAGGGAAGAAGAGGGACTCCCGGGGAGTACTCTTGTTGGCAAACGCCTTAGTTGTAGGGTTGCACCAAGGAGATCCGATACTTCGGATTAAACGTGGATGAGGTGTTGATACAGGATGGATATCCTGTAGGTTTCGATAGTCGAAAGTTAAAATGAAACGGAGCAGAGATGCTCTGCGCATGGAAAGAGAGATTGTTGCAGTGTTGCACTGCCTCCAAGTATGGGGAGTCCTTCTTCTGGGTATCGCCTTCGTGGCGAAGTTTGATAAGGTGATGGATACATATTTCACCACTCGGATGAGATTGCCGGCCAAACTGGCCGAATGGCAGGAATTCCTAGCAGAATTCCAGTTCCAGGGGGGGAACATAAGCTTGGAAAGGCTGGTGTAGTGCTTGATGCACTGAGTAAGCTTAACGCCTTAACCTGCTTTGTGATCTCTAGAGTGGAAAGAGATCTCCTTACGAGGATAAAAGTAGATACCTTCGATAAGGGATATCGAAAATTGGTTGAACGGATCAAGCTGGGTACGACCCGACGATGTTTTTGGGGGGCCGACGACGTTGTCAGGGCCCGTGGCGGGAAGCCACTTGCCCCGCATCCGTGGGATTGTGGTGGGAGCTGCTTAGGGAGCTCTACGGTACCCTGTGGTGGGGTCATCTGGGACAAGGGCGTATGTTTGCCTTTTTGTGGTTGTGGACAAACAGAGTGGGTAAATACCCTCATGGAGGACTACCTCCGTCATTTTGTGACTGCGAGTCAAAAAGATTGGGTGAAGTGGACTGATTCGGTACAGTTTGCCTACAATCTCCACAGATCACCATCTATGGGGCGCGGCCCCTTTGAGCTTGTGTTAGGGAGACAACCCCTAACCACGGTCGATATTGCGATGAGGACCTCCGAAGGGAGATGTCCTGCGGTTTCGGGTAACTAGTGAGCGAGTGGAGTCGCTCCAGGAGGCTAGAGACAGCCTCAAGTTTGTGGTTAGACAAATGCTACAGTGTGCGAATCGTCATTGTCGGGGCGAAGAGTTCACCGCGGGTGACTTAGTGCTTCTCCGACTTATTCCGCAGATGTGGAGGGGATATCTGCGAAGGCAGCATATCGGGGTCTTACAGAGATACGATAGACCTTTCGAGGTGTCGAGTCGGGTTGACTCAGTGGCGTATCGTCTTGGGTGAAGCTGCATCCGACTTGCCATGTGAGCTTCCTTAAAGAGGTTTCATAAGGATCCAGGGGATCCGACTCGGTCACAGTCGCTTCGTGCGCCTCCTACAGTTCGAACGGAGTTCGACCAAAGGATCGGAAAAATCTTGGATCACCGAGTTTTGAGGTAGTAGCAGGATGAACCGACGAACAAAATTCCTTGTTCGGTGGGAAGGTTCTCTAATGGAAGAAGCTACATGGTATAAGGTGTACGAACTGTGGCAGTTCGAGGATGAGATCCGACGGTATTTTGAGTCACTGAGGACGGCGACTCGCTCCGGAGGGAGAGAATGTTAGGCCGATGGGCCGAACAATTGGGCGCGGCCCAATTTTCTTCCAACCCAGCTCCAATCAGCTTCTTGCCCTGTCGCTGGCGGGTCAGCGGATCGATCCAGGCATTATAAGTTGATCGTTAGGATTTGTATTTTTTGAATCAAACAAGGAGCATTATAAGTTTCATCCGACTAATAACGGATATAATTCACAATTAGTCCATGTGAAATGATGATTAAAAAAAAACAGAGTAGGTTATCTAATCTAGGTTTAGTACTCTAATCAGCCAATATGTTAAAATAAATTAATCTCATGTACCTTATTTTATTATTGACAAAAATTTATTAATTATTTTATCAGCTTTTAATTTAAGGTATAATAATAATAAATTAAGATATGTAAATGATAATTTAATTTATGTCAAAAATAAATCAAGATTTGTCAACAATAATTTAAGATCTGTCAATAATAAATTAAGATATGTCAAAGATAGTTTAAGATATGTTAACAATAAATTAGGTTCTATCAATGATAGTTTAAATATATCAATAATAAAGGTATGTCAACGATAATTTAGGCTTTATTCAAGGTAATTTATATCTGACAAAGATAAATTATGCTTTAGTCATAGTAATTTAAGGTTTGTCAAAGATAAATTAGTCTTTAATAACAATAATTAAATGTCTATCAACGATAAATTATGCTTTAGTCATGGTAATTTAAGTTTTGTCAAAGATAAATTATAGTGTGTCAATGATAAAATAAGCTTTAATAACGGTAATTAAAGGTAATGATAATTTCAAAACTATCAACTATAAATTAGGACTGGCAATGATAATTAATGGTGTATTAATGATAATTAAAGTCTATCAATGATAAATTAGGATCCATTAACGATACACTATTGTTAGGCCGATGGGCCGAACAATTGGACGCGGCCCAATTTTCTTCCAGCCCAGCCCCAATCAGCTTCTTGCCCTATCGCTGGCGGGTCAGCAGATCGATCCGGGCAACGCCCGGATCCGAAATGTCGACGAGCGATGCGCGCGTGAATTGGTCGCGTACATTGAACGTTACGTGACGCGAGAGGGGCAGACACGACAACTCGGTTGACTCAGGCGGTATGGGCGCCACGTCATTGGGCAGAACGGGAAGAAAAGAAAAAAAGGGGCGCGGGAGTCGTCTTCCTCACGAGCTCTAGGCGTTGAAGCTTACGAGCGCTCTCCCTCTACGGAGGAAAACCCTTACGATCTCGTCGGACGACCGTCGGCGAAGCCTCTAGGCAGTTCCAGTGGTGTGGGAGGGTGGAGGAACGCCAGGGGAGACTTCGCCCCACTTCCGCCGTTCGCGTAATCTTCACCACCTCCGTCGTCGTCTTCGGCTCCGTCGCTGCTCGGACCAGCTCGGAAGGCGCCGCTGCAACCACTTCACCGACTCGAAGGAGCCGGCGGCCGGGTGATCGCCGAGGTACTTCCTCTCCTTCTCGGTCTCCGTCCCGGCTGCCGTTCTACGCCGGCGACGCCCCGTCCTTACTGCTTCTACGTTTGCCTGCGTGAGATGGCCGGAACCGCGCTCCTCCGGCGAGCCCTCGCTCCTCTTTCGGCTGCTGGCTCGCCTGCGTGCGAGAACTTTTGGAGCCGAGCTCGTTTGCGAACGAGCTGTGTTCGGTCGCCACCTGCGTGCGGCCTTCCCTTTCCACTGTTTTCCTCTTGCGAGCGAGAGTTTCCGCTAGCGTGAAGGGCTCTCTGGTGGCCAACGCCACCTTCCTCGACGTAGAAGTATCCGGAGCGCGAGTCTTCCTCTCGTCCGGCTCGGCCGCCGCGTGTGCTCCCCTGTCACCGTCCTCTCTTGTGCGTGGTGGGAAGATGACGCCAATGGGTCAGCCGCCAGCAGCCCCCGTCCGCCCGCCTTCCGCCAGGCCTCCTCTCCAGCGACGCCCGTCTTCGGAGGACGCGTCTCCTCCGTCTTCCTGAGGTTCCTACGCCGAGGAGAGGGCCGCGTGCCCCTTCAGCCGTCCAACGAATGCACAGCGTGCTTCGGCGGACGTGTGCAGCAGGCCTGTGGGCGTATCTCCAGCTACGATTGTTCTCGTCCTCGGGCGAGAAGGACGAGGCCGTCGGTTCTCCGGCGGAGCGTCGTCCGGCCTCGTCACCGGCGTGCGAGCGAGGAGCCGGCTGAGTTCTTCCGATCACTGGCGTGCGACGCCGTGTGGACGACTGTCCTAGATCGCCGGGCGCCGGCTAGATCCGTGGACAAGTGAGTGTGTTCCGAGTCTGTTGTGGACTTCGTCCGACGCGGTCGGATACGAGTGAGTCCCGTTTGGGTTCGGGTGAACCCAGTCCGGTTCAGAGATACCGGCCCTTAGTAAATCCAGAACGTTGATCGAGTAATGTTGGAACGGCAGTGATCCCTGTTGAGTCCACAGTCGGGCTGGGAGTCGATTCGGGGAATGGACTCCGCCAGTCGCGTCCAATCCGGTGGTTTCGACCGTTATGATACCTGCGTTGACGCAGTTGGACTCGAGTCAAGCGTTGACTCACGAGTGAAAAGATTAAAACAATATTACCGTAATTTTGGGCGTGACAACTCATAATTATGAACTATTTATGGACAGTTTTTGGCTATCAACAATAAATTAAAAGTTGTTAACAATAAAATAATTAAAAATTTCTTTCAACGATAATATAAATGATTAATTTATCAAGATTTGTGTCTCCAGGTTACTTTAAAATAAGTGAATGTGTGATTTTAAAGTAAAACCTAAGTCTAATATGGGCCCAACTAAAAACACATGGCCTAACAAAAAAAGAAGCCCAGACTCAGATCTTATCATCTAATAAAGCATTAATTTTAACACGCCTCCTTATTACTATTATTCTTTATTCCTAGTAAATCTATAAGACAATTAAATTCCATACATGAGAGTATTTTAGTAAAAAATATATGTTATTTGATCATTCGTGTTAACATGCTTCATAAGAATTTCTCCATCTTCAACCACTTCTTCAATATAATGGTGCATGAGGTTGATTTGTTTTGTTCAACTATGAAAGATTGAATTCTTTGATATGACAATGACATAATTGTGGTCACAAAAAAGAATTGTGGCCTCCTCTTATTTTTCACTAATGTATTCTAAAATGCTTTTAAATCGCACAACTTGTTTTGTAGTTTTATTTGCTACCACATATTCAACTTTGGCGGAGAAATGTACCACTCTCTCTTGCTTTGTGAATCATAAAAAAATACACCTTAGCCAAGTGCATATATATACCTAGATGTATTTAAATCATCTAGCTATCGGCCCAATTAATATCACAAAATCCAAACAACCCAACTTTTCTTTCTTATTTTTCTACATAGAGAGCCTAAAATCTTTAGTGCCTTATATGTATCACAATACTTTCTTTGTAACTCCGAAGTGCATTTTCCTTGGATGATACATCTTGATAATAACCCAGAAGCATACATGATGTAAAGTCTTATAGTTGTGAGATGTAACAAACTTTCAACCAAACTTCTATATAGTGCATCATCCGTTTTACCACTACCATCCTCTTTTACTAATTTTTTTATTGACTAGCAATGGTGTTGACACCAGATTGTAATTCATCATTTTGAACTTGGAGAGAATGATTTGGGCATACTTCTTTTGAGAAATAAATACACCACCTTCTCTTTCATCAATTTCAATACCCAAAAAATAAGGAAGCAAACCCAAATCATTCATCTCATATTTACTCATCATCTAAATTTTAGACTCATGCATCATTTTCTCATCACCGGTAAAAATCAAATCATCAACATAAAAAGAAAATATAAACATACCATGCTTGGACTTCTTTTGAATCCTTTGCTAGTGAAGTGTGCGTCAATTTGTCCATATCATGCTCTTTGTGTTTATTTCAACTCATTTAATGGCTTCTTTAACTTATACATTTTTTTTTATTAACTTGAAAGCCTTTTGGTTGCTTAATATATACTTTTCCTTTCAACACTCCATTCAAGAAAGCCGATCTTACATTAAGTCGATACAATTCCATCGTCTAAGTCTCAAAAAGCACATTGAGATGTGTGTAAACACAAATCTCAACACTTAGGCGATTGGTGGATGGTGGCAGTGCGCTTTTGACATTTTTCCTATTTTTAGTTGAAGTTTTATTCCAAAAGTATAATACGATATATGCAACAAAATATTAAATTAAAATTAGTATAGCAATGACCTGGCAAAACTTGACCCGACCCAACTCGACACGAAGTTAGGCGAGGTCAGGTCAGACATCATTGTGTTCGGGTCATAAACTGGTCAACCCGTTTATGACCCGAAAATAATCGGGGCATGTGAGGTTGTAAATAAGTTGACCTGCTTAACCCGATTATATTATATATTTTTATATATAAAATTTATATATAAGCCCGTCCAACTCCCATTGCCAACCCATAAACCCAAATCTTTCTTAACAATCTTTTAACCAATATTTCAGCTCACACCACAAGCCCATAAGTCCAAATTTTTATTAAATTTTAATAGAATTTTTATCAATTCATTATTTATGTTTAAAGTATGAATAATAAATTTATAATCGGGTTGTGTCGTGTCAAGTAGATCAGGTTAATAAATGACTCATTTAATAAATAGGTTATTTGGGTCGTGTCGAACAGACCCGACTATATTCAGGTCGTGTTCGGGTAAAAATAATTTGACAAAATTAATTAAATAGGTAATGTTCTAGTTAGCTTAATAGGGTCACGAGTCAAAGCTTATATGATCCATTTATGACCCGCTTACTTGAATTTAGGCATGAAAATCTAAATTGAAAACTATGAGATCAAGTAGACTTTGTTTAATTGAAAAATATGATACCAACTACAACGCAAGACGGAACTAAAAATACCAAAAATAAAAAATGCCTACCCATTATGTTCCAAAGGTTCTTGCACACAAGTCTCTTTAAAAAATCTATTTTAAATTACATGCTACATATTATCTATGATAAATCAATAAAACACCAAAAGACCTTCGTTACACAGAAATCAAACAAATATAGCAACCTGCTACTGTCGCTTTAGTAGCACATTTTTTTTCAAAAAAAAAATATTATAGCACATTGAGATTCATGTACTACACAGAAATCATATGTGCAGCAAGACACATTGAGATTCCTGTACACAACCTGAGCTCTAAGTAGCATTCAATGGAAATAATTACACAAGTCAAGTAAAATGCTCTAAGATATCACCTAATCTGCTAAGGAAAAGAAGTAAGACTATTGAAGATTAAAGCCGAGAAAAGATTTGGCAAAAAAATATGGCAAAAGACAGTATGAGAAATCTGGCTAAAAGTTTTTCACTATTTATTCCAAAACTTGAATGCTGTGTTTAGTAGAAAAGAAAAAAAATTGAAAGGAAAAGAAAATATGAAGGAAGAGAAAGTATAAAAAAAAGAAAAGTAAAGAGATTTTTTTAATTGTGTTCAGTTAAAGGGAAAGAAAGTTGGAAAGATTGATATACTCATTTTATCTTTCTATTTTTGCACTCGTATTATATAAGTATCATTAAATACTATTAAAAATTATGATTTAATATTATTAAATAATACTATAAAATTAATTAAATAACATCTTTTGCTTTATTCAATAATTAATGTGAAATTATATTATCAAATGATAATATGTTTATTAGTTAAGCTACTACATGTTCATTTACATTATATATTGCTTAGGCATATCTTTTGCGTTTCCACTTTACTTTTTTTTCTTTTCTAAACAATAATGCTATCTATAAGTTGTTTTTTTTTACAAAATTTTATTTTTTTAAAAAAAATCAATTATAATAGAAGAAATGTTGTTGCGTGTTCATTTAATACATTCTATACTTCTTGAACATCCTTTTGATCAAACCACTAAGCTTTCTAGAAATTGATTTTGTTTTGTTTATAATCTACAGATACAACTTACCTTGACCATCATGATTTGCCCAAAAAAAAACAATCAGAGTATACTTCACAAATGGCATGAAGAGCAAGGTATACATACAAGAGAAAGTGCTCCTATTATTTCCTCCATTTGACTAATAGGGTATTTGAAGATAACATCTAAGGGCTTATTTTATTGGGAAGAAAAAAAAAGAAAAAGAAAAAAAATCTCATGTTTCGCCTGATTTATTTGATTTATTAGAGAAACTGATTTAGGGGAAAAAAATATAAACCAATTTTTTCCCCTTTTGCATTCTCTCCAAAAGAAGGAGAAAATACTTTTCTCCCCTTCGTTACTACCAACCTCACCATTTTTCTTCCTATTCATTTTTCTTCAAAACAGGCCCTAAAGTGTACAGTGGACTAGTTCCAACATCACCAAATACAACTCCAAGCCTCTGAAGAACTAGAAAAGTCTCTTTTCCTATACTACGATCCTGAAAAAAAAATGATTGAGAAAGCAATTGAATGCATGCTGGACATCTTAGAGGAAACTTGTTAAATAAATCTAACATCAAGATCCATGATTTCCATGCCACAAATGTTAAGAGAGAATAAGCTGAAGATTGCTCCGCTAACAAATGAATCAGTTGACAAGCAGAGAAAAGACTAGTCAGAGAGATTAAAAATTGCTAAAGCAATCAAACAAATCTCCATCATACTCGGAAGACAACTCTGCACGCTTAAATAACTTTGACTTCAGTTAGTTGACCAAAAACATTTTGTGAAGTCAGCTTCACTTGCTGATACTTTTATTGATCGGTGCTACTAACACCATCGCCCAATCTCATCCTGTGCTTGGGTAAGGTAAGAGAGACTCTCGGACTTGGAATGCGCATGTATTGAATCCTAGGGGAAAGCCTAAGTTGGGGCTTGGTCGAGGAGATGGCATAGGAACTTTGCCTCTACTGAGTGAAGGTGTGATCTAGGTGAGAGGTTGACCTGCTCGAGTGACCTGAGTTGTAGGTCAGCTGGGTAATCTCGGACACACCCAATGCGAGCCCCATTAGCAGTCGTCCATTTGCGTGGTAAGTGGTTGCCAAATTCACATGCTACTTTATTGCCCAGTCCAATGTCCTTAAGATCGTCTTCCTTGCAGGAAATCTGTGGAGTTTGTATAAACTCTGAAGCTTCGACTGTGCTGACAAGCTTTGGTGCAACAGCCTTTTTAGCTTCATCTTCATCTTCTATTTAATCAGTGCGCTTTTTGAATGATGAGCATTTGTCAAGGTCAACAGAACATCTCTGCAAATCAAAAGTTAGGGATATATGATAGATTCAAATAAAAAAATAGATATTGTATATGGTTTCTATCTATAAAGTTAGGAAATTTGTAATATACGATAGATTCAGATATGGAGTAAATATGCATATACCTTCACATTGCTGAGATCTACATTGTTGTCTTGAAGAAAGGTAATGAATTCCTTGAAATTGTCTTCTATTGGAAGGTAATGACCACTGAGGCCATTCGGCCTGCAGAACAGCAGCAAATGATGAATATGGTTTTGTTAGAGTAAGCTGATCGATTAACATCATTAACTATAAAATTTCTTTATAACAGCTACAGATTGCAAGTAAAACAAAGATATTTACCTCAAGTACTCCCTCTCTAGCAGCCAATCTTCCAACTGCTGTTACTGCTCCTCTGCTAAAAATCTCGAGTGCTGGAATGTGCCTTTCTTTTTCTGCTCACAAATGAATGTAATGAGTCAGGCAAAGCCTCAATTTAATGATAAAAAACTGAGATGTTAACGAAGAGAGGCCTTTGCTCACCTTCGCCTTAAGCTTGTAGTCGTTGCCATCAGACGTTGAGCAAAGGGGAAGGCAACGGTGAGCAAAGGTAAAGACAATGGCAAAAACCCTAATAAATCCTTCTCATCGACATCAGATTTGAGCGAGGAGGGGGAAGAAGAGATGGCGACGAGCAAAGGATATACGTAACACATACCTCTCACCAGCAACAAATGCCAGTGAGGAAGGGGAGAAGAAACGGCGACGGTGAGTAAAGGAATTTCCGAGGCATACCTTATCACCGGATGTGAGCGAGGAAGAAGAAGCCGGCCGGGAGACTCCTAGCGTTGAGCAACGACGCACGACGTAGCTAAGATAAGCAGTGTAGCGTGTGAGATTCGAAATAGCGATGAGCGCGGGTGAGATTAGGGCAACAAAGCGCGCAGGCAGCCTTTCCGCCCGATTCGGACAGATCGAGATTTAGTGAAAAGTTAATTAGCTTTCTTTTTATTTTTCCCTCGTCATTTTTTCATCCGCTCTATTAAACATACAAAAATAGTCATCCTTCCTTTCTCTCCCCCTTTCCTCTCTATTAAACACAGTAGAAGAGTTACTTTAAAGTCCAAAGACTAGTCAAACAATTATAGATCAATCAACTATAACAAGATCACATATTACGCCTTAAGAGATATTTCAATTCTACTTCCTCTTCATGCCACACATAACACTTGCCGCTAGACAAGCAAAATAAGTTAAAATGATATCTATACCAACTCTTTTAAGGCATAACAATGACTGTATAATTTCTCTTTCTTCAACGATCACTTTCAAAAGTTCACCAACTTTTATTATCATATACTCACTAGAAACCTGTATCGATGATGAAGAATTGAATGTTATATTGGATGTTATAATGACATGTCAAATAGAAGTAATTTTTTAATATTTTATGGTAGAAGCTCTCCATTTCTCTAGGTGAAAGTCTACTAGGAAGATATTATTGGTTTTTGAACCATGGTATACAAATATTATGGTCAATCAATAGAAGGAAAAAGGATAAAACCAATCTAAAATTTATCAACTCGGGGTTCATTCTATGTTTATATAATATTCAAAGTTAATGTGATATGTAAAAATTAGCTTAATATGGAAGAGTAAAACGTCTCCCCCTAAATGCCCACACTTATAAGTTCTATAAGCACACAACAATATCTACACTAGCTAGTAGAATCTACATTAAAATTCATATTTTATAAAGTTCTTCATAAAATAAATATTAACCAAATGTTAAGCATCTAAAGAAACAAGTTTATAGTACATTAAAATTATAATCCTACGTAATCCAAAGAAAATGGTTGATAAACTCTTAATACAAGTCTGAAATCTCAAGAAGTATGACTAAGGTTAAAAAATTCTAGTAAAAAAAAAAGCTTCATTAGTGAGAAAGATTTCAGTTTAATATTTGGAGGCCGTATGACGTGATATACAAGTGCAACTATAATTTGAAATGAAACTATTGGTAGAGATTGTATAATACTTGAAATCAAATACAAATTATGTGGAGGAGTTCACCTAAAGGGGTTTGTGGCACCATTTATTCTGTAATTCATTATTTATTTGAGCTATTTTGTATTTCGTCTTAATCTTTAGGTAATCCCCTAGTTTACCGACTCAAAAAAAAACTTGCATTACAAATCTTATGAAATATATTGAAAAATATGAAATTATTAAAACTACAAAATTATTGACTTCTTAGTTGATTATATGTGTACGTATGTATATGGATATTAGGTATTATTTTCACTATGTTTTAATTTAGTAATGTATCAGGATACAAGATGTTATTTTGAATGGATATTATCAGTTAATACTGTCATATCCTTGCCGGTGGTTTTAGTAGGGGCAAAACACAATCTCTATATATCTACAATTCATGACTAAAAATTTTACGAATTTGTGATAGTATCCAATTTCAATTCTAGTTTGTCTTTACATTTGCAAGCTTTGATTACAGGAGCAGAATTTATTTGGTTAGAGTTTCATGTCTTTTAATTGTTTATTGAATTGCCTTTGTAAACGATATGCTAATGGCTATTGATATGTAGTTTGATAAATCCGATAAGTCAATGGTGTCAATTTTCTTTCCAGCTTTGGCCAATTCTCGAGTTGTGACAAGTGCGGATGACGAGCTACATTAGCCCGAGGCAACTATCAGCTCGCACCTTCGTTGCTGTCATACAGGAAAACAAAGCAAGACCTCTCTTGGTGGTTAGAGGAAACAATGAGAAAGAGGTATTACTTTGTAAACTAGAATTTATTAAAAAATAATAATTGACAAGTATGAAATTGTCTTTATTTTTTTAGCCATTTACTATGATGTCTTGCCGCAATTAGAAATTGTCTTCTTTCCTAGTGACCAATCTTTCACCAGCAAGTTTTGTCTATCCACTTTTTATTCACAAAGGTTAGCAACACTATAAAATTCTTTCACAGCTTTTTTTTCTTACAATAATCCTTGTATTGCTTCTGTGTTTCATAAATGTAGGATTAAACTAAACAATACTAAGAAAATATAGAATAAGCTTATTATTTATATGCCAAAATGTTATGATTATAGATTAAGACGATGTCACAATTAGTGTTATGCCGAATGCTTTAGATTGGGATGAAGGCATGACCTTTAAGAAAAGATAACTGAACTCTTCTTTTTTTTCTTAATGCTAAGCCATACTGTTCTAAAATTTGGATATTTGTGCTTTTAAGAGAAAATATGAATTACTTTGTAGAAATAAAATAATATAAATAATTATGTAATTTTCTTTTAACGTAACTAATTTCATGACTTATATGCTAGTGGTCCCTCCTACACGTTAAACCACATAAATAAATAAATAAAAGAGTGGACGGGGTAAATGCCATAATTCGTATTTATATATTTAATATAGATTTGGTGCTATTGAATCACATAAATTTTCTATGTGCTCACTAAGCCAACCAAATAAATCAAGCTTATGTAATTCAATAGCACTAAATCTAGTCTAAATGTATAGATACAAATTATAACATCTAACCCAGTGCACACTTTTTTTATTTATTTACATGATTCTACATGTAAGAAAGACCCACTAACATATAAGACATATAAAATTAGTCATGTTAAAGAATGAATGCGTAATTATTAATATTATTTTGTTCCTACAAAGTAATTCACATTTCCTTTCAAAGGGACAGATATCTAAACTTTTGAAGAGTATTCCTTAGCATTAAGAAAAAAAAAGAGAGAGTTTAGTTGCATCCTCTACAAGATCATACCTTCATCTCAATCTAAAGTATCCGAGCATAGCACTAATTGGAACATCATCTTCCCCTATAATTATAATAATTTAACATATGAATAATAAGTTGATTCCACATTTCCTTAGTATTGTTTAGTTCAATGCTACATATGTTAAACACAAAAGTAATATAAAGATTACTATAAGAGAAAAAAGCTATTAAAAAATTTTACAATGTTACCAACTTCCGTGAATACAAAATGGATTAGACATAACTTGCCAGCAAAATATTAGTCATTTGGAAAGTAGGCTATTTTCAATTGCAGTAGGCTTCATAGTAAATAGCTCAAAAAAGCAAAGACAATTTTCTAACTTTGCTGTCAATTATCAATTTATAATAAATTCTAATTCACAAAGTAATACCTCATTCTCATTATTTCCTCTACCCACCAAGAGAGGTATTGATTTGTTTTCTTGCATAACAGCAACGAAAGTACGAGCTAATAGTCTCCTCGGGCCAATGTAACTCGTCATCTGTGCTTGTCACAATTCGAGAATTAGCTAAAACTGGAAAAAGAATTAACACCATTAACTTGTCTGATTTGCCAAACTATATATCAATAACCATCAAGATATCATTTACGCAATTCAATAAATAATTAAAAGACATAAAACTCTTGATCAAATAAATTCTGCTCCTATAGTCAAAGCTTGCAAATGTAAAGACAAACTAGAATTGAAATTGGATACTATCAGAAATTCGTAAAATTTTTAGTCATGAATTATAGATGCATAGAAATTGAGTTACACCCCAACTAGAACCATCAGCAATGACATGATAGTATTAATTGATAATATCCGTGTAAAATAACATTGTATTATGATGCGTTACCAAATTAAGACGAAATAATATATATTTCCTAGTATTCTCCCTAAGATTTTGAAATACATATTTTCTTTTAGAGTTGAAAAACTAGGGGATCACCTAAGGATCAAGACGAAATACAAATTAGCTCATCTAGATAATGAATTACAGAACAAGTGGTGTCACAAACCTCACTAGGTGAACCCCTCCTCATCATTTGTGTTTAATTTAAAGTATTATACAATCTCTACCAATAGCTTCATTTCAGATTAGACTTAGCACTTATATATTATGTCATGTGTTTTCCAAATGTGAAATTGAAACCTTTCTCACTAATAAAGCTTTTTTTGGACTAGAATTTTTTAACCTTTAAAATCGTACTTACATTAAGAGTTTATTAAACATTTTCTTTGGATTGTACATAATTATAATTTTAATGTGCTATAAACTTACTTCTTTAAAGAGTCTAGCATTTGATTAATCTTTATTTTGTGAAAAACTTTTTAAAATATAAACTTTAATGTAGATTCAACTGACCAGTGTAGATATTACTGTGTGCTTAGAGGACTGTATAAGTGTGGGCATTTAGGGGAGTGACGTGCTTAGAGGACTGTATAAGTGTGGGCATTTAGGGGAGTGACGTCCTGCTCTTCCATATTAAACTAATTCTTATTTATCTCAGTAATTTTGAATATTATGTAAACATAATATAAATCATGAGTTGATAAATTTTAGACTGATTTATCTTTTTTTCCTAATATTGGATGACCACAATACTTGTATACTATGGTTCAAAGACCAGTAATATCTTCCTAACAAACTTATGCTTAGAGAAATAAAGAGCTTTCATTTGACTTGTCATTATAAAATATTCAAAATTCACTTCCATTTGAATTCTTTATCATGGATATAGGTTTTTGGTGAATATATGATGATAAAAATTAGACTTTTGAAAGTGATTAATAAATAAACAAAGATCATGCAGTCATTGCTATGCCTAAAAAGGGCTGATGCAAATATCATTCTAACTTACTTTGCTCATTTAGTGGCAAGTGTTACTGTGTGGCATAAAAGGGAAGTAGAATTGAAGTCTCTCTTTAAGGCGTAATATATGATTTTGCTATAATTGACTGATCTATCTTTGTTTGACTAGTCTTTGGATTTTAGATTAACTCTCTAGGTTTTGAAATGAAAAAAACTTACAACCAAATTTCTCATAATCCTTTGCTAGATTTTTTTGCCAAATCTTTCCTCCGTGTCAATCTTCAATAGTCTTACTTCTTTTCCTTAGCAAATTAGGAGATATCTTAGAGCATTCTATTTGACTTGTGGAATTATTCCCATTTATAAAGCTTAAATGCTACTTAGAGCTCGAGTTGTGCATAGGAATCTCAATATGTCCTACTGCATGTATGATTTCTGTGTAGTACATGAATCTCAATCTGCTATAATATTTTTTTCTCCTACAGCGATAGTAGCAAATTGCTATATATGTGTGATTTCTATGTAACGAAGGTCTTTGCTGTTTCATTGATTTGCCATTGATAATATGTAAAGCATCCAGGCATATCACTATTTGGGACATCGTCTTCCCCTATAATCACAATAATTTAGCATAGAAATAATAAGTTGATTCCATATTTTCTTGGTATTGTTTAATTCAATGCTATATATGGAAGACACTGAAGCAATATAAGGATGACTATAGGAGAAAATGGCTATCAAAGAATTTTATAGTGTTACCAACACTCATAAATAAAAAGTTGATAGCCAAAACATGCCGGTGAAAGATTGGTCGTCGGAAAGTAGGCATTTCCAATTGCTGCAAGGCATCATAGTAAATGGCTGCAAAAAAAACAAAGACAATTTTTAATCTTTATTGTTGATTATATGTAACAATCATATTAAATGGCTGCAAATTTAAGAAATAGAATAGTACAATCATATGCAACCTTCTAAAAGCAGAATTTGTTCAATACAAAAAGATTAGGAGAAAACGTTCATAAAAGATTCAAGATAAACTTACATCTATAGTGTCCGGATGGAGTTGGCAATTATGGAACTTGACTTGATTAGAATCAATCGCACTGCTTCAAAAGTAGCTTCGCTCCCATGCTTTCCCTCATTTTAAAAGATTGACCTTATAACTTCACAACAGTGTTTCCTATCCATGATATAAAGCAAAAAAAAGATCACATACTTTATATGCTACAGCGAAGGGGTTCAAGATGAATTCTTTTCTTTAACAAAGTTTGGCCCATCGGAAAAATAGAGTGAACTAAAGTAACTTCCATATATATCATTTTTTGTACAAAAAGGCAAGTGGTGGTGGTGAAGGCACATGGAAATGTTAGAAAACAATGCATGAATGAGCAAAACATTACATATGTTCTACAATAAATTCTATCATATTTAGGACACATGACTAACATATTTTAGTTATTCCAAAAATTGATTATTATGAAACCCTAATGAGAAAGGAATACATTATCAAATTTGGAAGCAAACACAATGGTAGTAGAAACTATAATCTGAAGACAATCCTGTGCTTCAAGTATTTCTTGCATGTGATCTGAAATCAGAAGTTAACCCACCTAGTCACACAACAGTTCAAAGGTTATCATTTATGATCCATTGGTACAGTTCTATGCTTAACAGATATGAATATACATATAGAAACCCATCTAATATTTATGACTCTGTCTAATGTGAATTTAGTGGCCTTATTGTCATGTAAATAGGTGTCATTTACATATATAGAAATTCACTAGTGATGATTGACACCTTCCCATGATAAAGTTCTCAAATAACAATAATGCAACAAGTCTTGAAAGGTAACAAAAAGAATCATAATAAAAAAAAAGGGTCCAAACTAGTGTACTCTAGTCTCAAACCAATTTACTACAGTAAAACTGATCGTACCAAAGCAGTGTTACAGTCAGGTTCGAAATTTCACACCTTGATCATAATTACAAGTACCTTGTCTCATTCATTCGAACAACCTCTCACATCTCTCCCAAATCATAACACTATCAATGTCTCTATTCTCACAACTCTCTCAAGCTCCCTGCCAAAATCAAGCAAGACAGGGTTCATCCTCCAATTGAAGCCACTATTCAACTAGTTTTATATTGAGAACAGATAAATTATAATATTCCAAATAAATGTAATCATGATCTGATTCAAAATTGATAGCCAGATCCACTCAAATCTTAAGCACTATCAATACGATCATTTAATATATGCAAGACGGTTGTTGTATGCCCACTTCACTAAGCTAAAGGTAAACACCATGTGGCAATCTAGACACCACAATCATCCCCAATATGATATCATAGTCATGATCTAAGTGTGGAGATTATAAAAAATTATAAAAAAGACCCTGTCCTTACTAGAAAATAAGCTGTATATGTTATTTTTATGGGCTAGCTTACTCATTATATCTGAGAGCCCCCCAGCCACCACTACAAGGTTCTCTTCATGGAGACCAGCCCGACTTGAGGTGTTGGATGACTCACAAAATCGACAGCACATCTAGATCTTGACAAGTGACCCGAGATAGGCTTCAACTAAGACAAGTTTAGATAATCAAGTTTTGTAATAACAATTTCATTAATCATTGATCCAGCATTTAATCTCAAAAGATATGAATGTATGAAGTACTGAATATGATGTGATACCAAAATAACTTGATTACATAGATGTAGGGATTATCCACATCAGGGAGGGAGTAACTTTACTTTCTGGATTTTAGATCTATTCTGGTAGAACATATATAATGTAGATGGGTTGTTATTCTTTAGCCGATATAAAAGGGTAACTGGTAAGTTTGTTTGAAACCAACCAAACAAACTCATTTCTTCTAATCTACCTAAAGATACTCTCATCCCTTCTCCACCTATTTACCTCTGTTAAAAGAGATAGTATTTAAAATAGAAATCAGTGTAAATTGTCGGATTAGAAGTCTCCTTTGAGAGAATTACCTTCTATTCATATAAGTTCACTTGGGCTTTTAACTTCTTTGGTGCCTCTTTCTTTTATCCTCATTTAATCCTTATTATTGAACATTCATGCAGTTGGGAAGAAACCTGTTAAGCTTCATGGAAGAGGCCTGACAAGGCCTCGTATTGCCCTAGATTTGCCTTTTGGTAACACCTCTACCTGCCATTTAGGTATATTGCCCCACCAGTAATTAGTTCAAGCCCATTAAACTGTTTATAAGCTATTACAACATTATTTTTTTTCATCAGAACAGTGGATATGTATGATTAGTTGCGGAAGAAAGGACACTAACATCAGGGTAAAGAGCACATTTCATAAGCATAAAGTATGGAACATAGAATGAAAGTCACAGGAAGAAGTAATACAGTAACAGGGACATTCACATAGTTGTGCAGGTTCAAATGATCATATGTAACGGGAGAAATAAGATATAGGAAGAAAAACCTTGTATGAGCGCAATAGTGTAGATTCATAGAACCGCTGCTGACGTACTGCTTTAGAAACAGACATCTCCATTTCCTTTTCTGTTGGCAACCGGATACGATACCTATGTACTAGAAAGAAATGGATTGCTTAAGTAAATAAAGTGAGAAGTAGAGAAGACTTCTTGCAAAAATGGGTCAAAACAAAATATAACAATTGTTACCCAGGAAGTATATCCTTGAAGACAGCCAACAGAGACAACAGGGTAAGCTTGACTACGTTCTGGTCAACATCATCACAAAACTGCAATAGTTCCTTCAGAGATTTGATATTTTCCTCAGGATTTTCCAGCAACCGTGAACCAATTTCTGCAAGTCTAATCTTCTTTTTCCTGAATAACTCTTCTGCAGTAAGGTATTCCTCCACCTTTTCCTGGGATTAGCATCCATGGTTGTAAAAAAGAAAAAAAGAAAGATACAATCTCCCACAATAGTGCTTCAATTTACATGTGTAAACAAAGAAACTTTGAATGGCCATCAGTATGGAAGATGCTAGTTAGTAACTGTGACCAGATTCCTTCATTAAGTTTGGGACAGTGATAAATGGTTCAATTTGATGGAATATAGAAAATAAAAATAACATTCAGAGACAGATCAATTAACACTGCATAGCACACTGAACTCAATCAGTCAAAAAGGTTGATATCATCACTGCACAATAACACTCAGCAAGATTTGACAAATTAGCAGAACAGAAAATGATAGAGATCTTACTAGTTCTAATATAACAATTACAAAAAGTTCACGTTGGGCATCATCAACTAAGCTAAGAAGTTTGAAATTCTAATATACATAAAGGGTAATAAAAATAAACAAGCATGAGAACCATATAACATGTATGATTCTTTTTGTAAGATGTCAAGACTCACAAGACAGTAGATTGTTCTTCATAGTCTTGCAAAATTTCATGTTCAGATCAAGCAGTAAATTTATGAGCGTGAAATTGATCATTATATAGCAAGTTTTCTGAAATAATTCTAAATTATGGCACTTAAATGTCTTCAATATCAGGATTGGTTAATATGTTCAGATAACCCATTAGTTTCCCCGAGAATAACTAGGCTGCGACTTGTCCTAAAATGCTTGGGAAATGAACTAATATACATACATACGTCCGTACAGACACATGGTCAAGCAACTAGCTTTTAATTATGTACATAACCATGGGATGGCAGCGGGGAGGGTCAGGTCGGGGACGGGTTTTGCCATCCCGACCCGATCTCGATTTTTCAAAACCCATCCCCGAGCAAGGAAACCTGACCCAACCTTCCAAATTCGAAGAGGTAGAGGCGATGCGATGTGTGGCGTTGCAGCAAGGGAGGCGGTAGGATGTTGAAGCAAGGGAGGCGCCGGGATGCTAAAGCAGGGGAGCTGCCGGCACGATGCAGCAGCAAAGGATGCAACGGGATGCTAGAGCAGGGGAGGCGCCGGTGCGATGCTACAGCAAGGGAGACGGAGGGATGCTGGAGCAGAGGAGGCGCGATGCTAGGTGCTCGAACGCTGAAGACAGCAAAAAAGTGAAGGCACGATGCTGGGTGCGAGAGACGGCAAAAAGTGAGGGCGGCGGCTGTTGGGTGCGACCCGACGGCCGACGACGGTGATGAAGGCAAGGTGTGTGGCGTCGATGGCATTGGGATTCTGGGAACCTAGGGAAGCTTCCGCCTTCAGTCGCGCGTTAGGGATTTAGGTTAGGGCGCGGGTGGGGTGAGAGAGGGATTTAGATTTTGGAATTTTAAGTTTTAGATAATTAGTTTATGAGGATAAATATGTAATTTTAATGATCGGAGCTGGTTCAGGCGGGTACATGAATCTTCATACCTGACCCTGACCCGATCTTACCCAGGTGGGTTTTACCCGAACCCAACCGAGACATAGTCAACTCGGGTTTTCCACTTTTCCCCGTTGACTTTGGGTCGGGCCGGGTTGGGTCGGGCTTTATTAATAGGAATTCAAACTCTTAACTTATGGCTCCAATATCACTTATCATAAAAGCTTATACTATTAGGAAGGATCCCAATATATGTTGTGGGCATAAAATATTGGTAAGAGTTCACACTCTTGGGCTCTGGGTCATGTTCAAATTATCCTAAAAGCTTAACAAGATTGAATAACTAATAAATAGGAAGTGGGTCAAGATTCAAACTCTGACCTCTAGTCGTGTTCATATTAACTAAATCCCACTTATCCTAAAAAAGCTTAAGTTGTTAGGAAAAGGTTTAGCTTATGTACTTATGTTTAAGACCCCCTCAAGCTCAAACTACTCGTTTTGAATACATGGACAGGACATATTAGTAGTCCAAATTGAATAATTAATAAGGATGACTTAGGATTTGAATAAGTCTATACTATAAGTAACCATAGAATAATGAAATAAGGGGTTTGTATTAATCTATGAACATAAAATGTGGGAAAAAATACCAGGACTTCATTATGTAGATTTTGTCCTCCAATATTTCCCTTTTCTTCAATCTTTGCTAGCTTATTAGCCTCCTTTCTACTCTTTTTCAGCTTTTGGCGCTTTTCTTGCTTTGTAAGTTTGAAAATACTTGCATCATTCTCATTATCACCTGCACTGGTTGCAAAATTCTTTCCGCCGTCTCTGGGCTTCGATTTCTCAGCTTCAAATATAAACAAACCTTTGGTAATGCATTTTAGTCAAAAGAACTCTACTGAAACAACAAAAAAACAAAAAATAAGACCAAATCTTTAAAGTTCCAAGATCACACGAGTGAATTCCCAATCAAACAGTTATTACAACACACTACTACAGTGTTCAGCTAATTTTCTCTAGTGGTATTAAGGCAGTAGAGGGAGAACAAAGGTAAATATTGCATTCCCTCCTAGTAGCACTTAAAATAGCAATATCCAATGCACTACTTCTACAGGTAACCGCAT
The DNA here is from genome assembly GCA_027563935.2 of Costus lasius. Taxonomy (NCBI): domain Eukaryota; kingdom Viridiplantae; phylum Streptophyta; class Magnoliopsida; order Zingiberales; family Costaceae; genus Costus; species Costus lasius. Next base: position 11,427,539 of record CM050452.1, on the reverse strand, counting down.
TGCTAGTTTATAACACAGATGATCTTCTATAAACAAATAAAATGATATGTAGTAAAGAGTCGAGTGTCTTCATTCGAAGCTCAAATCTGTTAAATATCGTAACTGCATTGAACATTGATTCTGATTTAGTGTTGAAGGGTTAGAATGAATGGTCCAATTTGTTTTATAGTTACCACTTACCAGTTCTATATTCTAATTTTCCATCAAGAGTCTTCACTGGAAGAGCGTGAACGGGATCCACCTGAAGCTTATCTTCTTCCTCTTTTAGCTTTAGCAACGAATTTTTTCGTTTCCTCTTCTCATACAGAGCTTCCAATTCATCCTCCTTATGATCAGCAACTCGCTTAACATGCCTGCCGTACAAATTTAGGAAATCAATGTATGCTGGAAAATGTCACAATACCGGTGCTAACATTTTAAATCTTTTTTGTGCCACTAAATCTACTGCACCACCATCTTAAAAATAAAATTTTGCTCCCAACCCATGCTTACACAAAAAAAAAGCAGATTTCCGTGCTTCTAAAAATAAATCTTTTTTAAGCAGAAAATAATCACTTTTGCGATTGCGAACAACAGTAAAAAAAAGTAACTTTAAGAATCTCGCACCTGTCGATCAATTTTGTGTCAAGCCAGCTGAGGAATCCAGCGAATTCACGATTCCGGCCAATAAATTCAAGGTCCTCATCCGAAACCTCGATTTGGTCATCGGCGACGTCAGGCGGAAGATCGGGCGGGAGGACTACCTTATTCTTCTTCCCCATTGATCTCCAACCGCAAAGAACTGCAGAAAACACTGGAAAGCACGACTGCAAAAGGGAAAAAAATTAAGATTAGGTCCAGCTAGCTGATTCTGATCAGTAGAATACGAATACACGATGGAGAAACAGTGACACACGGCGACTCGGCGAGAGGGCGACTGCGAGTGACGGCTGATGGTTTGATGCGAGCGGCGGGAGTGCAGGCCGACACAGACGATGACTCGGCGACTTCGAATGACCGGCGATGGGCTGACGGATTGATTCGAGAGACCGGAGTGCAGAGGAGCGACAGGCGCAACTCGGCGAGCAGCGGGAGTCGAAGGAAGAGCGTTTAGGGTTAGCCCACTTTTGCACAACTCGCCTGGAGTATTTAAACTTAAATAAGCTCAACTACCCTTGAAGAGAGTTCGAGGCGAGGGAGCATGAGCACAAAAGCAGTGTGATACCTTCTTCTGATGTAGGAGGGCAAACACGTGTAATGGGCTAGTGTGATACCTTCTTCGTTGTGGGCCGAGCCCAAGGACAAATGGATTGGGCATCGGCCCAATCCAACGCCTCAGCCCAATCCCTGCGGCGTGGAACGCGTGAGGAGAACGACTCCACACGCAAAACAGGCGGCTGAAGGGTTGGCGGACGGAGATGCGGACGCGATCTTCGGCTTCAACGGCGAAATCCTCGGCGACGTCGGCGGCTGCAACACCGGCGGAGATGATGGACGAGCACCTTCGCCAGGCAAGCTGGCGAAATCACGAGCAAGGCTCGAATCGAGGGCTCAACCTCCGGCGCGAATCGAGGCGGACGGAGGTGTTCCTACCAAGCTGAGTCTAGCGCCGAAGAGAGAAGGTGTGCTGGCGCTGGCTGGCGAATCGTTGGCCTTCCAAGCCGGGCGTCGTCCCCTCTTTAAGACGCCGGGCGGACGTTCGCAGAAGGCAGAGCTCCACCCCTAGAAACAGAGCAGGGAATCCGGCAGGTACTCCTCCACTCGACGAGCGACGGAAGCTGCGTCGCTTCCCCAAAAACTCGCAGAGGCGAGTGAGTTCCCTCTAACGACGTCCTCGAGCAGGGTCCTCAGCAAGCAGGCCGACGACGAGAAGGCGTCTTCTCCGGCGACGGCCGACGAAGGAGAGACGAGAGGGTGAGGAAGCGAACTGTGACGAGGGTTTTATGTAGGTTGATTTGAGATCAACGTAAATTGTCCCTATCTTCTATCTTCTCAGGCGAGCTCCTCTTCCCTTGTGTTTTCCCGGCGAACTCTCCTGTTTTACAAGCCTCCTTCATCAACTCCGGCAGCGGAGGCTTCCAGCGACTCGACGGCTAAGGCTGAGGCAAGAACGTGGTCCGAGCCTGCCGCACGCCTGAGCTCCGTCCACCCTTCCCCTTCTTCTCCGGCGCCGAGCAGCCTTCAGCGAACGCAGGCGGCGTTCGCTGCACTCGGCTGAAGACGTTGAGCGTTCGAACGCTCTCGGCGTTCGAAACGAGATACTGCTACGTTGACCAAGTCAACGACATCGAAGGTGACGTGGACGGGCTCGATTTGATTAGGCGTGACAGTTAGCATGGAGGAAACGATTTTGCAAAAAAAAATATCTAACTATTCAGGAAAAGTTTCAATACCTTGTAGGAGAATCCAGTGACCCACTATTGAATCGACGTTGGAGCACTGGGGGATGCGGAGATGCGGCTGTTAGGTCTGAACAGGGGAAAATGCGCCAGCGGCTGTTAGGGCAATGCATGAACGCCGGACTTGCTTTTAGTGGTGGTAGATTCCTCTTGCCACGGCAAACACGAGGTGGGAGTTTGGGGGCAGATGGTGGCGGGTCGGAGGAGAACGACGGAGAATGGTGCAGATTGGTCAGGAAACTGGGGAGTCACGAAGATTCCTTCGATTCTAACGATCCAACCGTCGGATCAAAGAATCCTTCCGGCTGTGGGTTCAAACAGAAGAGGAGAGGAGGTGACCAAAATTTCAACTCGATCGGCCACCTGAATCTGAAGTTCTAAGCTCGGGAAGCGACAGCGGCGGAAGAAGATGTGGGGCAGGGAGCAGCGGTTTGCGTGGGAACAATCTCTGAACCCAGTTGGATAGAGCGTGGTAAAGATCAACTAGAGAAGATGAAGAGGAGGCAACGGTGACACAAGCGTTGGAGGAGGAGGAGAAAACAATCTATAACCGTTGGCTGTAAGCTCCAACGGTGCTTTCTCCTTCAAGCAAATGTCTTCTTCTCCACATAACCAGGATGCCTTTTCTTCACGCAAATGGGAACAAAAGCTTGGCTACTTATTTCTTTCTTTGGTGTCTTCTAATGGTATGGGCTGCCAAAACTTTAGGGCTCCTTTCTCGTGGGCTGGACCTTTTTCTTTTGGGTTGGCCAAAAAGTCTTCTTCATACTTGAACTTGGGTTGAATTCTAGCTCAACTTAAGCTGATTTGTTTTAAAGAAGCTTGAGCTGATTTGATAAAGACGTCTTGGACTTGCTGAGTTCTCTTTGACTTGAGCTAGCTTGAGTTTATCAAAATTTGATGTAAATATATCCTAAACTACTATGATGCATGATTACATTAATAATGTTTACAATGTATAAAATGAGATGCATGCTAAATTTAGAGAATTACCTAATCTAAGATGCCTTGCTATGCAATGCAAGGTAAATGGAACATTAGGTGCTTAGGGTAACCTTAAGCACCACTTGTACCTCCTTTGGTCGAGGCTATTGCCTACATCAGCTTCCTTGGTGGTGAGAGACATCAAAGAAGAGAAATTTCCTTAATAGATTTGAGGAGACGAGTCTTGGAGAAACTTTGGGTCAGTTTGGGGCTGATTCTGCTTCTACCTTTTGCTGGCTGGAGAATTGCTGATTGAAAGGTAGCTGGCTGGAGAAGCATAAGTTGTTTGAGAAATTACAAGTGCTGGTCAGCAGAATAAAAATGCTATGTTGTTTGATTATGTAAAAAATTTTAAGAACAACTATGATAATATTAAGTAGAAGGGATAACATCGTTGTATTAAGTAAAGTCATTAAGGATCTTAAAAAATAATTTTTAGTGATTAAATTATTAAAATATTATGAATAGTCAATATAACTTATTTGTGATAATATATTACTTTTACATCTTAAGAAAGATGTTGAACCTTGGCTAATATCATAGTAAAAACAAAAGTGCTTAATGATTTCTAATATATCTAGATCCCTATAAAGTTAACTCATGTTTATTGACACCATGTGGTCAATATATCTTAACATCAATTGGTTTCCGATGAGTAATTTGTATGGTAGACATAGGTTATTACCATAATTTCATCCATGGCTACATCAGCATCGTCAATCGCGCTCTGCTCCCTGCTCCTCCTTCCTCGGCCAGAGTCCCACAGGAAAAGAAGCCTCTATTTCCCTTGGAGGTGAAGGCCGCGGCAGTTACCTCCGTGATGCGCCCTTGGCCAGCCCTGACGCTCGCCTTCCTCTCTTCAACTTGTCCTTGCTCGGACAGAGGATGGAATCTATCCGCTGCTTTCTCTCTGATGCCATTGATCGCCGCATTCCGATTGATCCCGACTAGCTCTAGTTGGTCTCCTCCCAGATCGCATCCTCCCAGTTGGTCTTCTAATATACATAAAGGGTAATAAAAAATAACAAGCATGAGAACCATATAACATGTATGATTCTTTTTGTAAGATGTCAAGCCTCATAGACAGTAGATTGTTCTTCATGGTTTTGCAAAATTTCATATTTGGATCATGTTCAGATCAAGCAATAAATTTGTGAGCATGAAATTGATCATTATATAGCAAGTTTTCTGAAATAATTCTAAATTATGGCACTTAAATGTCTTCCAGATCAGGATTGGTTAATATGTTCAGATAACCCATTAGTTTTCCTGAGATTAACTAGGCTGCCACTTGTCCTAAAATGCTTAGGAAATGAACTAAAATACATATGTACACATACATATATAATTGAAGGCTTTCCCTCATGGTCAAGCAACTAGGGCTGAGCATACGGTACTGGTACTGAAATACCGTGCCAAATTTTGTGGTATTCGGTACTTCGGTACCGCTACCGAAATTCTATTCGGGAGTATGGTACCAGTACCGATACCTAAAACTTGATTCGGGAAAATCCCGAACTCCTGAACTTATATATATTATTTAATTAAAAATATTAATTATTTACTATTTTACTTACTTACCTATAACCTAATCACCCTTAATCCCTAACCTACTTAAAATTTCGGGAGTTTGGGATTTTCCCAAAACAAATTTCGGGAGTTCGGTACCAGTCCCGAACTCCCGAATTAGAATTTGGTACCAGTACTGGTACCTACGATTTAAACTTCAGAAGTTCGGTACTAGGAGTACGGGACCGATATCGGTCCCGAACTCCCATTTGCTCACCCCTACAAGCAACTAGCTTTTAATTATGTACATAACATATTAGTAATTGAGTCCGAATATTTATAAATAGGGATTCAAACTCTTAACTTATGGCTCCAATACCACTTATCATAAAAGCTTAAGCTATTAAGAAGGATCCCAATAAACGTTGTTGGCTTGATTATCTTATATCCAAATGATTGCTTAAGTGATTCTTATATAAATAAGTTCTTGGAAGCTGTAGGATGCTATGGAATTAAATTTGCCGAAACCGGATAGTTTGTTGTGTTATTATGCACTAATAACCAATCAAGCATAAGCAATCTCTTGTTGGCTTGATTATCTTATATCCAAATGATTGCTTCAGTGGTTCTTATATAAGTTCTTAAGTCTTAATATCTTACATGCCCATTCTTCAACTAGTCGGCTGCTTCTGAAAGTAGCATTTAGAATAGTAGATTGAGTATCGTGCACTTGAATGTTACCATTTTACGATATAGTATGTTTATGCATCCTATGGGGAGATACAAATTTTAGGCTTATTCCTCATTAAAAAGCTAATTTACTGTATAATGATAGATAGTCTTATTTTGATGTTCCATATGGTCCAACTGGTTATGTCTGTATTATGAGATAGACAAACCTTTCTTTTTTCTTAATATATAGTCTTCATCCCTCTAGAAATCTTACTAGAAATTTGATTTTAATTTTATGCTCACATCCACAATTCGTGAGGGAAAAACTCCCAGAAATTTGACCTATGTTGTTTGGTCAAAACCTTCATTGGGTACTTGTAAAATTAATGTGGACAGTTCTTGGATAAGGAGATCTGACTCGATAGGAGTAGGATACTTGATAAGAGATCACAATAGAAGCGGCCTCCTATCTACTTCTATTTATGCAGTGGTCACATTTGCGTTGGAGGCTCAGATTCTCGCAATCAAAGTGGCATTATAGTGCATCTATAACCAATAGGCTCTATCGGTGCAAAATTTGGTTATTGAGTCAGATTGCCAAATTGCAATGAAGTTAATTTCTCAACAACAAATGCCAGGAAAGAAGTTGGAGTCCCAACTTCTCAATGAAGCTCATTTTCTAAGGGAAAGGATTTCTAATTGCGACTTGATTTACACCCCTAGAGATGCTAACCAAGCTGCAGATTGGTTAGCGAAGACTGCAGCTGAAAGTAAATCTTGTAATTGTTGGTCCACTGAGTGGCCTGCTACGTTTGCAGGTATTTTGAACCTAGATCTACGATCTAATGTTTAAATAAAATTTCTGACCTAGTTAAAAAAAAGTCTTCATCCCTCCTAAAAGTAGATTGCAAAATAATAATCATTGGGCATATAATTGGTTGGATCAACATATTCAAATTGGCTAGTAAAATAGTTTGACATCCAATAGAAGAAAAAGAAAACAAAAATTATATCATAATTTTATAAGCATGTTTTAGATCATCATAATAATTTTAAATATCTAAGTTCGCATTATATCATCCAATATAGCTTTTGCCACAACTCGAGAATTGGCCAAAGTCGGGAAGAGAATTGGCACAATTGACTTGTCGGATTCGCTAAACTACGTATCAATAGCTATTAGCATGACATTTACAAAGGAAATTCAATAAACATTTAGAAGACATGAAACTACCAAACAAATTCTATTCCTCCAATCAAAGCTTGCAAATGTGAAAGTATAAACTAGAATTAAAATTAGATACTATCACCAATTCATAGAATTTCTAGTCATAAATTGTAGATGTATAGAGATTGCGTCACGCCCCCACCTAGAACCACCAGTAAGGACGTGGTAGTATTAACTGATAATATTCACTCAAAATAACACCTTGTATCATGATGCATTACCAAATTAAATTCCTAACATGGTGAAAACAACACCTAATATCCATATATACACACACAAACACAATCAACCAAGAAGTTAATAACTTTTGCAATTTTAATAATTTCATATTTCCGAGCATCCTCCATAAGATTTTAAAATACATATATATAATTTTTTTAGAGTTGGAAAATTAGGGGATCGCCTAAGGATCAAAACGAAATACAAACTAGCCTATCTAGATAATGAATTACAAAACAAGTGATATCACAACTCTTTTAGGTGAACCCCTCCACATCATTTGTGTTTGATTTCAAGTATTATACAATGTATTCTAAACTAAGTTTTCAAAAACTTTGTATATAGTTTAATAAATGATGATGAACACTTTGAATATATGTAATTCAGTTTTCACGCCTTTTCAAGTCTCGAAGTATTGTTTAAATTTTAGAACAATTCATTGAAGGACCCAATCCCTTTATAAAGTAGAAATAATCATGTTTATTAAAAAAACTTTTGTTCAATAATTTATATTTAAAAAATCTATAATTCAAATTTATTTGTTTCATTGTTAAAAAATCACTCCTTTATTCAAGTCACAATAGCTTGATCTTCAATACCTTTAAAAATAGAAAAATATTAAAAAAAATAAATTAGAAAACACATAAAACAGGCATTATAACTAAATGTAAACATAATTTATAATACTTGTATTTCTCATTATGATATCGATCTTACAATGGTTGAATTTAAAATACAACTAAGCTGTATTTTTAATTAGAAGTTTATTACAAACAAAGAGAACAACTTTTATTAATACGATATATGAAATGAAATAGTAAATTTAAAATAACAAATATATGCATGAGCGGTAAAATCTAAATTGAAAATTGTTAAATTAAGGGCATGTTTGGCCTGTTATTAATAACTTTATAATTGTGCTAAATTATACTGTGCTGTACTGCCAAAACTTATAAGATATTTGGTTAATAATTTTTAACTACTGTCAAATTTTAAAATAATAAATAAATATTTTATTTTAAATTATTTAAAATTTAAATTATTTAAAATAATAATATTTAAAATTTAAATTATTTAAAATAATAATATTTATAATTTTAAATTATTTAAAATTATAATATTTAAAAATTTAAATAAAATTATATTAATTACTTTTTAAAAAAAATCAGAAACTAAAAAAAGCATCAAATTGTAGTTTTTTCAACTTTTACTTTTTTTACTATTTTTTTTTCTGTTTCTGCTTTTTATTACCAAACATTTTTCTAACTATTTCTATTTAAAAGCTACTTAAAATTAGTTTAAAACAGGGCCAAACACGTCATAAGTAGCCTTTGTTCAATTATAATGGAAGACCTCAAAAACACCAAAGTAAAAAAAAAAAGAAACGAAAAAAATCTGAGGCCGACTACAAGACAACTAAAAACTGAGCTTGTAACACTTCTAAACATATATAAAAGCATTGTTTTCCAAGTGAGGAAGCTAAAAAGGAGGAAGCTATAGGCACTAGAATGCAAGCTAGGAAGATGAGAAGGACACTGCTCTTCTTTTAAACCATCATCTCATGGTACAATAAACAAAGCAGCAATTGAGAATAAAGTGCACATACAGTAAGAGCGAGACAGCCGATTGACGAAATGGAGCAGCCCTAAACCCAGCCCCCTGGTCAGCTAGATGTACACTTCAGTTTTTACCATTGAGGCAACAGAGTACTTTTTTTTATTTCTCCCCCTCGATTATGTAGCTTTAAAATTTGTAAGACACAGCTTAGAATTATATAGTTTATATATATATATATATCGCATTTTCTCATATCTCAAAAGTATAGTTTAAATTATAGAACAATTCATTGAAGGACCCAATCCCTTTCTAAAATAAAAATAATCACATTTATTAACAAAACTTTTGTTTAATAATTTATATTTAGAAAACATATAATTCTTTAAATTTATTTATTTCATGGTTAGGATTATTCATGATTCGTATAATTTTTTTTATTTTTTCATTCTCTTAGTTCAAGTCATGATAGTTTTATCTTCAATGCCCTTACAAAACAAAATATTAAAAAAATTAAAGTAGAAAACACAAAGTAGACATTGTGATATAAAAGTGTTAAAAACTTGCCTGAAAGGTACTATATCTCGGTGCTTCTCAATGGTTAAAGGGTCATGACTCGTGAGGGTCATGGACAGGGGTCGAATCCTGCTGCAGACGTGAATTGTTTGGGGTAACGGGGATCCAAACCAGGATTCGTGAGGTCGGAGGGACCTAGCCCGCTGGGCCTGGACCTGTTACGGGTGGGGTGGCCCTAACAAAAAAGACCCTTTAACCATTGAGCTGCAGCTCAATGGTTAAAGGGTCTTTTTTGTTAGGGCCACCCCACCCGTAACAGGTCCAGGCCCAGCGGGCTAGGTCCCTCCGACCTCACGAATCCTGGTTTGGATCCCCGTTACCCCAAACAATTCTATTTCACTGCGCGCAAATTCACACTTTTCCAGCTTCAGATACAACTGATTCTGCCTTAGCACTGTTAAGACCTCTCTTAAGTGCTCTCTATGTTCTTCCATATTGGCAGAATAGATAACAATATCATCTAGATAAACAACAACAAATTTGTCCAAGAACGGATGCAGAATGTTGTTCATCAAATTGCAGAATGTAGCTGGTGCGTTGGTCAGCCCAAATGGCATGACCAAGAACTCATATGATCCATATCTAGTTACGCAAGTAGTCTTAGGCTCATCTCCTTCAGCTATTCTCACCTGCCAATACCCTGATCGAAGGTCCAATTTTGTAAACACCTTTGCATGCACAAGGCGGTCAATCAAATCCTGGATCAATGGAATCGGATATGCATTCTTCACCGTTACTTTGTTCAAAGCTCTATAGTCAACACACATCCTTAAACTTCCATCCTTCTTTTTCTGAAACAGAACAGGTGCTCCATATGGTGCTTTTGAAGGCTGAATAAACCCTGACTCAATTAATTCATCTAGCTGCTTCCTTAACTCAGCTAGTTCTGATGGTGGCATTCTGTATGGTGACTGTGCTGGTGGGACTGCCCCTGGCACTAATTCAATAGCATGGTCGATGTCCCTCCTAGGTGGTAACACCTTAGGCATCTCAGGGGGAATAACATCTCTAAACTCATGCAACAGGCCCCCAATCGGTGCAGGTAGTTGACTGATCCGTTCACCCAAAGTAAGACTCGCCGCTCCTATCTCAACTCCATGACCTCCACGGCTACTGGAACTAGGAAGGTTGATCAAGTCTCCCACATGTCCTCTCGACTGCATCGGTCTAGAATCAATAACAGGAATGGATTCCACCACTCTGACATGTGCCAAATAGGTAGTCTCGCCACGTCGTATCCCCTTTGCAAGGACTGAGGCTGCAATCACCTCCTTGCCCTTGTTGCTCTTCTCTACCTTACCCATGGAATGACAAGGAAGAAAGCAAGGTGCCTTCTCATCCAGTATCTGCAACCCATTCAAATGAGGCATGGGAATTGCTTTGGCCCTCCTAAGCAAATCCATCCCTATGATGACATCGAAATCATCCAAGGCTGTCACCATAGTGTGTACTCTCCCTGCCCATGGCCCCAATTTCACAGGCACATCATAACTAACTCCGAATGCCTTCCTCGGGTCTGCGTTAACAGTTTTAACACTGGTATCACACTGGCTAGTCTTAAGTCTCAACTGATCCTTCACTCTATCTGAGACGAATACATGTGTAGCTCCAGTGTCTACCATAGCTGTTATAGTTGTACCATTTAGCTCCACATCCACATACATTAGGGGTGAGGACTTTGCACTGACATTGGCAATCACCAAAGGATTGACAGAAACTCCAGAGCACCCCTGCTCCTTTTGTGCTTTCTCTCCCTCTACTGTCACCAATGAACTAATCATCTTCCTGGTGGGACAGTCCCTCATCAAATGTGGTCCATAGCAAATAAAGCACTCTATCTTCTTCTTTGTGCTAGGCTCAGCAGCCCTCTTCTGCTGAGGCTGATAGTGCTTCTTTTGTGGGCTTTTCTGCTGGTACACTATCGCTTTTCCTTTCCCTTTCCAATTTTGCGCATTTTTCTTCTGTGGCTGTCTATTCTGTACTGGTGGTTTATTTTGGGTAGCTGGTCTAGCTCCCTGAGCTGTCATAGTGGGACGTGAGCCTCTCATGTCCACTAATCCATCAGCTGCTGCAACTGCCTCCCTGTAGGTAGTCACCGACTGTCGCCTAACCTCTGCAAGTGCCCACGGCTGTAATCCTCCTAGGAAGTCGTGGAACTTCTCTTCTTCAGTCTTGTTAGGTATCTCAAGCAGTAAGGTAGCAAACTGCTTAACATAGTCTCTAACTGAGCCAGTCTGCCTCAAATACCTCAAAGTCATCCTAGCATCATGTAAGGTATTGACTGGTCTAAACTGAGCCCTCATCTCAGTTTTTAGATCTTCCCACGAGGCTATCTCTGGATTCTCTCCCTCTGTCCTGGGAGCGATAGAGGTTCTCCACCATAGTTTGGCATCTCCACGCAGGTAAGATGCACAGACCTCTATCCTATCCTCATCGATGACTCCTGCTGCTCTAAAGTAGTGCTCCATGTCAAAGATGAAGTTGTCTAGCTCTTTTGCCACTCTAGCCCCTGCAAAAGTGACTGAGTCTGGAATATGGCGTCTAGCAGGCTGCATAAACTGTGGTGCACGTGGAGTCTGTGGGTGGGAAGCCACCTGTGCCACCAACAATCTCAATGCAGTAACCTCTGTGGTAGCTGTCGCTAAATCCTGCGCTAGAGTACTAATCCTCCCATCAGTATAATCTCTGTACTGATGGAACATCTCCATCAATGTCTCTAGGCGCTCAGAAAGAGGCTCTCCCTGCCACTCAGACTCTGTATCTAAGCCAATGGCGTCCTCCAGTCTAGAGAACCGCTCCTCGAACTGTGCCATACTCCTGGTCCTGGGTGCAATGGTGTGCTACTCTGTGGTGTCCTGTGGATCGGCTGACTAAATGGAGTGCTCCTGTACTCGCCTGGCCAGAACTGATCGATTAGAAGGAAGTACTGAGGTCTTACGCCCCGGCGCTAAGCACCGACGTACGCAACACCCAAACAGCAATCCAACTAACGTCTATATCCTGGTGGTCCAGACTCGTGCTGAGCTATCCCTCTGATACCACTTTGTCACGCCCTAAATTTCGTGCTAAATTTTTACCTTAGAAATTCTCGAGCGTGATGGCGCAATCTACACACCCTCTGTGTAAATTGCCAGCCAACACTCAATATGCGGAAATTAACCAAGATCTTTTACTCGTGCACGCTCTGAACCTCACTGATCCACTGCGCTCTCAGGGCTTAGCTCTGATGGAACTGAGCTCCAAGGCTGATCTGATGGAACTGAGTCCTAGCCTTCTCCTAGCCCTAGACCTAGGTCAATAAGTGGTGGGTTGCAAGCACATGTTGCTTCTCTCCTGGGTGACCAGCCCAGACTGTATCATGATACTCACGCATGAGGCCAAATCTGACATTCCCAGATGAATGTACGTACGGCCTATCACCTCGTGCCATGACCAATCCATCCTCGCTTAAGTAGAAGCGACGGGTTACACCCTCTCTTATCTTCGCTACTAGCTTCATATAAGATTGATCTGAACCCATAGTATCTCTGATCAACTGAATGACCTTACTCACGGCATAAGACATAGCAGAACAATAAGAAATGGAGGTCACTCTGCTCAATGCATCTGGAACCTGATGAATGCGCCCTGGCTTGTGTTCCCAACAGAAGTCAAACTCAGCTAATTGCTCTTGCCATCTGGCCTGTCTGGCAGATAATTTCTTCTGAGTCTGAAAGAAAGTATTGGCCACATTATCAGTTTTCACTGTGAATTTGTTCCCCAACAAATATACCCTCCATAGCTTCAGACAATGCACTACTGCTAGCATTTCCTTCTCGTGAGCTGAATAGTTCATTTCGGCACTTTTTAACATTCTACTCTCGAAAGCTACTGGTCTCCCATCCTGTACCAACACTCCTCCCAATGCTCTATCAGATGCATCTGTATGTACCTCAAAAGCTAAGGAAAAGTCTGGTAACCTCAGGACTGGTTCTGAAGTCACCTGTAACTTCAGTCTATCAAATGCAGTTTGGTGCTTGGCCTCCCAAGCCCAAGTGACGTCCTTCCTCAAAAGGTCAATCAAAGGCGCTGCTATCTTGGAATAATCCTTGATAAATCGCCTATAGAAGTTAGCTAGTCCTAGAAAAGACCTCAATGTGCTAACTGAAGTAGGTGCAGGCCACTCCTCAATGGCTCTAATTTTGCCAGAATCCATGTGAACCTAACCTCCACCGACAACGTGCCCCAAAAATTCTATTTCACTGCGCGCAAATTCACATTTTTCCAGCTTCAGATACAACTGATTCTGCCTTAGCACTGTTAAGACCTCTCTTAAGTGCTCTCTATGTTCTTCCATATTGGCAGAATAGATAACAATATCATCTAGATAAACAACAACAAATTTGTCCAAGAACGGATGCAGAATGTTGTTCATCAAATTGCAGAAAGTAGCTGGTGCATTGGTCAGCCCAAATGGCATGACCAAGAACTCATAAGATCCATATCTTGTTACGCATGTAGTCTTAGGCTCATCTCCTTCAGCAATTCTCACCTGCCAATAACCTGATCGAAGGTCCAATTTTGTAAACACCTTTGCATGCACAAGGCGGTCAATCAAATCCTGGATCAATGGAATAGGATATGCATTCTTCACCGTTACTTTGTTCAAAGCTCTATAGTCAACACATCCTCAAACTTCCATCCTTCTTTTTCTGAAACAGAACAGGTGCTCCATATGGTGCTTTCGAAGGCTGAATAAACCCTGACTCAATTAATTCATCTAGCTGCTTCCTTAACTCAGCTAGTTCTGATGGTGGCATTCTGTATGGTGACTGTGCTGGTGGGACTGCCCCTGGCACTAACTCGATAGCATGGTCGATGTCACTCCTAGGTGGTAACACCTTAGGCATCTCAGGGGGAATAACATCTCTAAACTCATGCAACAGGCCCCCAATCGGTGCAGGTAGTTGACTGATCCGTTCACCCAAAGTAAGACTCGCCGCTCCTATCTCAACTCCATGACCTCCACGGCTACTGGAACTAGGAAGGTTGATCAAGTCTCCCACATGTCCCCTCAACTGCATCGGTCTAGAATCAATAACAGGAATGGATTCCACCACTCTGACATGTGCCAAATAGGTAGTCTCGCCACGTCGTATCCCCTTTGCAAGGATTGAGGCTGCAATCACCTCCTTGCCCTTCTTGCTCTTCTCTACCTTACCCATCGAATGACAAGGAAGAAAGCAAGGTGCCTTCTCATCCAGTATCTGCAACCCATTCAAATGAGGCATGGGAATTGCTTTGGCCCTCCTAAGCAAATCCATCCCTATGATGACATCAAAATCATCCAAGGCTGTCACCATAGTATGTACTCTCCCTGCCCATGGTCCCAATTTCACAGGCACATCATATGAAACTCCGAATGCCTTCCTCGGGTCTGCGTTAACTGTTTTAACACTGGTATCACAGTGGCTAGTCTTAAGTCTCAACTGATCCTTCACTCTATCTGAGACGAATACATGTGTAGCTCCAGTGTCTACCATAGCTGCTATAGTTGTACCATTCAGCTCCACATCCACATACATTAGGGGTGAGGACTTTGCACTGACATTGGCAATCACCAAAGGATTGACAGAAACTCCAGAGCACCCCTGCTCCTTCTGTGCTTTCTCTCCCTCTACTGTCACCAATGAACTAATCATCTTCCTGGTAGGACAGTCCCTCATCAAATGTGGTCCATAGCAAATAAAGCACTCTATCTTGTTCTTTGTGCTAGGCTCAGCAGCCCTCTTCTGCTGAGGCTGATAGTGCTTCTTTTGTGGGCTTTTCTGCTGGTACACTATTGCTTTTCCTTTGTTTTTCCAATTTTGCGCACTCTTCTTCTGTGGCTGTCTATTCTGTACTGGTGGTTTGTTTTGGGTAGCTGGTCTAGCTCCCTGAGCTGTCATAGTGGGACGTGAGCCTCTCATGTCCACTAATCCATCAGCTGCTGCAACTGCCTCCCTGTAGGTAGTCACCGACTGTCGCCTAACCTCTGCAAGTGCCCACGGCTGTAATCCTCCTAGGAAGTCGTGGAACTTCTCTTCTTCAGTCTTGTTAGGTATCTCAAGCAGTAAGGTAGCAAACTGCTTAACATAGTCTCTAACTGAGCCAGTCTGCCTCAAATACCCCAAAGTCATCCTAGCATCATGTAAGGTATTGACTGGTCTAAACTGAGCCCTCATCTCAGTTTTTAGATCTTCCCACGAGGCTATCTCTGGATTCTCTCCCTCTGTCCTGGGAGCGATAGAGGTTCTCCACCATAGTTTGGCATCTCCACGCAGGTAAGATGCACAGACCTCTATCCTATCCTCATCGACGACTCCTGCTGCTCTAAAATAATGCTCCATGTCAAAGATGAAGTTGTCTAGCTCTTTTGCCACTCTAGCCCCCGCAAAAGTGACTGGATCTGGAATATGGCGTCTGGCAGGCTGCATAAACTGTGGTGCAGGTGGAGTAGATGGGTGGGAAGCCACCTGTGCCACCAACAATCTCAATGCAGTAACCTCTGTGGTAGCTGTCGCTAAATCCTGCGGTAGAGTACTAATCCTCCCATCAGTATAATCTCTGTACTGATGGAACATCTCCATCAATGTCTCTAGGCGCTCAGAAAGAGGCTCTCCCTGCCACTCAGACTCTGTGTCTAATCCAATAGCATCCTCCAGTCTGGAGAACCGCTCCTCGAACTGTGCCATACTCCTGGTCCTGGGTGCAATGGTGTGCTGCTCTGTGGTGTCCTGTGGATCGGCTGACTAAATGGAGTGCTCCTGTACTCGCCTGGCCAAAACTGATCGATTAGAAGGAAGTACTGAGGTCCTACGCCCCGGCGCTAAGCACCGACGTACGCAACACCCAAACAGCAATCCAACTAACGTCTATATCCTGGTGGTCCAGACTCGTGCTGAGCTATCCCCCTCTGATACCACTTTGTCACGCCCTAAATTTCGTGCTAAATTTTTGCCTTAGAAATTCTCGAGCGTGATGGCGCAATCTACACACCCTCTGTGTAAATTGCCAGCCAACACTCAAAATGCGGAAATTAACCAAGATCTTTTACTCGTGCACGCTCTGAACCTCTCTGATCCACTGCGCTCTCAGGGCTTAGCTCTGATGGAACTGAGCTCCAAGGCTTATCTGATGGAACTGAGTCCTAGCCTTCTCCTAGCCCTAGACCTAGGTCAATAAGTGGCGGGTGGCAAGCACATGTTGCTTCTCAACCCCATATGCACACTTAAAGACAGCCTTATACCTAAGCGCTCTGCAAATGACAAAGCACACGCTGGCAGTTCACAGAATAAGGGCACTAGACATATGCCCAAACCCTAATACAAGTATCGACAACTACACAGCGAGAATCACACCGAACGATAAAATCACAAGCTATCAACTACTCAACATATAAAGCTCGTACACAAGTTCTTACAATGCTATGCAAAGTAAATAAGACAATGTCAGGAATGTATACCACTCCAACGCTAGTGGTGATGAAGTTCAGCCCGTGGCTCCCTCGAGATGGCCAAACTCCTCCAATGCACTCCTCAAGCACAAGTGCTTGAGGCTCTACCCTAGAGTCGCCCCTCTAGGTGGTTTGTGTAATGCTCCTTGCGTCTCTTGACTCCAAGAGCCGCCAATGCTCAAGTAGATAACACCTCAGCCGCCCAAGGTGCCAATCTCCTCCAATGGACAGCAAGTAGGCTGCCCTCAAGTGGATGATGGAAAGGGTGACCGGTCAGCCCCCTTCTCCTCCAAACAGCCCCCTTTTCCTCCAAAGGGGTAATACAACAAACACTAAGGCTGCACTCCTCCAATGCAACCCTCGGCTTCAGCTAGGTGGATGGATGATGCTCAAACTCCTCTCAAGTAAGCTCCACCACCAATAGAAGGAAGAACCGTGAGCCTCCTCTAGCTCACTCCAAGAACAGCCCACTATCCTCACGCCAAGGGCGAGCAAGGTGGCCGGATGGGGCTTGAGCTCCTTCTCAAGCAACCGGATGGGAAGGAGGAGGATGGTGTGCACTACCTCTAGTCACGCCTAAGCCCAAGGATGAAGATGAAGCTTCTTCTCCCAATCGCCAAGTCCTCCTCTCTCGGTTTCTTCCTCCAAGCCCATTCTTTTCCAATCGATTTCTTCCCCAAGTGAGATCCCCAAATCGTTAAGCCTTTTGTCAAATTTGCCCTTTTGCAATAAGAAGACATCAAGTAGAAAGCGCCCCTCTTTCTTTCAGCTAATGACCCACGCTTGGGTTGGTTACCTCATGCAACTTAAGTCTTGGCTTCTCCATGGGTCTTGGGTTCAAATCCTGCCCATGACATATTTTTTTGCATAAGCTTGTACACCTCTATACAAGCCCAAATTACACACTAAGGTTCATGTAGCCCTCTACTTTGAACCTTACCTTTTTCCTTCAACTTTACCCCCTTAATCCCTACTCATAACCTCTATGAGTCCATGGGAAAGGCGGGGTAGTACCCCATAGTACCCCGGGTGTCACAATTCTCCCCCAGCTGAATTAGCATTCGCCCTCGAATTCTCCCAAATTTCGTGCTAAATTTTTGCGTAAATTCACGAGCGTGATGGCACAATCTACACACCCTCTGTGTAGATTGTCAGCCTACCCTCTATGCGGAATATAGCCAAGATCGTCTCCCAAGCAAGATCTGCACCTCTCTCTGAATCCTCTGCGCTCTCTGGGCTGAGCTCTGATGGAACTGAGCTCCAAGGCTGTGATGATGGAACTGAGTCCTAGCCTTCTCCTAGCCCTAGACCTAGGTCAATAAGGGGCGGGTGGCAAGCACATGTTGCTTCTCAACTCCATATGCACCCTTACCAACAATCTTAAACCTAAGCGCCCTGCAAATGACAGTCCACACAATCGCTGGCAGTTCACAGTATAAGGGCACTAGACATATGCCCAAACCCTAATACAGGTATCCACAACTACACAGCGATAATCACACCGATCGATAAAATCAAACCCTATCAACTACTCAAGATAGCATAAAGTGCATACAATGTTCTTACAAGCTAATGCAATGTAAATAGCACAAGTGAGTAAGCTATACCACTCCAAAGCTAGTGATGAAGATCAACCTCCAAGGTGGCCGGTCTTCTTCTCCAAGCTCCAAGAATACTCCTCAAGTGCAAGCACTTGAGGCACCACCCTAGGATCGCCCTCCTAGGTGGTTGTAAGCTCCAAAAGCTCCAAGGGACTCCCTCAGCCCCTTAATGGACAGCAAGCTCTCCAATGGACAGCAAGTAGCCCCAATGTATAGGTGATGATCAAGTGGTAGCCGGTCAGCCCTTTCTCCTCAAAACAGCCCCCTTTTCCTCCAAAGGGGCAATGTATCAAACACAAGGGCTGCACCCTTGATTACACACTTCAATGGACAGCAAGTTCAGATCTCCTTCAAGTAGCCCGCCACCAAGACTCCAAGAACAGCCGGTTCCTTCCTCCAAGGAACCCAATCGAATGGCTGATCAACTCACTCCAAAACTAGGGCAAGAAGGGGCTGTTGCGTGAGCCTCCCTCAACACAAACCCCCAAGAACAGAACCTCCTCCAAATCTAAGTCCTCCAAGCCGAAATGGGGAAGAAAGAGTGCAGGCCGGCTGCTCCCTCAAGCTGCCGCCCACTCACCAAGTGGAGGATGGCCGGAACCTCTCCAAACCACCACCACAAGTCGCCGGAAATGAAGGGATGAAGGGGGACGTGAGCTCACCTCAAGATCACGCCCAAATGGAGAGAATAGAGTTCTTTCTCCTTGCCGAATAGAGTTCTCCTCCTCGATCCCAATCCAAGATCCCCAATTAGTTGGGTCTTTTGTCTAATTCGCCCTTTTACATTAAGAAGAGTTTATGTGGAAGGCGCCTCCTCTTCTTTCAGCTAATGACCCATGCTTGGGTTGGTTACTTCATGCAACATAAGGCTTTGCTCTTCCATGGGTCTTGGGTTCAAATCTTGTCAATGACATATTTTTTTGCATGCTTGTACACAAGCTCAAATATTGCTCCAATGTCCATGTAACCTCCTACAATGGACTTTATCTTTTTGCAAATGCATATTCTCTACTAAGCTCCCCCAATCCCTACTCAAATCCCATTGAGTCCAAGGGATGGGCTGGGGTATAACCCCAATATACCCAGGGTCTCACAATTCTCCCCCAACTGAATTGGCGCTCGCCCTCGAGGCCAACAGCTGGTCATATCCCCTGGCTAACTCCTCAAACTGGGTGATGTCCTCCATCTTCTCTCAGGTAGCATCCTCCTCTAGTTCATTCTCCCACTGAACTAAAAATTCCATCTTTCGACCTCCAGGTGGTCCCGAACCATAGACTCTATGGTCTAAAAACTTCACGGGCTTCTTAGCAAACTCAACTCTGCCCCTCGCAGGTTGTCTTCTCACCTGTCCTCGGTCTGGATGCCTATCGTCAGTATGATATTTCTTCAATAGGCTGACATAAAAAGTAGGGTAAAACTGAAGCCATCGTGGTAAGTCCAATTTATAAGCAACTGGGCCTACTCTTTTGATAATCCTGAAAGGACCCTCATATCTCCTAATCAGGCCTCTGTAATATCTCTTTGCCTCAGTCTTTCTCCACATCTGAGGTGTAAGTTTCAGAAGGATTAACTCTCCAACTGTAAACTCAACATGTCGCCTATCCCTATCAGCATAGAGCTTCATTCGGTTTCTGGCCTCATTCAGGCTGTCACGAGCTTCATCTGGATGGTACTTTTTCAATAGACTGACATGAAAGGTAGGATAAAACTGCAGCCATGGTGGTAACTGAAGTCTGTAAGCAACAGCTCCAACCCTCTTGATAATCTTGAAAGGCCCTTCATACCTTCTAACAAGACCTCTATGATAAGTTCGGGCTTCAGTTTTTCTCCACATCTGTGGGGTGAGTTTGAGTAACACCAAGTCCCCCACATCAAACTCAATATGTCTTCTATCTCTGTTTGCATAAAGTACCATTCTGTTCCTTGCTTCCTGCAAGCTATCACGAGCTTCCTGTCATAGCTCGGTTCTATCCTCAACAAATTTTGTAGCGGCCTGGCATTTCCCCTCCAACGTCCTATTCAGTGTATCCACGGGTGTCATAGGCTGCCACCCTAACACTAACTCAAAAGGACTCTTTCCTGTGGCAGAAGAAACTTGGATATTGTATGCAAACTGGGCTGTATCTAGCAATCTGATCCAATTCTTCTGAGTCGAAGAAACAAAGTGTCTGAGATACCCCTCTAGCAAAGCATTAATCCTCTCTGTCTGCCCATCAGTCTGTGGATGGTATGCTGTTGACATTTTGAGATCTGTACCCAACTTTTTAAACAGTGAAGACCAGAATTTCCCAGTGAATCTCGGGTCTCTATCACTAATGATCTCTCTGGGTAAACCAAAATGTTTAACCACATGTGTCATAAACAGATTAGCCGTCACCTCCGCAGTATACGGCTCCGGTGCAGGTGCAAACACAGCATATTTTGAACATCTGTCCACCACTACGAACACAGATGTCATTCCTTCCACACGGGGAAAATGGGTGATGAAATCCATAGACACAGAAACAAATGGTTTCTCTGGAATAGGCAAGGGCTGCAACAGTCCTGCCTCCTTTTTCCTCTCAATTTTGTCTTGCTGGCAGACAAGACAAGTTCTCACATAGTGTTCTACGTCCTCTTTCATCCCCGGCCAGTACCAAGCTCTACTCAGCAAAGCAAACATGCGTTTTCCTCCTGGGTGACCAGCCCAGACTGTATCATGATACTCACGCATGAGGCCAAATCTGACATTCCCAGATGAATGTACGTACGGCCTATCACCTCGTGCCATGACCAATCCATCCTCGCTTAAGTAGAAGCGACAGGTTACACCCTCTCTTATCTTCGCTACTAGCTTCATATAAGATTGATCTGAACCCATAGTATCTTTGATCAACTGAATGACCTTACTCACGGCATAAGACATAGCAGAACAATAAGAAATGGAGGTCACTCTACTCAATGCATCTGGAACCTGATGAATGCGCCCTGGCTTGTGTTCCCAACAGAAGTCAAACTCAGCTAGTTGTTCTTGCCATCTGGCCTGTCTGGCAGACAATTTCTTCTGAGTCTGAAAGAAAGTATTGGCCACATTATCAGTTTTCACTGTAAATTTGTTCCCCAACAAATATACCCTCCATAGCTTCAGACAATGCACTACTGCTAGCATTTCCTTCTCGTGAGCTGAATAGTTCATTTCGGCACTTTTTAACTTTCTACTCTCGAAAGCTACTGGTCTCCCATCCTGTACCAACACTCCTCCCAATGCTCTATCAGATGCATCTGTATGTACCTCAAAAGCTAAGGAAAAGTCTGGTAACCTCAGGACTGGTTCTGAAGTCACCTGTAACTTCAGTCTATCAAATGCAGTTTGGTGCTTGGCCTCCCAAGCCCAAGTGACGTCCTTCCTCAAAAGGTCAGTCAAAGGCGCTGCTATCTTGGAATAATCCTTGATAAATCGCCTATAGAAGTTAGCTAGTCCCAAAAATGACCTTAATGTGCTAACTGAAGTAGGTGCAGGCCACTCCTTAATGGCTCTAATTTTACCAGAATCCATGTGAACCTGACCTCCACCGACAACATGCCCCAAAAATTCTATTTCACTGCGCGCAAATTCACACTTTTCCAGCTTCAGATATAACTGATTCTGCCTTAGCACTGTTAAGACCTCTCTTAAGTGCTCTCTATGTTCTTCCATATTGGCAGAATAGATAACAATATCATCTAGATAAACAACAACAAATTTGTCCAAGAACGGATGCAGAATGTTGTTCATCAAATTGCAGAATGTAGCTGGTGCGTTGGTCAGCCCAAATGGCATGACCAAGAACTCATATGATCCATATCTAGTTACGCAAGTAGTCTTAGGCTCATCTCCTTCAGCAATTCTCACCTGCCAATAACCTGATCGAAGGTCCAATTTTGTAAACACCTTTGCATGCACAAGGCGGTCAATCAAATCCTGGATCAATGGAATAGGATATGCATTCTTCACCGTTACTTTGTTCAAAGCTCTATAGTCAACACATCCTCAAACTTCCATCCTTCTTTTTCTGAAACAGAACAGGTGCTCCATATGGTGCTTTCGAAGGCTGAATAAACCCTGACTCAATTAATTCATCTAGCTGCTTCCTTAACTCAGCTAGTTCTGATGGTGGCATTCTGTATGGTGACTGTGCTGGTGGGACTGCCCCTGGCACTAACTCGATAGCATGGTCGATGTCCCTCCTAGGTGGTAACACCTTAGGCATCTCAGGGGGAATAACATCTCTAAACTCATGCAACAGGCCCCCAATCGGTGCAGGTAGTTGACTGATCCGTTCACCCAAAGTAAGACTCGCCGCTCCTATCTCAACTCCATGACCTCCACGGCTACTGGAACTAGGAAGGTTGATCAAGTCTCCCACATGTCCCCTCAACTGCATCGGTCTAGAATCAATAACAGGAATGGATTCCACCACTCTGACATGTGCCAAATAGGTAGTCTCGCCACGTCGTATCCCCTTTGCAAGGACTGAGGCTGCAATCACCTCCTTGCCCTTGTTGCTCTTCTCTACCTTACCCATCGAATGACAAGGAAGAAAGCAAGGTGCCTTCTCATCCAGTATCTGTAACCCATTCAAATGAGGCATGGGAATTGCTTTGGCCCTCCTAAGCAAATCCATCCCTATGATGACATCGAAATCATCCAAGGCTGTCACCATAGTGTGTACTCTCCCTGCCCATGGCCCCAATTTCACAGGCACATCATAACTAACTCCGAATGCCTTCCTCGGGTCTGCGTTAACAGTTTTAACACTGGTATCACACTGGCTAGTCTTAAGTCTCAACTGATCCTTCACTCTATCTGAGACGAATACATGTGTAGCTCCAGTGTCTACCATAGCTGTTATAGTTGTACCATTTAGCTCCACATCCACATACATTAGGGGTGAGGACTTTGCACTGACATTGGCAATCACCAAAGGATTGACAGAAACTCCAGAGCACCCCTGCTCCTTCTGTGCTTTCTCTCCCTCTACTGTCACCAATGAACTAATCATCTTCCTGGTGGGACAGTCCCTCATCAAATGTGGTCCATAGCAAATAAAGCACTCTATCTTCCTCTTTGTGCTAGGCTCAGCAGCCCTCTTCTGCTGAGGCTGATAGTGCTTCTTTTGTGGGCTTTTCTGCTGGTACACTATCGCTTTTCCTTTGTTTTTCCAATTTTGCGCACTCTTCTTCTGTGGCTGTCTATTCTGTACTGGTGGTTTATTTTGGGTAGCTGGTCTAGCTCCCTGAGCTGTCATAGTGGGACGTGAGCCTCTCATGTCCACTAATCCATCAGCTGCTGCGACTGCCTCCCTGTAGGTAGTCACCGACTGTCGCCTAACCTCTGCAAGTGCCCACGGCTGTAATCCTCCTAGGAAGTCGTGGAACTTCTCTTCTTCAGTCTTGTTAGGTATCTCAAGCAGTAAGGTAGCAAACTGCTTAACATAGTCTCTAACTGAGCCAGTCTGCCTCAAATACCTCAAAGTCATCCTAGCATCATGTAAGGTATTGACTGGTCTAAACTGAGCCCTCATCTCAGTTTTTAGATCTTCCCACGAGGCTATCTCTGGATTCTCTCCCTCTGTCCTGGGAGCGATAGAGGTTCTCCACCATAGTTTGGCATCTCCACACAGGTAAGATGCACAGACCTCTATCCTATCCTCATCGACGACTCCTGCTGCTCTAAAATAATGCTCCATGTCAAAGATGAAGTTGTCTAGCTCTTTTGCCACTCTAGCCCCTGCAAAAGTGACTGGGTCTGGAATATGGCGTCTGTGTTCGTAGTGGTGGACAGATGTTCAAAATATGCTGTGTTTGCACCTGCACCGGAGCCGTGTACTGCGGAGGTGACGGCTAATCTGTTTATGACACATGTGGTTAAACATTTTGGTTTACCCAGAGAGATCATTAGTGATAGAGACCCGAGATTCACTGGGAAATTCTGGTCTTCACTGTTTAAAAAGTTGGGTACAGATCTCAAAATGTCAACAGCATACCATCCACAGACTGATGGGCAGACAGAGAGGATTAATGCTTTGCTAGAGGGGTATCTCAGACACTTTGTTTCTTCGACTCAGAAGAATTGGATCAGATTGCTAGATACAGCCCAGTTTGCATACAATATCCAAGTTTCTTCTGCCACAGGAAAGAGTCCTTTTGAGTTAGTGTTAGGGTGGCAGCCTATGACACCCGTGGATACACTGAATAGGACGTTGGAGGGGAAATGCCAGGCCGCTACAAAATTTGTTGAGGATAGAACCGAGCTATGGCAGGAAGCTCGTGATAGCTTGCAGGAAGCAAGGAACAGAATGGTACTTTATGCAAACAGAGATAGAAGACATATTGAGTTTGATGTGGGGGACTTGGTGTTACTCAAACTCACCCCACAGATGTGGAGAAAAACTGAAGCCCGAACTTATCATAGAGGTCTTGTTAGAAGGTATGAAGGGCCTTTCAAGATTATCAAGAGGGTTGGAGCTGTTGCTTACAGACTTCAGTTACCACCATGGCTGCAGTTTTATCCTACCTTTCATGTCAGTCTATTGAAAAAGTACCATCCAGATGAAAGACACCCAGACCGTGGAATAGAAAGAAGGCAACCATCCCAAGGGAAAATTGAGTATGGCAGGAGACCATCGAAGATTCTAGATCATAGAGTCTATGCATCTAGTGGGCCCAGTGGGCGAAAGACTGAGTTTTTAGTCCAGTGGTTGGACGAGGCAGTCGAAGATGCAACTTGGGAGAAAGCCACGGATTTGGAACAATATGAAGGATTGTTAAGGCAGTACGAGAGGTACCTAGCATCGAGGGCGAATGCTAATTCAGCTGGGGGAGAATTGTGACGCCCGGGGTACTATGGGGTACTACCCCGCCTTTCCCATGGACTCATAGAGGTTATGAGTAGGGATTAAGGGGGTAAAATTGATGGAGCATACACATGCAAAAAGGTAAGGTTCAAAGTAGAGGGCTACATGAACCTTAGTGTGTAATTTGGGCTTGTATAGAGGTGTACAAGCTTATGCAAAAAATATGTCATGGGCAGGATTTGAACCCAAGACCTATGGAGAGCCAAAGCCTTAAGTTGCATGAGATGACCAACCCGAGCTTGGGTCATTAGCTGAAAGAAAGAGGAGGCGCATCTTCTTAAAGGCTTCTTCATCTAAAGGCCCAAATCACTTAAGCAAAAGAGGGCAAATCGATTTGGGGATCTAGATGCATTCGGCCATTGGAGAAAAACCGAAAGTGAGAAGTGTGTGGCGACTTGGAGAAGAAGGAGGGTGATCCATCTTCTTCCTTGGCGATTTGGGGCTGATCTTGAGGGAGTTCACGCCACCATCCACCCTTCCATTCTCCACCTTCCTTTGGAGCTTCTTGGTGGTGGTTTACTTGAGGGAGTTCCGGCCACCTTGCTGCTCATTGGATCTTGGGCGATTGCAGCCTTGTTCTTGGCGGTTGCTTGAGAGGAGCTCAAGCATCATCCCACCTTGCTCCCACTTGGCCGAGAGGTTCATTGAAGCTTGGAGGCGACATTTGGAGCTTGAAGCCAAGAGTTGCTTGCTGTCCATTGGAGCTTGGAGCAAGCGCAGCCCTTGTGTTTGGCATATTGCCCCTTTGGAGGAAGGGGGCTGACTTGGGGAAGAAGGGGGCTGATTGGTAGCCACTAGATCATTGGTGGCACCACTTGTTATTCATCCACCTTGGGCGGCTGAGGTGCTGTCCATTGGAGGGCTGAGCACTTCCTTGGAGCTAAGGAGTGCATCTACACATCAAAACCACCTAGGAGGGCGATCCTAGGGTGGAGCCTCAAGCACTTGTGCTTGAGGAGTGCATTGGAGGAGTTCGGCCATCTCGAGGGAGCTACGGGCTGAACTTCATCACCATAGCGTTGGAGTGGTATACATTTCTTACATTGTCTTATTTACTTTGCATAGCATTGTAAGAACCTGTGTATGAACTTTATATGTTGAGTAGTTGATAGGGTGTTGGCTTTTATCGTTCGGTGTGATTCTCGCTGTGTAGTTGTCGATACTTGTATTAGGGTTTGGGCATATGTCTAGTGCCCTTATTCTGTGAACTGCCAGCGTGTGCTTTGTCATTTA
Source organism: Costus lasius (assembly GCA_027563935.2). Lineage (NCBI taxonomy): Eukaryota > Viridiplantae > Streptophyta > Magnoliopsida > Zingiberales > Costaceae > Costus > Costus lasius. The sequence continues at coordinate 11,401,236 of CM050452.1, read as the reverse complement.
CAGGGCGCTTAGGTATAAGGCTGTCTTTAAGTGTGCATATGGGGTTGAGAAGCAACATGTGCTTGCCACCCGCCACTTATTGACCTAGGTCTAGGGCTAGGAGAAGGCTAGGACTCAGTTCCATCAGATCAGCCTTGGAGCTCAGTTCCATCAGAGCTAAGCCCTGAGAGCGCAGTGGATCAGTGAGGTTCAGAGCGTGCACGAGTAGAAGATCTTGGTTAATTTCCGCATATTGAGTGTTGGCTGGCAATTTACACAGAGGGTGTGTAGATTGCGCCATCACGCTCGAGAATTTCTAAGGCAAAAATTTAGCACGAAATTTAGGGCGTGACAAAGTTTGTTAGGGCCACCCCACCCGTAACAGGTCCAGGCCCAGCGGGCTAGGTCCCTCCGACCTCATGAATCCCGGTTTGGATCCCCGTTACCCCAAACAATTCACGTCTGCAGCGGGATTCGACCCCTGTCCATGACCCTCACGAGTCATGACCCTTTAACCATATGAGCTGCAGCTCATATGGTTAAAGGGTCATGACTCGTGAGGGTCATGGACAGGGGTCGAATCCCGCTGCAGACGTGAATTGTTTGGGGTAACGGGGATCCAAACCGGGATTCATGAGGTCGGAGGGACCTAGCCCGCTGGGCCTGGACCTGTTACGGGTGGGGTGGCCCTGACAAAAAAGGCGCCTTTTTTGTTAGGGCCACCCCACCCGTAACAGGTCCAGGCCCAGCGGGCTAGGTCCTTCCGACCTCACGAATCCCGGTTTGGATCCCCGTTACCCCAAAAATTCTATTTCACTGCGCGCAAATTCACATTTTTCCAGCTTCAGATACAACTGATTCTGCCTTAGCACTGTTAAGACCTCTCTTAATTGCTTTCTATGTTCTTCCATATTGGCAGAATAAATGACAATATCGTCCAAATAAACAACAACAAACTTGTCCAAGAACGGATGCAGAATGTTGTTCATCAAATTGCAGAATGTAGCTGGTGCGTTGGTCAGCCCAAATGGCATGACCAAGAACTCATATGATCCATATCTAGTTACGCATGTAGTCTTAGGCTCATCTCCTTCAGCTATTCTCACCTGCCAATAACCTGATCGAAGGTCCAATTTAGTAAACACCTTTGCATACACAAGGCGGTCTATCAAATCCTGGATCAATGGAATAGGATATGCATTCTTCACCATTACTTTGTTCTAGGATTTGATAGACCGCCTTGTGTATGCAAAGGTGTTTACTAAATTGGACCTTCGATCAGGTTATTGGCAGGTGAGAATAGCTGAAGGAGATGAGCCTAAGACTACATGCGTAACTAGATATGGATCATATGAGTTCTTGGTCTTGGTTGCTTCTTGAGGCAAGAGGAGCTGCTGACCTTGAGGAGAGCTTGAGGAGGAGCTCTCGGATCTTCATCCACCATCTTGGACGAGAGCTAGACAACTTCATCTTTGACATGGAACATTATTTTAGAGCAGCAGGAGTCATCGATGAGGATAGGATAGAGGTCTGTGCATCTTACCTGCGTGGAGATGCCAAACTATGGTGGAGAACCTCTATTGCTCCCAGGACAGAGGGAGATAACCCAGAGATAGCCTCATGGGAAGATCTAAAAACTGAGATGAGGGCTCAGTTTAGACCAGTCAATACCTTACATGATGCTAGGATGACTTTGAGGTATTTGAGGCAGACTGGCTCAGTTAGAGACTATGTTAAGCAGTTTGCTACCTTACTGCTTGAGATACCTAACAAAAAAGGCGCCTTTTTTTTTAGGGCCACCCCACCCGTAACAGGTCCAGGCCCAGCGGGCTAGGTCCCTCCGACCTCACGAATCCCGGTTTGGATCCCCGTTACCCCAAAAATTCTATTTCACTGCGCGCAAATTCACATTTTTCCAGCTTCAGATACAACTGATTCTGCCTTAGCACTGTTAAGACCTCTCTTAAGTGCTTTCTATGTTCTTCCATATTGGCAGAATAAATGACAATATCGTCCAAATAAACAACAACAAACTTGTCCAAGAACGGATGCAGAATGTTGTTCATCAAATTGCAGAATGTAGCTGGTGCGTTGGTCAGCCCAAATGGCATGACCAAGAACTCATATGATCCATTCCTGTTATTGATTCTAGACCGATGCAGTTGAGGGGACATGTGGGAGACTTGATCAACCTTCCTAGTTCCAGTAGCCGTGGAGGTCATGGAGTTGAGATAGGAGCGGCGAGTCTTACTTTGGGTGAACGGATCAGTCAACTACCTGCACCGATTGGGGGCCTATTGCATGAATTTAGAGATGTGATTCCCCCTGAGATGCCTAAGGTGTTACCACCTAGGAGGGACATCGACCATGCTATTGAATTAGTGCCAGGGGCAGTCCCACCAGCACAGTCACCATACAGAATGCCACCATCAGAACTAGCTGAGTTAAGGAAGCAGCTAGATGAATTAATTGAGTCAGGGTTTATTCAGCCTTCGAAAGCACCATATGGAGCACCTGTTCTGTTTCAAAAGAAGAAGGATGGAAGTTTAAGGATGTGTGTTGACTATAGAGCTCTGATACCACTTTGTCACGCCCTAAATTTCGTGCTAATTTTTTGCCTTAGAAATTCTCGAGCGTGATGGCGCAATCTACACACCCTCTGTGTAAATTGCCAGCCAACACTCAAAATGCGGAAATTAACCAAGATCTTTTACTCGTGCACGCTCTGAACCTCACTGATCCACTGCGCTCTCAGGGCTGAGCTCTGATGGAACTGAGCTCCAAGGCTGATCTGGTGGAACTGAGTCCTAGCCTTCTCCTAGCCCTAGACCTAGGTCAATAAGTGGCGGGTGGCAAGCACATGTTGCTTCTCAACCCCATATGCACACTTAATGACGGCCTTATACCTAAGCGCCCTGTAAATGACAAACACACAACGCTGGCAGTTCACAATATAAGGGCACTAGACATATGCCCAAACCCTAAGACAGGTATCGACAACTACACAGCGAGAATCACACCGAACGATAAAATCACAAGCTATCAACTACTCAACATATAAAGCTCGTACACAAGTTCTTACAATGCTATGCAAAGTAAATAAGACAATGTCAGGAATGTATACCACTCCAATGCTAGGTGATGAAGTTCAGCCCGTAGCTCCCTCGAGATGGCCGAACTTTCTCCTTCAAGCTCCGAACACTCCTCAAGCGCAAGCACTTGAGGATCCACCCTAGAGTCGCCCCTCTAGGTGGTTTATGCTCCAATTGCTCCAATGGACACCTTCAGCCTCCCAAGGTGCCAAACTCCTCCAATGGACAGCAAGTAGGCTGCCCTCAAGTGGATGATGGAAAGGGTGGCCGGTCAGCCCCCTTCTCCTCCAAACAGCCCCCTTCTCCTCCAAACAGCCCCCTTTTCCTCCAAAGGGGTAATACAACAAACACTAAGGCTGCACTCCTCCAATGCAACCCTCGGCTTCAGCTAGGTGGATGGATGATGCTCAAACTCCTCTCAAGTAAGCTCCACCACCAATAGAAGGAAGAACCGTGAGCCTCCTCTAGCTCACTCCAAGAACAGCCCACTATCCTCACGCCAAGGGCGAGCAAGGTGGCCGGATGGGGCTTGAGCTCCTTCTCAAGCAACCGGATGGGAAGGAGGAGGATGGTGTGCACTACCTCTAGTCACGCCTAAGCCCAAGGATGAAGATGAAGCTTCTTCTCCCAATCGCCAAGTCCTCCTCTCTCGGTTTCTTCCTCCAAAGCCGATTCTTTTCCTCTTTTGTCAAATTTGCCCTTTTGCAATAAGAAGACATCAAGTAGAAAGCGCCCCTCTTTCTTTCAGCAAATGACCCACGCTTGGGTTGGTTACCTCATGCAACTTAAGTCTTGGCTTCTCCATGGGTCTTGGGTTAAAATCCTGCCCATGACATATTTTTTTCATAAGCTTGTACACCTCTATACAAGCCCAAATTACACACTTCTCCAGCTTCAGATATAACTGATTCTGCCTTAACACTGTTAAGACCTCTCTTAAGTGCTCTCTATGTTCTTCCATATTGGCAGAATAAATGACAATATCGTCCAAATAAACAACAACAAACTTGTCCAAGAACGGATGCAGAATGTTGTTCATCAAATTGCAGAATGTAGCTGGTGCGTTGGTCAGCCCAAATGGCATGACCAAGAACTCATATGATCCATATCTAGTTACGCATGTAGTCTTAGGCTCATCTCCTTCAGCTATTCTCACCTGCCAATAACCTGATCGAAGGTCCAATTTTGTAAACACCTTTGCATGCACAAGGCGGTCAATCAAATCCTGGATCAATGGAATAGGATATGCATTCTTCACCGTTACTTTGTTCAAAGCTCTATAGTCAACACACATCCTCAAACTTCCATCCTTCTTTTTCTGAAACAGAACAGGTGCTCCATATGGTGCTTTCGAAGGCTGAATAAACCCTGACTCAATTAATTCATCTAGCTGCTTCCTTAACTCAGCTAGTTCTGATGGTGGCATTCTGTATGGTGACTGTGCTGGTGGGACTGCCCCTGGCACTAACTCGATAGCATGGTCGATGTCCCTCCTAGGTGGTAACACCTTAGGCATCTCAGGGGGAATAACATCTCTAAACTCATGCAACAGGCCCCCAATCGGTGCAGGTAGTTGACTGATCCGTTCACCCAAAGTAAGACTCGCCGCTCCTATCTCAACTCCATGACCTCCACGGCTACTGGAACTAGGAAGGTTGATCAAGTCTCCCACATGTCCCCTCAACTGCATCGGTCTAGAATCAATAACAGGAATGGATTCCACCACTCTGACATGTGCCAAATAGGTAGTCTCGCCACGTCGTATCCCCTTTGCAAGGACTGAGGCTGCAATCACTTCCTTGCCCTTGTTGTTCTTCTCTACCTTACCCATCGAATGACAAGGAAGAAAGCAAGGTGCCTTCTCATCCAGTATCTGCAACCCATTCAAATGAGGCATGGGAATTGCTTTGGCCCTCCTAAGCAAATCCATCCCTATGATGACATCAAAATCATCCAAGGCTGTCACCATTGTGTGTACTCTCCCTGCCCATGGTCCCAATTTCACAGGCACATCATATGAAACTCCGAATGCCTTCCTCGGGTCTGCGTTAACTGTTTTAACACTAGTATCACACTGGCTAGTCTTAAGTCTCAACTGATCCTTCACTCTATCTGAGACGAATACATGTGTAGCTCCAGTGTCTACCATAGCTGCTATAGTTGTACCATTCAGCTCCACATCCACATACATTAGGGGTGAGGACTTTGCACTGACATTGGCAATCACCAAAGGATTGACAGAAACTCCAGAGCACCCCTGCTCCTTCTGTGCTTTCTCTCCCTCTACTGTCACCAATGAACTAATCATCTTCCTGGTGGGACAGTCCCTCATCAAATGTGGTCCATAGCAAATAAAGCACTCTATCTTCCTCTTTGTGCTAGGCTCAGCAGCCCTCTTCTGCTGAGGCTGATAGTGCTTCTTTTGTGGGCTTTTCTGCTGGTACACTATCGCTTTTCCTTTGTTTTTCCAATTTTGCGCACTCCTCTTCTGTGGCTGTCTATTCTGTACTGGTGGTTTATTTTGGGTAGCTGGTCTAGCTCCCTGAGCTGTCATAGTGGGACGTGAGCCTCTCATGTCCACTAATCCATCAGCTGCTGCGACTGCCTCCCTGTAGGTAGTCACCGACTGTCGCCTAACCTCTGCAAGTGCCACGGCTGTAATCCTCCTAGGAAGTCGTGGAACTTCTCTTCTTCAGTCTTGTTAGGTATCTCAAGCAGTAAGGTAGCAAACTGCTTAACATAGTCTCTAACTGAGCCAGTCTGCCTCAAATACCTCAAAGTCATCCTAGCATCATGTAAGGTATTGACTGGTCTAAACTGAGCCCTCATCTCAGTTTTTAGATCTTCCCATGAGGCTATCTCTGGGTTATCTCCCTCTGTCCTGGGAGCAATAGAGGTTCTCCACCATAGTTTGGCATCTCCACGCAGGTAAGATGCACAGACCTCTATCCTATCCTCATCGATGACTCCTGCTGCTCTAAAATAATGTTCCATGTCAAAGATGAAGTTGTCTAGCTCTTTTGCCACTCTAGCCCCTGCAAAAGTGACTGGGTCTGGAATATGGCGTCTGGCAGGCTGCATAAACTGTGGTGCAGGTGGAGTAACTGGGTGGGAAGCCACCTGTGCCACCAACAATCTCAATGCAGTAACCTCTGTGGTAGCTGTCGCTAAATCCTGCGCCAGAGTACTAATCCTCCCATCAGTATAATCTCTGTACTGATGGAACATCTCCATCAATGTCTCTAGGCGCTCAGAAAGAGGCTCTCCCTGCCACTCAGACTCTGTATCTAAGCCAATGGCGTCTTCCAGTCTAGAGAACCGCTCCTCGAACTGTGCCATACTCCTGGTCCTGGGTGCAATGGTGTGCTGCTCTGTGGTGTCCTGTGGATCGGCTGACTAAATGGAGTGCTCATGTACTCGTCTGGCCAGAACTGATCGATTAGAAGGAAGTACTGAGGTCTTACGCCCCGGCGCTAAGCACCGACGTACGCAACACCCAAACAGCAATCCAACTAACGTCTATATCCTGGTGGTCCAGACTCGTGCTGAGCTATCGCTCTGATACCACTACGAACACAGATGCCATTCCTTCCACATGAGGAAAATGGGTGATGAAATCCATAGACACAGAAACAAATGGTTTCTCAGGAATAGGCAAGGGCTGCAACAGTCCTGCCTCCTTTTTCCTCTCAATTTTGTCTTGCTGGCAGACAAGACAAGTTCTCACATAGTGTTCTACGTCCTCTTTCATCCCCGGCCAGTACCAAGCTCTACTCAGCAAAGCAAACATGCGTTTTCCTCCTGGGTGACCAGCCCAGACTGTATCATGATACTCACGCATGAGGCCAAATCTGACATTCCCAGATGAATGTACAAACGGCCTATCACCTCGTGCCATGATCAATCCATCCTCGCTTAAGTAGAAGCGACGGGTTACACCCTCTCTTATCTTCGCTACTAGCTTCATATAGGATTGATCTGAACCCATAGTATCTCTGATCAACTGAATGACCTTACTCACGGCATATGACATAGCAGAACAGTAAGAAATGGAAGTCACTCTGCTCAATGCATCTGGAACCTGATGAATGCGCCCTGGCTTGTGTTCCCAACATAAATCAAACTCAGCTAATTGCTCTTGCCATCTGGCCTGTCTGGCAGATAATTTCTTCTGAGTCTGAAAGAAAGTATTGGCCACATTATCAGTTTTCACTGTGAATTTGCGCGCAGTGAAATAGAATTTTTGGGGCATGTTATCGGTGGAGGTCAGGTTCACATGGACTCAGTCAATACCTTACAATGGTTGGTGTTAAAAAATAACTAAGTTGTATTTTTAGTTGCAAGTTTTATTCCAAAAGTATAGCTACTTTTATTAATAGACATTGTTAATTAAAAATTATGATGCCGACTATAACTAGGGATGACAAAAGCCCATCCCTGGCCCGACCTGAACCGAAGTCAACAGGGAAAACCCGAGTTGACTAAGTCTCGGGTTGGGTTCGGGAAAAACCCGACGGGATAAAGTCGGGTCAATGTCGGGTATGGGAATTCAGGTACCTGGCCCGAACCCACCCCGATTATTAAAATGGCAAATATACCCTTTTAAATTATGACATTATTACTATATTTATAATAGTTTGATGCTTTGATAATTATTTTCATTATTATTTACGTAGAAATGATTGAGTAGTTTATGTAAAATATTTTTTATTTATATATTATGTATATGCAATGAAAATTAATTTTAAAATATTATTTATAATATATACTTTTTTATTTAGGCTGGTCGGGGTGGAGTTTCCCCACGGGGTTGGGGGGTTGGGTTTTTTAAATCCGTCGAGTTCGGGATCGAAGTCGGGGATGGGTTTGGAACTAAAAATACCAAAAATTAAAAATGCCTACCCATTTGGATCCAAAGTTTCTTGCACACTAACCTCCTTAAAAACTCTATTTTAACTTACATGCTACATATTATCTATGGCAAATCAATAAAACACCAAAGACCTTCATTACACTGAAATCACACAAATGTAACAACCTGCTACTATTGCTTCAGTAGCACATTTTTTGGGGAAAGAAAATATTATAGCACATTGTGATTCATGTACTATATAGAAATCACACGTGTAAGGACAGATTGAGATTCCTATGCCCAACCCTAGCTCTGAGTAGCATCGTAAGCTTTATAAATGGGAATAATTACACAAATCAAATAGAATTAGTGGGGGTGCAAGATGTCAATGCAAACAACTATTTGAGAAAATATTTTAGTAGATAACCTGTAGCTAGGGGTGAGCAAACGGTACCGGTACCAAAATACCGTACCGAATTTTTCGGTATTCGATATTTTGGAACCGGTATTTCAGTACTTCGGTATTTCGGTACCGGTACCGAAATTTAATTTGGGAGTATGGTACCGGTATCGGTACCTAAAAACTGATTCGGGAAAATCCCGAACTCCCAAACTCCCGAAATTTTTTTATAAAAGGTTAATAAAATTATTATATGAAAGGTTAAACTTATATTTCATGTAATAATTTAAAAAAAGATTTAAAAAATTCCTAATTACTTGTTATCCCTAATTAATTTTTTAGCTTACCTAATTACCTGATATTAATTTTTCAGCTTACTTAACTACCTAACCACAGAAGTTCGGGATTTCGGGAATTTCTCAAATTTATTTTGGGGAATCGGTACTAGTATCGATAGCAATTTTGGTACTTCGGTACCGATACCAGTACCCAAACAAATAAGTTCAGTACTTCGGTACCGGTACTGGTACCAAAGTACCGATTGCACACCCCTACCTATATCTAAGGAAGACCACGTTAGTTAAAATATTTTAGTAGATAACATATAGCTAAGGAAAACCAAGTTAAACTAATGGATTTGAAAATTTTTTTATAGTTTTATAAGCAAAAACCGAGAGTAGTCTACTTGCTTTAAAGAAACTTATGAAACTAAAAATGCTAAAAATTAAAAAGGAAACTTATACTAGACCTCGAGTTGGAAAGAAGTCACCTTCCTGTTCTTCACCGGTCCTACTCTAATGGAAAGTGTAAGTTACACATTCATTTTAGCAAGCCCACACATGCATGGGTGAATTTTAAAAGAATAAATAAGAGGCCATTTACAAAAACAAGTCAAGAGGGAGGTTAGTCCTCAAAGTTCTCTTGCTAACAAATAGAGGACTATCTAGCTAAAGAGGGAGACGGGAGTTCAAACTTGCAGCCTTCCAAGCATCCTTGCGCATCCTGCAAGATTCATGGTTGAGTGTAGAGAATTGCTCAAGAAGAAAGGGGAAAACACTACAAGGTTAGTGAAATAGACTTAGCTTGCTTGGAGAACTCCTTCAAGGTCTCGACATGGCTGAGTTTCTCCATGTTCAGGTCACGGCTTGAAGAGCTTCTTCCTCTTGGATGACTAAAGACTCCTTGCAGCTAAAGGGCTTGAAGAGGCATGAGCTTCAGCTTTGAAAAGATGAGAAGAAGAGGTGGAGCTCTCGACTGAAAGTGGAAGAATAGAGGGAGGAACTCTCGGCTGGGAAGAAGGGGGAAAGATGGTGACACAAGCACCAAGTGAAGACACAAGCTTCAAGTTTTCTTTCAAATATTCAAATCTGATTAATGCATGAAGGGGTTTACAAACATATAAGAACTCAATGTGTATCGATGATAAAGAATTCAATGTGTTATATTGGATGTTATAATGACAAGTCAATAGAAGTGAATTTTGAATATTTTATAGTAAAAGCTCCCCATTTCTCTGGGTGAAAGTCTGTTAGGAAGATATTACTAGTCTTTGAACCATGGTATACAAATATTGTGGTCATCAAATAGAAGGAAAAAGTATAAAACCAATCTAAAATTTATCAACTCGGGGTCCATACTATATTGACATAACATTCAAAGTTACTATGATATGCAAGAATTAGCTTAATATGGAAGAGCAGGACGTCACTCTCCTAAATGCACACAATTATACAGTCCTTTACAGCCTGTTTCAGAGAAAGGATAGAAAACAAGAAGGAATAGAAAATGGAATAGAAGAGAAAATAGAAAGAAAGGAAATCAGATTTTTCTTTTCCCTACCTTTGTTTTGCTAGGATCAAGGGATGGAAAGGAAACAGTCGCAGTGCAGCCTCCTTGCTGCTTCGACGAGGTGCTCTCGACCAGAATGGTGCGGCGCTCAATGCCTCGACGGCTCTCTTGATTCCGATCTACTCTCCTCTTTTTCGCCAATTCCTTTCCCTTTCCTCTATCTCCCCCGCCATCCTCCTCCGTTGCCGCCTCGGCCAATGCCTCGACGGCTTCTCACCTCGGCTCGCGATTCTCTGCGGCAGCAGCAACAGTTGGAAGAGGAGGAAGAGGCTCGGGCTGGAGCGGAGGGGGTCGGATGGGCTAAGGTCTCGGCCGTCCTCTTTGACATGGATGGGGTTTTATGCAACAGCGAAGAGCTCTCTCACTTGGCGGCGGTCGATGTTTTCGTGGAGATGGGCATCTCCGTCACACCCGAAGACTTCATCCCGTTCATGGAGCTGCGAACGGCGAGGTGGAGACGCTAATGGGAGGTCGAGATGCGAACGACGAGGTGGAGACACAAGAAGGCGACTTGAGACGTGAGGCGAGCGGCTGGAGAAGGCGTCGCTGAGTGGTGGAGGCGAGCTGCTGAGAGAAGGGAGAAGATTGGTTCGAGCGTGAGGCGTGAGAGAACGGGAAGATAGGGTTCGGGGTTCGAGCGTGAGACGTGAGGTAATACAGCATGAGAGTCGAGGCGTGAGAGGGAGAGAACACTAATTTCCGTCTTATTTGGAGGGATTAGTTTGAAGGGAAAAACACTCTAAATTTCTCCTCTCTTTTCTTTCCTTTCTTTCCTTTTTTTTTACTGAAACAAGGGAAAAGGTCTAAATCGTTCCTTTCCCTCCAGATATCTCTCCTCTGAAACAGGTTGTTAAGCACATAGCAATATCAACACTGGCTAGTTGAATCTATATCAAAGTTCACATTTCAAAAAGTTTTTCACAAAATAAAGATTAACCAACAGCTAGGCTCTCTAAAGAGCAAGTTCATAATACATCAAAATTATAATCATGCAGAATCCAAAGAGAATACTTCAAAAACTCTTAATGCAAGGCTGAAATCTCATAAAGTATCATTCTAAAGGTCAAAAAATTATGCTAAAAAAAAAGCTTCAGTAGTGAGAAAGGTTGCAATTTCACATTTGGAGGACACATGGCATGATACACAAGTGCAGCTCTCACTGAAATGAAGCTATTGGTAAAGTAGAGTTATCCCGAAGTAGCTGTATAACATGCAAATATGACAATCCTAACCTTACCTTCAATATGGAATTATAAAGCTCGTAAATTAAAAGGAAAAAAGGGGAAAATATAAAGGAATTATTCATGTGACACTAGATTCCAATATAGTGAAGCTAACTAACCAAAAGTATATCTGCGCCGTTAGCCTCGTTAGTTGCAGCTTCTGAAAGGGCCTCTCTAAAATTGGCTAGATTCATAAGGTAACTGTAATAAGAAAAGCATCAAACCAATTAGTATGATGAATGAAGATCAATAATTGATTAATTTAGAAAGGTATCCATTGGTTGCATACGTATTCATGTATTCAAAGTGTGAGTTTATATCTAAAGCTTTCCTGAATAGACCATCAAATGCACTCACAAAACTAGTCTCTCACTGAAACAAAAGTCCTAAGGTTTTTGGAAACAGGAAACAAGTCAATGGGCTTGTTAGGTTAGCACCCTAAATTTGCCTAAAAGAGAGATATGTCATTAATCCTATTGAGAACACTGTTGTAGAAGAATTTGATAGTGGGTAAAAGCTTATCTCAATTACCAGGATACTCTTCTACAAGACTCCTAAGAATGTTCCCAAGTGATCGGTTGATCACTTCAGTCTGACCATTCATCTGGGGATGATAGGCTGTTGAGAACTTTACTTTGGTGCCTATAACGCTGCATTTCGGAGGGGGGAAACAAGGAGGGAAAGGAAAGAAATTGTTTCCTTCCCTTCTATTTCCATAGTTTCACATAGGAGAAACAAGATAAGGAAAGGAAACAATTTCTTTCCTTTCCCTTCAAAAACGTCCCCTCCAAAAGAGACGGAAAGGATTTCCTTTCCCTCCTGCGCCCGCGCCCATCTCCCGACTCCAGACCTCGTCGCCCCCTCGTCCTCTCTCCCAACCTCACAGCGCTCCCCTCTCGCCGACCTCGCTGTCTCCCCTCTCGTCGACCTCGCCGCCTCTCGTCGACCTCACCACCCTCCCCTCTCGCCGACCTCACAGCCCTCCCCTCTTCGCCTCGTCTCCCCATCTCCCGACATCGTCGCCGTCCCTCACCATCTCGCCGCCCCTCTGGTCGGCCCTCACCATCTCGCCCGAGCTCGACGCCTTTCTCCCCTCTCGTCCGCCTTCCTCCCCTCTCGCCGACCAGCTGCTCGAGATGCCCGCGACTTCCCCTCTCACTACTGAGCCCGTTCACGCCGCCGAGCTGTCGCCCCTTCCCCTCTCGCCGAGGTCGTTGCCCCTTCCCCTCTCGTTCTCATCTCTGCCACTCGCTCGCCTTCAACGCCTGCTCGCTCACCTTCAACGCCCGCTCGCTCGCCTCTGCCACTCGCTGCCTTTGCCGCCCGTTCACCCTCTCGTCCAAGCTCACAGCTGCCCCTCCCGTCTCGCCGAGGTTTAGCTGGAGAAATACTAATGTTAGTAATGGCGATTCTTCTTCCGCGGCTCCTTCCCCGTTCTTCTCCGGTGCCGCAACGGGCAAGCTTTGCTTCTTGTAGTGGTTCGCCGAATTCCTTTGTCGGCTAGTCTGCCGTTGGGAGTGATGGCGATTCTTCTTCGATGTTGATTTGGCTGAGATTTAAGTTAATTTTGACCCAGTCAACATCTAATGGACTAGTCAAAATGTTTCCTTCCTTCCATCGAAACAGGAGGCCTAAAAGAGAAAGGAATTATTTCCTTTCTTCCTTATTTCCTTTCTCCTGTTGTTTCCTTTCTTTTCTGATTTCTTTCCCTTCTCCGAAACGCAGCGTAAGGGTTCATAGAGTTCTCCAGAAATGACTAACAAAGCTAGTGTCCTTATTAGACACTATAGTGAGAGGGATACCATGCAATCTAACTATTTCTTTAAAGAATAGTTTGGCCATATTGGAAGTATTAGTAGTCTTAGAACAAGGTATAAAGTGTGTCATTTTAGTAAACTTATCTACCACAACATAAATGGAATCATGTCTAGCAGCAGTTCTGGGTAGACCTAAGACAAAGTCCATACTAATGTCTTACTAGGGGGCCTGGGAATAGGCAAGGGGGTATATAGCCCAAAATTGTGTTTTTGGACTTTGGTGGTTTGGTAGGTATCATAGTGTCTAACTAATTTAGCCACATCGCGGTAAAGATTTGGCCAAAAGAACCTTTTCTCTACTAAGGCATGGGTCTTTTCTCAACCATTGTATCCTGCAGACCTACCTCCATGGAGTTCCCAAATCAGGAATTCCCGAATCAAGGTCTTGGGCACACAAAGTGTCATGTTAAATGTCAAAAAAATTCTAGTTTAGGAAAAGCTTCATTCGTGAGAAAGGTTATAATTTCACATTTGGAGGACACATGACATGATATACAAGTGTAGCTCCAACCTGAAATGAAGCTATTGGTAAAGTAGAGTTATCGCCAAGTAGGCTTATAACATATAAATATGGCAATCATGGCCTTACTTGCAATATAGAATTATAAAACTCATAAATTAAAAGATAAAAAGGCTAAAAAAAGAAGGAATTATTCATGTGACACCTGATTCCAATATAGTGAAGCCAACTAACCAAAAGTATATTTGCACCATCAGCCTCATTAGCTGCAGCCTCTAAAAGGGCCTCTCTGTAATTGGCTAGATTCATAAGGTAACTGTAATCAGAAAAGCATTAAACCAATTAGTATGATGAATGAAGATCAATCATTGATTAATTTAGAAAGGTATCCACTAGTTAGATACGTATTCGTGTAATCAAAGTGTGAGTTTATATATAAAGCTTTTCTGAATTGACCATGAAATGCACTTGCAAAACTGGTCTCTCACTGAAATAGAAGACCAAAAGTTTTTTGGGACAAGAAATAAGTCAATGGGATTATTGGGTTGGTGCCCTAAATTTGCCTGAAAGGGAGATAGGCTAGTAGTCCTATTGATAAACACTGTTGTATGAGAATTCGGCAGTGGGTAATTGCTTATCTCAATTACTAGGATGCTCTCCTATAAGACTTCTAAGAATGATCCCAAGTGATCTGTTGACTACTTCAGTCTGACCAGCCATCTGGGGATGATAGGTTGTTGAGAACTTCAATTTAGTGCCTAGAAGGGTCTATAGTGTTCTCCAGAAATGACTAACAAACCTAGTATCTCTATTAGACACTATAGTGAGAGGGGTACCATGCAATCTAACTATTTCTTTAAAGAATGGTCTAGCCATATGGGAAGCATCAGTAGTCTTAGAACAGGGTATAACCTGTGTCATTTTAGTAAACCGATCTACCACAACATAAATCAAATCATGTCTAGCAGCAATTCTGGGTAGATCTAAGACAAAGTTCATACTAATATCTTTCGAGGGGACCTAGGGGATAGGCAAGGGGGGTATACAACCAAAATTTGGACTTTGGTGGTTTGGTTGGTACCACAATGTCTAACTATTTTAGCTATATCTCGATAGAGTTTTGGCCAGAAGAACCTCTCCTCTACCAAGGCACGGGTCTTTTCTCGACCGTGGTGTCCAACAGACCTGCTTCTTTAGAGTTCCTAAATTAGGAATTCCCGGATTGAGGTCTTGGGCACACAAAGTGTCATCCTTAAGGTAAAAATTATTGTCTAGAAAAAGCTTCAGAGAAAGGTTGCAATTTCAAATTTGGAGGACGCATAATGTGATATACAAATGGAGCTTAAACCTGAAATAAAGCTATTGGTAAAGCAGAATTATCCCGAATAGGTGTATAACATGTAAATATGGCAATGCTGGCTTTACATGCAATATGGAATTATAAAGCTCATAAATTAAAAGATAAAAAGGAAAAAAAATATAAAGGAATTATTCATGTGACATCCGATTCTATTATAGTGAAGTCAACTAACCAAAAGTATATCTGCGCCATCAGCCTTATTAGCCGCAACTTCTAAAAGGGTCTCTCTGTAATTGGCTGGATTTATAAGATTATTGCAATCAGAAAAACATCAAACCAATTAGTATGATAAATGAAGATCAATCATTGGTTAATTTAGAAAGGTATCCACTGGTTGCATACGTATTTGTGTAATCAAAGTGTGAGTTTTTATTTAAAGCTTTCCTGAATGGACCATCAAATGCACTTGCAAAAATGGTCTCTCGCTAAAATAGAGGTTCTAAAGTTTTTAGGGATAGAAAATAAGTCAATGGGATTGTCGGGTTGGTACCCTAAATTTGCCTGAAAGGGAGATAGGCAGTAGTCCTATTGAGAACACTATTGTAAGAGAATTCGGCAGTGGGTAAAAGCTTATCCCAATTACCAGGATACTCTACTACAAGACTCTTAAGAATGTTCCGAAGTGATTGATTGGCCACTTTAGTCTAACCATCCATCTAGGGATGATAGGCTGTTAAGAACTTCAATTTGGTGCCTAGAAGGGTCCATAGTGTTCTCCAGCAAAGACTAACAAACCTAATATCCCTATCACACACTACAATCAAAGGGGTACCATGCAATGTAACTATTTCTTTAAAGAACAGTTTGGCCATATGGAAGCATCATTAGTCTTAGAACAGGGTATAAAGTGTGTCATTTTAGTACACCTATCTACCACAATATAAATGGAATCATGTCTAGCAGCAGTTCTGGGTAGACCTAAGACAAAGTCCATACTAATGTCCTGCTAAGGTGTCTGGGAAATAGGCAAGGGGGTATATAGCCCAAAATTGTGCTTTTGGACTATGGTGGTTTGACAGGTACCACAATGTCTAACTACTTTAGCCACATCCCAGTAGAGTTTTGGCTAGAAGAACCTCTCCTCTACCAAGGCATGAATATTTTCTCGACCGTGGTGTAAAGCATACCCGCCTCCATGGAGTTCCTAAATCAAGAATTCCTGGATCGAGGTCTTGGGCACACAAGTGACATTCTAAAGGTCAAAAAATTATGGTCTAGAAAAAGCTTCGTTAGTGAGAACGATTACAATTTCACATTTGGAGGAAGCATGACCATGATATACAAGTGCAGCTCTAACCTGAAATGAAGCTATTGGTAAAGCAGAGTTATCCCCAAGTAAGCGTATAACATGTAAATATGGCAATCCTAGCCTCACTTACAATATGGAATTATAAAGCTCTTAAATTAAAAGATAAAAAGGGAAAAAATATGAAAGAATTATTCATGTGACACCCGTTTCCAAAATAATGAAGCCAACAAACCAAAAGTATATCTGCACCATCAGCCCCATTAGCCGCAGCTTTGGAAATGGCATCTCTACAATTGGCTGGATTATTAAGGTAACAACAATCATAAAAGCATCAAACTAATTAGTATGATGAATGAAGATCAATTATTAATTAATATAGAAAGGTATCGACTAGTTGTATATGTATTCGTGTAATCAAAGCATGAGTTTATATCTAAAGCTTTCCTAAATGGATCATCAAATGCCCTTGCAAAACTGGTTAAATACAGTCATATAAAATAATGGTAAAGATTAAATTATTGAGTTTCCGAAGATGAATATTATGCAAAAAGTAGACTAGTATAAGAATAATACTTTGCAGTATAGGACATTATAGACACATTATGGAATACTTCAGCATCATATGCTTTTTGAATAACACCAATTCTACCGTCTATTATGGCACTGGGCTGTCAACATCAGCGCTTGCACAAGCATGTTTGGGAATAAGCAGCACAAACTCCCAAGGACCTTTCACAATGATAATATAGTAGAAACAACATAATAGAACCTTTAGTTACCTATGAAACATCCTATTTGCACAACTGATGTACTGTTTCATCATTCATGATAACACCTATCATAAGATTAAATAGAATGTATTAAACACCAATTAATACTCCTTTAATTCAATAATATTTAGTGCAAAATTGTAAATTATTGTAATCTAATGTCATCTCTTATACGGACAAAATTCTTCTGATTTATAGCTTTTAGTTTACTTTGATTTATTTCCTACTATGACTTAAATTTAAATGTAGTCATAATTCTTTTCACAATTTGCCTAATTTTAGGCATAAATTCTCTCTTTTTTTTTTCAGAACACATTTAGGAGAAAGTAATAATGCATCATGATCCAGTTCCAAAATTCTTTATATGAGCAAATTATGCTAATCAATGTTGTAAGAGCATGATCAATAAATAATAAGGTGTTTGTTTGGTAAATTGGATGATGCATCAAAACTAAGAATGAGAAAAACTAAGATAGTACTAAATCAATATGATTAAGAATCCTTTACCATCCTCCCTCACAATTCCACAACAGTCATCTGAGGAGTATGGATACAGGGTAACATCAGTGTAAATAACTTTGTATATGGAGAACTTGTTAGTAGTGACCACAACAAGTTAGACTACAAAGGGGTATCAAGTTGCTTACAATGTATTTGTCTTTTAAAAGGTGTATAGCTCTAGGTACTAAACCGTTGTCATTATATGCTTCATCTCCTGTTTGAGACTAACCATAAGAAAACACACATAGTTCATGTCAAAATCTAGAGTGATTAAAAAAGATGAAGGATCTGGCAAAGATGCATCATTATGGAACTTCAAAGCATCAAGGATTTTAGAAAAGAGCAAAAAACTTTTAACACCAAAATCATGTGCCTTGTAAACCTGCATAGAGAAGTACTTGATAAAGAAGATTCTATGTTTAATAAGTATAATCTTGCTTATAATGTTGATTTGAGAAGATGATTATGTATATGCTAATGTAGCATAATCATATGCATAGCAGAATGGAAGTTCAGTAAAATCGAAACAAAACCATACTAATATTCATTCAAAAACATTCAAATCATCTGTTTCTTTTCAAATGCACTTTGTTAATCTCTAGACTTTGGAAACATCACTTTTAAGTAGTACAATAATAAAAACTGCTTCTAGAAATTTTTAATCAACAAATAGTTTGTGGTCACTAAACTAACCAAATTCAATCAAAGACATAGGATGGATAATTACCAAACCAAATGAATCAAGCTCATGTAATTCAATAGCATCAAATCCAGACTGAATGCATAAATACGAATTAGGGCATCTAACCCAGTTCACACTTTTTTTTTTATTTATTTAAGTGGTTCGACATGTAGAAGGGACCCACTAGCATATAAGACATACATAAAATTAGTCACGTTGAGGAAAGAATGCGTAATTATTAATATTATTTTGTTCCTGTAAAGTAATTCGCATATCCTCTTAAAAGCACAAATATCCAAACTTTTGAAGAGTATTCCTTAGCATTAAGAAAGAAAAGGAGAGTTCAGTTACCTCTTCTAAAAGGTCATGCCTCCATCCAAATCTAAAGCATCCAGGCATAGCACAGTGCTTTTGGACATTGGTGGTTTGGCAAGTACCATAGTGTCTGACTATGTTAGCTACATTCCAGTAGAGTTTTGGCTAGAAGAACCTCTCCTCTACCACCCGTGGTGTCCAACAGACTACCTCCTTGGAGTTCCCAAATTAGGAATTCTCGAATCAAGGTCTTGGGCACCCAAAGTGTCATTCTAAAGGTAAAAATTCTTGTCCAGAAAAAGCTTCATTAGTGAGAAAGGTTGCAATTTCACATTTGGAGGATGCATAACGTGACATACAAGTGCAACTCTAACCTAAAATAAAGCTATTGGTAAAGCAGAGTTATCCCGAAATAGGCGTATAAAATGTAAATATGGCAATCCTGGCCTTATGTGTAATATGGAATTATAAAACTCATAAATTAAAAGATAAAAAAGAAAAAAAATATGAAGGAATTATTCATGTGACACCCGATTCCAATATAGTGAAGCCAACTAACCAAAAGTATATCTGCGCTATCAGTCTCGTTAGCTGCAGCTTCTAAAAGGGCCCTTCTGCAATTGGCTGGATTTATAAAGTAACTGCAATAAAAAAAAGCATCAAACCAATTAGTATGATGAATGAAGATCAATCATTGATTAATTTAGAACAGTATCCACAGGTCGCATACGTATTCATGTAATCAAAGTGTAAATTTATATCTAAAGCTTTCTTGAATGGACCATCAAATGCACTTGTAAAACTGGTCTCTTGCTAAAACAGAAGGCTTAAAGTTTTTAGGGACAAGAAATAAGTCAATGGGCTTGTTAGGTTGGTACCCTAAATTTGCTTGAAAAGGAGATAGGCTAGTAGTCATATTGACAACACTGTTGTAAGAGAATTTGGTAGTGGGTAAAAGCTTATCCCAATTACTAGGATGCTCTCCTACATGACTACTAAGAATGTTCCTAAGTGATCAGTTGACCACTTTAGTATGACTGTCTATCTAGGGATGATAGGCTGTTGAGAACTTCAATTTGGTGCCTAGAAGGGTCAATAGTGCTCTCTAGAAATGTCTAACAAATCTAGTATTCCTATCATAAACTATAGTGAGAGGGGTACCATGCAATCTAACTATTTCTTTAAAGAACAGTCTGGCCATATGGGAAGCATCAATAGACTTACAACAGGGTATAAAGTGTGTCATTTTGGTAAACCTATCTACCACAACATAAATGGAATCATGTCTAGCAACAGTTCTTGGTAGACCTAAGACAAAGTCCATACTAATGTCTTGCTAGGGGGTCTGGAGAATAGGCAAGGGGGTATATAGCCCAAAATTGTACTTCTGGACTTTGGTGGTTTGGCAGGTACCACACTGTCTGACTACTTTAGCCAAATCTCGATAAAGTTTTGGCTAGAAGAACCTCTCCTCTACCATGGCACAGGTCTTTTCTCGACCGTGGTGTCTAGCAGACCCGCCTCCATGGAGTTACCAAATCAAGAATTCCCGGATCAAGGTCTTGGGCACACAAAGTGACATTTTAAACGTCAAAAATTCTTGTCTAGAAAAAGCTTCATTAGTGAGAAAGATTGCAATTTCACATTTAGAGGAAGCATGACGTGATATACAAGTGCAGCTCTAACCTGAAATGAAGCTATTATTAAAGTAGAGTTATCCCGAAGTAGGCATATAACATGTAAATATGGAATCCTAGGCTTACCTACAATATGGAATTATAAAGCTTGTAAATTAAAAGATAAAAAAGAAAAAAAAATATGAAGGAATTATTTATGTGACACCCGATTCCAATATTGTGAAGCCAACTAACCAAAAGTATATCTGCATCATTAGCCTCGTTAGCCGCAGCTTCTAAAAGGGCCTCTCTGCAATTGGCTAGATTTATAAGGTAACTACAATAAAAAAAGTATCAAACCAATTTGTATGATGAATAAAGATCAATCATTGATTAATTTAGAAAGGTATCCACCGGTTGCATATATATATTCGTGTAATCAAAGTGTGAGTTTATATTTAAAGCATTCTTGAATGGACTATCAAATGCACTTGCAAAACTGGTCAAATATGGTCATATAAAAATAATGGTAAAGATTCAATTATTGAGTTTCCAATGATGGATATTCTGCAAAAAGTAGACTAGTATAAGAATAATAATTTACAGTATAGGATATTATAGACACATTATGGAGTCCTTCAGCATCATGTGCTTTTCGAATAGCACCAATTCTACCGTCCATCATGACACTAGGGCTAACAACATCAGATGCACAAGCATGTTTGGGAATAAGGAGCACAAACCCCCAAATACCTTTCATAATGATAATATATTGGAAACAACATAATAGAACCTTTAGTTATATGTGAAACATCCTGTTTGCACAATTGATGTACTGTTTCATCATTCATGATAACACCTATCATAAGAACAAGTAGAATGTATTAAACACCAATTAATACCCCTTTAATTCAGTAATATTCAGTGCAAAGAAGTAAATTATTGTAATCTAATGGCATCTCTTATATAGACAAAAATCCTTCTAATTTATAGCTTTTAGTTTACTTTGATCTGTTTTGTACTATGACTTACATTTAAACATAGTCATAATTCTTTTCACAATTTGTCTAATTTTAAGCATTTTTTTTTTTTTCAGAACACATTTAGGAGAAAGTAATAATGCATCATGATCTAGTTCCAAAAATCTTAATTATGCTAATCAATGTTGCAAGAGCATGATCAATAAATAATAAGGTGCTTGTTTTGTAAATTGGATGATGCATCAAAACTGAGAATGAGAAAAACTAAGATAGTACTAAATCAATATGGTTGAGAATCCTTTACCATCCTCCCTCATAATTCCACAATAGCCATCTGAGTATGGATACAGGCTAACATCAGTGTAAATAACCTTGTATATGGAGAACTTGTTAGTAGAGACCACAACAAGTTAGACAACAAAGGGGTATCAAGTTGCTTATAATGTATTTGTTCTTTAAAAGGCGTATAGCTCTAGGTACTAAACCGTTGTCATTATATGCTTCATCTCCTGTTTGAGACTAAACCACAATAAAACACACGTAGTTCATGTCAAAATCTAGAGTGATTAAAAAAGATGAAGGATCTGGCAAAGATGCATCATTATGTAAAGGAACTTCAAAGCATGAGGGATTTTAGGAAAGAGTAAAAAGTTTCTAACACCAACATCCTGTGCCTTGTAAACCTGCATAGAGAAGTACTTGATAAAGAAGATTCCATGTTTAAGAAGTATAATCTTGCTTATAATGTTGATTTGAGAAGAGGATTATGTATATGCTAATGTAGCATAATCATATGCATAGCAGAATGGAAGTTCAGTAAAATAAAAAAATAAAACCATACTAATATTCATTCAAAAACATTCAAATCATCTATTTCTTTCCAAATGCACTTTGTTAATCTCTAGACTTTGGAAACATCACTTTCAAGTAGTACAACAATAAAAACTACTTCCAAAAATTTTCAATTAACAAATAGTATGCGCTCACTAAACCAACAAATTCAATCAAAGACATAGCATGGATAATTACCAAACTAAATGAATCAAGCTCATGTGATTCAATAACACCAAATTCAGACTAAATCTATACATACAAATTAGGGCATCTAACTTAGTTCACCCTTTTATTTATTTATTTACGTGGTTTCACATGTAGGAGGGACCCACTAGCATATAAGACATATATAAAATTAATCACGTTGAGGAAAGAATGCGTAATTATTAATACTATTTTATTTCTTCAAAGTAATTCGTATTTCCTCTTAAAAGCACAAATATCCAAACTTTTGAAAAGTATTCCTTAGCATTAAGAAAGAAAAGGAGAGTTTAGTTACCTCTTCAAAAAGGTCATGCCTCTATCTCAATCTAAAGCATCCAGGCATAACACTAATTGGGACATCGTCTTCCCCTATAATCATAACAATTTGATATATATAAATAATAAGTTGATTACACATTTTCTTGGTATTGTTTAGTTCAATGCTACATATATTAGACATAGAAGCTATATAAGGAATACTGTAAGTGAAGAAAGCTATGAAAGAATTTTACAGTATTACCAACCTTCGTGAGCTGAAGAAAAAAAAGATAATTTTTAGACTTTAGACTTTGTTGTCGATTATCATTTTCTAATAAATTTTAGTTCACAAAGTAATACCTCCTTCTCACTGTTTCCTCTAACCACCAAGAGAGGCCCTGCTTTGTTTTCCTACATGACAGCAACGAAGGTACGAGCTGATAGTGGCCTTTGGCCAATATAGCTTTTGTCATTTGCTTTTGTCACAACTCGAGAATTGGCCAAAGCCGGGAAGAGAATTGGCACTATTGACTTATCGAATTTGCCAAACTAGATATCAGTAGCCATCAGCAGGTCATTTACAAAGGCAATTCAACAATTGTAGGGCATGAACTCTGACCAAATAAAAATTCTCCCGCTATAATTATAGCTTGCAAATGTAAAGGCTTAAACTAGGATTGTAGTAGGATACTATCACAATTGATATAATTTCTGACTGACTAAATGAATCAAAAATGCATAGAGATTGAAGAAAACAAAGAGGAGGCCTTACCTTGAATGAGGAAGAGAGAGATCATTGAGCGATCGGTTGGGGGGTTTCGCAGGCAAGGGTAGAAACTAGAAAGGGAGAGCGGAAGACCTTAGATCTTTAATCGCCTTGTTAGACCCAACTACATACAGGATGACCTCACAACAAGAACGTTGTGTCCCGACTCTAAAAGCTCTAGCACTCCCTGTTTCTTTTACAAATTTAGACCTAGACTTTCTAAGGTATTTTCAATAAAAAATATTCTATTTGTTGCAAAAATTAGTATAGCTTCTTCTTAGGGTTTAAAGTACCTCCTTATCTACTACATCCCATATGTCCTAGGATCCAAACAATGTCTTCATTTGAATACTCTAATTCTTATAGATTTTGATGAGTCGTGGGATTGGAAATGACATAATAGAGACCATGGTTAGCCTTAATTTGTATCATTCTAGATTGAAGAAATGGGTGAAGCTTTCGCCACTGAAGCTCCCTCGCAGCCACTCGTCCTCCCTTCCTTCGTAGCCGCTCGTCCTCCCCTCCCCGCCTTCGTCGATGATCGGCCTCCCATTACTCGACGCTGTCGCTGGCAGCAAATGCAGACGCTCGCAGTAGCCACTGCTCGACCTACCCTCCCCTTCCTCGACGCCGCAGACGTCGCGAAGTGCTCGCAGCAGACAACGCCGCTCGACCTCCCCTCCCCTTCCTCGACGCTAGCCCCAGCCGCCGCTTGAAGATGCTACAGATGCCGCCGAAGTGCTCACAACAGATGCCGCCGCTCGACCTCCCCTCCCCTTCCTCGACGCTGGCCCCAGCCACCGCTCGAAGACGACACTCACAACAACCACATCGTTGGACACATGACTTTCCACCTAAAATCTCTTCCATCCTAAAATCTCATCTCCTAGTATATACACCCCAGGTGTCACGCCCCGGTCGGATCGGCCTAGAATGAGCGCTTATCCGCTTCCTAGAGCCGTCCGGCGGAATACCGGAACGCAACTCGCCCTAAGGTTTCCGACCCGAAATTGGAAACCCTAATCTCCCCGGATAATTTTTCTCCCCAAGATACAATTCGCACGGAGAAAACCCTAAATCCCAATTTCAGAAATCCGGAAAAGAACGGAACCCTAATTAAGATACCTTCTCGGTCAAAATCAATTTTGACCACATCAACGCCGGTTGCCGAATTTCCCTTCGCTGACGTCAGCCGCTCGACCGCTGACGTCACCTGCCGATTTCGTTCGCCGCTCGCGAATTCGAAATCCCGCTCCTAATTTCGCCTCGCTGACGTCGCGCCGACATCAGCTTCCAAATCGATTTCCGAATCGATTTTGTTCTGTTTTGACCGTTGACTTCTGCCTCGTTTCGAACGCCGAGCGTTCGAAACGCTCGCGTCGTCTTCAACCTCGCGACGAACGTCGCTGCGTTCGCCTCAGCCGCCAGGCGCCGCCGCGCCTGCGAACTCGCCGGAAACCGCCGCATTTGAAGAACACAGAACAGGGAAGGGAACATATGAAAGGAAGAAGCTTTATTCCTTCAACAAAGCTTACAACGTCTCTCCAAGCCGCCGACCACCGTCGCCGGTGCCCCCATCCCTCCCTCGCCGGTCATCACCGGTTACAAGCTCTCCTTGATCTCACTCTCTCGTCGGCACCTCCGCGCCGACCTTCGCCCCCTGGCGGCATCAGAGCCCAGCTCTGGAAGGGCGACGGCGCCTCGCCGTCGCCGGTGGAGTCGCCCCCGGCGCTCTCTGTGTGGTGACGCCTCTGCGCGTACCGCTGCATCGATCTCCCTCTGTTTTAAAGGGAAGAAGGCTGCTCTGCTTCACGCGATCACGTCTCCGCGTGATCCGTTCCTCGCGTGTCCGCTTCGCTCGGTGACGACGCCGTCTTCGTCGCGCCCAAGTTTCGCGAGGAACTGCGTCTTCCGCTTCTCTCGACGTCGCCGAAGCCGTCGTCCGCATCTTCCGCCGAACTCGTCGTTTGCTTCGTCTGAAGATGCCGTCCGCGTCGCAGAAGCTGTCGAAGCTCCGCTGATATCGCGAAGGAGACGTCGTCCGCCGAAATCTCCTCGCGCGTCCGAGTCTTCCTCCAGATCCGTTCCCTGCTGCGCCGAGCTTCGCCGTCGTCCGGCTTTCTCGGCGAGCTCGCGTCCGAGCCACGCGTGGAAAGGAGACACCGCCGCGTTCCTTCCGCTTCTTCCGCGCGTGCCTGCACACGCGTGTCGCGCGTTCTCCTCAATCGGGTGTTGACCCGATTTTGACCCAGAAATTGGATCTCTGTGTGGGCTTGGGCTTGTGTTTCGGGCCTGGGCCGGACCGCCTGAACCGGGCCCTGACAATACTCCCCCACCTGATTTGAACATCGCCCTCGATGTTCCATGCAAGTTGAACACTGGCCCTCCAATGTTCAAAATCCTTCCTCCTCTGATGATGAGTGTTTGCTGCACCATGCTTATAACAACCTGCATCAACAAATTTGTTAAGGATAATTTTGGACCTGTGGGTCATGGGCCCACATCAATCTTGCTTCACCATGTTTGCTGAACTCAGCTGAACCTCGATGTCCCTGACACCGGCATCGACGCCCCTGGCGCCGGTATCAACGCCCCTGGCGCCGGCATCAATGCTATGCATTGGCATCAACACGCCCTGGTGTTGGCATCAACGCCCCCTGGGGTTGGCATCAACACGCCTTAGTGTTGGCATCAATGCTATGCATTGGCATCAGAGCCCCTGCTCCGGGAAGTGATCTTGCAATCACTGAGCTCTTATAGAGTCTCCTTCGATGTCCCCTGACATCGGCATCGACGTCCCTGACATCGGCATCAATGCCCTTAGACATTGGCATCAACACACCCTAGTGTTGGCATCAGGGTCCCTACCCTGGAAGAACGACACTCCTTGTCGCCTGTAGTGATGGTGTTGCCTCTCAGATCTTTCTGATTCACCTTGCTGGATCATTTTAAGCTCTGATACCTGTTGTCACGCCCCGGTCGGATCGGCCTAGAATGAGCGCTTATCCGCTTCCTAGAGCCGTCCGGCGGAATACCGGAACGCAACTCGCCCTAGGGTTTCCGACCCGAAATTGGAAACCCTAATCTCCCCGGATAATTTTTCTCCCCAAGATACAATTCGCACGGAGAAAACCCTAAATCCCAATTTCAGAAATCCGGAAAAGAACGGAACCCTAATTAAGATACCTTCTCGGTCAAAATCAATTTTGACCACATCAACGCCGGTTGCCGAATTTCCCTTCGCTGACGTCAGCCGCTCGACCGCTGACGTCACCTGCAGATTTCGTTCGCCGCTCGCGAATTCGAAATCCCGCTCCTAATTTCGCCTCGCCGACGTCGCGCCGACGTCAGCTTCCAAAAATCGATTTTGTTCTGTTTTGACCGTTGACTTCTGCCTCGTTTCAAACGCCGAGCGTTCGAAACTCTCGCGTCGTCTTCAACCTCGCGACGAACGTCGCTGCGTTCGCCTCAGTCGCCAGGCGCCGCCGCGCCTGCGAACTCGCTGGAAACCGCCGCATTTGAAGAACACAGAACAGGGAAGGGAACATATGAAAGGAAGAAGCTTTATTCCTTCAACAAAGCTTACAACGTCTCTCCAAGCCGCCGACCACCGTCGCCGGTGCCCCCATCCCTCCCTCGCCGGTCATCACCGGTTACAAGCTCTCCTTGATCTCACTCTCTCGTCGGCACCTCCGCGCCGACCTTCGCCCCCTGGCGGCATCAGAGCCCAGCTCTGGAAGGGCGACGGCGCCTCGCCGTCGCCGGTGGAGTCGCCCCCGGCGCTCTCTGTGTGGTGACGCCTCTGCGCGTATCGCTGCATCGATCTCCCTCTGTTTTAAAGGGAAGAAGGCTGCTCTGCTTCACGCGATCACGTCTCCGCGTGATCCGTTCCTCGCGTGTCCGCTTCGCTCGGCGACGACGCCGTCTTCGTCGCGCCCAAGTTTCGCGAGGAACTGCGTCTTCCGCTTCTCTCGACGTCGCCGAAGCCGTCGTCCGCATCTTCCGCCGAACTCGTCGTTTGCTTCGTCTGAAGATGCCGTCCGCGTCGCAGAAGCCGTCGAAGCTCCGCTGATATCGCGAAGGAGACGTCGTCCGCCGAAATCTCCTCGCGCGTCCGAGTCTTCCTCCAGATCCGTTCCCTGCTGCGCCGAGCTTCGCCGTCGTCCGGCTTTCTCGGCGAGCTCGCGTCCGAGCCACGCGTGGAAAGGAGACGCCGCCGCGTTCCTTCCGCTTCTTCCGCGCGTGCCTGCACACGCGTGTCGCGCGTTCTCCTCAATCGGGTGTTGACCCAATTTTGACCCAGAAATTGGATCTCTGTGTGGGCTTGGGCTTGTGTTTCGGGCCTGGGCCGGACCGCCTGAATCGGGCCCTGACACCAGGAGTTTGGAAATTTCGGTGCATGAATACCAATTGTTGGTAATGACCATTTGGTAAAATTTTTGACATTTTTTTTCATAGAATGATTGAAGCAAATGGGCCAACCAAAACACGTGGACCCCTTGAGGCCCATGGCCTGAATATTTTATAATTTAGTATGCCACGCAGTCCAAATAAGCCCTGTGCGGAAATAGTAAAAAAAAATCTGACGGACGGCGTCGTGTCCAGCATGGCCGTTCCCAAATCATGGTAGCATCTAGACACGTGATTTGTGTTTTGTCACTCTGAAGTGGGCTCCACCTGAAAGAACTTCCATTAGAACAGGGAAGCAGTCGGTAAACGATAATCGTGCATTTAGAGAGTACTTATAAATAAGTAAACAAAAAAACAAAACGTTTCCCGCACCCTCCTTGGATCACCTGCTTATTTGACCCCCGAAGATTTGGTATGTCCCACTCAAATTCCATATTTGCTGTCCAATCCGCACACCTACCCTTGACGTGAGTTTAAGACGCGAACTAGTCGTAGCCCTATAATTGCTTGAATAAGTACACGAGGAATCCTCCCCCTTCGTCATTTCTTTCCCCACACGTCGTGGGGAGAGTGCACCAGGCGTGGATAATAATCTGTCGGAAGACGGGGGGAGGAGGGATCAGTTTGCTTTTGGCCGAACCCTCGAAGGGAGAAATTCTTGATGATGGGCACTTCGAAGCTGTTGTTTGCTTGGATCGCGATCTCCCTCGTGATCGTGAATGTCCGGGCGAGTGCGGAGGGCGAAGAGGAGGTGGTCGTCGCACCCGAGGTCTCAGATTCGGCGCTGAAGCTGGAGTTGGAGCATCTTAGGTCTAAAGTTTCTGCTCTAGGTTGGCGCAACAACCAATTCGATCAGTTTGTTCTGGTTTCATTCTTAGATCACTCGTGCCTTGGGGATCATAGAGAGGGCGGTTTCTCTTTCGTCATTTTTTGCCGATCAATTGCAGAATTTTTACTAATAATTTCCCCGTTTATCTTCCGTATGTTCAACAAGTGTTTTTGCCACATATGGGCTAAATTGAATCATAGTTAGCGGATTTGATTGTGATCTTTGGGAAATGTTGTGCTGTAAATACTTGTTTTTTTTTGCTTCTCTCGCATCCGATTTTTTTTATTTTTGTTTTTGCCCAGATGCAGCCCTTTTGAATTTAAATGTGAAGATTCTTATACTGCTATCTTGGTTTATGTTTGTTGGTTGCTCCCATCACAGAATCGAGTATTTTGGATGAAACACAAGAGCTGAAGAGGAAAGATGAGATCGTTGCAAATTTGGAAAGGACCATCAATGAGAAGTCTGCTACCATTATCTCATTGCAGAGTGAGATTGAATCGATCCAGGTGAGCTCATAGTCAGATGTAGGCTCAGTTATTTTGGGTACTTTTGCATAACCATCCTAAGTTTTCCATTAACTTATGATTATCTAGAAGAAGGGAGCTGTAGATGCAGAGCAACGTGTTAAGAAAGCGAATGGCAGAGTTAGTGAACTTGAGAAGCAGGTCTGCTACTTAGGATTTTTTTTTTATTTGTGATTATGAAGGACTTTGAAACTGTCTTTGTGATGTTCATTCTCTCGGTAGGTAGAGAAACTCAGAAATGAGATCGAGCTAGAGAACAGGAAAAAGCATTCCTTGGATGCGCAGGCTAGTGATGCTGAAAAGAAACTGCAAGAACTTAATTTAAAATTGGAAAATGTGAGTCTACTTTACTGCTTTTATCTGTTCCCTGATGTCTTTTACCTGCCAATTAGTGTTTCTACCCTGTACCCTTGCGCATGTAATGCAATTTTTTTTCCTGTCCATAACAATTATATTTCTTTGTTAATGTCAAATTTATTCCCTTTTCTTCATGTCCCACCTCTAATTTTTTTATGAACTTTATTTAACGGTTATAATCAATTTTTAGAAGGAGATTTTTGAACATTAAGATATTTAATGGACACTAATCTTTCAGTGTTTGATGCTAGAGGGCAATATTTATCGCAGTAATAGAAACTATTAAGACCTTAATGCAATGATGGAAAGCCAGTGTGTAAGATAACCTACTTTCTACCTTGATTGACCAATTGGCTTTTGCTTTACTTAAAGGACCAAAACAGTCCTTAAGCCTATAAAGTAGAACCACATGAAAATGACTGACCATTGGTTGAGAATGGATTTCGTGGTCAGATTGGTTGTTTCTTTGCCTTCATTGAATGCAATATGTAAGACTTCATTAGGTGTATTAATGTATAGACCAACATCCTATCTAGTTAAATAGCATTGCCATGTAGTGGATCATATTTTATTTTGGGTTTTATGCTTGCCTTTCTTTGAAGAATTATGAGCTGCACGCAGTTGCTATCTTTGATTCTTGACCAATGGCCACTCTTTTTAGTCATTTAATTGTCCAGTTTTAGGTGGACATTGCTTGAGTTGATTACAAATGCTAGATATCTGTTCTGAACCAAAATAACAGAAATAACGAATTAAATTATTTGTTTTTCCTTTCTTCCTTCCATATCAAAACCATTGTTTAAAATCTCATTCCAGTGCTGCCGTACCATTATAGGCTTGGATTTGTGCAACCAAAAATTAGACATATGCTAATGTTTGTGTATGTCCATACTGACCCTTTGTTGTGCCCATACTAGGTGGCGCAGTGCAACATTTAAAATTATGGTTAAAAGCTAAAACAAATTGGAAATTTTAAATGATCTTGTGCGCTTATGAATTACCATAGCTGATACATCATACATTGATTTAGCTATTGCTATATACAATTTTTCCTTATCTACTGTAAAGAACTCCTGTCTTCTGCCTTTAGATGATTCACTGTATTATTAGCTTTTATATGTTATGCATACTGTAGTGTATGATTGATTTTGACGTTTATATATTTTTTAGATAATTTTGAATGGTGTTTTGTCATATTCTATATTTTGGCTGTTTTTGCGTTCTTCCTTAAATATTTTGAGTAAAATTTCAGCTATTATGACAACTTCATACTTATATAGATCTGCTGATGACATATTTATAACTTTTCCCATTGTCACCTGTAGCTCCAAAAGATAAATGATGAGCAAAAGCGTAGAATTCAGAAAACGGAACATGCACTACAAGTGGCAGAGGTTCGTGCTATTGTCTGTCATTTGAGTTCTATTTCTGTTATTTATGTACATATCGGAGCCTTCTTTATAATACTGATATCAAAATTGATCCTTCTTTAGGAAGAGCTTATGAGGGTACAGCTTGAAGCGACAGCTAAGTCAAAGGAGTTGTCACAGGTTAGAAATTTTAGTAAATGGCTGTATATTAATCATTCACTCTCGCAAGCTTTATCCCTTTCCCTTGGAAAAGGGAAAATTTTTATAGCAGCTTATTTCAACATATTTTGTAGATATAATATTCCTGAACACTTCAAATCTTCAAGCTACTCAATAACTGGATAACATGTATCACCTTGCCAAAATTACTAGTTTTAAGCACCAAACTTGTTCAAATATTGTACTATCTCCTTTATTAAGTGCCCAGAAAAAAGATTATCTTGTTCTAACAGAGAAAGACACGGTGATGATGTATTTTTAAAAAAACTCTAATTGCTTTTCTGTGGCCCAACTTATAAATGGTTCCAGAGATTCCCTACCTGTACAGAAATTGTTTGCTTCATCTCTGTTGAGGCTGGTGGTGTACTGATAATACTATTGACTTCCATTGTTTTCCTTGCTTGGTAGCACGTCAGGAAAGGTGAAAAGGAGCACTCAGAGTTCCAGAATATTGACCTCATGTAGTCTTACTTGACTCAACATGACAACCTTCCTTAGGGAGGATATTAGAACACTTTATCTAGTCAAGAAATGCAATTTAGCAGCGTTTCATCTTGCCTGAACCAGAGGTCGGTAAGGTCAACATGGTTCCAGCACTTAGGCTTGTTGCACGGAATTAGGGATGACAAGAAAACCCATCCCCGACCCGAAGTCAACGGGGAAAATTCGAGTTGACTGGGGGTCGGGTCGGGTTCAGGGAAAACCCGACGGAATAAAGTCGGGTCGGGGTCGGGTATGAGAATTTAGGTACCCAACCCCGAACCCGTCCCGATCATTAAAATGATAAATTTACCCCTTCTAAGTTATAACTTAGGTAATAAGTTTATAGTAGTTTGATGTATAAATGATTGTGTAGTTTATGTAAAATATTTTTTATTTATATATTATGAGTATGGAATAAAATTAATTTTAAAATATTATTTATAATATATACTTATTTTTTAGATCGATCGGGTTTGGGTTTCCCCGCGGGGTCGGGTGTGGGGTTGGGTTTTCTAAACCCGTCGGGGTCGGGGTCGGGGTCGGGGTCGGGGACGGGTTTAGGGAAGTCGGGGTCGGGTCGGGGATGGCAAAACCTGACCCCGACTGGCCCCATTGCCATCCCTACATGGAATGATGGCTTGAACTCAGTGCTATAACAACCCAAGAACATATGATATTCTTTTCTTGTCAGTGCTCCCGTTACTGGTTCTTTTCTATATCAGATAGAGAAGATCTCGTACCAGCATTAAATTGTGTGGACATAAGGTTGATGCATAAAATAGTTGTATTATGCAAGAGACCTTCATTATCAGGCACTGGCCAACAATGAGATCATAACCTGATGGGCTGTTTAATATGTTTGGTGATAGGGGATGAGATATTGACCTCATGGAGTCTGTCTTAATTCAGCATGACTTCTTCAGTCTTCCCTCACGGAGGATGTTGGAACTCTTTATCTAGTCAGGAAAGAGTGTTAAGCAGCGTCTCGTCATGCCTGAACTAGTGGCCATTCTGGTCAACATGGTTCCAGAACTCAGGTCTGTTGAATGGAATGCTGACCAATACTCAGCACTTAAAACAATCCAGGAACATGTGATTCTTTTCTTTTCTGTGGTTTTGCTACTGGTTATTTTCTATGTCAGATATTGGCGAATTGTGTGGGCACAAGGCTGATGCAGAAAATAGTTGTATTGTGCAAATAAACCTTCATTATTGGGAATCCTTGCGCATAATGTTTTCCTGCAACCTTTAATTTCTAATGTAATTGTTTCAATGGGTAAAAGTTGGTCAGCTTTGACTTTTTGTGATAACATGGAACTGGAGATCCGAATTAGGCTTCATGAAACTATTTGGGTGCATTTTTAACTTCATAGCATATCTCCGCTATTATTTCTTTATGACCATGGCATCATGTTGTGCACTACCTTGAATGCGTAATTACATATGGTGTGCCACTTACCCTGATATGGTTGATGCATGAACTTTCTTAAAGTTAAAATATTCTGTTGTTTTGCATTCTATGTTATTGCTGAATAATGCAAAAAATTGAGCAGAAGATGATCACACCCAATTTTTTTTATTTTTCAGGCTCATGGAGCATGGTTTCCACCTTGGCTTGCCACTCATGTTAGTCATTACCAGGTACAAATCATGTATAAAATGTTAGAAACCTTTCATATGCATGGTTAGGACATCCCACAATAACCTGGTGTGTCCCTTTCAGGAACTAGCAGCAGCTCACTGGAAGGAGAATGCAAAACCTGCAATAGATGTTTTCCTTCAGAAGGTGATTGTTTGCAGCATGTACATTGTTTATCGGTGTTGTGGGGTATTTTTCTTTGGGTCGCCATCAATTTTGTGTCATATAGTTTTAGTTTTTAAATTTAATACCGCATTTCATTAGAATTTTGTAAAACTTTTTCCTCAGGCATCAGAGATGTCGGTTCATGCACAAAAACTGTTGGAGCCCCACATGGAAACTGCCAAATCTGTATGTTGCTAGTTAACAACTATTTTCAGAAATTCTGAATTAAGTCAATGCGTTTGCATAGTTTACATAAAAATGTCTCTCTTGTTGGTTGGTTGAGAAGTCGCAAGAGTAGGATGCTTTGATATTCGTTCAGATTTATGGCATGTTTTAGTTACACGTGTATTTTAAATTGCTGCTTTGTGATTTGGATTAATGCATTTTATTTTATTTTTATCTATGAAGAAATGGATTCCTGCTATTAAAGAACGATGGATCATTCTTGTAACAATCGCTGAGCCCTATGTGCAAAGTATATCCACTAGAACACTAGAAATTTATCACACATCCAGGAGTACCATAACCACACATGTAGCCAAAATACAGGAACAGGCACATCCTCACATTCAGGTATCTGTGGAACTAATTTTTTGCATACTGATGTGATATTGGAAATTTCTTTATTGACTCATTTTTGTTCATGCTACCAAATAGGCGGCCAAGAAATTTTCTAAACCTTATGTGGATCAAGTTGCTACTATCTCTAAACCACATGTTGAAAAGGTGCGAGTTGCTTTGAGTCCCTACACAAAGCATGTAGTTCGTTCATATGGAAAATTTCTTAAGTCAGCAACTACTTATCACCACCAGGTACCTTTGGCTCATATACAATCTATATATTCATTTGTTATTTATTGTTTCTGCTGTACTTGGACATATCTCTTACCGAATGAAGATCTTGTCTCTTGCTACCAAAGAGACAAAGCATGTATGTTTCATGTGGATCAACTGTAGTTCATATTGCAGGTCCAAACTGGCATCCACGAATATTTCAAGAAGCATGAATTAACTAGACATCTTGCTACCAAAGAGCTCGTGTGGTTTATGGTATATCCTATTCACTCTTCACTTCAATTTATAATTGACTTATGTTGATTGACAATTATGAGAGTTGTGATATGGATGTCCAGGCTTCTGCTCTTTTGGCATTACCTATTTTCCTTGCGTACAAACTCTTGTTAGATATTTTCTGGTCAGTTGCGGTTCTTTTGCATTTTTATCTAATGCATTACATCCGTTCTGTCCCTGTTTTGTTTGACAATTGGATATTTGATCCATGGTATCTGCTTGTTTCAGGTCCAAGAAGACAAAAAATTCATCCGAGAACAGCCATGCAAACCGTACACATCGCAAGCCTAAGCATAGGCATTCTGACAAGTAGAATTGACTATTTCAAAGCTGTGGTTCTAGTATTCAAGGTAAACCTCATTGTCTCTTTGTTTTTCTAAGACATCGGATATTATTGATTATTAATGATCAATTGTCCTAAGCATAGGCATTCGCTGATTGCAATCTTCTTCTTCTGACTCGATCATTTGGGCATCTAAGCGCTTGACATGTTATTGAATCCTCTCCCCATCTCTCGATTCAGTTGGCATGCATCCTTTCTCCTTTCTATAAATTTCCATTACTGCATTAAATAAATAAATACTTTTGCTATAAATATATCATCAAATCCCTCTTGATCTTGTTTTATTTCCAAAGAAGTCGTTCGTTACATTCCTTCTCCACCAAAAATGTATGGTTTGCCTTTTAAAGTTTGAAGCAAAGAAATGCATCGTAGCCTTTCATTTTTTTATTGCCAAGTATGACTTTGTAAAAAATTTGAATCGTCATTAAGTACTTCATAGAACAAATTCCATTGGTGTATGCTAATTTTTACTCAACGTTGTCCATAGTTTGGAGCTTGGAAATTGAAATTATGAAAGAATATCCACAAGTTTATTTTATATGCAATTCTGTTTGTTTTATGATTATACAAAGCTAGCAGGACATCAGTTCGAGCATAGCTAATAGTTTGCTAAGAATAAAGGTGGCCAACGGGCCAATGGCAGCATGAGGACCACTAGCGGGCTGGGCTGGACTGGGCTGAGGTATCCAAGTGCAACATGACCTGCATTTTATTTTATTTTTAAATTTAGATGCCAAAATTTGAATTTCAAATATATTTTTTTACCTATTTACCCTTTAAAGTATCTTGTAAATTTACAAATGGTAGTATAATTGTCTTTTAAAATATTTTTAGTTTCTAAATTTTCATTATACAAATTTTTTCCTAATTTTTATTATTTTTAATTTTTTTTAAAAAAAAATTCACCCTGTGCTTGGCTTCGTCGTGCCATGTGTCATGTCTGGCCTAGTTATGCCGTTTGCTGTGTTGGGCTAAACCTTTTTGTGGTAGTGTCTAGCGTACCATGTGTCTGTTTGTTTCCTTATTGTACCTGGCCTGACCCATTTCCAGTGGCATATATAGAACTAGGCTGGCCCGCATAACCCATTGGCCACCCTAGTGAAGAATATGGGTCTTTGTCTACTAATTGCTAAAGATAATTAATAAATAGTTTATTAAATTTGGTTAAATATATTTAATCAACTTGATAAGAAAATAGATCACATGATGAGTTACAATGAATTAACAAATTTTTTTAGGCATAGTGATAAGTAAAAGATGCATAGATTATGAAAAGAATAACACATACCTTTTCCTACCAGTAGGGTTAGGCAAATAGCCAATACGAAGGAATTAGGAAGGCATTGCCCGCCTTCATTGTCATTTTTGAGGATGAGTTTCAGCGGTTATTACAATAGTTTGTATTTTGGGGGCTTGTGGGCCTAAATGGTTCAAACCCCGCATGAGGCAATCGGTCCCTAATACTTAGGCTTAGAAAAAAAAATTCATATTTAACTCGACTCGATTTTGGTTTTCACAAGAAAACCTAAGTTGATCGGGTGTTATTTATAAATAAGGTTGGGGTTGGGTATAAAATTTTTAAAACTTGCCCATAACCTGAACCTGCGCGGTATAATATAATTACTAAAATACTCATTATCTTATAAATTAAAAAAAAAATTCTAAAACTTGAATATTACAATAGTGTATTTGGGGGCTTGTGGGCCTAAATGGTTCGAAGTCCGAATTACTAACGAGGCAATCAGTTCCTAAAGAGTATGCTCAGGCTTAGTAAAAAAATCCAAACCCAAAAATCTAAGTTGATCGGGTGTCAAGTTGAGTATGGAATTTTTGTAGCAGAACCTGAACCTGCACATTATAATCTAATTACTAAAATACCCATTACTTTATAAATTAAAAAAAAATTCTAAAACCCTAACTACTCTCGCTTCCACTGCAGCCATTTGCTCCCACCTGCTGTTCGCCATTGCAGTTGTTGCTCGCTCCCTCCACGACTGTTACCATACGCCATGCCCCTCATGCTCCCATTGCCAGGCCCACTATCGCTGCCATCGCACGCTGCTCCCTCCGCCCACTGCCGCTGCATTTTTCTCTAGTGGGTCAGGTTTGGGATGGTATTTTCCAAACCCAGTGGATTAGGTACATGGTCTAGGAGTCGGATTCGGCAAAACCCACCCCCGATTTGACCTATTGTCATCTCTATGTATGGTATCGCTTGTATAACTATGTGGGTCAAATAATCCCCAAGCGTAGCTCATACGAGGCCTCATCATTATAGATGTAGTTACCGCGCATACAACTATGCAACGCTGCTCAGTTCAGCATATGCTCATGATAACCTCTTTGCAGACTTTCTTTGACTGACGTACTAAATATCTGCTTCGATCCATTTGTCTCTGATGCTGATAAAGATGATAAATATGTTTGAAAATTCATTTACTACCAGAATGCAGAAAATCGTTTAAACTAGTAATCATTTGTATGATAATTTTTCATTTTATTAAGCTATATTTAGTCGTGGTTGCTTTCTTTATGTTTCTCGTTTCCTGCAATTGTGTACCTTTTGTTCTTTTAATCTTTTGATGCGTAACGGCTCAGGTTTATATTGTGTCATTCTATCACAAAGCTGACAGTTCTGCCATTTCACTGCGCTGTTGAATTATCTATAATTCTAACCTTCAAGTATTCCATTTATTTGCAGATGACAGTTGCCCTCGTATTTTCGCAGTGCCATGTACCTGTGTGATATGTACCTGTGTGATATGTACCTGTGTGATATTGATTGAATATCTTTTAGAGATTTCGAGGCCCTTCTGGCAAAAAAAAGAAAAAAGAAGAAAATCTTAGCATACACGTTGAAAATTTTTGTAGCAAAGGATGGTAATGTCTATGCTTGATAGTTTCCTTTTATTTAATGCTTCACATTAATTCTTGTTCTTGGATACATGTAAAGACTTACAAAACATTAACAGCTATTTTTTTTTATTAAACTATCATTCTTGTTGATGGTTTATTTGGATAAATACATGGGAGGAACACAATAATTCATCACTAATCAAATTAATGAATTACATTTTTTTTGTCCTAACGCCCATCAGTCTCTTGGTGGCATGCATCATACGTATGCTACTAGAACCATCATCCAAGAAATATTCTGATTTCACATTTTTATTTTTGTTCTTTTCAATTACAATTCTAATAAGATTATGATAATTATTTTTAGCTAAATTTTATTAAGAAAGATAATAATTGTATATTAATCCTAAACTAATTTGTATAAGTGTCCATATATTTGATCAGAATTCTAAGACGGATTGGTGATCAAACTAGAGATAGATTGATTAGAAGATATTATTAGATCAATATCCATTTATCATTATGCATGTCGATAGCTTTATTATCAGTTACAGCTTTATTCATTTTAGTAATAATAGTATTAGTGAACAAAATAATGTGACAAAAAGTATATATTAGCACACATAATTGGTAATATCGGAGCACAATTGTGAAATGATTGATCAAATATTTGTAAGCACATGAGATTATATAATAGAGATAAGTGTTATGGGGTTTTACATAATTTTTGTAATTTTTTAAAACTTAATAAAAATAAAATTAGATGAAAATAATTGTGGTAAATAAAAAAAATTAGAAAAGTAGAATTATGGTGTATAGTTGTAAGTTGATTTTAGATTGAACACCTTCCTAAATAATTGGTATTCGAGGTACAATTATACAAGGTCCATTAGAGAAAAAAAAAAGAAAAAAAAAAAGAGAAAAGAAACTACACAAATACTTGCTTGGATTAATTCCAGACCGCTGGAATTAATTTGTAAATAGTTTGAATTAATTTCACAACTCATAATGATGAGAACCATTTTAGAATAAGAAAAATATTTTTTTTTTCTACCATTTGGATTTATATGTGCAATTCTTTAGGTTGAAATTTTTTTTTTCAAAAAAAATAATTAAATTTTAACGCTCTAAGTTTAATTCAATTCCACAGCCTCGTGGGATTCCCTAATTAACTTATACGCAAGTCTACTAGGTGATCAATACTGCCTAGCTCCTCTAGTGTCAATTTGGTTCTCCCTAGTCTCTTCTTAATGTTTCTCTACCATGGCATTGGGTATTATTGTTGTAGTTGATGTATTTTCTATAGGTCATTTAACTGAAAGTTGTGCACTGTTTTCTTTAGTCACCGTTTCGGATCGACCTCTCTATTTTCCGAACAAATGTTGGGAGCATGGTACGATCGGGGCGAGAAGGGGGACGATTTTGCACCCAAATGATTTAAAAAAATAAAATAAAAATTACTATAATGATCTATGTATTTTTACTTATCCAATGATATTAATATCCTTATAAATAAAATCTTCTACGCTGAGAAAAAAATCATAAAAGATAGTATAAAATCTACAGTAATATATCACAAATTCTATTATTTTTTATAAATTTTTTTTATAGAAGATTTCATTCATAATGATATTAGTACCATTGGATAGGTAAAAATGTGTAGATCATCATATTAATTTTTATTATTTTTTTAGAACCATTTGGGTGGCAAAATTATCAGTCTTCTTATCCTCGGTGAGGAGGGTATCTTGCTCCCAACATTTGTTTCTCTTTTTCAGCCAATAGTGGCTCCCTGTATAATTGATATTTGATAACACTTATAATATCTCAGTTTAGCCTTACATTAGAATTGAAGAAATTATTATATGATATATAAGACTTAGTGAATTTACTATTATTAACTTGGACTTAAATATTTTAATAAATTAGATCATACTTTTGTAGCAGCATAGAGTTATGCTGCTACAAATGAATGTTGGTTTTAGAGAATTTACTTGAATTTATTAATAGTAAAGCATAACCCTATGGGTCCAAATGAATGTTGGTTTTAGAAAATTTACTTGAATTTTTATTTAAAAATGATTATTATTATATTATTTAGTCTCAGTAACCATAAGATATATTTTTTTAATACTTTACTATTAATAAATCTCTTACTTGTCTTTAGTAAAAAAAATTCAATTAATAATGTATTTTTAAAAAAATATTCGAGCAACTATTCATTTATCACTACAGATAAATTATTATTCTTGGAATTAAATTTTTTTTATATAGTTTTCTCAAAAAAATTTATGTGTGTTTATGTCCAAAAAGCCATATATATATATATATATAACTTTAGTTTTAAAAAAATGAAAGAAATAGGTAACCATGATATATATATATATATATATAAAACTAGTTTATTGGCTAACTATTTCTTATAGAACAGTCATTGGACTGAATCCAGCACTTTGATTCACTCTCCATCCCGTGACAAGCACGTGCCACTAAGCAGTGAGACATAAAACGTCTGCATGTCACGGTCTTTTATAACGGAAGATGACGCAATATCGGAAACAGCGATCCCGATTTAAAAAATCGCGGAAGAAGCCACCGCCCTTTCGAGCCCAACCGACGAAAATTTCCTCAAGACGCCGAGAAGACGAAGAAGAAAGCCATAATCACATGCTGGAGGAACAGAGATACAAATTCTTTTTTCTCTGAATCCACATTTTCATGCATTAAGTGCTCGAATCCAATTGGTGTTGATTGCGATCTCCGACTCTCTTTGCTTGTTAGATCTTAGGGTTCAGATTCGTGTCCCCAGCTGGAGCGGTTAGATCGCCTGAGAGTTTCTCGTTTGGACTATTCTGATACCTCCGGGGATCGGTTGATCTCTGTCCCATGGATAAAAGAAAGAGATCGGATCTCCTCGTCGCAGGCCGCAAAATGTTTTGTTTAGTTTCCGTGTTTCCACCTTTTCTACATTGTTCAACTTGGAGTCTCATTTATTTTTGAATGTTGGCTATCAGTTTCGACAATTTTGGGTAGAAGCCTGATCAAAAGGGTGGAAGTAAGGATGCCTGAAACTTCGCGCAAAGACAGTAAGCGTGGGGGAAGGATGTGCATGTTAATGAGCCGACCAGTCATGAGGACCAGTGGATTCTGCTGTGGTGCTGACCATGGAACTTGGAATGATACGAGGGATCCTGAGGGAGTGCAAATTGAACTGCCTGTTGATTGCGAAGACTCGTCACTAGCTTCGGAGATAAAACATGAGGTAGGGGAATTCAATTTATCATTTACAAGTTCATGCCTTTATTTCGATTTGTTTGCATTTGGCTTGAGGGCCGATCGGTAAGAGGAGGGTTGGGGCTTGATGTGTAACTCTATTATCATCTATTGCTGATTAGGTGCAATGGAGGAAGTGAGACCTGGTTCTGAACAATCTAATGGAGATAGATCCGCAGTCAGGAGCCCAGCAGTGAATAGATGGATGGATGAGGGATGTGGAAGTACTCCGACTGTGGCTCTCAATACTGATAGGGCAAAAGAGGAAGTTATCATGGCTGAGCCCCAGTTCAGGCCTTAAAGTTTTTCAATGTCTGGCAGGATTTTCTTATCAACTCAGTGAAAAAAATGAGAAAGAAGGAAGCTTTTTTAAGTTCTGTCCATTCCAAGCTTTTCTTTTCAACCTATCCTGACAAAATTGCGGCTGAGGGCGGAGAGCACAATTTGAAGGTCTTGTAAACTTATAATGCATCTAATTATATACAGATTATATGCAAGTATTAACATACTTGAAAGTCTTAAACTTGCCACTCTGTTCATTTGCTTATGCCAATTATACTTTCTCAGCAGTTAGTAAATTGCAATATTCTCAAAAGCCTCTTAAAGAACTCTTGTCTGTTGAAGCAGAGGTAGATGATGCAGCTCTGATATCGATAGATAGCAGAGGCACCGACATTAGAGTGCGGCAGGGTGCACAGGTAAAACAAACAAAGCTCAAGTAAGCCTAGCAATTGTTTCTTCTCCCTTGTCCTAGTTATTGTTTGTTGGAATCATTTTTGCTATCGATCTTTGAAA
This sequence comes from Costus lasius, assembly GCA_027563935.2. Classification (NCBI taxonomy): domain Eukaryota; kingdom Viridiplantae; phylum Streptophyta; class Magnoliopsida; order Zingiberales; family Costaceae; genus Costus; species Costus lasius. The sequence goes on along the minus strand of CM050452.1, from coordinate 11,359,693 downwards.
TAGCCTTGTTTATATATTATATAATCTCCTTAGAATTCTTAAAGTGGACATGACAACGTTCTTGCTTTTGGTAGAAGTGTTGCCTTTTGCAGATGATTTGTTTTCTTTGTTTTACTGGCCAATCCTGCTTTGTTTCTTTTCTTCATTTTCTTATACCAAGTTCTGATTATACAGTTCAACATCCAACGGCTGTCATGTGAAGTGGAAAATTCGGTAGAAACTCTGGAGGAAGCAAAAAAAGCTCTACAGCATGTTATCAAGAGCTACAAATCAAATCGAAACTGTCTCAATAGAAGTTGAAAGAGTTCTTCTTTTTGCAGTGACATTAGTCCCATATAACCCATAACAGAAGCAATAGAGAGAATCTTTTCATTTCTGACCGGTGCCAAGGGTTAGGGAGACCTTGCGAGTGTAAATTTCTTTCTTCGAGAAGTAATCTGTTTAATTTCCACCTTTGTTTAGATTAGATTGTGGATCAATATCAATGTTTACTGAAATATGATTTCGTTCGGTTGCCACCGAAAGAGGCAGAGCTATCAAACTTGTTGAGAATAAACCATCTTGGGTTCTTCTTGAAAGAATCGGCAACAATTGCCTTGAGATGCTGCATTAGGTCTTCTTCTCTCTTTTTTTTTAAAAAAAATAAATTTATTTTTGGGTAAGGAGAACTTAAACTCTGTTTGATTATTAATTAGTGATGCACTCTGATCGAGAGGGGGACTTTTCAAGGATTCCATATCTCAACATTGGCTTCTATTCATACACACATAAAGAATCAGTACCAATCTGTTTATATTGAAAACAATTTAGGACACTAGGATTTTTGTTTACATGAGCAAAAATAAATTTTGATTTCAAAATCTTATTATTACGAAAGAAAGATCCTTATCAGTTGAACTAATTTACATTAATCTAATACTTTCTACAACTAATAGGCCAAGTGCCAAGCGCCTTGATGCAACTTGAAATGACATAATTACCTTTAGAACTAACATTGAACCCTATGTTTCCAGTTGAACATGTCTTCCTTCATGCTACAAGCAGTTCCTAACATATTCATTAGCAGAATTTTGTTTGATCAGCTTGTTGGGCATTAAATTCAGCAATTGCATTCTCTATCTTCTCCTTCAGATGAGCACAATCCAAGTCTTCAGTCTGCACACATATCTTAGGGTTAGTAACTGTAAAAGAATAACTCTGAACAATTCTTAATCATCAATTAGCAGTTAAGAACTTCATGAAATGAGCTAATTTAGATTCAAACATAATGAGGATATAAAGAAAATGTATAGCAGCCTGCACTCTTCTTTGAAGAAATGGTCTAAGCTGGGTACCCAGGCCAAAAAATCTGGGTGCTTAAATTTCACCTGAAAAAAATATTTTTTTTAAAATTTTTTTTTTAGAAATATAGTATTCCTTGTAAGCTTTTCAATGGTATCAATATTGAGGTATTTTAGATCACATATATGTATAAAATATTCTATACAAAATTGCATATAAGATAAAACTTTTTTATAATATAAAAAAATTAATTTTTATATAAGGTATTTCATACGTATACGTGATCTAAAATACTCCAATATTAGTACCATTGAAAAATTTACAAAGAATACTATATTTCTAAAAAAAATAAAAAAAAATATTTTTGAGATAAAATTTAAGCACTCAGATTTTTCGGCCTGTTGGGTACCCAACTTAGGCCATTTCTTCCTCTTTCCCTCAAGGATCACAACTGTGCAATGTGTAATCTCACATTCTCACTAGTAAAAAATACTGCGCATGTGCATTCTGCATAAGCTGTTCTTAATTACTACCCTTCAATGCAAGTCACAATCTAAATTGAAATAATTTAAGAACAATTTAGTCAACTCTGTGTGCATAAGAGAGAGAGAGAGAGAGGCCTGTATGATAAGAGTGTGCAACAGCTTTGCAGAGAGGCTGGTGAAGTTGGCATTGATGATTTTGAGATTTAAGGACTCAATGAGCCGGCACAGCATGATCATAGTGTCGCTCTCCTTGTTGCAGACGATGCTTATGGTCATGGTGCCTTGGTCCATTTCTTTAACCCTAAGCTGCAGTATTTCCGCCTGAGATCAGAATTGAGTAGAAAAAGAAAAAGGAGAGAGGATTAATATCTGCATACTTGTAGCACTTGCATGGATGATCTTGCTACCCTCTTCTTTCTCGTTGAATAATAGTCATGATCAGACGATTCAGCACTTCGCTTGAGGCAAGTTCGTGCAGTAGCAGTTCCATGTTCTTTTACTGACAAGTACTGATGAGCTGAATCACTGATGTCCGCCAGCATCCTCCTCTCTTGCTCTTGAAGCTGCTGAATGTAGTTTATCGCGTCCTTGATTATCGACGCCTTGTCCATCTTCATTAACAGGTAAGTTAATTGTTAGTTCGCTCAGAAAGATTGAAAGCTTTCAAATGAATTGATCCTGTCAACCTTTGTGATGTCGGGGACTAGACTTCTGAGGGTGTAAAACCTTTCATTGAGCTTCTTTCTTCTGTTCCTCTCCACCACCACATTCTTTGGGGCTGCCGCTGCCGCCGCCGCCGTTGTCGCTGTCGTGTGGCCTTCAGGGGAGCTTGAGTCGTAGAAACTGGTAAAGAAGTCCTCATCCAATGCCCAACTGTACTATCCATAAGTCACTTACAAGAAGAAAAAGAAGAATAAGATGAAGAAGAAACCTCTGGAGCTCCTCGGAGTCAAAGAATCTCTTGGTCTCCCAGTACAAGCGGTAGTCGGCGGCCTCCATGACCTCCTCCATGCTTGCGGGTGGAGAAGACGAAGAGATCCGTGTTTGGGGTCGATTCGCGTATTTATAAGGGCGATTTTACGAAGGATGGGGTCCACTTTAACGAGCCTATAGAGGCCGCGGGGATGACATGGGTTCCGTACGTACATGTAATTCATTCCACCATGTCGAGCGCAGTCGTGATGCGGTCATCGGGTGACGGCCCGGAGACAGGGTTCGTGCAATTTGTCTCGGTTCGAGCCGCTTGACTTGGTCAACTGCCCCTAGCACTCAAATTAAGGACATAAGTTGTGGTTTTTGAAAAGAATCCATAGCGAAAAGTAATTAAGCATTTTTTTTCTTTTTTCGATTATAAATTTCTTCTAAGAAAATACAATATTACTATAAACATGAAAACGGCTTTCTCTAGCATATCACCTAAAATGGAGTAAAATTAGAGAAAATTTTCTAGGCGAGATTTAATATCAACCGCTCACATTGTTTTAAAAATTGTGCAAATTTTTAGAACTACACAACATCCGAGGTGCACGATTATTAAAGTAATATGAATAGTTAGATGCAACCTCTTCTAACATTCCTAGGCGGAGACTCCGCTTCGAAAAAAATTTTGTAAAATTATACTTATATATATTTTGTGATGAAGGAGAGATAATATAGAAAATTCTCGTTGGGTACTTATCGCTATAAAGAGTGTTTGAGAAAAAAAAAATTTTGAGAGAGCGGCTCGTTAAAATATTATAGAGAGATCGTTGCCTAAAGCCACAGATCTGATCGATATATTTTAGTATTTACTTTAATACAAAAGGCTGACACTTATTATATAGGTAATTTCTTTAAAATTTTAAATAAGATGGGCTCCCTAAAAAATGCACGCATAGAAAGAAAAATAACATATGCTAGTAGCTAATTTGGAATTTTTAAACTAGGTATCATAATTTGTGTTTCACGAATCTTAAAGTCACGTGGTGAAAATATAAATCTTAAAATTTTTACATGCAAAATTATTGACAAATTTTTCATCAACTATAATAATTATTGTTGGCAGACCTTCCATCAAATATAATTATCATTAATATACCTTATATCAACCATAATTATTATTATTAGACTTTAATTTATTATTGACATATCTTATTTGTCATAAATTAAGGTTTATTAAAAATAATTATGATTGATATACCTTAATTTAATATTGATAGACTTTCATCTATTATTGATAGATATTAAATTAAGGTATATCAACAATAACTATGGTTGACGAAAGATCTGTCTATTAACGATAATTATAGTTGACGAAAAGTTTATCAACAATTTAACTTAAAAAAATATGAAGATTTATATTTTCATCATCTGACTTTAAAATTCGTGAAACGCAGATTATGATATTCAGCTTTGGCTATCTCTCCCGCATAGAAGGGAATCACAAAGCGCATGATTACAAGAAGTACATTTATTGTTTTGAATTTATTAATGCAGATGCATGATAACTATGTAAAAAATATCAATACTATAAAAAGAATTTATTATTAAGTTTGACTTACCTAATGATTCAATGTACAATAGTTGTATTTTGAAAAAAAAAAAAAAACTACTGCCAAAACACAGTTGAATTAGAAAGAAAAGAAAACTCTGATTTATATATTTTAATGCATATTAGCAGAGATGTTAATGTGCACTGCAATATCTATTTTAATCCAAAGGCTTACATATATTATGTAGATGATTTAATTGTGTTAGACAAAATTTCTTAAAATTTGTATAGAGATTGGCTCTCTAGAAAAATACACTTGTTGTATTTTGATTTTCGAAGCTAGAATTGGATGATATGATAATTTTTGCCCTAGGCACCTTCCCACCTTACATAAAAGAAGTCCAATATTGCATGGGCCTCACATTGCTTGGGCTTGCTAAGTGCCTGAGCCCAATCTCATTAGAAAACTAACTTTTATCCCCCTAATACCAAAGTATAACTACTCTATATCAAAATTGTGTATGCAAGGCACTACCAATGTCAATCACAAGCTCAACTCTAGGGCGACATCGTAAGGAATATCCCTTATATAAATCATCCTAAATAACTCAGGCAAATATGGCTTCGTTTGACCCAGCTTTTATTTCTAGTTTTTACTGGTTGAAAAAGTATTGGTTGAAAAGATGTTGGCTGAAGAAGTTTGAGGGTGTTTTGATGCACATCTTATGGTTAAGTTATTCTATTTATAATAAATAATTTTTTATTAAAAAAATACTAAGATAAAAATTATATGATTAAATTTATAGTTAACTATAATTAAAATATTTATTAAAAATATTATGAGCTATACTATTAAAAAATTATTATTACATATAAGAGTTATTCAGCGTAAGTAGGGTGGGTGGCCAGAGAAGCAGCTTCACCCCTGCTTCTTAGAGAATCAGCTAATTTGTGCATTGGAACAGAGAAGCTGAAAGGCCAAACACCTCAGATTCTTAATTTCTACTAGCCACAAAGTCATAAGAAGGCTTAGAAGCTAGGTTAAATGGGGCCTATGTGTTTATATGTACTTTAAAGACCAATCATTGAATAATAATTTTATCGAGGAGGATTTGATGAGTGGTAAAAAAAAAATGATCGTCTCATTTCCTATAGACTATCGGATGACATGATGAGGGTGAGTTCTTAATGCACCTTCAACTAGCTAACAGAAAAAGATTATTATCTCGAGACTTATTTCATAGTTTAAGGGACTTTGCCCATTATGCTTAAGTGAGGTGAGTTATCTAGAGCCAATTTTGAGTTGTATATCCCTTGCATGAACTCGCCACACAAGTAAACACATCCAATTGATCATTGCTTGGCTATGTCATTTAACATGCCAAACATACCAAATCCTCATGTGACCACTTAGCTTAAATTTCAAATCACTTGTAAGGATATGAGCTATAACCTTTTTTATGTCACTAATATAAATTAATTAAATATCTTTTTACTATGCCATATTTTTATATTTTGTTTGGCATTACTCAAGAAATCTATAGGGTGAGTAAAAATTTGACAAAAATTAAATCTAATGATTTTATCAAAAATAGATAAATTTAGTAACAATAATAGCTATTTGTAATATTTGTTTTTTATGTTAAATATTCTTTTATTCTTTATGCAAAAGTTTTTAGTTCAATACATTTGGAAAATTTTATTGTATTAGTTTGTCGTGTCTTGTATTTTTATAGTATTTTCTGATTAGATTTTATCTTAATTTAAGGTAAATTATGTTGTTTTTGTTGGGTCCCCTTCAAGGGGGAGCGCAAGGGGGTGAAACCCTAAAGGTGGCGCATGTCATTCTTTTGCAGCGGAAGTAGGGTTTCATGAAGATCAGATGCTATACATTCATATGATCAACTTTCAAGAAGCATGAAGATCGAAAGATAATCATACCGAAGCCATGTGTTGGATGGCGTCAAGGAAGAAGAGACTCGAATGAAACTCCTCCAAAAGGTGCGCACACAAGGTGATGCCGCCTACTCCTTGAGATCCTTGTGCTAGCAAGGTGCTTCAAGGGTCTTTGATCGATTCAAGAGGATGAGATGTTTTCTCCACTTGGCCGAGAGTTCTCCAAATCGTGAAGAAAAAAATTTCCACACGAGAGAAGGGCGTCGAGAGGAATGGATGATGCGTTGAGGCGTTGAGAAGAGGTGGCGCATTATGGCTTTCCAAAAATAGCAAGCCATGAAGCCATGCACCCACTTCTTCAAAAACCGACCAAAACGTTTCTTAGCATTGAACCATGCGTTCATTACCTTGAACCGGTTCAATCTAATTGACCCAACCCAATTTGGTTCAAATACCAAATTAAAACAGCCCAAGCCATGGTCTAGATTCCTCTGAACCAAATGGTTCAAGATCTAACCGTTCATCTCTGGATGCTTCCGATCTCACCGATCTAGCATCAATACTCTCGATCGAAGCTTACCGATCTCAAGCCCTAATCAATCAAACATGATCAGACCAGATCTCACTTACAATCAGAGTTTAAACCCCTTTAAACTGAACTCAAACAATTCAGTCCACACGATCTGACTTAAGTAAGCCATATCATCAAATTGTGCGACCCTAAGGGTTTCCTTTGAACGTCGGTAACGATAACTTACGTTATCACGATCAGTGAGGGGTATCTAGCAACACATCACTGTCTCCCGATATAAAGGAAAGAGTCTTCCACGACTACACCCAAAACACAGCACAAGTGTGAATCCAATTCACAAGGCATACATATTTCCTTTGCCACTGGATGTTCTTATTGGACAAGCGTGTCAAGCCTGTAGCTCCAATATGATGAGCATGATTAGATCAGATGAACATAGTCATCTGGGTATGGCCATACTTTTTTCTCAATCATCCCATCCAGGGGGCCCCTTTAGAACATCACACTCCTTAAACAAGGAGACGGCAATCCTTTATCTATCACAAGTGCCCTAACCTGACTCAAGATCATTGTCCAAGATAGTCTATAATCATTATGTTTCAAATGATATTGAACTACCTCAAAACAATGACAATCATCATTTAGAAACACAAGTGATCTCAAGTCAAAGGACATGTGCCACTTCATGCAAACAAGGATTATTCACATTGTGACAAGCAATTGAATATCCTACTAGGGTCTGTCCAGTACATCCAATGTACCCATGAGTCTACATCTTATTCCATGCTCGAAGCATCCTATAAGATTAGAATACATATTAGTCTCAATCATATCAAGGCTGTCTCATGTTCACCAAGATATCTCGACTAAGGACTTTATAGCGTGTCAGCCTAGCTGAACAGCTTTGAGACATTATTCAGTAGTACACTTATTACAGCAGACAAGGTAACAACCTGAATAATAACCATGCCTTTATAAACACAAGAGTTTATTACATGATACTGATACAATCCCAAGGCCTCAAACATTAGCCTTAAGGGCATACCCCAACAATTTTTATGTCACATTTAGACTTATTTACTTGTTTTATTTAGAATCTTCACTTTTCATAGTCTCTTGTGAAAATTAAAGTGAAATTCCTCAATTTTAAAGCTTATTTGATGATTTTAAAGTTATCGGGTGATTGAGGATGAAAATATGAGACAACACAATAAATTTGATGTGAAACAAAATTTTCTGCATTTATCATGGCTAGCCTATGATGTACATAATGGGCATGCTGAGTAAGTGACAAAGGATATTATAATGGTCGAACCTTGATGAATATCACAACCATGATATGTTTGAATTAGAATTTGATGATTTATCCACAAAGAAGATCATGCACTCCGTGACCAACTTCATGATCATAATTACTATACCAATTTTTCACATAAAGGTTTATAGTCAACCCATGTCATACACTATGATCGTGATCTATTTTTTACTTTTTCACAAAACACTTCAAGTCTGCCCATGTTGAGTGTCATGGTCATGTCATGGCCATGACAGCCCTTACCAAACATGAAAAATCCCTAATTTCTCTTTGAAACTAGATGGTCTCTTGGGGATTTTTGTGGGGAATTTGAAGTGCAGCTTCTTAGAGGAAAAGGGAGGAAAAGGGTGAAATTAAAGGAGGTGATTAGGCTCAAAACGAGGAGAGATGACAAAGGAGAGGATGAATGAGGAATAAAGTAGACTTTGCTGGATGAAATTACAGATGATCTTTCATTGAGAATATTCATTTATTCTTTCCTCCCTATATTATGTTTTTACTATATTTTTCTTAGAACTTAATTTGAGAAAGTTATACTGATTAGAATGACTATGACTGCTTTAAGTATTTTATTCAGCATTAAGGGTGTAGTCCTTTTATGATCTTTTATTCGATCGTTTAATATCAATGTGTATATAGTCTTATTTTGTTTATTCAATCTTTATTGGTGTTATTATCTTGTATTTATTGTAGCCGAGTCGCAAGCAGGACTTAAAGTTGAATTGCAATATTGGATTTGCTTACATCGAACTCATGTTATTATATCACAAAAATAGTTAGAATTCATGCGAATACTTTATATATTATCCCTGCACTCATTAGGTCTATTCAGTTCGGTAAACTACAAAAGTAGAAAACCGATCTGAATAGATATAGAGTTATACTGCTGAAAGGGGGGTTAACCATACCCGTGGATAATGTCCTTAAACGATTTAGACCTTTTGCTTTGATATTTTCTTGTTCAAATTTAGATCATCAATGTGATGAACCCCAACGTTTCAAATTATCTAGAAATTGTATTGCATTCGTAACTCTTATTTGGTGATCACTTCGATTTACTATTTTAGTTCAATTTAAATTACCTTGCATTTAAAATCATGTCCTTAAACCAACATTTGGTTCAGTTTTTTTGCTTTTTATTTATTATAAAAAATTTTAATAAACTCGGTTTCGATTTCGATAATAAGTGTTATAAAATTTAATTCTCAGTTTCAGTTTTTATTTTTTCGATTCAGTAAAAAACTAAATTTACCAATAAATAATATTAAAAAATATAATATATTATATTATATCCTAATCTTATTATAGTATAATTAGTTACTAAGAGTCTAAAATATTACCCAATACTTAATAACCCAATTACCTATTATCTACTTAACTAAATCATTAATAGTTTAATTTTTTGGTAATTTACTAAATTTATATGTAAAATTTTAATTTTTAGAAAATTCGATTAGGTTCATTTTTAATATTTCAGTATTAAAAAATTTGATAAACTTAATTTCGATATTTACATAATTCTCATCCCTAATTATACCATCATTCGATAGTTTACACTTCTCATATAAGAACAATATCTTTGTGCTATTATAACCGTGGAATTATTAAATATGGGACCTTAGAGGTCAGTTCAATCACAAAAAAATTTGATTTGGATGAGTATAGAAGATCAAAAAAAATTAATCCGAAATATCAAAGGAAAGTGTCTTGCAGAAGATACAACGACAGTTATATAAGAACACATACAATTTTTAATGCTAAAATAATATTATTATATTATTTTTTGAAATTATCAATTTACTAATCAATTATTTTGTAATTTCCTAAATCGAATCGGTAATAGTAAATAAATTTTAATTTAGTAAAATTTGATAAATAACATTTAATAATTGATAATTACAATATGGTCACCCTTGGAAATTTGTAAAATCTAGTGCCATTTTGTTATGTTCATCTTGACTAAGTCATAATGTCACAATTTCATGCATCAATACATATGATGTTTATTTTATTGCACTATGTGTTTACTAGGGTGGAAAAGAGAGGGAAAAGGATGGATTTTACCCTTTTTTGTTGTTTACTAGAGCGGATGGGAAGTTAACAAAAGAAAGTATGGAGGAAAAAAATGTTACTTTTCCTTCGATTCACAATCGGCATATTGCTGAACTTACGCATTTGGCTATAGTAACGCCTCATCTCTCCTGATGCCTCTCACCCCAACTTGCCCTCCTGAAGAACCTCGCCGCAACCTCGCCCTCCCAATGCCTCGTGCCGCTGCCTTGTCGCCTTCCCTCTCCCGCTTGTCATTGTCGCCGCCTCTCCTCTCCTGCTGCCTCGTTGCCGCCATCGCTGCCACTTCGTCACTCGCCTCACCTCACCTTGCTTGACCACTGCCTCGCCCCACTTGCTCGCTTGCCTCGTCCTCTCGCATGCTCTTGCTGCGCTGTCGCTTGCGTGCCGACCTTGCTACACCGCCGCCACTCATCGACCTCACCGAGTTGCCATCAATTGCCGACCTCACCGAGCTGCCATAGCCCACCAACCTCGTTACACTGCCATCTCTCTCTCTTCTCCATTCTCGACAATTTTCACGTGTCCTTCCTATTTCTCTTTCTTTATATTTTCTCTTTCTCCTTTTCCCTTTCCCCTTTGTTTTTGTTTGCCTAAGTAAACAGGGCTAAAAGTGCGGAGATCTCACAAATTTTAAAAAATATTTAAATAGCTTTTACATTAGTTCAGTAATTTATTATTATTATTATTTAAAAAAGTAATTTTATATTATTTATTTATGCAATAAAATTGGCTTATTACGTTCTGTCATTACGATACGTCTTCTAACGTCGCTCCCACTCGCCTTTTTTTGCGCTTCGACTCGTCTCCTCGTGCACCGTTTTCTAGGGTTTGCGCTCGGCCTCATCCCTCCGAGTTCCAGGGTACCTGGATCGCCTATCTCCATGGCGGACGTCATCGATATGCCCTCCGAAGCCCCCGATCGTCGCTGGGATACGCAGCCAGAGCGGCGGGGGAGCCCCGGCGACAGATCCCGTTCTCCGCCACCGCCGCCTCCGAGGACCAGGGACCGAGATTCGAGGGAAAGTAAGGACGAGTGGCCTCCTAGCCGGCGGGATGACCACCACGACACCAGGGACCGGTCACCACCTCTCCCCCCACCTCCTCCCCTCGCTTCGTCGAAGGACGACAGGGATCGGGAGTATCGTCGGAGGAGTAGCCCGAGCCCTCCTCCGTACCGTGACCGCAGACACTCGCCTCCCCGCCGGTCCCCTCCGTATGGTTCCTTCAAACGGGCCAGGAGGGACGACGGTGGCTACGACAGGCGCCGAGGTAGCCCGAGAGGTGGTTATGGGCCGGATGATCGAAGGTAAGTAAGAAAATATTCGTACTTCAGCGTCGAATTTTGTGCTCCATATGCTGACGAATTCTTTGATCGCAGTCATCTTATATGTTTTTAGTCTCTGTTAAGTCGTCATTATATGCTTTAATGCAGGTATGGTTATGATGATCGTGGAAGTAGAGGTTGGTATGGGGATGAGAGGTCTCATGGTCGGTACATGAATCGCGCACCAGGTAACTGTGAGTTTTGCATATTTTTTTATTGTTAAATTAATCAAAAAGATATTATGTGTTTGAAATAACTGGGCGGACAGAAATATTCTGTATAATGTTGGTAGTACATAATGCCTCAAGTAAATATATTCTTACATCAACGGTACAAACAAATAAAGTAGTCACAATGGATTGTGACAGAAAACATGAAAGTAAATATTAATAGGAGAGCTAATAAGGAAATTTTATAATGATCAACTGATTCTGTGAACTATGGTGCGTTGTGACTGCGGTGGAAGGTGGAAAGGTAAAGGATAATAGAAGAGATAGAGAAGAGAGCATGAAGAAAGAACGTGTAAACTCTGATACTGAACTGATACAAAATCAAGAGAGAAGAGAAGGCAGGTGGCTGGAAGAAATTTCAATAATCAATTTTAAGATAATCTTGTCATCACATTACCTCATTGAGCATCACATAACAAGTCATTTATTGGTTTTTAAACACTAACTATGGTAAGTGCCTACTCAACTTCTTAGCCGACAAACATGGTAACCAACTAAATCCACTAATAAAATAAACTAGTAATAACTATATCTATCATCTATGGCATCATCAAGCTTCACTCTTATAGGTAGATGTGGTGAACCTAGTTTGAAATCTTAAAATAACCTGACCAAGATTAATTCCTTATTTGTGAACTTCTTTTGGTGTTAACTTTCTTGAAGCAAATTTATTTTTTGTGATCTTTTATCACGTCCCAACTAAATCACTAGCAAGGATGTGGCAATAGAACCTCTTAATAGACAATCATAATAATCCTGTGACATGGCAATTAACAAAATTAAATAATCAACTTGGTCAAAACAACATCCAATATATATAACTTAACGTCAACCACACTGTACTATTATAAACATAACTCAAGCTGATTAAACATGAGCAATAATTACAAAACATAATATGTAGCATTACAAAATATTTACATAAATGCTTACACCAACATAAGTCTATATAACCACTCAAACCATCATAGTAACATCTTTGAGTAACAATGGAACTGAGAAGAGAGGGTAAGTCGGCTGAGATTTTAAAAAATTACAAAAGAGTCTTCAAGTTTTACATAATTACAAACAAGTCCTCATTGAGTAACATCTTTGTCATGGCATGATTACAAAATGTTATAGACTATTTTTTGAAATTTTGAATAGACATTATTGTAATTCTTGTTTTTCAATATGGGGCTTAGTTTGAATTGGATATACTGAACAGGGTTGGACCTTATTCTGAACTGCACATAATGAATTTGAAACGCTTTGAGGTTAATCAAGTTATGTGGTTAATTATTAAAACTGGATTGTTATATGAATTCTAGCCCATATTTTAAATCAATTGGTCCTTATTTGTATTGGCTTGACCATGTACTAGTACATGATCGGTACCATATACAAATGTATGTATGTTAAAACCGGCAAGTACCATCAGTGTATATGTTGGTGTTGGTATAAATGGGCCCATGCAAATTGATATTTAAAACTATGTTCTAACCTAAGAGCTAACTGGACATTCATCACTGATCATGTGCCTCAAAGTAGGTTCATCGAATTCAGCTTGATGTGATAAACATAGGCAAGTACCATCAGTGTTATATGTTGGTGTTGGTATAAATGGACCTGTACAAATTGATATTTAAAATTATTTTCTAACCTTAGAGCTAACTGGACATTCATCTCTGCCCACATCTTGTCTTGCTGCCCGTTGGAACTATTTGTATTCAACAACAAAAACTGGATTGTCAAAAAATCAGTCAAGCATATTGAAACTTCAAAACTGGATGGATTAACTGCATAATACATCACATAACAAGATAGTATATAATAATTGAGGAAACTACCAGATTTTAGCTATTAGTTGATCTTAGCTATTTATTTAATATTAACTTAATTATATGAAAAATGAAATTTCATTTAATACGAACATTTCATTTTAGTTAGAGCTGATTTCACAATGGATTACACCAAAAAAAATAAAAATAAAATAAGTAAATGCACTTGAGGAAAGTGCGAAAAAATCAATGAGGGAATACAACTTTAGCTAATACACTGGAGAAATCTAAGTTAAATCAATAACACATTCATGATCTTTCCATTTTGCTGTTTTTTTCTCCTAAAACACATCAATTTAAAAATTGCATGGTTCATGTGTAAAAAAAAGGATTTATAACTATAAGTGTTCATCAGAAGTCACAAATCGCATCACCACCGAAATCATTGACAAGCTAGGCTTTTTGTAGAGAGCTCAGAATTGTGTTTACTGGTTTGGGGGGAGGGGATCCATCATGCACTCATCAATACTGTTTGCTGCCAGTGTTGAGCTGTCCATGGAGAAGAGAGAAGCAAGAGGGATTGAAGGGGGAAATGAAAAGATGGAGAAGAGTGCAGAAGTTTAGTTGAAGAGATGAATAAGAGGAAAGATGCATAAAAAGAGAGGATGAGATGGCTAGAGGAAAGTGTTTTTGATGGCTATGGTTGAGTCTTGAATGGGGAAAGCAAGACAGGATTATTATTGGACACAAACTGGAAACTTTTTGGTCTACCTGTTCACTGTAAAGACCAATTTGGGAAGCATTGTTAATGTATACTATCTTGTTGTAGAAGAACCTGTATGCCTTCAACGTGGTGTACATTGGGCTACATAATGCGATATTTGCCTTGTTTGGCCCAGTTCTGGGGGATAAGTGCAAGGCACCGCATGATGCCACATATATTGACTACCTTAAAATTTCAAGTATATGCTAGTGGTCAACATGGTTTTGAAATACTATGACCTTTGGTGTTAATGCTCCTACTTTGTGACGAGTACCTAAAAAAATTGATTAAAGCTAAGTTGTGGGTGAGTGAAAGAGAGGGAGATGGGAGGGAGAGGGAGCGAGATTATATTACTTTGATATGCTTTATGGTAACTCACTAACTCACCCGCAACTTAGCTTTAATCAATGTCGTATGGTAACTCCTTCCACTTCTCTGATGATGCTGCTAAGTGTTGTATATGCAATTTTTGTATTTTATTCCGTTCTTGTGAATAAATTTCTGTACCGATCTGATTCAGGATATGGCGGTTATGGTGATGCTCCTGAGGTTATTCAAAGGTGTGCTTATTTTTATATGAAAACATGGCTCTTGTTTAATTTACTTGATCTGGTCAAGCTTTATTCTCCTCGTCGTGTTTAAGTGTTTTTATTGGAGTGGAAAAACTTAATGATTTTCATTTTTGGTTTCATTGATAACAGTTCTTGTTGTAAGCTTGTGTGTTTGTTGATTTTATGAACAAATTTCTCATTTAAAATGATGTAATTGTTTACACTGTAAGAAAAATTGTTCACTCCAATATTGCGCCATGATCAGTAGAAAATAAAACTTTACGCAGCCAATAAATTTTATATTCAGGATGATGGAATTTCGAATGTTTGAATTTATATCTGCAAATTTTTTGTTCTTTAAATTGCTGTACTCTGATTCACTCAAGGCATTTTCCTCGTTTGAGTAAATTTAAACTCAATGCATCAATTAAGCGTCTGCATCTTCTTTTGCACTTGTTTCTTATTGTCTCACACAGACTAGTATTATATTGTTTTTGGTCTTGAATCTAAAAAACCTACCGTATAAGAAAAAGTACAAATAACATACACATTGTTTCTAAGAGAAGAAAGTAGCAAACGAGAATGGAGAAAACTAGCATTTGTGTTTATTGATCATATGAAAAAAAAAGCAATTAACAATGCTACTAGGAAAATATGTAGTGATAATATAAAGCATATATATTGTTGTAGCACAAAAATAGCTTCAACATAAAAAAATATACCTTGTTTCTCTATAGTTAGCTATAGGCATATTTGGCTGTTTAATCTAATCGTCATGGTGGCATAGGCCTTGGCCACAAATATGCTATTCTAGTCATTATGATATTCACTTAACCTCATGTGGTGGTTAACTCACTTTGTATTACTGTAAGCTGACCCTCTAGGCTATCAGTATTGTCTTTTGGGGGCTTTTTGAGCTTCCATTACCCTCTCAAAGTTTTTTTTCTCTGATGTAAAAAATGCGAAATAATGAAAATTATGAAAGGATGCAATTGCTAAAACTTGATGAGACACAATTCACAAGTGTAGTTAAACTATGGAGCCTCTCAATTTTTCTTAATGGGGTATAATACTAAATAAACTTGATAAGCCAACAAATTATAATTTTAAAATCTAAATTCAAAGAGAGGAAAACAATTTTATTGGGTTAGTGTGTGTTCATGCATTTGAAATTTTGCTGGGTATGAGGTGTTACTTAAAGCTAGACCCGACAAAAACTTGATACAAAGTTAGGCTAGTTTGAGTCAGCCATAATTATGTATGGGTCATAATCAGGTCAACCTATTTATGCTCTGAAATTAATTGGTTTGTGTTGGGTTATAAATAGGTTTACTCGTATAACCTGAATAAATTAAATTACTAATAAAAACCCTAACTTCCCAAATACCCACCCACTCCTCTCTCTCACTCCCTTTCCTCTCAGCTCCCCCACCCGCCCCCTCCCTTTTTCTCTCCCCTCTCATGTCTGTTACCCTCCTTTCCCCCCCTCTCTCTCTCATCCTCCTTCTCTTTGCTCTCCCTCTCCGCCACCATCCTCCCTCTCCATCTCTCTCCCTCAGCCCCCCATTTGTCACCCTCTCTCTCTACCCTCCCTCCCTCTCTCTCTCTTCCCAACAGGTCATTAGCAGGTTGGGTTGAGCCGTCAAGGCGGGTTCGAGTCGTGTCTTGGCAGGTTAATAGGTAACATGTTTAATTAAACGGGTTACACATGTGAAAGCTGGGTTGACCTGGTTATATTCGAGTAACGTTCGGGTTAGACCTTTTGACTCAATTAATTAAATGAGTTTTGTTTGGGTTCACATGTCACAACAGACATGACTCATTTATGGCCCGCTAATCCGAATTGCCCTGTCTACTTAAAGCATGAGTGATCCCATGCAGCTGGTGTTGGATTGACTAGGGAATGAGTAAAATGGCTGTGCTGCTAACAAGTGTTAATTCCTTTTTATTTTCTATTTTTTGACCTTCCCACTAGATCTGGTCTAAGATATGTGTCTATTGCTTCTACCCTCGCATGAAACGCTGACTCAGCGTGGAACGAACACAACAAGGATTACTGTAGAGATGTGGTAGAGATGTATGTAGATACATGTGTATACTTAAGACAGAACAAGACATGGTAGGGCTCATTTTGTTGCTCTAAACACGGTAGCAAAATCGGTCATTAGGGGCTGGGTAGGTACATTGTGGATAGGCAGCAGCATGAATCATTATCAAGTTGATGCATGCTGGACATGAACAAGGAATTGTTAATGTGTTGATTGCAATGGGCTGCCATGGTGGAATTGTGGATTGAAAACAAGGTTTAGAATCTTTATCCGGACACCGAGACAGACCGACTTTGTGCTATAGCGGTATCAAATGGATAGACACTACACCTATTGGTGTTGGAGCAGTACATATTGTTCGAACTCAGAAGATACAAATGGTTTCCAAAATCTTGGTTGAAAAACGTGAGTAGTGGGGTGCAAGTGAAAGAGTAGGCAGAGATGAAGAGCATAGTGGAACATGATTACATGGTCTTTTGTTTGGCCTTGGTTGTCTCATGGTTGCTCGTGACAATTTGGCCATGAAGTTACTACGTTGATAGACATGGATGATGAATAGGAGATAAAAGGAGCAAATTGTTATGGATGAAAGCAAGCAAGAGCATATGTGAGCGACATTGGCTCTAATACCAATTGAGCCACATTAGAACCAAAAAAGGAAACCCAATAAAATAAGTTTATTATATAATCATTATCAAGATGGTAGTTTTGATAGGACTAAGCTATAATTTTTTAAGCTATTAGAATTCTTCCTAATTGATATCAAAAGT
This sequence comes from Costus lasius, assembly GCA_027563935.2. Classification (NCBI taxonomy): domain Eukaryota; kingdom Viridiplantae; phylum Streptophyta; class Magnoliopsida; order Zingiberales; family Costaceae; genus Costus; species Costus lasius. The sequence continues at coordinate 11,342,195 of CM050452.1, read as the reverse complement.
CTCACGGCATATAATATTATCTAAATTAATAGTAATCACATAAGTAAATATTTATTAATTTTTTACAAGACACTAATAATCCTTGGTTAAACTAAGGTTTAAGAAACCACTTCTTACTAGTAAATTGTTTCAAACTAGTATGTATCGATATACTAACTGGATTGACACATGATACAATCGGTTTTACTCAATCCTATTTTAGACTAAGTTTTTTTTTTTAAAAAAAATATTTTATGATGTAATTTGATATTTTTATTCATTTTAACTTACAAAACAATGAATTTAAACAACCGTACAATGCTTAGGTAAGAAAATAATATGAAAATAGGCAAATATATTGATTTTATGACATATACCTTGGAGGTATGATATAGTAGGAGTTCCTACTTAATGAACATGAGCTTTTTTCGGAAGTCATCAAGTAGGAGCTCTTACTATATCTAAAAAAAATGACTATCTAAATATATAACCGGCTGCATGTGACTTAAATGTATACTATAGTTTTGCAATGCTCGCATTGGAAGTCCTCCCAAGAGATGTAAGATGTAGTATTGGTATGTTGAAGTTGACGCACTTGTTAAAATTGTAAAGTTCACTACCTTATGTGGGGTTGACATTGTTTCAATTGGGATAGGGATTGACACACGAATTGGAAGGATACATATAAGCTCTTTTTGAACTATATCCTTCATAATTGAGAAAAGGAGTTTTGAGACTTTAAGAGAGCATAAAAGAGTTTTGTTGAGAGAAGTGTGAGTGAAATATGAGGGAAGTGAAAGCTTATATAGAGCACTCATTCAACTACCATTTGAGTTCTCTAAATTTATGTTGGCCACCGATCGGTAAAGCTACTTTATTGGTGGAACCGATCTGTATTGCTACCTTATTGGTGGAGCTGGCTGGTGTAATCAGTCATTCCAATCGGTAAGTCAAAGTTTTTTTTTGGTTTACCATTGGAACCAGTAGTTATACCAACTAGTTCAGTGTAGTACCGGTTGGAACAATGCAAAAAACATAATGGAGTGGCATTACCCTTTGTGCTTATGTATTACCCTCTGGGGCCATCCAAGTTTGGATGGTACAAACTGGCCGAGCTACCTCGTACAAACCAGTTTTTAGTTCCATGAGTTTAAAAATTAATTAATTCCATCAGGCACTTGAAGAAATTGATGTTTCTAAGAACATTAGAACAATCATGGACCTTGACAAAAATGATATTGGAGTAAGGGCTTAGGAGAGCCCCATTTTTCTACTGAAAATTTGGTAGAGAGCTTCTTTGTGTCATTTTTTCTAAATGCATGGCCTTTTTATTTTGTAATACTTCCAGATGATTGAATATTTGTATGATCATTTCCCACCTTACCCACTCTCTGTTGATATTCGCACACACTTCTTCTTTTGCATGCTCGTGTGTGTGTTCTTAATGTAGATGAATTGATTTATACGCTATAGATAATCTGGGTTTTCAGAACTACTGTTTCCTACTAGTGTTGTTAAATGGCCGTTATGGCGGCGCTATAGTGTTTTTTCATAGTGGTTTTTAAGCAATCCGCTATAAAACGCTATACTATAGCAGACAAGGTTCCAAATACCGGTCCGGCGACGCGGTCCGGTGAGCCACTGGACTGGTACGATACCGGTACCGTACCGATGCTATCGGACGGTAGCAAACAGAGGCTGGCGAGCGGCAGGTAGAGGCGAGCGCGAGCGGCAGGCGGAGGCGAGCGCGAGCAGCCAACGAGCTTCGATTGAAGCTTCCGTTGCCACCGGAAACTTCAATCGAAGCATCTGGCAGAGCTTCCAGTGCCGCTGGAAGCTTCAATCGAAGCTTTCGGTGGCTGCCGACCTCCCTCCAGCCGCCGCCAAACCTCCCTCCGCTGCCGCCTACCGTCGTTCGGCGGAACCGTGCTCCGAAGCATGCGCTGGAACCGCCGGTTCTTCAATCACTGATAGCAGATAGCATTGCCATTTTGAAGTTTTAAAATTTGAGAAATTAAAATTATGACTTGAATTGAGTTAGTAATATATTATCCTTCTTTATATAGTTTATTTTATTTTTATAAAGCTTAATTTATTTGTTATATAATATATATTTTAATCGTTATATTTAATTTTTATGTATATAATATATATTTTAAATGTCATAACTTCTGCTATTTGCCCACAATACTATTCGCTATATCATATTGTGAATTTTTAGCTTTTCGCTATTTTTCAGGATCCGCTATTGATAACACTGTTTCCTACCGGACTTTATGCACCTGCCTATATAGCTACACTCATGTTTTTTTCATTTTTTTTAAGAAGGCAAGTGGTTATTAGATATACTCATGTTGATATTGGACTTCAGTATACGTGCATATTTTGGTAGCTAATGAATATAATTTTTCTCCAATGATTTTGAATCTGTTTTACAGATATGTTTCTTGATATAGATATGAAGTGCTTTAAAACCGACAACTCTTGCACTCTATACAAATCTCTTAGGCTATGTTGGATTCCACGATAGAAAGGATGCATCTAGATTCATTGCACTTTCCATCCTTTCCATCGTGAAATTCATCCAACTGAACATAGCCTTAGAGAACTAACATATACTCTTTTTAACTTATCTATGATGCAATAAGCCCATCCTTGTGTTCTTGCAGGGGAGGTTTAATGTCATACAAGCAGTTCATCCAAGAACTTGAAGATGATATTTTGCCCGCTGAAGCTGAACGCAGGTACATGTTTTTGGAGTAATTGAGCATCTTTTGTCATGCTACTTAGCTAGCGTATTATGGATAGTTCGATTAATTCTGGAATAGGTTTTCTGATTTTGTTAGCTGTTTAATTATTCTGAATTTTCAAGAAAATATCGCATTTGTATGTAGGTATGAAGAATATAGAACAGAATACATTTCAACTCAGAAGAGAGCTTATTTTGATGCCCACAAGGAAGAGCAATGGTACGAATCACAGAAAAAAAAAACATTTTTCATATTCTATTGTGATTTTGTGATATGTTTAACATTTTCCTTTTCTTATGATTCTTTAGGCTGAAAGACAAGTATCATCCGACTAACTTAGTGGCAGTCATTGAAAGGTGAGTTTTGTAAATGAAATTGAATGGACGTGTATCCAAAGACTACTGGTAGTATGAATATAATTTTACTATGATGGTTTTGGAGGATTCTTTTGCCCCTTGCTCATTTTCCAATTGGATATTTGTTATGGTTTATCTACTCTTCAATTTTCGTATGCAGGTCTGGTCTCAATTTTTCTGTGCATCTTCCTATATATTGCTATTTTAACACTTCCATAGCTATCGTGCTTCAAATGCTGTTGCATGATATTACAGGAGGAAAGAGCAGGCCAGATCTATCGCCAAGGATTTTATGCTTGATTTGCAGAGTGGAACACTTGACCTGTAAGAATTTCATCGTAGTTCTTATTGCACTTTCTTATGAATTGCCATGCCTTGGCTTATATATTTGCTACTTCTCACCAGTGGCCCTGGAATAACAGCTACATCAGCTAGCAAATCTGGTAGTGAACCGAACTCTGAGGAAGAAGGAGATCCCAATAGGAAAAGGAAAAGGCGAGGTAGAGGATCAGAAAAAGAAGATAATCAAAATTTTTCTGCTCCCAAGGCTCACCCGATTAGTTCAGAACCTCACCGAATTCAAATTGATATTGAGCAAGCTCAGGCCTTGGTTCGTAGGCTTGACATGGAGAAGGGAATACAAGACAATGTCCTATCTAGTAGCGGTCATGACAAGTTGGATGCAGACAATTCTCATGGGGGATCCATGGGGCCAATCATAATTATACGTGGGCTTACCACTGTCAAGGGCCTTGAGGGAGTTGAATTGTTGGACACTTTGATTACTTATCTGTGGCGTGTCCACGGCTTGGATTATTATGGCGTGTCTGAGACATCTGAACCAAAGGGACTCCGACATGTTAGAGCTGACAATAAGTCACCTGACGGTACTAGCACTGGTGGATCTGATTGGGAGAAGAAGCTTGATTCATTCTGGAAAGCAAGACTGGAAGGTCAGGATCCCTTGGAAGCATTGACAGCAAAAGATAAGATTGATGCTGCTGATACTGAGGCTCTAAACCCACTAGTGAGGAAAATACGAGATGAAAAATATGTCTGGAAGTATGGATGTGGAGCGAAGGGTTGCACAAAGCTGTTTCATGCTCCAGAGTTTGTACACAAACATCTCAAACTGAAACACCCAGACCTTGTTATGGAACTGACAGCAAAAGTTCGAGAGGATCTGTATTTTCAAAATTACATGAGGTGAGCATCCATATCTTATATCCTTCCTAAAATTCATGATAATTATGAGTGAATTCTTAAATAATATTGCTTATATCCCAAATGCAGTGATTCCAACGCACCTGGTGGAACTCCTGTCATGCAGCAATCTGTATCAGTAGGTCCTCTCTTTGCTATTTAAGAGTAGTATTTCTTCTGAATTTTTTTATGTATATTGTGATTTGCATTATAATTAGATTGATAGAAAAATATGATTTTTATAATTAGAATTATAGAAAAATCATTTCCGTATTTAGAGTTATAATGAGTCATTACTCATTAGTGCATGTTAGAGTTAGAATAAGTCATTATAACATGTTTGAAATTACTTACGAGACTATATATGTACTTTTTGGTATGAATGAAATATAATTAATTTTCATTTAACTTGTAATTAGAGCGGTTATCCTAACCCTACTAATGATACCTTGTTTCATTTTCTCTCTCCTCCATCTCCTCTACCTTTGCTGGCACACTTTTCACCTCCCTCTTTCTTGTTCGCCTTCTCTACCCCGTTTACAAGCTGTTGCAGGCCCACATATAGTAGCCACCATAAGAAACTTGCATTACTTGTTGCTTACAGATCTATCACCTACAGCTTGCAGTAGCACTTTGCTGCAGGCATCTTGCAGTCAATCATTGTTCACCACCTAAATGGAGAGTATGTGAGCTCTCATTAACCCTAGGGATCTTGAAGCCACCTTTTTCTTGAAGTTAGGATGGGTTTCTTTAGATCTTCATTGAATTTGGAGCTAGTCACTTAGAGCACCACCGTAAGTTTAAAGACTTGTTGCCAGATGCATCCTTTGAACTCGAGCTCTTCAGTTTTTCTCCTGGTTACATATTAAACTCTAACATATTGACTCTCCTTTGTTAAATGTTTCCATTTGAAGCCACGGTAAATTTTATCCTTGTACTCATAATGGGCGCACCAACTCCTTAGAATTACCAAGATATATGTGACTGACCACACCTACAAGGATTACATTTGCACGGACCCTTCAGTCACCTTACAGTACAAATTATAGCCTCACCATCTATGATTCTGAGAATGAGTGATTATTTTTTTTTCTCCATCAATTGTTCATTTCTTGTTACCTTGAATCTAGTCATTTCTAATATAGCTTCCTTAGGCACCTCTCGGGGTTTTGATTGATAACTATTGTATAATAGATAACAACATTTTCTTAGTTTATTTATTGATGCTACATTACCATTTATATGATGTATGGCATTAGTCGCACATGAGAAGTGAAGAATTGTTGTAATTTATAAGACTTAATAAGCTTATTACTATTTACATGAGCTTAAACATTTTCAATCAGGCTACTTTATTTTAGGCTTATTAACTTGGGTTAGTTTTTCTATTGGGTGGGTCGTGATAAATGATATAGCAAATTTAGTTCTAGACATGATTGAGGGTTCAACAAGGTTTATCGTAGATGATGTAAGCTGTTATTGAATTGATTTCACATGCTGTCTAGTAGAAATAGTTTTTGGATTTGAGCTCAATAATGATGATGCCAAATCCTAGGTGGGAGAGATTGAAATACTCGATTTAGTCCTATGGAAAGTGGGAGAAGAATTCTTATGATATATAAGATATTACTACCATCAATTGGGTCGATATTTTTAGTTTTGGTCACGTTATATTAGACTCATCAGGTAATGAGTTATTTTTTTCATTATGTAGGTCCTAATAATTTGTCTTCATTCCTGACTTCTTTGTCAAGCACACGTGCTCATATCTTAATTCGCAAAATTTTTGTGTTAATTCTTTCTCTATTAGTTTTCTTCCTATATCTATATACTGTGGCGCAAACTTCTTGCTTCATATTTCTTTATACCGGATTTAGAGACAAAAAATGGTTAGTGGTGTAAATCTTGTGGGATATACTAGGTGATTGTCCCTTGTTCCTACTTTTTCTCTCACCACCTCTCAATATCATTGACATTATTTTGTTGATGATTAGGTCCTCTTGAATCATTCAATAGTTTGTCTCAATCGTCACCCTTTTTACTACGAGAGGCGTGTCACTTAGTGTGAATAAATGGAGAAATGCTCCTATTTAATTGGTCCACTCTAATATTTGACCTAGTCTTGTGTCAACAGCTATTCGTTTTTTTTATCACTTTTGTTGATGACCATTCTTGTAAAGTAGATATGAGACTTTGATGTTTTAAAAGTTATTCTTTATCATGAAATAAAAGACTAATTTGATGTTTTTAAATAAAACTCTATGTACTCTGATACTGATGTCGAGTACGTGCAATCTTCCTTCATGATTGTGTAAAAGTCAGGATTGTTTATTCAAAAAGGAAAATTTTAGCATGGTCTCTAAAGTTTGTAAGTTTTCTCAATTTTATTTGGTTCCTAACCATCAATTTTCCTTGTGGTATTTGAATTTGATCAAAATCCATTTTCCTCAATTTGATTCTTAAATTGTGTTTAGTTTAAACTCTTAAAAGTTTCATTTATTCAGTTAGATTCAATATGTTTCTTTTCTACTCAAAACATCGATGTTCTTGTACGGTGACAATGTTTCAAGCGTGAAGCGACACGATCAACATCGAACCAAATTGAGGAAAATACCAGTATTAAACTGAAACTTTTGCAAGCTCTAGAGAAAGTTTGAACATTATGAAGTAAATTGTTAAAAGTTGCGGACTTTGATGATCATATTGAAATTGCCCTCTAAGAGCTGTGGTGAGAGAGGTTTCATCTGTCTATAAATTGAGAAAAAAAAAGAATGAAATTTCTAGAATGAAAAAAAGATTGAAAAGAAGTACGTGATAATGAGATAAATACTAAAATGAGAATATCAGTGAATGTCTAGTTATTTCACTGTGCATCTACTATATATATAGTCATTTCAAGCTTTAAATTCTGAGTTATTTATTTTTCATAATATATATTTTATCGACTTATATAGTAAAATATGAACATAAAGCAATTGTGTTATTTATTATTTGTCATTTTTTGTCACATCGTGCTGCTTTTGCTTGTTTTTACTTGTATCATTTTGTTGTCAATACTAGTATTTTTAATCGTATCATGCTTTACGGTGCTCGCTGTTTTAAATTTGAATATGGCGACAATTAATATCCTAGAATGGAGTCTGGACTTCGAGAATACTGAATCTAGTATGAACAATTTGAAGACGAATTCTTTTTGTGTGAATGATATGAACATCTATGATTTGTCATGGGTATCTTTAATATCAGTCTTAGTCATTTTTTTTAAGGTGATAGCTAGTTCAACTTGTAAAGTTCTAGTTGTTGATAACATCAAATCCCTCCACCACTACCATTTGCCATAAAAAAAATCCATCGCAAAATTGTGTTGAGGATCTGGGGTATAGATCCTTCTAGAAGGCTAACTTCTTTCAGCAATTACTTTGGAGTTCTTCAGTTATTTATGATTCCTGAATTCAGAATGCATCTTTTGCAATTCAGGATTGTGCATTTGCTTTGCATTTAATTGTCTGTATAAGTCCTTCAAGTTTGACATTAACATGCCTTTTATGTCATACTTGAATTTAGAGGGAAAACATTGTTCACATTGCTTACTTCATTTGGCATGGAATATATGTGTGGTTTCCATTTGTCCTGTATCATTACACAAATAATTCACTTTTGTGTATCGCTAGGAGTAAAAAATTGCTCTTTAATTGCTGGGTTTATAGGGTATGGTACACTCAAGAGTTTGGTCTATCTATCTATTTCTTGGAATCTTCTCCAAGTCAAATGGCTTTTCTAATTATGGGAGGCTGTGTATACGAGGTTTTACATGTGTTTATAGCTTATGGATGATCGTTAGATTGACTAACCTTGGACATTTCTGCACGAACAAATTGCAAACACCTAGTTTAGCGACTTGCTACAGAACAGGAAACATTACTTTGAAATCAATAGCTGAAACTGTGCTACTTTGAGAGATTTAATTATGTATTCAAAGACCATTAGGAGCTCCGTTGTTGATATCGTCTATCTCGTAACTATTGCATTATCCTTTGTGTTAAAGCAAAATTGCATTGTATGGTTTGTGTTTTAATTTTTAAAGCTAATTGACCAGCGACTTTTTGTGGTGGTGATGAATGAAATTAGGATTCCTCCTTTGCTTAAATTTCCAATTCTTTTAATGCAGGTTACTATCTCACAATGACTAGACAATATTATTAGAATTGAATTAAAATGCTCAGAAATAATTCGTTTCCTAGTATGGTTACGAAAATGATTTCATTCTTTTTCATGGAAAATAACTTGCTCGTGCTCTTTCAAATATTTGTTTATTCTATTCTAATTGCTTTCCTGTTATACTCTGCATCATCTGCTGAAGGCAAAAGTACAAAGGCGGAGGCCACTGGCAGATCGCCTTAGAGATCAGCGTGGCAACCGCAGTGAAGTCAACAGGAATGATAGAGATGATGACAGGGATGATAAATCACCTCGTGATAATAATGGTGAGAATCATGATAAACCATATGATGCTTATGGTGGACAAGGTTTGCATGGTGCTTTTCCTTCGGATATTCCTCCCCCACCTGTGTTAATGCCCATTCCTGGTGCTGGGTAAGTTGTGACAGATATTGTTACTTTCTGAGTATGCATCAATTTGATCTTTTTCTGAGCATTTAGTACCTGTTTCAGCCCATTGGGTCCTTTTGTGCCTGCCCCGCCAGAGGTTGCCATACGCATGCTTAGGGAACCTGGTGCACAATCATCATTTGAAACGAATGGTGGCCTTCGAGGTAGAAAAGGAAGACTTGGTCCACAAGTTAGTGGTTCAGCACCACTTCTTGCTATGCCGCCGGCATTTCAACATGATCCTCGTCGCATAAGGAGGTTTGTAACTGACTTGCAAGAATGCATGTGTTTTCTAAGCCGTGCTATCGATTATAGATGTTCTGTGTCTTCTGAGTTTAGCAACTGGCTCATATTAGACTGCAGGATTCTCAAAGCTTGTGAGTACATGCCTAACTGCTCCTTTTATTTGCAGTTATCAAGATCTCGATGCACCAGAGGATGAAGTGACTGTTATAGACTACAGGAGCTTATAGTTCTGACTTTCTGTTTATCCTTCAGGATAGTAACATTTCCCGGATGATCTGATACAGTGCTAGCCACTCCTGTCCTTCATTGGCAGATCACTTGGTTTTCTTCGAAGAGCACTTCATATTTTTGTATCATATCCAAAGCTTGATTTAATCAATGCCATGTTTTCATGTATCCAGAAGGATTTATTTAATAAAAGATTTGTAGGTACGTTATTTTATCTGTAAATCTGTATTGTTCTGTTAATACATTCCTTGGCTGCATCAACTCTATACTGTTAGCTAGGGCATAAATTTGTCCCCGCATTTAATAATTTACGCTCTCTATGCATTGTGCAATTTGGGTTTTGCAATATCAATTGGTTATCGTAGATGCTCTTCTTTATTCTTCCTTTTCTTTTAGATGTTTTACAACTTCAGGTTATTATCTTAAACTGTCAAGGAATTTGTGGAGCGAATTTCATGTTCTACAATTAACATGAACGATGGCGATTTCATTGATGCGCGAAAACCGGAGCCGATATTATTTCGGTTTTGAGTAATAGTATATTATTTTTCTGAACAGATTCTAGCATGGTTGGAGTGCTAATTGTGGTGCCTTTACACACTCTACGGTAGTTAACGAATTGAAAAAATTATACCATTTTTTATTTACTAGAATAGTTATGAAATAGCTGGTGATGGCGCATCACAAGATCACCACTCTTGCTGTCAAACGGCCCAGTTAGGTAATTTAACGAAATTTATATCCTCTAGAACTAAAGGATTATAGCAATAATTGTCAGCAATTTTCTAAAATATACTAAGGATTTAGTTACTCTGATACCATTTTAGTAACTTTTCCCTCTAGAACAAAAGGATTATGTAAAAATTCAGCCTTCCAATTTCAATAATCCAATCGATAATTTCTCACTCAACATTCAACACTAGAATGCTGCAGTAGTCGTAAGACCTACCCTGCATTATAAAGTTTATTTTGATCGAAAGGCTCTAGTTTAGTTTCACCTGATTGGATGACTATCTTTAAAAAAAACTTTGTTGTACTATCTTTAAAATTTTTTTCCCCCTTACAAAACTCACTTCAGAGCACTTCAACAATTTTATTTTCTCCCCTCTTGCCATCCAAAAAACCTGAAACGATAAAAGGAGTTGAACTAATCTATTACTTCTGGTAGAACCTCTATTGCTTAGGATATTTAATCCATCTTATTTTCTAAAAATCCTCGTAGAATCTAGATGGTTTAATATATCTTATTTGTAAGTAAAAACCAGAGAGAAAAAAAAAAAAATCATGGAAGACATCTTGTCCATAATATATTTTGTTTATTCATGTTTTGAGATTTGGTGAGCATAAAGAAAGTTGCCATGTCATCTTTTGTATACAAATCTTACGGGCTGTTTCGGTGGAAGGAAAGAAATCAACAAAGAAAGAAAATAAAGAGAGAAAAAAAATAAGGAGGGAAAGAAATTATTATTTTTCCTTATAGGCCCTGTGTTTCAGTGGAAGGAAAGGAAATAAGAAAAGAGTAAAAAAATTTTAAATTAATTATATTATACATAATTAATGGTGAGAGGGTGAGGTTGCGGCGAAAGGGTGAGAGGGCGAGGTCGAGGTCAAGGGCGAGGTCGAGACGTGAGTAGATTTTGGAGAGAAAGGGCGAAATGGCGAGAGGGAACGTTTGCGAGGTCGAGGTCAAGGTCGGATAGAAATGAGGTTTCCGTCGAAATAAGAGGGAACATTTTTAGAGAGAACGAAAAGTTAATTCTTTCCTTTCCCCTTTTATTTCCCTTCATTGAAACCAAAGAAATAGAGGAAAAGAAAGGGATTTCTTTTCTTTCTCTCCCTATTTTTCTTCACTGAAACAGACTGTTAAAGTTAATTTATTTGTACCAAACTTAATTTTGATTTGATGCACATAAAAAATTTGCCATAATTTTGATTTGATGCGCATAAAAAAATTGCCATACAAGATTTTGCAGCCATCTTTTATATGCAAATCTTAAAGTTAATTTATTGTACGAATCTTAAAGTAAAATTTATAAAATATTAATCAAATTTAATAAAATATTAATTAGATTTTATAAAATATTGATTATATTTTATAGATTTTTACTAGATTTTATAAAATATTAATCATATTTCATAAAATATTTGACGAGATGTTAATAAGATTTTATAGAATTTAGTCAATATTCTATAAAATTTAGTTTTAATTTTGAAATCTAATCAAATATATAAAATTTAACCAAAATATATGAAATCTACTTAATATAGCTTTAAGATTGGTGCAAATATATTACTACCATGTGTCGAAGAAAAATGTTAAATCCTGCCTATAATGCAGTTTTCTAGTGCGCTTGAGATTTTAAAATATAGGTTATTAGGCATCAATCTGTAGAAGATAGGCTGAATGCTACTCTGGAAATTTTTTTGTTTTTTTCATAAATATCTTCTAGTATTAATGAAGACGTCAGCTGTGGGCTCCGCCGCGGCCTCGACTGAACGACGAATTCCTGGCCTTGAAACTTCACGAATCAAGGCACACGGATCCTCAACCTTCCTGGAAGGACCACGAGGCTTCTCGAACCTTCCTCAGTTCCCCTCCTCCCCTCTCTTCCTCGTCCCGATAAATATGCCACAATTCTCCTCCTCGTCTTCAACCAGACTCGGAGCTCAATATCCTCAGCGAAGTGCGGCACAGACAGGAAAAGCAAAGTCCAGAGCGTGATAAATAATCGCTCAGAGACGCTACCGGCGATCCATCTCAACGGTATCACAGAGAAGGCGAAGCGGAGATGTGCCTACTGTTCTTGTGCGACGAGCAGCAGCGGGTGCTGGGGAGCCATGTGGCGCAGGGGAGGTGCCCCTACTGCGGCGGGAAGGTGATGGCCACCGACGTGGAGAGCGCCTGGAGGTTGTGCTTCCTTCCCCTCTGCTTCAAGACCAAGAGGAAGTTCTTCTGCACTCTTTGCTCCCGCCGTTTGGTCTCCTCTTACCACTCCTCTTACTTCTAAGCTCTGATAGACGCCCATCGTATAGTCTTTAGGGGCCCTAAGTTTTCCTCTTGATTGACTATTTCAGTGTGCCATTTGTTCATTCTTGGGCCGTCAGGACGGAGAGGATGAATAGGTCGTAGTGGTGGTGCATCATAGAGATAGCGCACTCGAGTCATTGAATGGTTGTATGTGCATTTTAAAATGGATTTGAATGTGAAAGAAGATTTGAGTACTCTTTTGGAGCCTGCTATGCTTGTTCTTGATAACCCTAGTTGTGGCCATGGAAATCGCGTGAAAGCCTTTTCAATTCAGAATTCCTAGAAATTCAAGTGAAGCGATCAACGTTTACTAAAGTTTTCAGCAATTTTGAAGACTTTTGGGTGATAGCTTTGTTTGTTAGTACTCTTTTACTCTGTTCTGTTCTAAACTTCAATTCATGACCGCCTTGTCATCCTGCAGCATTTTGATTGCCGAATTAGTGAAGCAGATCGATTAATTTGTAATAATGTGATGCATCGTCCCGGGTTCGAAGTTGTGTTTAGGAGCAAAATCTATTGATCTTTTAGATCTTACTATGAAAGATTAAGATCGGTTAATAAAAAAATGTTAGTACATTAGATATTTGATCTGACACTCTGTAGATGAGGTTAGCTTCAAGGATTGTTGTAGTAGAATGCATACTGTCGGCACTCACTATTACAAGGGAGGATTGCAATTAGGATGAAACGAGAAAGGAATGCGTCATTGTAGAATTTGACTGATAACAGCTCTCTAACCTTTCATATAGTGAACACAATAGTAGGCGACTGAATATTAAACATAAGCTACGCAGCCTTTATATAGTCGACTTCTTGTTCCTCGTATGACCAATTTCCAATCAATAAATGCCACATTGGGAAATCAAATCTAAATAGAGTAGAATCCAAACTCTGCCCTCCGCTTTTAGGAAGTTGATACCTCAAAAATCTAACAGAAACACGAGTATGCAAGATGGTTCTTCTTGGAGATATAAGTCGAGATGAAATCAGAAGCTGCAGAAGGGGAACTGGGAAGCCGGGAAGGGACAAGTATTTGAGTCCGGCCTGAAGTTATCCTCTTACCGGCTACATTTCCATAGAAGAGACCAGAAATGGCGGGCACAAAGACATCACTTTTAGAACAGATTTGGAAGTCAAGTGCTCTCTGAAGTTCTGCATTACCTGCCTGGAGAAATTGGCCTTTCTTTTCCGCCGGTATTAAATCATCCTGCAATGTACAAGGAAACCAAAAGTAAATTTTAGCTACACAACATACAAATTTCGAATTGACGAGAAGACATCATGGTTGTAAATTACCAACTAGCCAGATCTTAGTTTCAAAGAATTATTAGATTATAATGACGAACTCGTTTCCTTCAACTAACTGCATTTAAAAACGACTAAAAACAAGCAAATAAAACTTCCCTCAAAGAGAAAAACCTGTTTGATTGAATTTTTTAAACATTAATGATAAATTCCATCTGAAACAAATGTCTGCCTCAAACTAGTTAGCAGGAAATTTAAAATTTAGTGTTTACTTGGAAAATTTTCAAAACAACACAAATTTTTGTTAAAGTTCCTGTACTACTACCACAAAGAAAAAGTCAAGTCACATATAAATGCCATTATACGAAAATAATTTTCATATAAACAATAATTTAACAACCATATGAACTCACCTTCGTATAAGTTTTTGGAAAGACCTCCTTCAAAGGATTGAGACTTTCATGCCACCAAGTCTGAGTGAGGTAAATTGTGTCACCTGCAGTAAAGCCAACTTTTCTTAAAAAATCTCTGATATCTAGAGGAGAGTAACAAGGCTTTTTTCCGCTGACTTTTTCTTGGCAGCTCTTTTTTTCTAGAATATCAACCCTGAGATCAACTGCAATAAACTGGCTTCCTGTATTGCGACTGAGAATTTTCAGCCTCTCAACCATTCGGTCAGCCACTTCCAAAATCTCCTGCTTCATTTCAAGGCTTCCAAACATAGCTAAGCAAGCAGTTGAATCCAATTCAGTAGCAGGCTTCCCATTTGCTTTCAAGTTGATTTTAGGGAAGATACTTGCTAGTCTCAGGTAACTTTTTGTCTGAAAGATTGGTTCAACATTGTTCACGATATACTGCTTCGAAACCCTACCTGGGACTTTGACAACAGCTGGCTTTTCAACAGCTAATTGTGAAGGAAGCTCTCTTACGATATTGACAACACCATTCAAGCTCGTAGTGAACTTATCGACATCATACATATCTTCAAAATTCCTGAAAACATGTAGAGAAGTTTGGTTGCAGAAAGGTAAGCAAAGCAATGCAAAAATCAGGAAAATGAAGGAAAAACCTCGCATAAAATTGAAGGCAAAATATGCAACATTATATTTCTTTTTGCAAAAAGCAGAACAAGTGCGCATTCTAGCAATGCATGATTGAAGATCAAAGAAGAGACAATAAGTTCAACATTTGTTAGTAGAAAACGGTATAAATTGTTTGAGCATATGAAAGAAATGGTGGTAACTCATCCCTCCTACAGATTTCTTTCATCCTTACGAATAAGCTGCTCATCAAGTTACCAATATTAACCTTATATTTCTGACACTGAAGAAAATGCAAAGGCACATTCACTTAACTACCTTGTCATTACAAGACAAGAATAACATGTTACTTAGGCATCGGAAGCAAAATGAGGCTGAGGCCTCAGTGCATGGCCACGTTTGGAAACATACCTCCTTGTACCAAGCTCAATCCCTCTGATGTCAGGGAGCACTAGGGTGGCATCCAAATACCTCGCAACAACTACTGCATCTGTGACCTGGACGAAAACAGGAGATTAATGTGGATTGTTTGCACAAAGAATGTTGGTTTAGCTTTTCATGTTACTACAAGAAAATAGGAACAAGTTACAAAAAACATTGAAGTCTCTAGTATGAATTAAATTATATCTTTTCTCTTTAATATCATAAGACCCAAAAAACTATCTTACAAGAGCACGAAACAGAGTATTAAATTAAAGTAATAGATCAGGGTTAAATATAGGCTTTTTTTTCTAGTACTCAGATAATTTTAAATATAAACTAATCTAAGGATACCGCAAGATAGATAACTAGTAAAAGAAATCTCCTAATATACCTCAATCTGATATTTGGAGAATAGTTCGTCAAAGCAAAACATTGCATTAGAATTAAGTTATCAAGGGCAATATACCGATAAATAAGCTTAATCAACCAAAAAACCTATACAGCAAAAGTTTCATTTTATACACTTTGGGAAAGCATTTCATGTTTGTAAACTATGGAGTATGAGGAAATAAGAAGAATGGCCAGTAAAATTAAAATGTGGTTAAATACCTGTGAGATATGGTGCTCAGGGCCACCTGTTAAGGAGAACGTAATGAAACCTTTTGACTGCTCTTTTTCTTCTCCAGATGCAACCCAATGATAGCCCACAAACAATTTCCATAATTAATAAAGAGGACAAGAGCTCAATCTAGCATACATTTATAAAAAGTACAACACACTCCATTACTTACTTGGAGCTGGTTTGGCCCAGCAAGGTTTGAGCTCTTGGCTGCTCTCTGTAGAGGGTTGGGTAATAGACTTCTCTTCTGCCTTTAACGCATCAAATTTAAAAACTGTAGTTTCTTGAACGCTCACCTAAAATACGGAGCAGAAGAACAGAAAGGAAAGACAAAAATGAAAACATTGTTAGAACATAACCAGACATCATTAACTATTATCATGCAAGGCAATGCAGTAATAAAATAAACGTGAAACATTTTATGTGGTTTCAGTAGTAATTATTAGGGTACTTATGTATAATATGAGGGACTAAAGAAGAAAATAAGATAAGAACCTTAAGAGTAAAAGATACACAATTAACAATATCATACGCTCCGACTATTTCCCTCTCAAGTGAATATATTGCATTTTATTCATTTTTTCACTTTCGTATTAGTAACAAGTCATCAAATTGAAAATGAGTATATTATAACTTATCTAACGGCCATATATGATTCTCAGTCAATAATGTGAATAGCACACCCAAACACCAGGATATAAGATTACTATCTTCAAGAAGGAATAGAATTTTTAAAATTGATTAACCAGGCATACCCATAATGAGGTAATCAGACAGGAATCATATTACAATAAACAACTTGAAGGAATAGTTGCTTAGCAACAAAAAGGAATATCAAAAAAACCCTTGTAATAAGGGAAATCGTAAAATATCTATACGGATCTCTAGAGAACAAAATGAGAAAGTATAAGATGGCGTGAGTATGATTTCATCATGTTAAAAAGTGCCTTTGGTGTTTCGAAGCATAATTGACTCTTAATTTGTTGCCAAAATAGATCCACTAATATCATCTGACATAAGGATCATACCAACCTTTTTTCTGAAGATCAATATTCACAATTCACAAATGGAAAACAATTGAATACAGGAACTTTCATCAGTGAACAAAAACAAATCTAGTCCAACATAAAACAAATAATCTGCACATCCACATGGTTCTCTACCACTAACGTGCAGAAATGTGGCGTCTGCAATATAAATTCAACATCTGTGCATGTTGTGATTTCAGATTCCATAGAGGTAAAAACAAATTTGAAATAAGCAGCATAGATTCAAAATGTACAACGCGGGAGATCACCGTTTCTTCAAGTGTTAATTAAAGTTTTCATGGATCAAACAATAATATATACTAGTTTGGTTGAAATTTATATTTCAATTGACATTCTTTAAATATTTTTGCATAACGATATGAAAAGGATAAGATGATAAGATAAAAGTTTTGTTTCATCGGATACAAACTAAGGTTTCAATTTGAAAACAAAAATACGTGATTTTGTAAATTTTAATGTCCATATATGATGCACAAACACAAAGAAAATAACTAAAACACGTAAAGTAACCAAGGCACTAAAATTGACTACGTAACTGAGCAATAACTAGCAAATCATTGACACATGTCTATTGTGGGACATTTGCATTCATGCCACTTTAGCGTGTTGAGAAAATCACAATTTGGTTAAACGTAGTGACTGGACAAACATCAGGTGCAAGGATTGGCAAAGACAAGACTGAGAAAATGAGTTGCCACACTTCAAATAGAATGTTGTTAGGATATAACTCATTTTTCTCACTAAACGATAATTATAATGGATCAAATCGTTCGACATCCTTGTGATGCGAAAGAAATTCACATGCATCTTCCATCTACCATGAAAAAATTAGCAGCATAGTGATCTTGTCAACATCATGATGCAGTGGGTTCAGAATTAGCTTCGAAAGCGACAAGACAAAAAAAAAAAAAAACAAGATCATGTTTCACTACGTTCAAAGCGTAGCAATAAGGCATTTTAATCAAAATGATCAGAAAAACTAAATAGAGTAACATATAATCCATCAAAAATAAGCAACATTGACATCAACAAACTTATTCTCCTACTTGGGGTACAAGTTGCATGTTCCCCATAACATAAATTAGAACAAGTTCCAAATTAAATCAAACAAGAAAAAAAAAACAATAGATGAAACAAACCTACTGATCAAGCAAGCCAAGACATAGACGCACAGATCAGGGGAAAACAGGATTGCAGAGAAGAAAATCATTACTCCACTTCAAAGAACAAGTTGCAGTTCGAAAACTATACCACAATCAGAAAAAAAAAAAAGCATGCTAATAAAATAACGAAATGGAGACACCATAGTAATACCACCAAGTCACATCAGCAAAAGGGACGTACAAGTTCGGACTCAAAATCTTCCGAATCTACTGACCATCAAACAACCGATTATTTATTTTTAGAAAAAACAAAAATCATTCATTACCTCGACGGTATCGAAGTGGTCTCTCTTGATCATGTTTCCGAGCATGGCAAACATGGCGAAGGTGAGGAATCCGGCGAGCACATGCCTGGGATCCACCGCCATTGGGAACCGGACTGCTCCTAACACACGCACGCAAGCGCAGAAAGAGGGTAAAGGGGAGAAATGGAGTGAGGGACGGACCTAGGGTAGCTTCAACAGCTACTACGAGTAGATCTGCTGCGCAATGCGGTCCATGTGAGAGGAGATGGCCAAAGTGGGCGGGCGGTTTCGTCGCTTGCGCTCAGATCCAGCCAAGGGCGGATAGCTCGAGCAATAAAGAGGGGAAGAAGAAGCTCGAACGAGGAGGGGAGGTGTCGCCAGGTGCGAGGGTGTTAGCGAAGCTCCACGCTGGTCGCTGCCGACACTCGAGCGGTTAAAGAGCGAGAGAGCAAGGCAGCGAGTTTGGAAGCTACCACTACTAAACATTATGATTTTTTTTCATATTTATCCTTGTTCTTTTTGTATTTTTAACTCTCACACATTTTAAATATGTGCCTAGTTTGGTAGTGTTTCCTTAGGTGAATTCGACGACGAATGAGAGAAAAAAAAATAGTATTTTCTTTTGTTTCTTTTGATGGATAGAAAACAACAAAGAGAAAAAAACGAAGGAAAAAAATATTTGTTTTTGCTGTTTTTTTGTCTGACCAAATTGGGCTGAAAGCATGTTTTGCTCGCCTTGACAACGTTCCAATTGTTCGCTCGCCTCGTCATCTCATCAATCCGCTCATCATCTCGTCATCTTTGCTCCTCCCTTGTCTTCATCTCCTCCTTGCCATGAACTCTTCCTTGCCTGAGCTCCACCTTGCCATCGTCGAAGCTTCCATCCACCCCTCCGCTCGCCTACCCGTCCGAGCTTGCCACACGAAGAGAAGCTCGTTATCGGCTCACTGCTACTGTTTGCTTGTCCGAGCTTGCCGCACGAGGAGAAGCTTGGCACGAGCTCACTGCTCCCATCCGCCCTCCGCTCGCTTACCCGTCCGAGCACGCCACACGAAGAGAAGCTCGCCGCCGGCTCGCTGCTCTCATTTGCCCATCCGAGCTTGCCACATCAGGAGAAGCCTGACACCGGCTTGCTGCTCTCGTCTGCCCGTCTGAGCTTGCCGCATCAGGAGAAGCTTGGCATCGACTCACTGCTCCCATCCACCCCTCAGCTCGCCTGCCCGTTCGAGCTCGCCGCACAAAGAAAAGCTTGCCGCCGCCGGCTGCTACTCCCGTCTGCCCGTTTGAGTTTGCCACACGAGAAGAAGCTTGTCACCGGCTCACTGCTCTCGTCCGCCCCTCTGCTCGCCTGCCTGTCCGAGCTTGCCGTACGAAGAGAAGCTCGTTACTTCAATCTACCTATCTGAGCTTTTTGCACAAGGAGAAGCTTAGCATCGGCTCGCTGCGCCCGCCCACCCGCCCATCCGCCGACTGGCTGCTCCCGGTGATCTCTCTCGCATTTGGTGAGGAGAAGTGGCAACGAGTTTAGCAATAAGCTCAGCATACAAGTAGGGATGGCAACGGGGTGGGTCGGGGTCGGGTTTTGCCATCCCCGACCCGACCCCGACTTCCCCAAACCCGTCCCCGAACCCGACCCCGAACCCGACGGGTTTAGAAAACCCTGCCCCACACCCGACCCCGCGTGGAAACCCGACCCCGCCCGACCTAAAATATAAATATATATTATAAATAATATTTTAAAATTAATTTGCATTCTTTATTCATAATATATAAATAAAAAAATATTTTACATAAACTATATCATCATTTCTACATAAATTATTAAAATTTAGTAACTAGGTTATAACTTATAAGGGGTAAATTTGTTATTTTAATAGTCGGGGCGGGTTCGGGGTCGGGTATCTAAATTCCCATACCTGACCCCGACCCGACTATACCCTCGTCGGGTTTTCCCCGAACCCGACCCGACCCCCAGTCAACTCGGGTTTTCCCCGTTGACTTCAGGTCGGGTCGGGTCGGGGATGAGGTTTTTTGGCATCCCTACACGCAAGAAGAGAAAGAGGCGAGAGGCAAGGTGATTTTTTTATTTTTCATGTGCTACACACGTGTTGTAATTTTTCTCTGTCCCTCTCTCCTTTTCATGTCCCTCTCTCCTTTTCATCGAGCTCTTGATGCGCGCCAAGGAGGCTAGAGAGAGGAAAAATGAAAAGGTTAGGATTTTTTTAATAAATAGAAATAATTGAATAATTGTATATGGACGATCTTGTCCTGACTTCTAATAGGTGGGAACGTTATGGTTTGTTGACTTTCGGTGGAGTCAAACTAAGGTGACTGGCTCGGTGCAACGTTCGTTTCGTGTTTGGTGGCTCGACCGAAACAAGTGAACCTAGATCAGCATTGCTTGGTGCCAAAATGCTGTTATGATGATTGATGATCCCCATGCATGTGATCTGCTGTACATGGATGCATCGTTAGCAGAGCCGTCGCCTGTCTGGTGTGGATCAGCCGAACCCTAGTGTTTTCGTTGCATTGACTAAGGTTCTTGGATTTGGCTGCGGTCAAAGTTGATGCTTAATACAGATGCGATATAATAATATGTTAACACTTGGATTTTTTCGATACTTGATCCTAAAAGCTTCACTCTTTCTTATTTCAACGAATACCAAAGCACTTGAATGCAAAAGCTCCATTGCTTGAGCACTTCACGAGGAAATTGTAGGATCTTCTTCACAAGTTGTATTCAAAAGGAAAGCAAATTGATGGATTAAAAAGAACAAAAAATATTACACGGAGTTCATTGTAAACATGTTTCTTCTCTTAGAAAATAGAGAAGAAAAAAATAGAGGGAAAAGAGGAAAAAACACGAGAAATTAAGGATTATATTGTGTTCAAATCTTATTGATTCTAGGATATAAGCGCTAATGTATAATACTAATATGAATGATCAATGTAATGATTTGATTGCGATCCCGTTAATTTTGATTCTGATTTGCTGATTTTCTTGAACATGTTCTGACTAGCTGGAGTATTTGATTATACTATATAGCAATTGACAGCTACAATCCTTCAGAGGAGGAGCTGCCCTACTACACATTAAGGGTATGACTTAGGCTTAGGGTGGTGCTTGTTCAATGGAGGAGAATGAGTGGTGGCTATACTGTAATCTGCACTGTAAATGAGCCCTCCCTCTTCCCCATACTTATGCTCAGAGCCTACTGAATTGATCTCTACTTTCAGTTCCTCTCTTCTAGGACTCATTTGCAGTAAGTGAACAAATTCTCTTATTTCCAATCAATATAACTGGAGGAGAAGGAGAATGATCTACTAACCTCAACTTTCTCTTTGCCTGCACTGTCTGAAGCTGCTGCTGCCTTCATTAGCTTCCTGCACAGCCTTAGATCTTGTGTGGATTGAACTGGATAGGAGGTAGAGGTCTGAATAGCTAACATGAGAAGAGAGCAAACCATTGCAGAGATCAGTAGCTTCATGGTGGTGAGAGAGCAGTCTGAGCTCAATGAGTTCTGTTTTAGAGACATGGAACAGAAGGCGGCGGTAGCAGCAGCAGCATATAATGGGGAGAAGCCATGGTCCAATAATTGAAGCTCCAAGAAGAGAACATGCTGCCTCGCTCTAGATCCTCTTGAATCGATGATCAATAGAGAGCAGCAAGCTGCCAACAAATAGACATATTTGGCCACTTCTCATACTTTATCCCTTCCGGTGGATAAACTGTTGACTAGAAGATGAAACTTTGACCAATTTTAAATTGACCAATTGGTTCTCTCCTTGCCTTTCTGAAGAAACGCCCGACTAAGCATGTGTTGTAGCTGTGACTCTCTCTGTAGAGAGAAGTTTGTCTGCAAGTAAACCTTGTTGATGCTTCCTCTTTCAAATTTGCTGGAAGCGGCCATTATTGATGGAGAAAAGAACAAGGATAGTCACGGAGGGTGTCTCTGGCCATTTTTTGTCTAATCTGCTCAAACTTGTCTATTAATTAATATCTAGCTTTGGTTTAGGGTAGAGTGTTCTGAATTGAAGGACCTTTTGGAGCATGAATGAACTGTAAGTTCATGATATCAATATATAGTTTGTAAAATCAACATAATGAAAAACATAAGAATAACGATCATGATATCATCATTCATAACTTTCGGATCTTCGAATAAATAATTTTCACGATAAGACAATAACATAAACGTGCACCTGATGCGGAAGACGACATGATCGAAGAACGCTGAAGAATTGCCGAATCTCTTTATTCGGTTTCTCTCACTTGATCTCTCCTTCAGCACAAGTCTCGATAGAAAAGACTTAATCTCGTGCATATTTATAGAGATAGAGAGAGGACCAATTAATACATCCGTTACTTTTAAAACGTAACGTCTATCACGTTACATAAATGATATTGATGGCATTAATTTCACTATTAATGTTAGAATTTAAAATGAACCATAAATGTGGGTAATTAATTTTAACGTTAAAGATAGAACCATTATTAAGGTCATAAATATGACATTAGTATGACCATTAATGAGGACCATAAATCTTAACGTTAAAGATATATACCCATTATTAAAGTCATAAATATGACATTAGTATGACCATTAATGATGGCCATAAATCTTACATTCTCCCACTTGGCCCGATATTCCAACACATAATTTAATAGTGAAAAACATTAAGCGCGCATACATCCAATCAATATCATTAACATACTATCCTCAACTTAATAAATTTACATAATGCGAGTTATGGCGGTCGTACACTATAACATCGTATACTTTCTTCCATATACCACAACATTAGTAATTTAATAAGATAGACATCATAAGAGATATAAAAACGTAATGGTCCACATTAGTGTCTCATAGACATTTCATCTTTCTTGTTCTATAGCATTAGGTGTACACAAATATAATGAACAAAAAAAAATATAACAATAAGGTCAGAAACATTTATTGAGCTCAAGAGTGTTATTACATAATCACTATCAATCATCATTATTACAACCAAGACCCATTCTTTGAACATATTCTTTAAATGTCTTTGGTTGTAATCCTTTAGTTAAAGGATCTGCAATCATAAGATCCGTCTTAATGTGTTCAATACACACTCTTTGTTTCTGAACTACTTCTTTCACAGCAAAATATTTCAACTCCATATGTTTTGCACCTCTAGAGTATTTATCATTTTTGGAGAAGAAAATTGCTGCAGAATTATCACAATAAATTTTCAGCGGCTTAGAAATAGTATCAACAATCTCTAGCCCTGAAATAAAGTTTCGCAGCCATAATGCATGAATTGTAGCCTCAAAGCAAGCTACAAACTCTGCCTCCATAGTGGATAAAGCAATAACAGATTGTTTGGCACTTTTTCATGAAATTGCTCATTCTGCTAGTAGGAACAAATAGCCAAACGTTGACTTTCTACTGTCAATGCATCCAGCAAAATCTGAATCCGAATATCCAATCACGTCTAATGGATTAGATCTCCTATAAATGAGCATATAGTCTTTCGTTCCTTGAAGATACCTTATCACTTTCTTTGCAGCTTTCCAATGTTCAATACCAGGATTACTTTGATATCTCCCAAGCATTCCAACTGCAAAGCTAATGTCTGGTCTTGTGCATGTTTGCAAATACATTAAACTGCCAACTACTGAAGAATATGGAATAGATTCTATTTCTTTTCATTCTACATCATTATTTGGACATTGCATGAGACTAAATTTGTCTCCCTTTTGGATTGGAACAATTCATAGAGAACATTTATCCATGTGAAACCTCTCAAAAATTTTCTTGATATAGTCTTTCGGAGACAATCCTACCAATCCTTGTGATCTATTCCGGAATATTGAAATTCCTATCACAAAGGATGCCTCACCCATATCTTTCATTTCAAAATTCTTAGAGAGAAAACTTTTAGTCTCTTACAATAATCCTAAATCATTAGAAGCAATCAAAATATCATCAACATATAGAACTAAAAATATGAACTTACTCCCACTGATCTTTCGATATATACACCGATCAACAGTGTTTTCTTGAAAACCGAAAGATGTTATGGTATCATTAAACTTAATATACCATTGGCGGGAAGCTTGTTTTAGTCCATATATTGATTTCTTAAGTTTACATACCATGTGACCTTTTCCTTCTATGGTAAATCCTTCAGGTTGATCCATGTAAACTTCTTTTTCAAGATCTCCATTTAGAAAGACTGTTTTCACATCCATTTGGCGTAACTCTAAATCAAACTGAGCTACAAGTGCCATAATAATTCTTAATGAGTCTTTCTTTGAGACAGGAGAAAATGTCTCTACATAATCTATGCCATTCTTTTGAGTATAACCTTTGGCAACAAGTCTAGCTTTATATCGTTCTATATTACCATTCGAGTCATGTTTGGTCTTAAAGACCCATTTACATCCAACTCGTTTACAACCTTCTAGCAAATGAACGAGATCCTAGACATTATTTTGTGCCATTGAGTTTAACTCATCTTTCATGACATTAATCCATTTATCAGACTCTTTACTTTCTATGGCTTGTGAAAAAGAAACAGGATCTTTATTAATGCCACAATCAAATTCTAACTCCTGCAAATAAACTACATAATCATCAGGAATAGCTGACCTCCTTATTCTTACAGGTTTACTTAAGGCTATTCCACGTGGTTCATTTATGTCAGTTGGATGTAAGTTAGTTACTTCATGAGGTGCTGCTTCATTCAAATGTTGCTCAACATCATTTTGTTCATCCAATGTTGGGACACCATTCGATGTGGATATGGATATTGAAACATTTATGGGTGATAGAACATCAACCCTAATTTCATTAATATCCATAATTTATCTTTCAGCACTCCCACTAACTTCTCCATTTTCAATAAATTTGGCATTGCCTGTTTCAACAATTCTTGAACTATGGTTTGGACAATAAAACCTATACCCTTTAGATTTCTCTGGGTAACCAATAAAGTAACCACTAACATCTCGAGAATCTAATTTTCTTTCATATGGATTATAAACTCGTGCTTCTGCTGGGCATCCCCAAACATGAAGGTGCCTCATACTTGGTTTCCTACCGGTCCACAACTCAAAAGGAGTTTTAGGAACCGCCTTACTAGGAATCCTGTTCAGCAAACACACTGCAGTTTTGAGTGCATGCATCCACAAAGTTTTGGGTAATGAGGAATTACTCATCATACTCCTAACCATGTCCATTAATGTTCTATTACGCTTTCCTGCAACACCATTTTGTTGAGGTGTTCCTGGCATAGTGTATTGAGCACATATGCCATGCTTTTCAAGAAGTTTAGCAAATAGACCAGGACATTGTCCTGACTCATCATATTTACCATAATACTCACCACCTCTATCAGACCTAATGATTTTCACTTTCATATCTAATTGCCTTTCAACCTCATTAATAAATACTTCAAGAGCATTTACAGCTTGAGATTTTTCTTTAAGCAAGTAGACATATCCATATCGTGAAAAATCATCTATAAAGGTGATAAAGTATTTCTCTCCACTAAAAGATGGAGTATCAAAAGGTCCACATATATCAGTATACATAATTTCAAGGAGCTGAGTGCTTCTTGTGGCATTTTTCTTGTTATGTTTGGTTTGCTTTCCCTTAATGCAATCCACACATATAGCAAGATCAGTAAAATCTAAATTCGGAAGAATTTAATCTTTTACTAATCTTTCTAATCTTTCTTTGGATACATGACCCAAACGCTTATGCCATAAGAAAACAGAACTCTCTTTCATTATGCTACGCTTACATCCAATAGAATGATTAACACAAAATAGGGATTTAAAATTAACATCCAGTTTCAATTTATATAAACCATTAATAAGAATTCCAGAGCCAATATAAGAATTTTGTTTACATAAATTGAAACATCAATGTCCAAACTTAAAAGTAAACCCACATTCATCAAGTTTAGAAACTGAAATTAAGTTTCTAGAAATTGAAGGTATATAGAGAGTTTGCATTAGATCCAACTGATAGCCAGAATCTAACACCTATCTGTAAGTCCCTATGCCTTCAATTGAGACCTTCTTTCGATTTCCCATAAATAAGAAGTTCTCAGTTGGGTTTATGGTTTGGATTGAAAGGAATCCCTGCATCATATTGAAAACATGAGTTGTAGCACCAGAATCAAGCCACAAAGAATTAGAAGGAACTTCAGTTTAGTTTAGTTCAGAACATACAAAAAAGGTCAGAAGTACCTTTCTTCTCGTACCAAGCTTTTCGTTTCAGACAATCTTTCTGATAATGTCCCTCCTTCTTACAGAAGTGACATCTATCTGTCTTTTGTTCCTTCTTATTCGCATTTGCAACCTGTGATACTTTAACAGGTGCTTTCTTCTTAAATTTCTTGGCCCTTGGCTTACTTGCTCCTTGACCCATTAGATTAATTGAATGTACTCCTTGCTTCTTAAGTCTCGTTTCTTCTTGAGTAAGCATACTGGCCAATTCATTAACATTCCACTTGTCCTTTATAGTATTATAGTTAATTTGAAAAGGCCCATACTCAGAAGGTAACGAGTTCATTATGAATTGTACTAAGAAGGAGTCATCAACTGTCATACCCAGGGTCCTTAATTTTGCTGCAATGTTTGTCATCTCTAGGACATGTTGTTGCATACTACGCGACCCATCATACTTCATGGTCGTGAGTTCAGCCATTAATGTACCAGCAAGAGATTTATCCGCAGAACGGAAACGTTCTTCCACAAGCTTAAGATACTCTTTAGCAGTCTCAATTTGTGGAATAGTAGTCTTAATGTTGTTAGCAGTTGTCATTCGCATGAAACTCAGACATAATCTGTTAGATCTTTCCCATGTTTTATAGTTTGATTTTTCTTCCTCACTGCTCCTATCAGTAATGGCAGTAGGCTTCTCTTCTAATAGTGCTAAGTCAAGATCCAAAACACCTAAGTGGAAATTGACTTGTTCGCACCATTCAGAAAAGTTCAAACCATTAAACACAGTAACAGAAGAAGCATGCGAATGAAGAGAAACAGCTGCACAAACATAAAATGCTCAATTAATTATGGATTCAGATATTTATAACATCAAAATATATTATTGGTTTCCTTTGGGTAAACACAACAATATATTTGTCATCATTAAATATTGTGAAACTTTTTCATAATCACATAAGCATTGTCAAATATAATTAACATCTTTGGATACATAATTATATTTAACAATTAACCATTAATCTTCCTTAATTATATTTATTAGCCACATAATATTGATTTACCTTTGGGTAAAATCAAAATTCACACTAATAAATATATTTACAATAATGGTTTACATAAATAAACCAAAACATTATTATCTTTAATAATAAATGGTCACTTTGGTGACTAACATTTATTATTACAAGACGTTAACATTATATTTTTAATAATAAATGATCACTTTGGTGATTAACATTTATTATTAAAAGAGGTGCACATTAATATTTAATAATAAATAATCACTTTGGTGATTGATATTTATTATTAGAAGATTTCAATTTAATAGTTCACTTTGGTGATAAAAACTATTATTCTTAATTTTTATTCACTGATGCGTGAATAATATAGATCTGTGACATAGATTCATATACATTAAGTAAACATTAATTGAACATAAGTTGTGAAAGTCATGCGCATAAAATAATTCCTTTATATCACATACGCAAGAAATAATAAGGAAAGTTTCATGTGGCGGTAAAGAGATAAGTAAACAATGGGCTCTCATAGTATTTATGATATCTCTTTTCTTTATTTACAAAATTACCATAAATCATTAAAATAAAATCAATTCATACGTTTCCACATAGAAAAAAAACTTCACTTTATAACATTAAAGAAATTCGATTTGTAGGCGGAATTCTTACGTGAACACATAATCAAGACATTAATTTATTCACCTCTTTCCTTTGATTTACATAATTGCCACAAATCCATAAATCAAAACATCAAAACAAATCATACGTTTCTTTATTTCTTCAATGTGCCGACAAAGAACAATCAACAAATTCTTCAAATAAAATTTTAAAGGAATTATGCAAAATCATGTGCAAATGAATTCATTAAAAACATTATACGGACAAATTATTTATTTTACAACCACCGCTCTGATACCACATGTAAGTTCATGATATCAATATATAGTTTGTAAAATCAACATCATGAAAAACATAAGAATAACGATCATGATATCATTATTCATAACTTTCGGATCTTCGAATAAATAATTTTCACGATAGGACAATAACATAAACGTGCACCTGATGCGGAAGACGACATGATCGAAGAACGCTGAAGAATTACCGAATCTCTTTAATCGGTTTCTCTCACTTGATCTCTCCTTCAGCACAAGTCTCGATAGAAAAGACTTAATCTCGTGCATATTTATAGAGATAGAGAGAGGACCAATTAATACATCCGTTACTTTTAAAACGTAACGTCTATCACGTTACATAAATGATATTGATGGCATTAATTTCACTATTAATGTTAGAATTTAAAACGAACCATAAATGTGGATAATTAATTTTAACGTTAAAGATAGAACCATTATTAAGGTCATAAATACGACATTAGTATGACCATTAATGAGGGCCATAAATCTTAACGTTAAAGATATATACCCATTATTAAGGTCATAAATATG
Source organism: Costus lasius (assembly GCA_027563935.2). NCBI lineage: Eukaryota > Viridiplantae > Streptophyta > Magnoliopsida > Zingiberales > Costaceae > Costus > Costus lasius. The sequence goes on along the minus strand of CM050452.1, from coordinate 11,313,328 downwards.
ACATTAGTATGACCATTAATAAGGGCCATAAATCTTACATGAACTCCTTCATTCGATGGCTTAATTGAGGAAGAACATATCTGTTCTTCTTGTAGCTGTCTTTGATTTCATAAATATTGGAATCAAAATGCAATTGATGGCTGAATCATTCACTTTCTTTTTTTTTTTTTTTTTCCTCCCCCTAAAAGACCTGCAGTTTTGGGAAGGTAACAGTTGCAGACCTTAAAGATACACCACCTTACACACAGCCCAAAGCTCTGCCTCCGCCATGTCCTCTCTCTCTCTCTCTGCCTGCCTTCTTTCAGACTGCAGAACAAAGGAGCAGCTGGTCCTGAACGTACACTTAAACTCCAGGATGCTGCAGGTCTGGTAGCTGCATGCAGTGGACCGAGGAGGAGCAAGTGAAAAGTTTGATCTGTGATGCTGGGGGTTTAATTGCACATTCACTGAGGATTTAAACCTTGATGTAAGGTTTAGGCTCCGTTTGGTTGAGCTGACTATAGTAGCTGTCTGAGAGTCAACGTCTGATTCGCGCGCTGTATCTGCTCGGGTTGAGCTCAGATTGGCATGGACCTAATCTCGCGGTGTGCGCACGAGTTGTGAGATTAGGTCAGCACTAGTGTGGCAGAGCTTGCAGCAAGGTGAGCTCTTGCTGCTCATGATCGAAAAATGTTAGTGCACATGAACGAACACAGTTTATAGTGCCCACACTGCGCGAAAAGTTGCTTCTTGACTAAAAATTTGAAGTAAATGGAGTTAAACCTACTAGTCTTAGCAGAAACCCTAATTGAATTGTAGAGAGAGAGAGAGAGGAGCAAATGCAGAGAGGCATGTGATCACTGTAGGTCCTGGGTTTCTCAGTGCCCACCTGCATGTGGCATAACATATAAATCCAGGGCACAAACGAAGGGCCCCCCCCTCTGAGCTTTCTCCATCAATTTCTTTCAGAGTGGCAATAACTCCACACAGCACCAAAGACCTCAATGACACCCCACTGGCTCCTTAATTAATAAGGGACTGCTGCTGCTTTTGTAGCCAGCAAATATGTAACCTGATAAGATCATGCATATCTATCTCATCTTAACTTTGTTCTTGTGAGACTGAACAAAGAGAGCGACAGGGAAGAACGAAAGCAAGAAAGAAACTCATTGCTGCCAAGATTGAACTTTGATGATCAGTTTTCCAAGTTTAGGAGTGTCCTTTCTAGGGTTTTTTTTTTTTACTAGGCGAACTCAATCCAAAAGTCAAAATTTGAGCTGAACCGTAGTAAATGGAAGATGAAAAGGAAGTTAATTTCGCAACAGTAAACAGCCAGAATGCCAAATTATCCATCGATTCCACACAGTGAACGTTGACAAAAAGAAATAATCAAGATTCAATAGCTGTACATGATCAGTTGATTTTGTTTCTTCCTCGACGCTCTTCTTGTTGCTCCTTCTCGGGTTAGTGCCCCGTTGACCTGTCATCTCTTGTTGTGCAGAGGATTTGATCCGGTGGGCACGATGCGCTCCTCCACCAGACTGCTGTTCTTCTCAGCCCAATTCGAACATCTACACCCGCTGAGGTCAACGGTGGTGGAGGACTCCGCTGGTCGCTTGCCGTTTGCCCCAGTCCCGCCGCCACTTCTCTGCTTGAGCTCTCGAGCCAAGCCAGGCCAAGTGACGGCGGCGAGGAGGAGAATTAAGCACGCGACAGCGGATGCTTGAGCCCGCCGCCTCCTCATGGCCTTGCCGCTGTAGTGCTTCGTCCAGACGCGGACGGCGCTCCGATCAAGTCCGGGAAAAGGAGAGATGGAGAGAGTGGACGGAGGTGGCAATAACTAGCCCTTTTTTTTTCCCTCGGACGAGCCGCGCTTCGTTACAGTGGCCTCCCTCGATCGTTGACGCCACCAAACCACATTAATGGCGCTTCAATTCTGCTCTCCGAGAACAGCAAGAAAGTCACTCCAGCCGTTGACATCTCATTTGAGAGCGAGGAGAGATGAGAGTTTTGCTTGTGGAGGAGGGGAAGAAGAAGAAGAGTTCATCGGATCAAAAGAGGACAAAGGGTAGAGGAGGACAGGAGGCTTCTCTTCCTACTTTTGTTTACTTCCTTGCTTGGGCCAGCGCTCTGCTTGCTTCCAGAAAACAACAACAGATCCAGCGAACACTTGGATCGCTATATAACAACACTTCCATGCACGAAGATTTCTGTCTGACTTGAACGTCCAAACTGAGAATATTCAAATGCCACCAAGATATTTTCACCGGAGTTGACCGATTGAATGGAAGTCAAAGTAAATCATCACCGACTGTTTTATGATGTTTCCTCGATTGCTGATGGGGGATTCGACATTCTCACCAACTCATATTTGTCAACTATATACATCAGGAATTTTTCACAAGCTATGACATGGATTGCACAGTGTAGTCTGTGCCGCCATCTTTTGATACACACTTGCACATTATAAATAATCAAGTATCAACGATGGGAAAAATGTCTTAGGCACCATCAGTGCTAAAATTCCTAAGCACGATGGCTAATCCACCAATGACTTTGAGATGTGTGCGTGCCAAGCCTTGGGATGCGCGCATGAGCGTTTAACGATGGATTAGCCACCATGCCTAGGAATTTTAGGCACTGAACCGTAAAGTCTACCTTTAGGCAAATCTTCGATTTCTTGTGAGATGAAATTTAGTTTTATACACGAAAATTTAACTAAGATTCTGGATGCACACCTGTTTAACCCAATCTCAATTAATCTTAGCATTAATCAAGAGAATATCATAGGGTGGACATCTAGATAAAAGGCCCCTTTCAAGTCCTACTCCTTGTTTAACAATGACTTAAATTAATATTAGCTTCATTGATAAGATGCTAATGGTTGAGAAATATGAAGAGGATGGAAAGATACGTTGAAGATCATTGCAAACCTCTAGAGAATCAAATTAGTGATAAGTTCTATTAATGATCCCATAGAATTAAATTAGGTTTAGGGCAATATTGATAGTGATTTCTTTAAGGATGAGTTACATGTTCATTAAGCCTGATCATCTACCTCAGAGCATAGCATAATTGATTTAGTTCTCAGATAATTTACACATCTTGTTGGTTGACAGGATCAAGCTATCAAAGCTAAGGTCAACCTTCGATACTATTAAATTATCATGCCACGATAAATAACTAAATTTATTATGATATGACAATTTGACATAATAATCATGCACAATAATATCCTTACACAATATACAATTTAACATAACAAGAAATCCAACCTTCATTGTACCACTCACTATCAACTGATCTTTGTGATCCACTGATCTTGACATTAAGCAATCAACTGATCCTTCATTCTTGAGAAAGTGGACTATGTTCTGTCAGATAGACACAGGCGTGCATGACTCATTCCTCAATATGATATAAATTTACTCAATCTAAGAAAAAAAAAATTAAATTATATGCACAAATATACGCGTTTACTGCAGGAGATCACACATCGCCAGCCATTAGTGGATTGGGGTTGGTGATTGAAAACAAACCCCACTAATCTTATATTTTGATCACTCAAATTCACACGCTTCGGTTGTGATCTAATTGGCCGGCGCACTTAGACACCTTTTCGTCTCCCAAAGTCAACAAAGGCGAGTCCCGTCAACGTATAGCCCGTTGACTCTTGGCACACCCTCCTCTCTTTCTAGCCCTCAATCCGTAATCTGGACAGTTCCTCAAGCAATTAATTAATCGGCCTTTCTTCTTCTCCTCCTTCTATATATACGTGCATGCATAAACATCGAAGTCAGCGACAACATTTCAGATTTTCAACAACAACTCCAGTCACGCATGGCCTCCCTGCAATCGCCAAACCCTCCTCGCCCGTTTGTGTTGGCTGTATTGACTCTGATCTTCTCAGCGAGTCAGGCGTCGGCAGGCAATTTCTACCAGGACGTGGACGTCACCTGGGGCGACGGCCGCGGCAAAATCCTAGACAACGGGCAGCTGCTGACGCTGTCGCTCGACAAGAGCTCCGGCTCCGGCTTCCAGTCCAAGGCCCAGTACCTCTACGGCAAGTTCGACATGCAGATCAAGCTCGTGCCGGGCGACTCCGCCGGAACAGTCGCCACCTTCTACGTAAGCGGACGTGCAATATTCTGAAACACTGTGAGTGTGTAAGAACTGACAGGATGCATGGATTTGCAGCTGTCTTCGATCGGGAACACGCATGACGAGATCGACTTCGAGTTCCTGGGGAACGTCAGCGGGCAGCCGTACGTCGTGCACACCAATCTGTACACCCAGGGGAAGGGCGACAGGGAGCAGCAGTTCTATCTCTGGTTCGATCCCACCAAGGATTTCCACACCTACTCCGTCCTCTGGAACCCCAAGCACATCCTGTGAGTAAATCCTGACGAGCAACCGATATTATTTTCCGATCCTACAGACACGAATCAACTGCTAAATCGCGTGTCCGCTCCCGCAGTTTCTACGTGGACGGCACGCCGATCCGGGAGTTCAAGAACAGGGAGTCGTCCGGCATCGCGTACCCGAAGAGCCAGGCGATGAGGGTCTACGGCAGCTTGTGGAACGCCGACGACTGGGCGACCAGGGGCGGGCTGGTGAAGACCGACTGGTCCAAGGCTCCGTTCACCGCGTCCTACAGGAACTACACCGCCACCGCATGCGTCGTCTGGAACTCCTGGGCCGGCGGCGCCGTCACCTCCTGCAGTGCTGCTTCCTCCAGCACAAACCCTTGGATGTCGCAGGAGCTCGATTCCGACGGCGCAGCGCAGCTGAAGTGGGTGCAGAGCAACTACATGATCTACAACTACTGCAACGACGCCAGGAGGTTCCCCCAGGGCCTGCCTCCTGAGTGCACAGCCGCCAGCTAATTTTCTCACCAATAAAGCGTTGACTCTCTTTATATACTAAATAATCATAGTAATAATTATAATTATAATTATTATATCTAATATCCGACTTAATACAACACCAACAGCACAATAACTGGTATTAATTTGGGCCGAAATGGGCCTAGATCTCTTCCATCCACGAAGTGGCGGCCTAGTCGGCGAGCAAATATCTGAGATAACGATTATGCTTGCAGTGACCGAAGCAGAGCATCTCAGTTTTCTTTATTAAGTCGGCCATGTACTTAAAAAGCTGAAGGCAGGGAGGAAGAAGAAGCTACCATTTGGGGAAGGTGGCAACTGAGGAAGTGAAGGCCCCGATGGCATCTCTCAGTTTCAGTGTGCAGACTGATAAGTACGAACGCCCCGAAGTACTTGGAATAACCACCCATATATTATGGTCCAATGATTAATTAATACTATAATTAGTTAGATCCTCTCCTGCCCCCTCCCCCTTATAACACCCTAATTAGGGTAATTTCGCGCTTATTAGGCGTCAACTAGTGACTATTATTGCTGATTACAAGATCTTGTGATAGATTTTTGTTTTTATCCATTATTTGCCCGTATAAAAAAACAAAAAAAAATATTTATATTATGATTAATATGAATTTGTCTTTAGGCTCAACCAATTGAGGGAACAACTAGGGGAGGGAATATGCGTGTGGACAATGAGTCACCGATATGACCTTGACCTGAATTCGCATGCAGCAAGCACGTGACTTACTTTAATTTAATTTGACACTTGTTCTTGTGGAGGGAAGAACAGTGGACGTACAAGCCGCACCACCAAGTACAAGTCGCTTTTTCTTTATTTATATATTAATTATGTGCTTTATTTTGGTATTAATTTAATTTTTTTCTCTGATTAGTGTGACCGGGACAGGCAGGTTTGGTCCCTTTTGCGTGTTTTAGGGTGGACCAGGAGAGGCTCTAAGTGGGGCGGGTGGGATAAGCATTTTATCGAGCTCATGTTGTATCATTATAATTTTGAATTATGTTGTAATTAGAGTTAATCATGTTGTAATTAAGTTACACATACACGTGTATGTATTGCCACACACGTGTTTTTCCTACTATTATTACACATTATATTTTTTTCTATATTTATTATTTAACATATATGCGTTGATATGATTATTCAAGATTATTGTATATTGTAGTCTTTAGTTTATGCAAATTTTATTAAATTTTGAAATAATATATTTTTCATATTATTTATGTAGTTTTACATTTTCGCCCACATGAAGTGGGTATAGAATAGAGGTGGGCCAGCCTAGGGACGGACCCACTCAAGCACGTTTCATATGACTCACTTTTCAGAACTATAGCCCAACCTAACCTCACATGTGATGATCTTACTTTTCAAAACTATGACCCCACTTGCCACACAATACAAACATCGAGAAAAAGATAAAAAAATTAAAAATAGGAAGAATTTTTTTTCGTAAATTAAGTAATGAGAGCGAAAATTAAACCCAAGACGTTGTTATCAACAACAAAGGCCGTTACCAGTTGAACTAAAATTTTTAAAAAATTTAGTATAAAAAAAAAGAAAATAAAAACAATTAGGAAAAAAAAGGAAAAATAGGTGACAACAACATTTGGCAAGATTGTAGCGTAACAACGACATTTGACAAGGTCAGATGAGGCAAAAATGTGTTTTTGGAACCTCAACATATCGTTGGACCCAATTCAGTGAACTGATTGATAATATTTAGTTGTCATTTCTCTTTCACTAGCCAATCTCTTTTACTCTGTGGTGTTGATTTCAAAGATCACAAGAAAGGCAGGAAAATGAAAACTCATTGTTAAACCCTATGATTAATTTATATATATAATATTAAATTTAGTAAGAAAATTAAATGATACTAAAAAATTAAATGATACGTATATGGTAAATTAAAAACAACAATATATTAAAAAAGTTATCTTATCACCTTATCGAAGCACTTAATAACTTATAAGTGTTGATAAGTTGAACTTAAATATAATTAAAAATTCAAATAAAATAAAAAATAAATTATAAAATAAAATTTAAAAATTAAATGGTGAAATGACTAAATTAACTTCATTATTTGGGAATCATAAATGCTTTTGGGCGCAATTAAGAAAATAATTAAAACTCAATAAATTAAAAGAGTATTAAGAGGTATTTAAACAAAACTAATTAGAAAAAAATTAACTCAAGGAAGAGGATGGGGAGATTTTAAGAATAAATTGAGTTTAAATTTATAAAAAAAATATTAGAAAAAAATTATATTCTTATTTTTTAAATTTTAAAATATTTATAAGGGCAAATAGGTAAATATATATTTAAAATTTAAATTTACACATCAAAATTTTAATTTTGAATATGAAACAGTTTGGCTTAGGGCCTGTTTGGCCCCACTTTGAAACTGATTTTAAGTAGCTTTTAAGTAGAAAGTAGTTAGAAAACTTTTTTGGTAATGAAAAGTAAAAGCATAAGAAAGCAGAAGTTAGAAAAGCTACAATTTGATGCTTTTACAGCTTCTACTTCTCAAAAAGAGTAATTTACATAATTTTATTTAAAATTTTAAGTATTATTATTTTAAATAATTTAAAATTTGAACACTACATTAAATTAAAATATATTATTATTTTAAATAATTTAAAATAATATATTTATTTATTATTTTATATTTTGATAAAAGTTAAAAAGTTATTAACCAAACATCTTATTAATTTTAATAGTGCAGCACAATTTAGCACAATTATAAAGCTATTAACAGCGGGGCCAAACAAAACCTTAATATAGTGCCATCTCCACCCTACATGCTTGGTTTGGTCAACCCAACCTGTTTTGCATATGAGTTAGAAATTGCCCTGGCTGTGCCTAACTTAGCCCATAGCGTGTTGGTCCAGCGTAGGCCACGAGCCACTCTACAGTTGGCCACCTCTAGTCAGGTGCATTACTACTAACAGCCTATTTACTAGGATGAATTTTAGGGTGAAAGGGATGAGTTGAGAAAAATCCCTCGTATAATAGAGGAAAAATGTGATGGATAAACGAGAGAAAAATCTCTCAGTTCCAATCTGTGGAACTGCCCAAATTTTATGATTGGAAATGCGTGATGCATGATGCCGCTCGCCGACCTCATGCGAACGCCACTCGCTGCCCCGCAGGATATCGTCGCTCGCAGACATCCTCGCCCAGCTCGCTAACCTCACGCTGCTCGCCAACCTCACTCGAATGTCCCTCACCTAGCTCGCCAACCTCATGTCGCTTGCCGACCTCATGCGGACATCCTCACCCAGCTCACCACTCGTGGACGGACGCTCGTGCTCGCAGACGGCAACAACCTCGATCATGTGAAAATCATATAACGTAGGTTTATCCTCCTATTTTTTCCTTTCTCTTTATTTTCCCATCCTCCCTATTTTGTTTTTTTTAATCTATCCTCTCTATTTTCCCGTCTCTCCTCGTTAACACACCCTAGGCTGTGTTTTAAAGGGTGGATGAAAAGTGGGAGGAGAAAGAAAATAAGAAAGAAAAATACTTTTGGTTGTTAAAAGGGCAGATGGAAAGTGGATGGAAAATAGGAAGGAAAACACTGTACCAAAAATTAGAAGAACAGTGCACAATTTTCTCACATCTTGCGTTTCGCTCGAATCGAACGAAAAATCTACTGTGGCTAATGTAGCTACAGTAACTACTGTAGCAATCCTTGCTATTTCTCTTTCATCTCTTTTCCTTCTTCGGTTCTTTTCCCTCTCACTTTCCATCTGTCTTTTTAAACACAAGGGAGCAGGCGGATTTCCCTTTTTTTTTTTTTTTTTCTGTGGTTTCCTTACACAGACGGATTTAGAGGGAGGGAGAAATAAGCGGCTACAGTGTCGTTTTTCGAGCTCCTCCAAATTGGAAGGAAAACGACGGAACGTCGCGTGCGACGTCCCCCTCCCGGTCGAAGCCGCTGCTCCCGCCTCCCTTCCCATATCTGGAGCCATCCGCTGGCACCGTCGACCTCCTCGCCCACCTCCGACCCCCTCGCCCTCCGACGAAACCCTCATCCACCGTCGACCTCCGCCTCCGCCTCCGACCTCCTTGCCTGTCTCCGACCTCCGCCTCCGCCTCTAACCCCCTCTCGTCCACCTCCGACCCCCTCGCGTCCGCCTCCAAACTCCTCGTCAGCCTTCGACCCCCTCGCCCGCCTCCAAACTCCTCGCCTCGACCTCCGACCGTCGTGCCCGCTTCCGATCTCCACCTCTGACCTTCGACCTCCGGGCCCGCTTTCGACCTCCACCTCCGACCTCCGACCTCCGCGTTCGCCTCCGACAAAGGATGAAGCAGCAAAGGATGAAGGACGCGTTCATGTGCAGATATAGAGTCACGTGTCTCTCATATGACTCCTTCTGCTTATTAAGGATTTGGAATCCTCTTCTTATTGATTTTCTTTTTGTTTTTCATCCGACGAAGGGAACACAACCTAAAGTTGTGTGCGGTTGATTTTCGAACCATATGCATATTTGTGTTGTGCGGACATTGTGGCGGTAAGAAATTTCTTGCTAATTGTGCAGTAATTGTTTTTAAAAACATTCTTGTGATTATTTGTTTATTATTAGACTTTGATACGATGGCGCCACTGGGCATGGAGCCTTGCAGCTTAGGTAGGACGATGTGACACGCCTAGAGTAGGCAGTAGCCGGTAGCCATGATTTGTGCTGCCTACATTTATGTTAACTTATAAATGCACATATAAAAGTACGGACACCTGTCGGTAAAACCCAATGGGAAAAAACAAAACTGTCGTGGCCAGTGGAACTCAAACGTCCACGTCCTCGAGAGCCAAAACCGTCATTTCAATCTGCTCCTCCCTCAGTCCCGCCCTTCTCCTCGCTACCTGTAGGGCTAAAAACGTCATTTAGATCAGGTCCTCCCTCAGTCCCGGCCCGATGCCAATCAAAAATCCCTCTTCGGCTCGCCTTACCTATAAAATACCGCCCCTTCGAGCTCACATTTATTGACCTCCCCCTCCTCCGTCACCACATCTCCCCTCCCCGTACCCTTCTCTCCCTTTCTCGGTTGCAGACGCAGGTCTAGTTCTCGTCCCCAATCTCCAGATCGATCGGATGGGATCGGCTATTGGTAAGTTACACTACGCATTAGATCGACTAGAATCGCGCAATCTGTTCGATTAATCGATTGATCTTGATTCATGCTGCACAGATCAAGAGGCGAGCGAGCACCTCTTGGTGAATGTCGACGACGGTCGCGGCAGCGGAGGCCTGGTGGCGGCCAAGATTCAGGTGCGGGAGTTGTCGAAAGAGTCGGAGACGACGGGCGAAGTGATACTGCGGAAGGTGAGCCTGGATGTGCCGGCCGGCGTGGTGGTCGGCGTCATCGGACCCAGCGGCAGCGGCAAGTCGACCCTCCTCCGCGCCCTGAACCGGCTGTGGGAACCGTCGGCCGGATCTGTTCTCCTGGACGGCCAAGACATCTGCGGCCTCGACGTGCTCGCCCTACGCCGAAGGGTCGGCATGCTCTTCCAGATGCCCGCCCTCTTTGACGGTATGCAATCGCAAATTATCAAATCTGCTTTCTATTCAGTTCTGCATCAATTTTTCTCCCACTCCAAATATAATCTAGGTATCTTACTTTTCTCTGCTAATTAATTCTATTTCCTCAACTTCTCGGTGGTGGTTGCCTTCCTTGAATGTTCCACTAAATTTATAGGTACATGAAAAAACGTTTTTACTACGTAGTACCCGATCGAGCACATCAATATGCATATATTCAAGCATATACCCGAAGACAATAAATGTTTCTATAAATCGAAAGTATATATGTTAAACCGAGAAATTTTGAGCTCCAAATGGTTTGACATTATAGAATTTGCATAGTTTACTGAGAAATTACTATTGTTTTTTTTTGTTTGCATTTACAAAGAAACATTTAATTATCATTGTTATTCCAGACGCCTCTGAATTTAGAATTAGATAAAGACTATAAAAGATAAAGTTCTCTTATGTACGGAAAATAACTACAACATAGTTGCAGGTAAATTGACATTGATTTTAACCTAATCCAATCCAAGTTTAACATCTTTCAATGCAATACGTTTTCTTGCTTTGACATTACGAGAACAACAAGAGTTGAACACTGAAAAAAATATGCTATATGTGTTACTGTGTTAGCTTGGTTGACTGATCGCCCATATTACTTTAATATTGTTTATTGGTTGGTTATATAATTAAAATGAATGGGGCCGGTATAAATGATTGAATTATTACCACTGACAATAATAAATTGGAACTCCTGTAGATACAGTTGGTCAAATTCGTCCAGATTCATCCATTAACTATCATAGTAAATTAAGAATATACCAATTAATTCTTAATTAAGCTAAGTTCTATTATTGTAGAGATGAAATAACAATGAGGATTTCTTGTAAGGGATTTTCATGGTAGAAGATTTTCAATTAAGCCAAAGAGTCAGTCAATAAGTCGATAGAATAATATAAATCTCCCGGGTAACAAGGAAAGCAATGTGTTGCGCTATTGTCGTCGAGACGTCGACCATCGCTGCAGCACAACATGTTCCGTGGAACGCACGTTAAGTTTCAATGTTTTGTTGACTGCAGTTGGCCTGGTTTTATTAGCCGCAATAGCACCCATGCTTATGCAAGAGAGAGAGAGAGAGTGAAAGCGCCACCTTGGATGCAATAAGTGACGTTGTACTTGAGACGGAAACACGTGTCCCACCACACGCATCATCACATCACATCGTTTTAACACCACACCAACTCAATTTTGATAAAGTTATTCGAGTCAACACCTTAATTTTTTTAGTCTAAAGTGAGCGAAGAATGAGAACACAATTACAAAAATTGAAATAAAAATAACATAAAATCAGAAACAAAATCAAACAAAACAAAAATGAAAATGATGGACATTAGCCTTGGGGGGTGGGAATAGGCCTTCACGTGTAAGCAATTGATAATTTTTTTCCTTAGGTGTCAATAATGAAAATTTTCCTGTTGTTGATAAAAATCATGAAATTTGTGTATGGAATCATTTACTACTGTGTGAAAAAAAAAAGTAACAACAGAGTACCCCGAACAAAGAAGAGAAAAAACGCAACGCATTTTCTTTTATTTGGTTTATATAAGTGAAATAAGGAAATGGGTGCCTCTATTTATATAATTTAATTATTTCCTCATCATAATATTAAAACTTAAATACTCGAAAGACATCTTTGCAAAGAAAAGACAAAAGAGTTGCTAATAACATTGCAAAGCTACCAAATGTAACCAATATGTAATTCTTAAAAAATAATTATATTTTAATTATAAAAATCTCATTGGGTTGTTTGTGGATTGTTTTTATAGTTGTTCATAGCTTTGTTGCATAATGCACTGTGTCAATAAAAATTAGTTCTCTTGCAAAACTATTAAAATGCATTCTTTTATTTTTCCATGTTCGTTTGAAAAATGAGTACAAAAACATTTTCTTTGCATCTGCATTTCAATTTGTTTATACAAAAGCATTTTTTGTTAGAGGAAATTTAAAAAACATACACTGCATCACAAATATACTCTCCAACTAAATAATATAAATTTCATTTCAAAGTTCAATTATTCAAACCACACATGCCACATTTTTTCTCTTTTACATTGGAAAGTCTGAAACACAACAATAATTCCCTTTCTTGGTGTCTTTTCTCGAGATGCAAATGGTTGATTAAGGAATAAGGTGCCATACATTGTCAGATTTCCTTCTACAAAAGACAAGGAATCATTGTCTAATGGCTCCATAGAGACAAAGCTGCAAGTTTTTAGCAATTCTGCATGGCCAGCACTCAATCCATGAAACTAGCCAAGATTGTTAAGCACATTTTGCTAGTTGTTCATTAATTTCTTGCTCTAAAGTAGACTCTTTTTTCACCAAACAAAGACATGTATTCTTTAGTGGGAAAAAAAGTTGTCCGATTACATTTAAGTGAAAGAGAACCAATCATATTGAGAGAATCTTAATTCAGCATTAATGTTTTGTTATTATTAATTTCGAAACAGGAACCATAGCTGATAACGTGAGGTTTGGGCCTCAGTTGAGAGGGAATAAGCTTAATGATGAAGAGGTGCATAAGCTGTTGAGACTTGCGGATTTGGACCCTTCCCTAGCCTCCAAAGCAGCCTCTGAGCTCTCGGTCGGTCAGGCCCAGCGGGTCGCCCTTGCCCGAACCCTTGCCAATGAACCGGAAGTGCGTTGATTAAATCTAAACCATAAATATCCAATGTCTCTTTGCCAAGTATTTCTCTAAATGTTGCGCGCGTTGTGTTTGGCATCCAGGTGCTTCTTTTGGACGAACCAACGAGCGCATTGGACCCGATATCAACTCAAAACATTGAGGAGGCAATCGTCCGGCTCAAGGAGACGCGCAGGATGACGACGGTGATGGTCTCTCACAGCGTCAAGCAAATCCAACGCATCGCTGACCTGGTGTGCCTGCTGGTGGCCGGTGAGGTGGTGGAGGTGCTAGAACCATCTCGCTTATCCGAGGCCCAACACCCGATGGCGCGACGCTTCTTGGAACTGAGCTAGTAAGTTTGTTTCTTTAAGAGTAAAGAGCTCGCCAATTTGGCAGGTCATGATTCTTGGGTAACTTGTCGACGCGTGCAATGTCTTTTATATTTGGTGATTGAGATTTGTCAAAGCTGTGCATCTCTGCTGTTACGGTGATGCAATCAACCTATTATATTTTTGCATTATAATTTGGTTCAATTGCCAGATAGGCATTACTATAGGGTTGTGTTAACCAAGGGCCATCTTTACATCCAAATTCTGTAGAACTCTCATAGGCAGTGTTTAGGGAAAGGGAAAGGGATGAAAAATAAAAGACAATTGATTTTTTTTCTATGAACTTTCATTATAGTATTAATCAAGGTTTATAAAATCACTTCTACCCATTGACAGTGGGATTAGTATGTACGATCGATAGGCGGTACATGAATTAATGTCAATACCGGTGTTTCATTCTTGATATTAATATTAAAAAAACAAGGTAAGAAATTTATTGTACTTTGCATTGATACTTAACTCACCTTGCTTCTAGAAGACGCTTGGATGTGGTGTTCCTCTCCTTTATCTAACTAAAAATATATAAGATAATATGATACAATATACTTATAAATAAAAAATATTTATATAAATATGAACTACGACACCAAGGATTATGATATAAAGTGTCATACAACTACATAAACTAACAGAGAAATTATATAAAAAATAACAATAATAAAAACTACCGCTTGAGCTGTCATGCATACAATCAATTAGCATGTGGGCTATCACCACATTTTTTCTAACTAAAGATGGTGCGCGAAAAGGACCTACCACATGTGATAATTATGTCAACATCTTTTCGTTAGTCGGTAATAGTATTCTATTAGTGAACGTACATGAGTACTTAAATGTAAACAAAAATTTAAAATCAAATTAAAAAATTATATACAGAATAAAATCAAGGGCAATGTTTAGATATTAATAATAGATTTTTTTTAGTATTTTCATATTTTGAAGCCATGCAGACCTGGGAGGGTGATGAACCGAGAAAATCCCAATATTTCTTGAAAAATATGTTGCAATATTTCTTGAAAAATATGTTGCACAATTGTCTATTACCGACTGTCAACCTTTAGGGAGATTTTCCAATTAAACATAAAAAAAGAATCTACACTATCTACATTTGCAACAAAAAGAAGACCAAATATTACCAAATATTCTCAATATCCGCCTGGCGAGATCAGATCACTTTTGGAGAAGATAAAATTCTTGGGTGCTAATAATCACTTTGAATTTAATTCTGTAAACAGTGTGACAGAGCCGCCAACTCGGTTTCTGCTAGAACATACATGAGTTCCATTTAGTTGGACAGGATATTGGCCACATGAGTAGGCCAGATTGATATTTTATGATGCAGCGGACTAGTATGTATAAGATGTTTTCCTTTAAAAAAAAGTTAGGAACTCACCGACGAATTTCTATTATCAGTAATACAAACTGGTTAATCATCTATATTCTTCATATACTCCTTTGAGAGTTTGGAATTTACAATTAGCTGCTGCTCTTTGACGAGAGAATATCCCGCCTCGAGCAATGCCTCCACCGATTGCTGCGTCCAACAACACATATAGAGTTTAATTAATGACAAAAACATTGACAAGGTTTTGTCTCTTAACACTTCTTCTCATATCATACAACCAAACAAATGAACTGAAAGTCATTTACATGATGCGAACAGTTGACAATGGGTTATATCACATTACTTTGGTTGAGCTTGGAGGAAATTTGAACTTTTCTTTCACTGACATCCTACTTGAAATTTCTCAACCTAGTGACGCTTCGTAAAAGAAAATTTGTCTGAACAAGTTGAACAAAGAAGGTGTGGATGAGTTGGTAAGTTGAATTGACAATGGTCAGTAAAGCCACCATCCCAAATTATCTCTTGTCAATGAAGAGTTTCATTCTCAAATATAAGGGCCTCTCTATTGAGAGATTAGACCATGTTGATTTTGATTCACAGCTGAATTTACGTTTACATGTTACCATGATGAAAATATCCATCAGGGGGAATGGAATTAACAATCCTGAAAACTACTCCACTTGCCACACTCATTGGTCTCCTCCGTTTGGAATGATGAATTCTGATTTTGAAGCAATTGTATCAGTTTTCGTACTCAGCAAGCAAACGCTAGTCCAAAAGTACAAGACATGGAAAATTGGTCTCCAAAACTAATAGGTGGTGAGCAAAAGGGAAACATAATTTCAGAAATGAAGATGACATGGAAA
The DNA here is from genome assembly GCA_027563935.2 of Costus lasius. NCBI lineage: Eukaryota > Viridiplantae > Streptophyta > Magnoliopsida > Zingiberales > Costaceae > Costus > Costus lasius. The sequence continues at coordinate 11,297,636 of CM050452.1, read as the reverse complement.
AGAAAAAAGGATTTGATTTTGAAATGACCTAAAGAAAATAAAGGACCAATTTTTTCTCTAACAGGAGCTTGGGTCATCAAATTTAAAAAGAAAGAAAAGAGGAGAAACTCAAAGAGATAGCATCAGCAAAGAAAATTATATTTGGCTGTAAATCAAAGAGATGAATTTTGTTCTTTGTGCAAAAAACCGAACAAGCTACCGTGAACTGTTTTAAAGGAAAATTTTGACTTGTTGCAGCGAGTAGGTTAGTCAAGCACTACTAACCTTAGGAGGAACAAAAGCAGGAAGCCTCCCATCCTTCTTTCCTTTCAGAAGCTTCTCACCAAGTTTTTCGTATCCACCAATATCACTTACCCACTATAATTTAAAATCAAATTGCAATATATCAAACATATTAATAATGTAACAAATAGAAAAAAGAAAGTAGAATCAGATTGTAGGATGAGAAATGCTAAATCTCAAATTTTTCATCAAATAAAACAATAGACATGGTAACTAAATCATAGTAGTTCGAAGCAGTAGCCACTGAAATTATGATCTCGTTGTTCCACAATACAATATCTATCAAGAGTAATTACAAATGAATAGTTCTTAGGATTTTGATTGTTTTATTAAACATGTGGCTTCTATCTTACAGCCAGAGGAGCCATTTCCCTACTATGGGCTTTACTAAAATGCTGCTAGCGTATCCTAACCTGTGATGGAGATTGATGTAGCAATTACCTAACCTAAGGTTTCTTACATACGATTGATTACCACCCTTCTCTAGATTACGAACAATTTTAAGCAAATCCTGTTTATGACTCCATCTTTCCAGCCAAGCCTGTCAACTAATTCAATTTCCCGTAAAAGGTTAATTTCATAGCTTTTGAAAAACAGCAATTTACAAAATATATGTAGGCGCTCTGTCTTTAGAACATAATTGCATAAAAGTTGAGAACCTCATCAATGTCATCATCTTGACCACTTCTAATTGGTAGCTATGATTTCATCCACATATCTGCATGAAGTTCAAAAGTTTACACTAATTTTTACATGACCTGTTAGAATAAGACTTAATACTGGATAATTATATAATAAGCAATATACAAGCATGAGACACTAATCCTACTAAGATATTCACCAAGTTCTTCCAGTTATTTGTTTTTTTTTTCAAGAAGAGGAAAAGTGTGAAGAAAAAATGGCATAAACAACCCATTAAGTCTATCTTTTATCATATGTAATGAAATTATGTGCAATCCATCCATGTAATAGACCAACCTTCACAAAGATCTCCGAATGTAGAACTCCAGACAAAATATTTCTACTACATCTAGGCCCTTATGAATGATGCATCAGTAAGATGTCACAGAAACTGAAACTAATAGCCTAGCAGGGTCTCAGATTTATATATTAACACATCCTCACAGAAATAATCGACAGCTGTTGTGATATATGATTTGACACATATATGATATAACCACTATAGGACTGTCTTAAAAAAGAAATTTATGAAGTCATCATCCTACAGACTAAAAAGAGAGACACAATGTGCAGACTCTCATAAGAAAGGTATTCTGTAGCTTAGAACGTGATTAAATAAAAATTATCAAGCATTAATAGCTTCATTATTCACTTTTTCTTTCAGTACTGCATCATCGCACCAACTAGTTTTTAGCATGAATGTGATAATATTGCCAAAGTATTTCTTAAATAATATATCTTTTCATGATTTATGCTAACATCAAGCATCTCAAGAAAGATCCATAAACAGTCAGTAAAATATTGAAGAACATGCCAAACATATGAACAATACCTTAGAGATTGACTGATCATACGTCCTTGATCTTAGAACCCCATAAAAATCCAATGCTGCACATGGATAAAAATTATTAAATTAACAAAAATATCTTGAAAATGAATAGTATTTAAACCTGAGTTTATCAGTTACCTAACCCGACCTGGCTCGTTTATAGTGAGTTCAGCCGTTCAGGGTACCTGAACCCAATTAGCTAATACAGATTCGGATTTGATGGGATAGGATCACAATTAAGAGTAAGGCTATCTAGTGCTCGATACCTAATTAAAAATACAAATAAAATTATAATTTTGCCCAAAATTCTCTACAAATATATCATAAAAACAAATATTATATAAATACATAAAATATTTTAATTTATATAAAATATATTTTATAGAAAATTAAACTGAAAAATAAAAATAAAAGGTTTTTTTTAATAGAATCAAGTACTCGTTTAAATACCTAAACCAGATTTTAGGTTATGTAAAAGGGTATGCAACTTAGATTTGAATATCGGATTTATGCAATTGAGTCAAGTTCGGGTGTGGTGTCAAGTTTAGGTATCAGAATTCAGACTGAGTAGAAAAAAATAGCTAAATGTCACAAGTACAGCAGTTCAATTTTATGAGTGTCCCTAAAATGAATGGATCATACAATATCATATGGAAATTCAGACAATGTAATAAATACCTTTGAGAAGGAAAACAAGATAAAATCACTGGAACAGAGATTAAGATACAAGAAAGAAAAGGTTCACTGTATGGAAAACGTCAAATGCAAAAAGAACTATCATCTAGTTCTAGAACTCATTTGTCAAGGGCCTATTCTTCCATCTTCCAACCCAATGAATAAGCTGAAAGGGAGAAGGAGATATTTCCTATTTAGTAAAAGCAACTTGTGAAGCACAATAGTTCCAGACTTGTATAATTGTTTTTTCATTTCGTTTTTTTCTTAGGGGTAGAAGAAGAAGCAACTAAACTGACATTCAATGGAGTACCTTGGTTTGGAAATGTGTCCACGACTCTTATAACTTCATCTCTGGTTATTCCATCCTTAGCATACATCTGGTGAACAATATTAACTATATCTTCACGATCTGGCTGCCTGTTTCAGGAGCAAAGCTGTCTTACATAGCTAGTAATAGGTACATAGAAGAGTCAAATAAGGGTAGAAGTGGAAGGACAGTAATCTGTACATTGTAGCAAGGAAGAAAGTGAATGGCATTAAAGGTATCAAACTATCAATATTCAAACATGCTATGGTCAACTGATTTAAGCTTTCACTAATAGTAATTGGGAAGGATTGAGTAAGTTTTTATAAATAGCACGAAAGTAATATCTCTATAGCCTATCGTAGGGTATGTTAGAACTCAGAAGAAGATGAAGATAGAGGAAAAGAGAGATGGGTGAAAAATTTAAAGACTACATTGTTACTATTTCTTTTTTTTTTTGTTTGTTTGTTTGATTCATACCTTAATTTATAGGGGATGAATGTCCATTTTCTTATCGCGAAATATATCCCAAACTACTATCTTCAAGGAGTTACACGTTCCCCAAGGCCCACTCTCTACTTAATCATCTTATTTTCCTAAGCATCACATCTCTCAGCCTTCCCAGTATAGATTAATTATCCCTAATTAATTTCTAGCACTCTCTTTGGAGCATATATGATAATTATGTCCAACTTGAAATAAAGATAAAATTGTAAAAAGATATTGACATATTGAGAAAGATATTGACATATTGAGAGAGGCATTGTAACAATGTAGTGGCTAGATCAAGCCGGAAAATAGTGGCAAAGACAACAACCCTACATGAGAGCTTGCTGGAAAATTGAAGGACAGCACCGTCATGTTGGCTAAGATTATACTAAAAGAAGACCAATGCAAGAGACTATGTCTGATGGAAGACTAGAGGCTAGATCAAGCCTAACTTGCTAGAAATCAACTTTACTAGACTAGCTAGAATTACATGGGTTAAAATATACCCATTGGGGGGGGGGGGGGGGGGGGGGGGGGGGGGCGAGAATTTGGGGCCCAAATAGGAGAGAGGCAAATTAGTTATGGCCCAAATGGTCAAACCTAACCTAGTAAACCATTCTTTTTGTGACTAGGGTTTCTAAGGGTTTGTGCAGGTTGCATCTAGGGTTTGTGTAGAAGTGAAGAGCCAGGACGGAACCGAGGAAGAGGAATGTGTCTGCATGCATTGGTAGAGTGGAAGTACCCACAGTTCACTTGGACGGAGTAGGCAGATCACAGATGAGAGAATGTGGGAACGAGCCAGCAAGGTGCAGCGACATCCTCTTGCTGATGTTGTCGCTGAAGAGCTAGAGAAAATTGGTCTCACCATTGGAGAAAACACTTGAGAAAGCGTGCGTAGGATAACCACATCACTAGGAACTCATTTGATTCTTCTAGCGAATAGGATTGCGGAAAAGCAAAGTATCACAATGTTTCCGGCTACTTATGGTAGCATGGATATAGAAGTGCTTCGACTGAGGAGGGAAGCAATTCACTTCCAGATAGAGTTGGCAATAGTGGAAGCCACTTGTAGTTGGCAAGGAGAGAACCAAAATGATTCTAGATAGAGTAGATAACCCGTTCAAATGACCACCGAAAAAGTAGAAAAGATTTAAATATGAGAGTCTGGTGAATGCAAATAGATCTCGTGAGAGGTATTGGAATGGGAGAGACAAGCATAGATAGAATGGCCGTGAGTTGTTCGACCAAGAATAGTCAGCAGTAGTAAGGCTATTGATAATAGATTGGGGGCAGCCAAAAGGGTAGAATCACTGCTCTGACACCATGTTAAAAGTTAAAACTGAGAAGAAGATGAAGACAGAGGAAAAGAGAGAAAATGTAAAAACTACATTGTTACTATTTCATGTTTTTGGTTCGTTTGATACAATCCTTAATTTATAGGGTCGAATGTCCCTTGAGAAATAAATCCCAAAATACTAGTCACACATTTCGAAGTATCTCTACTTAATTCTCTTATTTCTTAAGCACCACATCTCTTAGCCTTCTCAATACAGATTAATTATCCCTAATTAATTTCTAACAGGGTAGTTTCTTGAATTCAAACATATTATTTATTAACTCTATGAATGAATTTTGCATATAAGTGGTACCTTTGCTGCTGCATTAATTACTTGAGCTGTAATCCTAAGTTAGTGCAGTTCCATTTAAGCATTAAGTTGATAAACTTTCTTGTGGAGGTTTCACAACTACATAATAATCTATATCAGTATGCTTCATATGAATTCATGTCAAGATTGTATCCTCGATCAATTAGATCAAAAGTCCACATAGAATCACAGACTCAACGTACTAATAATAAAAGCAGACAATGCGTTAACATAGATGGATTGAAACAAGATTGCAGCAATACAATTGCTCATAGACTTGTCGAAATTACCCCTTCAAAGAAGTGTAGAATTGCTGAGAAACCTACAACAAAAGTTTTTCCTAAGGTGTATCACCACATGCAAACATAAACAACTATGGAAACACATGACCTTCTTTGACTACTATTTAATAGAATAGTGAAAAACATAACCAGATGTCATATTGAATGAGGCATGTACCAGTAGAACTTCTCCATTCTTCCATCACGAATCAAAGGAGCATAAAGTGTTGAAAAATCATTGCCTGTTACAATGACAGGAACCCTATGTGTAACATCTGATTCTCTCCACTTCTGCCCAATGCTCACTCTTGTGGGATTATCTGACAAATTCATCAGAGTACCAACAACTATTTGGTTGTTAACTGTCATTTGTGTGTTTCCTGGGTAACCACAAAAAAATCAACCAGTTGTTAAGAATGCAAGTGATCATATTAAAATGTAAACATTCTTTCCTACAAGTTGCTTATAAATTTAAAACCTTGTGGTAAAAAGCATGCTTTCTTAAGTGACAGACAATAAACAATAAATCTTAAACCAGTTTTACATTATTGTCCAATAACCATATAAAAACCAGATAATAACTGACCAAACCTCCCCAGCCCAGCATCAATATCATTAATCATCAAACAGCTCATTTTCCCCTGGTTATGAAAAAGAGAAGTCATTTTTCATGTATAACGAAACATAAAAAATTCAATTGATCATTTCAAAAGCCAAGTATATGAACAAAGAAAAGCCAATATAGTATTGCAAGCTCTCTAGGTTAGCAATAATATAACGTAACAATTTTTTTTTAAAAAAAAACAAAGTGTCACAAATTTCTGTCATCAAAATGAAATCTGGATAAATTGATAATTTTTTCAATTATTTCATGGTATTAATTTACCCATGGAGAATAGTACTTTTGAATCACAAAGGATACCATAACCTCAATATAAGAAGCGAATGAAAGATTTCAACATTTATAATTGATTGTAGAACTGTTACTCCAAGAAACTAATAATAGAGCACATCAGCACATGCCTGTTACCTCAGTTCAACAGGCAGACAAACATTTTCCTTGTTACAGAACTATAAATTCTATATAAACCTATGCACTTTTTCCTTTTTCTACACACTTTTTCCTTGTTACAGAACTATATGAAGTCAAACAATGTTATTAAATTTATGATAAAGAGTTTTTTATGAGTAGTCAAACATTGAGGTACTAAAGATATTACTTATTACTTGATGAATTTGTTTTGCACTTTCATCATAAAATATGAAGTTACATTAAACATCAAAAGTTAAATGTAAAACTTGCTAAATGGATGGAATTTATTCAAGAATACATATTTATTTTGAACAACAATCTTAACAATAAAAGCAAACTCATTGATGTAGAGTTTATGCCAGGTTACACACCATGAAGAATCAAGTTCTAGGATTTGATCACTCAAACAATAACGATATCGTCTATTCAAATCTTAGGCCCATTTTTACAAATACATAAGATGAAAGCATCATATGTTTATTAATTTTGTGATCTCTTGAACTTTGGTTATGAGTTTCTAGTTAGGGAATAATATAATGGAGGTTTTTCTAGTCATTTTAGTTTAAATAAGACCATTTCCCTCGTAGACAATGAATTTTTGGTAACCAATAAAGACAAAAGTTATCTCAATATAGCACTTGTTAATTGGATAAAGCTACACAATAACATCCTGGTCTGCACGCCTTTTATTTATCCCCCTTACAGCTATGGAAGGAACTTAATTTGAACTTTAGTTTAGAATAATAAAAATAGCTTATGGATTGTTTCCACCTTTAGCTGTGGTTGATAAGTTCTCCATGGTAACATATTTTGTACAATGTGGTAATACTAGTGGCCCTCGTATCACCACGTTTTTTCAAGTTGTTTTGTTTGCATGCATTCACCCTTTATCATATGAAGATATTAAGTTTATTAACTACTTTTGAAAAATCCTTTGGAAAGTTTTTATGACAAACCTTAAATTTTCATTATCAAACAAATATCTGAATAGAAGTTATGTATCCTATTTAAGGTAACCTTGTATGATTGATGAGATAATTAAAATTAGGAGTTACTATTAACTATTATTGATTGTTGTATCATGGTATAAGAAATCTGTCTACGCCAAAAATGCCATTGTCATATATATAACTGGAAGAACTAGAATCTAACAAAAATATGATGGAGAGGATCATAATTAATCTTCATCAATTATCCTATATTTTATTCAAACATTGCAAGCACGGTTCTATGATTCTCCAAATGTGGTTAAGCTATTCCATACGAAATACCTGGTGTAGTACACCAACTTGTGCTATGAATTTCAATAATTTCAATGAATAAGGAAGAATCTTAAAGTTCATCAATCAAGACAATAGTCAAGGTTAAGTCGTCATCTTAATAGTGACCAACTAGGAGGGCAGAACTGAAAGAATCATAACTTCTTATTGAACTTATTTCTCTCCTATCCTCCCTCATATATCATACATAAAAAAACTATTGAAAAAGTATAAAAGGAAAGAGCTTTAATGTACAAATACAAACTGAGGTTGACAAGAAATAAGTTGAAAAAGAGAAATAATTTCTCTCCACTTCATCAATGTTCACTATACCTTCCAAGTTATTGGGAAGAGAATTATGCATTAGTCCCACATAGGACAACTAAGACAACCTTATCATATTTGTTCTATATAAACCTATTTATTCTCTTTTTTATACATACAAAATAATAAGAACATATTAGCTTGATCATAGTATAAGAGTAGGTCCTAAACTCCATCTAAATCCTAATTGGGGCGCTTTCTCTGGCTATGATAGTTAGCTCAATCCCTTCAAACCCACCCCTAGCAGCAAGCATTGGGTTTCAATTCCCATTCCATTGGGCTATGTATCTTGGGAATGAAAGAAAATTTACAAAGTGATAGAAAAATAGGGTAATAGAAAAGTATTATTATTATTATTTTTGTATGTCCTTAGAGGGAAAAAAAAGGAAGGATGAATTTTATTTGATATTTGTACCCATCTATGTATTTTTACACATCTATGCATTTTATTTAATATTTGTGACAAGTTAAGGGGAAGTTGTAGCGATGACAGGCTAACGCTACAGAAGAAGGATATTGCGGCGGCAGACGGATAAGAAGGGACACTATGGCAGCAAACAAAAGCAAAAAATCAGGTGCATGATGGCAGAAAAAAATAAGGTGAGTTTACTTAGTAAAAAGTAAGATGTTTTCCACCCAATCTAGGCAAAATGAGAATAAAGTGAAAATCCTTTTCACTCGATGTTCTTTCCCTCCAATTCCATCCACCCAGGGATACGAGGGAAAATATCCCTTCCCTTCATTTTTACCTAAAAGGAAACACATTGTTAGGGCTGCAACATAAGTTTGAATCCCACCCCCTATAGCATTGGGTTTAATTCCCCTCCCTTTGTGACTAGGTAGCGGGTATTGCAGTTTGCAATTTATTCAATTGGAAATTCCTATAGTTGGTGATGGTTCTGCACTATGGTTGATAGTGTTGTGATCCCCTCCATCCTTTTTAGGGTTATTTGTTTAATTGTTTTGCTAATCATAGACTTCTTTTGGTCCACCTTGCAGAGGTGATACCTGCTGTGATGGTTCTGAGCCATGGTTGATAGTGTTGTAATCTCCCTCCATCCTTTTCAGGGCTATTTGTTTTGCTAATCATGGCCCCAGGGTTGTACGCTTGTAGCAACCTTCAATAGTTGTCACTGCCTTTTTATTGTTGCCTTCGTTACCGACCTCATTCTATTTAGAAATTTGAGCAATCATCTATAGTTTATTTTCAACCATCCATAACTATTTCCTTGACAAGGAGTCTACAAACCGCCTAAAGGTTAGCATATGTGAATGTGATGAGTTTCTTCTAATTCTTCTATTACATGATTTCTTTGCTCCACCAAGAATCAATCTCTCTAGCCCTATCTCTGACAGCAAGCCTCATCTTCTTCAAGGTACCATATTTAAATTTAACTAACTACAATATATAGGCAAGAGATTTTTTATTCTCACTCGACTCTCAAAGGAAGCTTCATCATATTGACTCTCCTCTCACAATGACAAAACCTACGTGGCAAATACTAGTAGCGGATGCCATTCTTGAAAAGAGAATCCTAGAGAAGGAACAAATAATTAAGAGGGCTATTAGAAATACACCCAAAAAAATCCTAAATTTGGAAAGTCTAAGTTATATAATTGTGAGTTGGGTAGAGGTTTGTGGGTGATCTAGTTAGGAAGTGAAAGGCACTCATTTAGGAGTTCTCTTACAATATTTACAATTATATAAAGCTGAACGATTATAAAATATTGTGTTGGCATTGTCACACTTTGTTCCTCATATCACTTGATTACACTTGTGATGATTGGGTCTTTATGATTATTTTTAGTTAGATTATTAACTATATACACATTCGTAAATATTATAGTGGTTTTTTTATTGTCTTATCTATTATAATATTTCTTGTTGAATTTCTTTGTTTATAAATTGTGACTTACACATCTTCACTCTTTATTGCATATCATATTTAAGGTGATATTATTGTTAAATACATTATTGTAAAAATCATTATAAATTTATACTTAGCCAAAATTATGATTGTTCACACAATTCAAACCCGCACTCCCTTCGTGGCTCAACCTAGTTCTCATCAACAAATGAATCGTTTTTATATATCCAAATTAATAAGAAATTATTTGCTCTAACTATGAGGACAATGCAACTAACTGTTTCTACAACAAATAAAATGATATAGAATGGATAATTAAATCGTGGCCAGTCTTAAACAAGCCAATGATCTCAAACATCTACAAAAGCAATGGAAACTTATATATATATATATATATATATATATATATAATTGCACTAGGTAATTTCAAGATGCAGCAACTCAAACATAATGTATAAAAATTGAAATTTGAAGTATTCTTACTTGGTTTTGAATCACTTGTGAAGCTGTTCTGTATCGTTCACGTATGAGTTTACCTGGTTCTCCTGGAAAGAAATCAGAGATAATGTAGTAAAGAGCAATTATCTATTGTTTATGATCTAATGAAGAAAGATGGTTCAAAGTCAGGGCATTTCTAGGATATCTTAACAAAATTATACAGTTCTAAGCATTCTTATAACAGGGAAATAACACAAAACACATCGAGACTAATAGCAAATTGTTGAACTAACTCATTTTAAACACAATATAACTAACATGGAAAGATACACATGATAAATTGCCCTTTTAAGATGGAGTGCATCAAAACAGCAAGAATTATTTCACACTAACTTCAACGTACGGAACATAAAATGTTAAGAGGCAAGAAGAACCAAGGCTAAGCGAGTGAAGACAGAGAAATTGGATACAAATTTAATTATTTATTTAAATAAAACGTTTCTATTACACAACTAAGCTCTCTCTCTCTCACACACATATAACTTGATAAATTGTACCAGTCCAATAATAGACCGGTATACCACTACAAACTGATATCTAAAATCTTGATTTTCACCTTTTCATTTGTTTATACCTGATTTACTGTAATACATACTAAAGCAAAATGAAGACACCTTGCTCAAATTGTGGGGGTACTTGACCTATTAGTGTTATGTGTAGTGCAGACAGGATTAGAATTAATGTTATGACTAGATTATGAAACTATGTATGTTATTGCTTTCATAAATAGTTGGATCTTATTTCATTCAACTCACGTATTTACTTGACTAGGAAAGACATTACACAACCTAATCTTCAAGCAAAAGTGTTTATCAACAAAGGATAACGATTATTATTGATTGTGAAAAACAAAAGAAACAATCTAGCATTAGAACGGTATAAATCAATAGAACACAGAGTTACCTGCCCTCTCTGATTCCAGCTCCCCAGCAGACATAATGACCGGCTCAATTCCCATTGCACGAAAAATTAGTTCAGTTTGAAATGTTTTTCCCTGTCCTTTCCCTCCCCAAATACCTGCAATACCAAAACTTAGTTTGCCAATAGGTTTGCCGTATCCTTTGATACTCTTAGACTCAGAAGTGCTATCATTGTTATGATCTAATAAACAATTAACAATGTCTTTGCTTATATCATTTTCAAGAGTCATGTCCCCTATTACCTAGTGGAATGGTTGTCCACCACTTAACTAACAAGCAAATTATATAGCTCCAACAGAAAAAATAATTGAGGCATCTATTTATGTAAAATCAATCATCTTAAACCTTTAGGCCTACTAGGTTCCATAGACCGTACCGCACATGTGGGTGTTGGATTAAAACGGATCTTGTGCTTGAACGAGTTTAAACCAAAGTTTATTCATCTTATACTTCGAAATCCATGCAATTGTCACACCTACCGAAAAATTTTATGCTGTCCAACATATTCTTCAATAAATCAGTAAATCATGAACTGCAGGCATTCATTCAATATCCCAAGTTGTTCAAGCATTTTATGAGCAAGCAGAGGAAGTTCTGTGCTATTCGGTAGAGAGGGTAGAAAAAATATCAGTGTAATAAATGTAATACTAGGGCAGTATAAAAAATAAATAATCAATTAGATCCAATTCTTGGTTTCTCCCATAAAAATTAAGTGAAAGATGGACTACTTAGTGACATTTGGGGCTAACTTGTTTCATTTAAAAGAGATCAACTTTAGAAACAACCAAAATAATAAAGGAAAAAATGTGAGAGAACGGAGAATATGTAAAATCAACTCTACTTTGCAAAAGTAGTAAGATTAAGAAGCTCTCTCTCCTTCATTACTTGTATGTATCAAATAACCATAATCAAGAAGACTATCCTTGTTCGCGGTTTAGTCCCATATGGGAGGTAAAAGAAATGGTGATATCGCTCATGAGGCTTAATAAGCTTAATATTATTAACTTGGGCTTGAGCATTTTCAATTGATTCCGTTATCATTAGGCATACCATGTTAATGGGTTAGTTTGCTTGTTAAGCAGGTTGCAACACTACGCCACTATGCTAGGACTTATAAAGTGCACAAGCTGGGAACTGAAATGTTGCCTAAAATTGTTTCATTATTATGCACACATAAAAAAGTATTGTCTATAAAAAAATTTAAATTTTACCTAGTATTAAGGGAATTTTCAGGTTGAGGAGATGGGCGAGGTAGTTCTTCACAATATGACAAGCTACAAAAAGAAAAGATGTTCAGCAGATAATGAAACCAATTCAACATGCAAAAGCGGAAAGTGAAAAAGGTTGTTTTGAAGTTATTATGACAGAGTACAATATATATTTGATATGAATTAAAATTGGACAAAATTTTACTGCAAATGAGTTGATCACGATATCAATTACAGGGAAAAAAGAAACCGAGACAAAACTGCAATAGAAACAAAGTGTTCTTATTTTTTGTTTAGGCTCATATCTAGGAATAATTACATCCATAAATGACAAAAAAAAATTAATCATGATATGGCTAAAATAATCAAACTTGACAACATGAATCACAAGAATAAATCAAACTCTGTATAAACTCTATATAGAACAGCATGAGTGACTAAGACACTTTGGAATATTAGAAAAATATAATTACACAACCCATCAAACTAGTGTCATTTAGGAATATTAGAGCTCATAGCTTCCTTTATGTGTTTATTATCAGATCTCTTATTTGATAGTTATCTAAGCACAAACCTATCCATTAAGGGTATATATTCTTGACAATAGATAGAATAAAAGCTTTCTTTCTCTTCTAATATGGTATTAGAGCAACCTCTAATCCTCACCATCTCCCTTTCCGCCACCACTTCACCACCCTTCTTGGTGGCACTTCTCTGTTATCACCACTTTCCGCTGCCACCACCCTTCTCCACTAGTAAAATGTAGCACTAGGGTTACATTTGGTTGTGCTTCTCCACCCCTAATCCTTAGCAAGCTTCTCCACTTGGAAAAAAGTTCTATGAGGTGGCACCGCCACCTCATAGAACTTCTATGCGGGGTCGCTTCGTTTTATCTTTAAAAATATTTTTTTATTATTTTTTATTTTTTAGAAATGATGTACTCCTTGTAAGCTATCCAATGGTATCAATATTGGGGTATTTTAGATTACATATACATATAACATACTCTAATCAATATGACATATAAGACAAAAATACTATTTATTCTATCATATTGATTAGGGTATTTTATATGTATATGTAATCTAAAATACCCCAATATTGATACCATTGGATAGCTTACAAGGAGTACATCATTTCTAAAAAATAAAAAATAATAAAAAAATATTTTTAAAGATAAAACGAAGCGACCCTGCTTCTCCACTTTTATCTATTCCTTTAGAGTTTATTTGGTAGTGCTAGGGTTATATTTGATCTCTATGTTTAATGCTAGCCCTATTTTTATCTTTGATCCTTCTAGTCTTGCTTGATTTTCTCTTCATGGATCTTTTTTCCATAAATTATGACCTACAACCTACTGCTACTTTTAGGACAACGATAAAAATGAATGACACCAACTATTTACAATGACATAATTCATGCAGTATTTTTATGGATCACATAGATGGAACATCACCTGGGTACTTCTCCTCTTGCTACCATGAAGGCTTCTTATTATTTGTTGTGTTGTTCTGGTATGCAGGAACCAATATAACTTTTACAATTATATTTCTGAAGAATGCAAAGGTGGTTTAGAATGTTGTGGCCACAATTTAAGTACCATAACAAAATATTCTCGCTTACAAGAAGGCATTTTTAGATTTAAATAAGATAGTTGACCTCTACAAAGAGTATAATTCTCTTTGAAAGGGGAAGTAGTGATGAATTATCATAATATCATCCCTCTACTATAGATCAAGTTTTTAAAATTTGGTCTATGGTGCAGTCCAACGTCGGACTAATATATATAAGTATGTACTATGATACTAGTGCAAACCAAACGGTACCAACTAAAACATGTATTATATTTATAAAATTATACATTTATATATATGAATTATATATACATAAGTCTATACTTCTGATATCAAAAAGTCCAGAGTAATTCTATATCTATGTTATAGATATTGCAACACTACTTCAACAACAACAAGATTTCTTAGTGGTAAAGTTTATCTTTAGTCTTGATATATCTTATTCCCCTGCACACAATCAATTATTAGCAAATGCCTATGTTATAGATATTGCAACACTACTTCAACAACAACAAGATTTCTTAGTAGTAAAGTTTCTCTTTAGTCTTGATATATCTTATTCCCCTCCACACAATCAATTATTAGTAAATGACACTGCTCTTCGTCTACAAAATGCAATTTTATAAATATCACATGTTTCTATGGCATTTAGTGGCACCTCCACTACTTACTCCATCTATAAGACTAATGCTTTACTAACTCCACAATCACGGGGTCATTGTGGATAATCTAGTACAAGCCATGGTCGAGGCAAAGGCCAAGTCTTTCCTTTATAAGATCTATCCCAAACAAATATGAGAAGAAATTTAAGCAATCTCCACATAGCAAACTTACTAGTGCATCGACTCCATCACCTTCGTAATAACAAATGGGTTCTTAAATTTACCATGGTCGCCTCCGCTATTGCTGTCTCTACTAGGTCTATTATTCCGGGCAAGTCTCTACCTTAACATAGAATAAACATACATCTAGTATAATCTCTCTTGTCTCCACTAGGACTACCTGGGCTCTTGACTACAGTGTTTATCTCATATGACAAGTAAAAGAAATTTATTTACTTCCTAAAATCTTGGATCCTACGTCTGTTGCAGGTGGATCCTTTCCCTTTAGGAAAAAACTCCTCCGCAGGGCCTCTGCGAATGTCCACTTAAGCAGAAGACAGAGCAGCCGTCCGATTAGAGAAACACGAATCTTAATGTAGCCTTAAGTGGTAATAAAAAAAACACAGTAGCGTTCCACCCAACTGTCGGATCCAGTCAACCAGCCGTCGGATCGTCAACCACCTAGCTCTCTTCTCTCCGATTTCTCGGCAAATACTCTCCCTAACTTGGATTCACGATTTCTTCCCCGAACTCCACTTCCAACGGCACTTGACTTCCACTATTTGCTCCCGGCGCTCGCTCCTTCACGGTCATCTCCGGCTGGCATTCGTCGAGCTCGGCCCTTGACCCTCGCTTCCGGTCGGCAACATCTCGGCAGCCAACCCGTCTCGACGCTTTTTTCCGGCCTACGCATCTCTACATTCCTCGCCGGCCTGCGCATCTTGGCGTCTCCACACTTCTCTCCAGCTGGTAGACGCCGTAGTGCAGCGCCCCTCGCTCGTGCAACGCCCCTGCAAAGGAGTTTCTTCTAGCCCTTCAATCGTTTTCAACCGCGAGGGATTTGGTAAGTTTACGTTGATAATGTTTATTTTTATTACATAGAAGTACTGAAGACTAAATATCTAATATGTTTTATTTGTCAAAAAAATTAAATTAGTTTTGGTTATTATGTTTTGCAGGTAATTAATATTTAAAAATGAGTAATGAAAGTAAAAAAAATTAAGTAGTGTTACACCTAGTAGGTGTAGTTTAAATAGAATGAAAAGTTTTTTCAAAGAACTTAATAATATAGGTAGAATAGAAGAAAACTTTTTGGACAACACAACGTCTGTCCATTTTTGGGATTGTCCTGAAATTAAATTAGATGTAATTAATTTAGGATATTTAATTAAAAATTAAGATAAGCAAACTAATAGTTTTCTTATTAATCAAAATTTAATAAAATTCTATTTAAATGATGTAGCACTCATCCTTGGATTGAAAGTCCAAGGTGAGCTTATTAATTTAGAAAATGGTTTAGGCCAATCTGATTTTTTCAATGAAAAATTCCTAAGGTGCATGTATAAAACGTTTAATGCTAGAAAACAAATTTAAAATATGCTTGTAGTTTACATGAAAACTTTGATTATGATAGGGTTAAGAAATTAGTAGTTTTGTACGTATTTTATACATTTCTTTTTTGTAAAAAAAATTATAGTGTACCTAGTAATCTAGTTAATTATATAGATAATATTAATGAAATAAATAAATATAATTGGGCAGAAGCTATATATAGATTTATAATAAATGAATTGAACAAGTCAAAAAACAAAGGCTCCAGCAGAATCTGAAAACTTTGTAATGCAAAGTCACTTGCAAAATAAACTCAATAGTCACATGATCTATATAATGCAAAGCCGAGTCTTTTAGCCCTCCTACGTACAAATTCAGTTACATAAGAAAATTGAATAATATTAACTAGTGTCTAAAAAAATTATGTGTGAGTGGGACCTTTGGCCAAGTCCTTTGCCTACAAGTTATAGACGCATACGCAATACTTGTTCATACAAGAGCATTAGCAAACATATCTATATATGTTCAATTTATCTACATTTCTTCCAATTTTATGGTAAACTCTCTGTGTTCTTTTCACACATAATTTTTTTAAACACTAGTTAATATTATTCAATTTTCTTATGTAACAGAATTTGTACGTAGGAGGGCTAAAAGACTCGGCTTTGCATTATATAGATCATGTGACTATTGAGTCTGTTTCTGCAAGTGGCTTTGCATTATATAGATCAAAGTTTTCAGATACTACTTGAGCCTTTGTTTTTTGACTTGCTCAATTCATTTATTATAAATCTATATATAGCTTCTGCCCTATCATGATCAAAGTTTTCATGTAAACTACAATCATGTTTTAATTTTTTTTTTCTAGCATTAAACGTTTTATACATGCACCTTCGAATTTTTCATTAAAAAATCATATTGGCTAATCCATTTTCTAAATTAATAAGCTCACCTTGGACTTTCAGTCCAAGGATGAGTGCTACATCATTTAAAGAGAATTTTATTAAATTTTGGTTAATAAGAAAACTATTAGTTTGTCTATCCCAATTTTTAATTAAATACCCTAAATTAATTGCATCTAACTTATTTTCAGGAGAATCCAAAAAATGGACAAACGGTGTGTTATCCAAAAATTTTCTACTATTCTACCTATATTATTAAGTTCTTTGAAATTTTCTTTTTATTTTATTTAAACTACAACTACTAGGTATAACACTACTTTTTTTTTTTTACTTTCATTACATTTTTAAATATTAATCACCTACAAAACATAATAACCAAAACTAATTTAATTTTTTTTGACAAATAATACATATTAGATATTTAGTCTTCAACACTTCTATGTAATAAAAATAAGCATTATCAACGTAAACTTACCAAATCCCTCCCGGCTAAAAACGATTCAAGGGCCAGAAGAAACTCCTCTGCAGGGGTGCTACACAAGCGAGGGGCGCTACACGAGTGTCGCCTACAGCGTCCGCCGATTGGCTCGAGAGAAGTGTGGAGACGCCAAGATGCGTAGGCCGGTGAGGAATGTAGAAACGCGTAGGCCGAAGAAGAGCGTCGAGACGTGCCGGCCACCGAGATGCCGCCAACCGGAAGCAAGGGTCAAGGGCCGAGCTCGATGAATGCCAGCCGGAGACAACCGTGAAGGGGCGAGCGCCAGGCGCAAATAGTGGAAGTCAAGTGCCGTTGGAAGTGGAGTTCGGGAAAGAAATCGTGAATCCAAGTTCGGGAGAGTTTTTTCCAAGAAATCGGAGAAAAGAGAGCCGTTGCAATGACGGAGAGGTTAAAAACTTAGCGCGTTGATGATCCGACATCTGGTTGACTAGATCGCATGGCTGGGCGGACGCTGCTGTGTTTTTTCATTTACCACTTAAGGCTACATCAAGATTCGTGTTTCTCTAATCAGATGGCTACTCTATCTTCTGCTTAAGTGGACATCCGCAGAGGCCCTATGGAAGAGTTTTTTCCCTTTATCTCTATTATGGGTGTTGGATTTGTTCATAGCACAAATATCACGTTATTTGATTTCTTTATATTTCTCAATTTCCAGAAAACTTATTACCTATTTGTGCTTTGGCTTGCTCTTCATTTGTTAGAGACAAGAGGGAAGAATAGATAGATATAATCATTGAGAAAATACTGCATTTTATTTTTCTACATATTTCTTTTCTTGCACATATATTTGACTACTCGTTTATATGAATGTATAAAGACACTAGTAATCTAGGAAATAAACAATGAATTAGCTTAGATACAAAGAAAGAAATATGAGAGTTTCCAAAGTAGGAATTCAATTATTAAAGATAGTGGTGGGCGGTTGTAATCCACTAATTCTAAACAAAATATGAATTGATTTGCTAATTTGAAGTTACAAATTCACAAATTATTTCTTAATACTTCCCCTTTTAATTTGTGATTCTGACTGGATCTTTGTGTGTCTCAATTGTTTTGGTGTAATAGCTTTTGCACATCTAATATTTGCTCTAACTGAGCTCGACCGGTATTTAACGGTCCAGTACACAAATCTCATATAAATAATGTATTAAACCCATGAAAACCAGGCAATACTAATTGGTACCAACCTTACACAGGTGGAACTAGTTAGTATAACTACCGGTTCCACTAGTAAGCTTTAAAAAACAAGGGAATGGTAGATGTACTAACTAGTTCCATTAGCTGGTGCACCTATCTGGTTATAGGGACTAGTTGGTTCCAACAACCATACAACAAATAGTAAAATAAATAAATACATGACTAAGGTTTAAATCTGATCCGAATTGGTGTACTGGTCTGGTCTCGAGCTGATATGCTGCAGTGAAACCAATAATGTGCTACACTAAAACCGACTATACCCATCTTAGATCGGTACAAACTAACAATTTTAACCGGTTCAAACTGAAATTTCAAACCGTGTATATAACTAATAGTTGGATGGGAGCTCTAAAAAGCTCTCATTTCCCTCCTATTTCACTCACACCAAGTTTTGCAAAACCGATTTGGACCGGTGTTCCAATCTAAGCTTGGACAGATACGTATTATTCTATGCTGAAACAACGTGCACTGAGGTGAGGCAGAAGCTTCATTCATCTATTGTTTATGCTGCTCGCCAAGGTAGAAGCTTCGTCCATAGTCCACAGTGAGTGAAGCTTCCTGCCCATGGCGAGCAACTTCATCCCATTTCTGTTGCTTGCCGAGAAGGAAGATTCGTTCGTCCGTCCATCCACAACAAGCAAAGCTTCGCCTGCAACTTCCACCTCCACCTCTGCTCCACTCCACATCGATATCAGGACAAGGTAAGAATGGTTCGTAGTGCCTATGCCATATGGTACATACCGGTTCTTCAAACATTAACTCACACCTCTCTCATTCTCTCTTCTACAACTCATACTCTCTCAAATTCTTAATCTCTTAAATTCTTAATCTCTCTTTTCTTACTCAAATAATTATGATTAGTATTATATGGCTCTTAAAAGCCGAATGTTAATCTCATCTTAACATCATATACGGAAAATACAACTGGCCAAGGACTCCTTTCTTACTCAAATAATTGTTAGATTGGTGAACTATATAAGATTAAGATATTGCTATAGATGAGTTTAGTTATCTCGCCCTCCCACTATATTATTAAACACATTGAAAGAGACGAGCAATAAAACTGGCCAAGAGACTCAATCAAACAGAGATGATGACATGGATGATTGATTAAAATGGGATATGTTGCTTTGACCGACTCGATTCTAACCATCACAACAACAAGGCTGCCAAAAGAAAGTTTGCCATCCCCATGGACCCACCATCTACAATTGATGAGCAAGAATATAGAGAATCTGAAGAAGCATCTTCTCTTTTGGAAACACTTCTATGTCAAGAGGTACAAAATGATTCAAGTGGCGTAGACAGCGGGGGGTCCCAGTAGTGATGGTGGTGAGATTGAGGCAACCATGGACTTGAGAACAAAGCTATACACATGCCTAGAAAAAAGGACCAAGGGTTCAACTCTACTAAAAGCAAATAACTTATATCAGGACTATGAAGAAATGAAATCCACCCTCCCGTTAGAGTAGAGAGTGGCTCATCATGGTCATAACTGACTTATGAAAGATATAGTTCAAAAGAAACTTATATGTATTCATATTATATTCTAATTCTCACGCTAATCTCAGTCACAATTATGATGGTATTTGTCCATAGGAGGTAGTGACTTATGCAAATTTAACAAGTATGTGGCCTTAACATACCAATACCACACGTCTTTAAAGGACTTCTAAATGTTGGTACTACAAAACTACAAGAGAGACTTAAATCGCATGCTGGTTATATATTCAAATAGTCATTATTCATTCTCAATATAGACTACAAGATGTATCAAAAATTTCTAGTATTACATATCATATTTGATATATTTCATATTTTTTTTCATCTCTAAGCATATTATGATTGTTTAAATTCATTATTTTTGAAGTTAAACTAAATAAAGTCATCAATTATGTATCAAAATATTTTTTAGGGAAAAACTGTCGAGATGAATTGAGCTAAACTAATAATATTGTATGTTGATATAGTCAATATCCCAATGCATACACGTCCGATCCATCACCAATTTACTAGTATGAACCGATATCTCAAACCTTACTTAGAATGCCACATTGATTACTACTTTCAAAAGATAGATTTCAATGAAGTCCTAGTGAACTTTCCTTGTATATGAAGAAGGCCGAATGGAATTTTATCTTAGTTTGCATTTTTGTTCATGATCTTATTTACATTGGAACTAATCTAAAAGTAACTGTAGACTATAAATGTTCCATGATAAATGAATTTAAGATGATTGATCTATGATTGATCAAATATTTCCTAGGGATCCAAGTAAGGCAAAAGAAGGAAGAAATCTTCATCTGTTAAGGAAAATACTTAATTGATTTTTTATAGAAAATTCAGATGAAAAACTTCTTCAAGCCTATTGGCTGTAAATGAAAATTTGGAGATGTAGCTAAGAAATCTAATGACGCAATGTTCAGTCTTGTTGGTTCTTTTGATTTAGTTTACCTACTATCTTTTCTTTGGTTCAAGATTTATCTTCCAGTAACAATTATGATCTAGTTTGACTATGAATAAGATGTAAACCCATTAGAATTTAGTTTTTGTTTTGGAAATTTCTATTTAATTTTATACTGTTAATGGGTAACTGAATGAAAATTCAAGAGTAATCTATAGTTGATGGAATTGGATCGTAGCATGGAGCCATGGATTGTGTTATTCTTGCAGTGTTAAGTCACTCATTTACTTATCTTGCATCTGGTTTTAAAAGATCAGTAAGTGCCAGATTTTCTAAGGTGGAAATTCTTAAATTATTGCCCAGTAAAATCATAGCAACATTTTGTTTAGCTTATAGTTTGGTCATGATTGCAAGCTCAATGGATAATCTACGCATCAAATCATCAACTTCCATTTGATAGATAACAATAATAATTTTAATTCTGTAACTCGAGATGTTACCATTTTGAAGATGTGATTGTTTATTTGCACTAAGAGATATCTCAGGAACAAAAACATTTATAATCAATATAATGATTTTAAAATTCAATAAATTAGATGAGGATCGTGTTTATGTGTTGAACTCTAGTACATTTTACTCAAAAGAATATATTGATATGACTAAAAACAAGACTTTGCAATTATCTTGATTAGTGTTAATTAATTTAGCTTAATGAAATATTGAATGTATCTACCTGTGCATATAGTTATTTTTGTTTTATCATCTATTTCAGGTTTATGATATATATCTACTTCAGAACTTGTGTTGCTTACGGTTGTTAGTAGTTTGACTTTGAGGCTCTTTAGAAAGTATGGCTTCCAAGCATGATATTCAATTGGCTTCAAAAGATGTGTTTAGCAGCTCAGACTACTTATGAGAAAATTTGGTGTGGCCCATTTGTACATGCAGTGCATTTGTGTTTGTACTATATTATATTACAATTAAGTCTATAAATGAACCAAGAATTCATGAACAAACTAGGTACTTAGTTTACTTAGTTTGGTAAATGCTCTTTATGATTGATTAAAGAAAAAAGCTTTAATAAACAATTTAAACAAGATGAAATAAATGAATAAACTTGAACATAATATAAGAGAGTTCAGCTCAATAACGTACATGATTAAAGCTTGTGAACTATTCGTGACCGAAATTTACAAACAACTGACTTATAAACTCATTTAAGTAGTAAACAGGTACATATATGTATAAGCATTTTAGCATTAACATATTAGTTTACTCACAAATTAGCCTTATGTGAAATATATCATTCACATATTAACTAAGCATATCATACTAAAGCTTGATACAAGCTTAAGCTTCAGTAATGAATTTGATAATGTTTTCATAAACAAGCTTAACATAGTTTGTTAACTCAATTCAGATAAATGAGGGCTTAAGCTCGATAAGCTTTTTTATAAATCAGTTTCAATATAGTAAAGCATAGCACAGCTCATTTACGACCCTGATTCCAGAACTAATGATGCGACATGGCACAGTCTATGCATGTGCAATGTGATTTCATGTTATCGTGTAGAAACTGGTTTTCATCTACTCTACTCAATTGGACCTTATATGAACATAAAGAATTTAGGGTTCACATGTTGCTTTTCTATCTATTCCCTTCTCATCATTTGTGCTCACCCTCAACTTTTTCTATATGCTGTGAGAATCCTAAGATCAACTTATAGTGCTAGTCACGATGAGCATACAAGATTAAGAAAGGATTGTTTAAATTATTATAATGAATTGTGAGCTATTAAGAAACTATTGACTATTGAGTTTGTTTGTAATATGCATTAAAAGACTTGATTTGTGCACGAAATGAAAAGTTGTATGACGTTGTACTTTGTAACACATAAAAGAAGAATATACTGGCTCTTATAGCAAGGAAGAAAAGGGATAATTTAAATAAAAAAATACATAAACTACTGAAGCAAATTTGCCTCTTTTTTT
Organism: Costus lasius; assembly: GCA_027563935.2. Taxonomy (NCBI): domain Eukaryota; kingdom Viridiplantae; phylum Streptophyta; class Magnoliopsida; order Zingiberales; family Costaceae; genus Costus; species Costus lasius. Next base: position 11,274,618 of record CM050452.1, on the reverse strand, counting down.
TTAAGAATAAAGAAACAAAAAATTGATCAAAAAGGTACGAAGTTGAAGCACATATTAGGTCTATAGTAAATTATTGCAAGTGTTTAGAAGAACATGATACAAGGACGAAGTCCAGCTCTTCCTTTTTTTTCAGCCTAATACCTTATCAAACATCCAAAATCCCAAAGTCATGCCAAGTTTAATAGAGCTTACCAACTTTGTCCTGTAGAACAAGAAAATATACTTTATAAGCACGGAGCTAAATTATAGAAAGTAAAAAGGGAAATATAATAATGGCATTATTGGCAAACAATTAGAATACAATAAATGGAGTGAGAATGAGGGGGGAAACGAGCGTAGATATTTCATAATTAAACAGCAACTTAGTCCTGTAGGAAAGTATTCTTAGTAAAAATTGCTGAATATTCAATTTACCAGATATTATTATTTGGCTTGACTGTTATTTTACACTTAGGTTCTCATTTTATGCCATTGATCCAAATATGAGAGATGTTGAACTGTTGAAGTGTAGACAAATCTGGGTCCTTACCTATCAGCTTAAGTTCTTAGTAACTAAAGAATCATCATCTAAATTATTTCGTGAAAAGCCTAAACAAGTAAAATGTTTCATCGATTATCTTTTGGAACCGTTCTCCATTGAGGATGCATCATCGAAGATGGATGTCATCCTTTGACTATTTCTACATGTTTATTACCAATTTTAATGCAATGACAAGTCCAAAAAAAAAAACAATCACTCAGCGTGTGCATAAGAGATTCGGTGTTCCCATGTTCAAATATATAGAATTGCATATTACCTCAAACAGTGATGCTAAAACCGGTCCGGTACCTCCGGTATGTACCGGTCCAGTGGAACACCAGTCGCGGACGGACGCTCGGAGCACGGTCGGCGGCGGACAGCGGTCGGATGGTGGGGGGAGGCGCTAGCGTGGGCGGAAGCTTCGATCGAAGCTTCCCACGCCAGCGCCGTCCGCCCGCCTCGTCTGTGCCCTCGTCTTCGCCGTGCTACTACAGTCGCGTACCGGACGGTACGCCGGTACCGTACCGGTCCTGCGAGCCGCCGGACCGGTACACTCCGCCGGTTTTCGAAACCTTGACCTCAAAGAAATATTGTAAGCCAACATGTCATAACAAAGACACAACTTAAGAGTTTAACTGTAGATACCTCTAACTACTTAACTATTGACACTATGTTGAACTAATGTAAAAGGAAAGCAATGGGCATTTCCATGAATCTTGTTAATTTAAGAGGACGAGAGTTAAAGCCTAAATCAAATGTTTTGTGTTGGTCTTGGGTATAAAGATAAAGTCCCACCAGTAAACTGCCGGAATTAAAATTTGTGTTATTATGATAAAAGCAAGTCTTACAATGCACATAAGCTTAGCTATAGCTTGGACATATAGGTTGACGTTACTTTACCAATAATTAGTTTTCATCACCTTACAATGTTGTACTGTATATGACAGACATCATTCTTTATCATAGTACTTGGTACATTCTTTCTATAGTTTCAAAAATAACGTTTAACTGAAGAGCCAAAATAAAATGATGGGGTGGTTGAACCGGGAGAAAAATTTAAGCCCAGGACATGGACCAAATCTGGAAAAGGGAAGGTAAATGCAAGGTGGAAAGAGTGTGCTTGATAATTTAAGGCCGTTCAATGATCCCCTCAACAAAGGACAGTCTGAAGCAGTATATTTTTTCATAGCTTCACTCCACAAGTGAAGGAACAAAATGTCAATGTTCTAGTAGCAATGACTCATTTCAAATGCCGTATATATTTTGTACAAGTAAAAGGCATGGAGAAAGATGACACCAACGTAACTATACAAGCTAGTAGCAGCCTAGGATAATTAACACGTCTAACGGAAAACATGCCAACCCCAAGTGAAGATTTGACAAAAGGAACAAGAATTAAAGAAAATGCCAACAGTCAAGAGTTTATAAATCAAGCAATCTCCTTCATTTGAAAATGAATTGGTTTCTAACGCTTCAAGCAACAAAATCAATCCAATAGAAGAGAAATCAGAAACAAACCAAGAAAGTCGGCGCAATGTAGTAATCGCCCTGAAGATATTCAAACGACCTCGTCGCCTTCTGCCTGTAATCGAAGACGATATCCGCTGCAAAAAAAACAATAAAATGGGCGCCTCAATCGAAACGAGTCGAATCCGACAAACAACACCAACGGCAAAAGGATGGCGATCATGGGAAAGACGGACGCACAGTCCTTTCCGAGGAAGTTCCCGACGAAGAGATCGTCAATCACGCCCTGCCGAGCCCCTACAGAGATGTTCATATTGTCTGCCTCCTGGCCCAGGCGGTAGAGGTAGTCCTTCCCGTCCGAATCCTTGGATTCCCAGGACGACTGCTCCGAGATCCTCTTTGAGCCATCGGGGGCGGCGGAGCAGCGGAGGGAGATCGAGTAAGGGAACCACCTCCGCCTCTTGTCGCCCCTCGAGTGGAGGTTAGTGTTAGAAGTGGAGAAGCGGAAGAGGGCAGAGTGGAAGCTGCCGCTGAGGACCGCCATTCAATATGGATGGAGGAAGACCGGGAACCAATGAATCGTTCTTTTTATTACCCTTGAAAATTAAATGAGAAAAAAAAAGACATGCTACCTTTTTTCAAAATATATTTTCAGTATTGAAGTAGATTAGTTTTGTCCTTTAGGATAAACCCTTAAATAGTTAAATCCGATTTAGTTTATTTATATGAAAAAAAAATTAGTTTTGTCCTTTAGGATAAACCCTTAAATCCGATTTGGTCTATTTTATTAAAATAAATTAGTTTTGCCAAGTGCTTGGTTTTACGACACTATCAAAGTATTTTGTAATTCTATTAACGCTAAAGTCATAATATATATATATATATATATATATATATATATATATATACATGTATATACATGTGTATATACATGTATATATATACATGTGTATATACATGTATATGTATATACATGTATATATACATGTGTATATACATGTATATATTTATACATATAATGCTAATATTAACAAAAATGAACGTAACGAGATCTAGAAAAAAAATAATGAAGGAAAGGATGAAAATATGCCTTTTCCCTCATTTATTAGGGCGGAGGGATCCAGAAAAAGAAAGTAATAGTGCTATTTTTCCCTCAAATTGCTATAGTATTTCCCTTTCGCTTATGTCACCCGCTCCCGATGCCGTGTTCGCTGCTCGCCTTGCTCGCTACCGCAGCTACTCGCCTCGCTTGCCGTTGCCGCTGTGTTTGCTGCTTGCCTCGCTCGCTGCCACAGTCGCTCACCTCACTGACTCTCCTCTCTTGCTCGCCGTCACCGCTGCATCCATTGCTCGCCTCGCCCGCTCCCGCTTGCCGTCACTACCTCGCCGCTCGCCATCGCCGCTCGCAATCGGCCGGACTCCATCGCCGGATGCAGCCACCGCACGCACAACCACTCGTAGCATTTCCTTACTGTTGGACACGCGCAAGACACGTGAGCCAACATTTCTCTCCTTTCCTTTTTTTCTTTCCCTCTCTAAACCCTTTTCTCTTATCTTTCCATGAGGCACTCTAGTCTATCGTGTGAGATAGTGCTAGAGGTGAAAGGGAGCGGTGTGGTATTAAGGCGAGGGGGAGCAAGGCAGCATTGGAAGCTAAGGTGTAGCAGGGGGAAAGGAGCAGATCGGGTAAATAGAGGGGGGCGAGAGTCCAGGGATAGGGAAAAAAAACAAAAAAAGGGTAGGGGAAGACGGCGAGTGGCTAAGGGGAGTGAGGTGATGGGCTAGGGTGGGTGGCATAGGTTAGAGGAAAGGGTGGGATTATTATATTCAAATAGTTATTGGGATAGAAAAAAAAATTGGGTTGGGTTTGAAAATATGGATATAGCAAAAACGAGTACAGCATATCCACTACCATTCCTAAACACTTACACAAAGATTGTCTACTCTATTAGATATGCTCAAAGATTGTCTACTCTATTAGATATGCTCATCACTCACTAGAGATCATCTAATGCTGGTTCATTTGAACCGAAGCGAACCAAATTTAACTTAAACCGAACTGAACCAAAAATTTCAATTCAATTTATCGAATTGAATTTTTGTTGAACACCCCTACATAAGTGTGCAAACAACCTCTAACATATGGTGTGCGCATCAAACCCCGTGGAAAAATCTGGCCAAATATACAAATGTAAGAGCCCTACCTAGGACATCTATCTTTATTTAGTTGATATCATTATTTTTATAGACCTAAAAAATAAAATGTAATAATAATAATAATAATAACATTGGAAGATGTCAGGTAAAAGTCTCATGTACTGCCGATCAGCTCTAGTGATGTGAAAAAGGAGGAAATAGAATAAAACACTGGTAAACAGAATCAAAGCATCATTCCGAATAAGGTCATTGAACATCGATATATTTACATGAATTTCAATTACTTTGAAATGATGGAAGGGAAGTTTAGAACTGAAGTTGACTGTTAACTGAAAGAAATTTCTTCGTATTGCAGCCAGAACTACGAGCGGAGAAAAAGCATAGTGTATATTGAAGAACAGATTTAGCATTTAAAAAAAAAAAATCAAAAACCATGTTAGCCAGAGTGATATTTGCATTGCCCAGCTTACCTGTGTACTTATGAAGAAAGTTCACTCCACGATGGTTTTATACAGTTTCAAGTTCGATTCCAACACCCGATCAATGCATTCTATTCTCAAGTTTAACCATCTGGACCAACAGAAGGGTTGTTAAATATCCTATTGCTTACTTCTTACCTTTGTCATGACTCATTTACAGGCGAACTTAGACACAGCAGAGTTTGCAAATGATGAGCTATTAGACGAGGAAATTTTAGACGGATATTCCCAGACCAAACAATGAATAACAGTTAGCATACTGTCCAAAATTATGAAGAGTAGATTAGAAAGATAAGCTAGCATTATGTGTTGCACGTTAACAAGTTTCAGTCTAATACCAGCAATAAAACAATCAACCAAAAGGCCGAAACTAATATAAGCAATACGGACCTACAAGAAATCAGAAAAGGTTATGTTATATGGGCGGTAACACTGTCTAATATAACTGAAAAGATTGAAACAGTATGTTAAGTGTGTCAAGTACATGCAGTATGAATCGTATACATTAGTATTCAATCACATGAATGGCACAAAAAGATTTGTATATGAACAGTGACTGAAAATTTCAATAATCCTATTGTATGCTTCAAAATTTTGAAAGAAACATAGAAGTTGGTTTTGCCGGTGCTAAGGTCGATAAATAGAAGTTATACAATTTAGCATATGAATACAACAAGTTGACGTCTGAAAAATTATCTTCCTTCAATCTTGGGCTTATAAATGATGCTGAGATTCATTTTTATTTCTTCTAATTTTTTACGTTTAAACAATAAAAGAACAGCGGGTTTCTAGTGCAAATTCCACCTACTATAGAATGGAGCTGATTGCACTAGTGTACTCATTCAAAATGAAACAACCCAAGGAGAAACATACACTAGATGCCTAAAGGCCATAAACAATCATTTAATGCTTCATTATGTCCATCCAATGACTTCAACTAAGTCCGAATATACCGACATGATTTTGATTGAAGATGAGGACATAGATCTTATCTACATACGCTAGCAAGTAAAATTCCAGCAAGCCTACGAACATTCTGTTTGGATTGATGGTTAGCCTTAAAAACTAGAAAACATAATAGGGAAAGAAATCAACAGGCACCTATTGCACACTGTATATGAGAAGCATAAATTTGAAAAGTACGGTGCTCAAGGATCCGTTATTGAAGAGATCGGTAACTAGCATATAGTTATCACTTATTAGTAAACTTGAGAATTTCACATAATCAATTATTCTCCATTCTACTGCACATAGAATAGGAAAACAAGCAATTTAGTTTAAATGTAATAAGCAAGAAACAAAATCTCCAATGATATAGGCATGTAGCTTCTATGTGGAGAATACCGAATACCGTAGTCCTTTTTAGTGAAACAACTTGGTTCATATGGCCATGAAATACCAAAAAAGGCATGGATCATGACATCGGTGTCCGTGAATTGCACACCAAGTTCAGCTTAACCTAGAATGCTAAATAAGTAAGAGGACAGAAAATTGTCCGCACTTGAGGATAGACAAATCTACCACACAGGGGAACATACATATTTAGCATGTCCACATATATACACATTATATGCATGTAACTATGAATGACCAACATATATACATAGATATAAATTAAAAAACATGTGTGCATAGACATAAATGTCTTTGGATACATGGATTATACATACTAATGATCCGTGGCAATTTTATGCTCATTATCTTCAAAAGTTTTATCCATGGTGAGCAATGGTAATTTAAGGCAAGGTTTTAAAAATTAGTCCATACCACCTTATATAGATGGTACATAATAATCATAGAGCTATACCAAGGTCCATCGGTATGATTGGTATGATATAATACAATGTTAACATATCCGGAACATACCAATTTGAGACGGAATCACTGTGGACCAAGATTTAAAACCATGATTCAAGGTTCAATTAGTAGCATCTTTAAATCTATAATGTTCTTTTTAATGTTCTTAAATAACTTTAAGAGAACTAGAACAAGTCTGTACCCAAGATTGAAGGTAAAAGAATGCATGTAAAAATGATAAGCAAAAAAACAGTTGTTTAGTAGATCTGGAGTTCTGGAAAGTTACTACTGAAATAAGTAAATGAAACTTTGGTTTTTATAATGAAAACTTTAATCTAAAGCACTCCATGAGTATCTCTAAATTTTCTTGATAATATGATATGAGAAATATGATTCTTCATTTGCACTACGCAATACTTTGAACTTATATTCCATGCTAATAGTTGGTAACAAGATAGAACCATTTCTCAAGCTTCAAATCGTAATCCAATTCGTGAATCGTGACAAAAAGAATTTACATTCAAATGACTAGATTACAAGGAACAAAATGAGATAGAAGTAATCAAATCAGAACCTATAAGAGAAATGGACATTATGCTCACACAATTATACACAAAAACAATTCCCAAAAAAGAACACAAAGAAGCTAAGTGCAAAAGAAAAAAAAACTCATTACTTAAAAAGGTATTCTATATATGAACCACTAAATAAGCAGGAAATCAAATTTATAAGAAACCCATCAAATAATAATTCAAAATGAGAACAAAGTTAACCAATTGATATAATACATTGCAGCTTGTGAACTTACAGAAGATGATTGTACAAGATGCAGAAAAAATGTTGCTGCAGAAATTTCTTCAGAGTTATCCACGATTCTTATTACACAATAACTCATACCTCTGGTTGTTATATAGTGCAGGAGATGCCTCTAATCTACAACGAATGATCTAAACTGGAATACTTTCTTTCCTTTGAACAGGCCAGCATAAAGAATAAGTTATCAGTTGAGCTTCTCCAAAGGATTCTAGAGGATTCTTGTTGTCTGATCCTCAAGAAGCCAACGAGAGAATTATTTTTTATTTGAGCATCTTTAGTTTGCTCGTTTGAAGCCCAAATAGACTGTCCTCTCAGCCAGAAGACAAGGTTTTTGCAAACTGGATAATTAATGTGTATTTCACCTACTTCTCAAATGTGCGAACACATATTTTCTCAAGCAGCAAGGGCCAATCCTCACCAAGTTGTAGTGGGTTTAACTCCATTGCTACCTTCAAGTCTTGAATACTCATCACATGTGTGCCTTCAACAGGCCCAATCCTACTAGGCATTTTGAAGTCATTTCCTCGCCAAACACCATTATTGGACTTCGAGTGATGAAGCAGATTGGCAATTGGCTGGTTTACTGACACAGGACTGGTTCTTACTCCGATTAGCTGAAAACATGACGTAATCAGACGCTTCAAATAAGAATCTAAGCTGTTGTTCAACATGTTGGCACAGTCCACTGTCACTCCTTCCAAACCTTGTGCTTCAGCTACTTTCTGCATTCGCATCTTCAGTACCTCAGTAGGGTACAGTTCGCCACAATCATAACTACTACAAAGGCTAGTATTTGAAGCACTAAATGACGGCGGTAGTGACTTTTTTGCCCTGGCTCTGCCTGCCAAACAGAAAGGAATTCCAAGTGGAGCCTGTAGAGGACTTCGAAAGGAGTTCATATCACCTATATTATCCAAGTTATGATCTAGGGGAACTACGTCAGAAAATATCTTACTGTCTGGAGAAACCTTGTTGTGCAGAGATGCCTTTTCTATCCTTGCTCTCTTTGATAGATGCTCTTGATGCCCACGCCATTGTTGATGCCTTGATCTCTTTAAATCATCTTTCTCATCTAAAACAACATCATAAGACAGTATTGCAGGCTGACAGGCAGCAGCCTTCACTCTCCTATCTGATCCTTGGATCTCGCAGCTATCAATTTCACTCCTGAACCTGTGGGGCAACTGTTTCAAGATATCGCCATCTGAGCAAGATTGTGGCACTGATCCTGAGGCTTGCGTAAAAGCAAGTCCATCATCTACTTGAGGGGATTTCTTCAAGACAATTCCTGTTGACGTCTGGTTATGCTCAAATTGTGGCGGTGCCTTCGCTTGACAGGCATTTTGGAGGATCAGACGAATGAACTGATTGTGCAAGGCGAGATTCTCACGGCCGAGTGTCAGAAGGCACCGCTTGGTGAACTCACGCTTGCTTAGCTTCTGCGACAGCAAAGCATTCAGATAGCCGAAGTAGCGCCGCGAGCGATCCTGGCCGAGCCGCTTAACTATCTGTAACTTCAGGTCAGCAAGGTTACCGCGAGAATGCTTCACAGGTGCTGACGGCAGCAGTACCTGCTGCTGCAGCATCGGAGGCTGTGGCATCTTTCAATAGTCAGTATCCATAGGAACAACAACCAGATCAGAAAGATTCAAACCGCCCTCTGCGCCCCTTATTAACCCACTATGCTGCAGTAAATATTAGGGTTTGCACCTTCTTTTACAGAGAACCCGAGCTTTCCACTGTTCACAACTACTACGACACGGCAATGCGGACAGAAATCTCATTTCCGCGAGCAAGAACTTCAAGATAAACGTTATGAAAAAGCCTCAGCCCCAAAGATGCAAATTTGAAACCCGAACTAGCCCGGAAAGCAGCCCTAAAACAAAGGGAAACAAGCGAAATATAAATAACCATTCAACGCCAGCTGGCTCTGCAAGTTCCCATTGGTCGCCGGAACTCAAGGAAAAGCAAGCAGCGATCTGCTTCCCGGTCTGCGATCGGAGCGCTCATAATTGAGCCAAGCGGATCTCAGGAGCACCGTGTCCGGATCGAAGCGAGGCGAAGGGAGAAGCCAATCCACGGAGAGGGCAAGGTCGGTGATCGGAAGAAGAGCGAGACGGGATAGGGGCATACCTCGGAGAACCTTGATTCGACCCCGAAGCAGGTAGCTTCAGACCTCTCTATCTCTCTCCTCTCCGAGCGGTTACTATCCGCTTCCCTCAGCTTCGACTATCTTCTTCTTCGCCTGCTCCTCCCTAGTTCGTCGTGAACTGGCGCAGACGACGGATCGAGCAAGCGTAGACTTCCTTTTGCTCTCCGGCTCGGCTCGCTCTCTCCTCAGTCCTCACCTTTCGGAAGCTATATGATTTTCGTATTTGTAATAAAAATTCGAGAAAAATCTCTAAAAAAAGAAAAAAATATGAATGATTGAATCGTGTTGACTGACGATCATAGATAAAAATCGCTTTTAAAATTCAGTGCAATGCTCGATTTTAGCCCTAAAAAAAATAAATTTTTAAATGCATCATAAAATTTTCGAATGTATGAACTCATTTAAGAAAGTTAAATTAATATATAAATAATAAGACTAAATTTAATAATAATCTAGCTAGTAACAATAAATCTAGCTAGTGTTAGGAGCAAAGATTAGAACCCGATTTTGACCGGTAAATTGAGCCATTGACCAGGTCAAAATTGGCCCAAGATCTAGCTCATATCCAATTAGGGCTCTGCGATTGCTTTTGGGCAACGACGGCGTACGCTTCGGAATGGATGGCGGCATCCGTTAGCTGCGCCCGTAGTCTCCGAGCATCTGCGGCGGCTGACGTCAGGCAGCTGGCAGTCGGCGATGGACTTGACACGTGGAGCACAAAGAGAGGGAAGGGATCCGACGCGATCTCTGGCATGTGGAACGAGCGGCGGGCAGCTCATTTCCTACAACGCGCGTTAATCCGGTGAGGGACGCGAGGTCGGCGTCGACCTCAAGTTGCGCGGCGGCGACGCATGGAGGCTTAGCAGTGGGTGAGAACTCCGCGTGGCGAGAGGCGCGGCTGGCGAAGCCGATAGGCGACAAGGCGTCGGCCTCGAGAGTAGATGAACATGGTGCGAGGTTCTCGTTCAAAGAGACGTCGGCCACGTGGCACGCAATGGTTGACATTGTTGAGTGGTGGCGTGATGTGTGCCGTACTAACACACAACTAACTGCAAGCGTGACGGTTTTGTCGTGATAGTACTTAAGATGTCGATCCCACAGGGACAGTGATCAAGTACCGAGTGATTATGAATCAATAGCTAGACAATCGAGTAAATATTTTGGGTTTTCAGAAAATAAATCAAACTACAACTAGATACAATTACTAGCTGAATCAAGCAAGTAAAAGTTTTGGATAGAAAACAAGGTTTAGAGACATTGGAACTTCGAGAGCATCTCGTTGATGGATCTTAAACCCAAACAAGAAAATTATCATAACAATGCAATTTTACAAGTATTCAAGGAAATATCTAATGGTACAGATTACCCTCTTTCGACGGCGTAATCCAGTATCAATCTAGATCGGCGTCCTACTTTCGTGGCTCACCGTACCTAGATTGATCCATTGAGTTCAGAGATATTATAAGTTTCATCACACAAATCCTGCCCAATTTCTTGACAGGTCAGAGCATGATCGATAAGGCAGATCTAGCGTCGCAATTCACCTTTGGGTCCTTCTTGCGGCACCCAAGAAAAGTAATTGTGTGATCAAGGCAATACTAGCAATAAAATAGTACAGATCGAATAAACACAAGATAAAATTACATTAGCCACGAGAAAACATGTTTGAGAACAAGATCTAAACAACTCAACTACACCTTTGTTCCGATTAAAAAGATTATGCTATCATAGCATCGATTTAGTACAGATCTCTAAAGGAAAAGAAAAAATTAAAGAGAAGATAGAAGAAAGAGGTAGCAAACTCTCTGCAGAAACTTTGCAACATTCCTTCAAGTCTTCTAGCATGATGTGTCATTCCTTCCTCCTCCCTTGTAATCTCCAAGAACTTCCCTTTGCAAAAACTCGCTAGCCCCCCTTGAGCCCCAACTGGGCGCTGCGTTCTTCAGAGATTTTCACCCCTTTTATCATTTCTAAGGTACCCTTTGATATGCCAGCATTAAAGCCCTTTTAATTAGCTACGTTTTGACACCTTAAACGTCCAAAACGGAGCTATAATGACAAAGTTATGGCTCTTTTAATTTTAGGCTGCGCAAGGACGATTATGGGTGTAATAGAGATCATGGGCATGGTTGTAATGTTGGCGTCGATTCTCTTCAGCTCTTGAAACGTCCATGAACACGTAGGCCATTAAAAGCTCTTCGTAATGACATAAAAAATGCCCAAATCGGAGTTGTAACGGAAAAGTTACGACCTATTTACTGCAGCCCTCTGATACACTTAATGCTACCATTACATGTGTAATGAGGATTATGGGCATGACGGTAATCTTTATAGCGAACTCCGTTTCGTCTGAAATTTTGCGGGTGAGTTGACCTTTGACTTGACTTGCATTCCGACCATAGTATGGTATCAAAGGTTGCCGACGCAAAGATTACAGGCAGGGTGAAATTACGGCTATACCCGTAACGTCTTCTATCAAAGTTTTCGTCTTCCAAAAGGCTTCTTTTGAGAAAGTTGAGACACGCCTTCGGAATATGATTATGCTTGAATGAAAACGAGCTTCTTGAGAATTCGAATCGAAAATTATGACCATAATGCAGATTAGGGCCTCAGCTGTAATTCTAGAAATTAGCTCCATTTGAAGCCGAACTTCTCGTCAAGGTTCTTGATTCACTCGGGGACGTAAATATACTTTCAAATAGCTCCAAAAGTGAGTGAATTGTCCTGTATTTATCAACATGACAAGAAGTGAAGCTTCTAAAGAAAGTCAATGAAATAAGCCGGAAAGAGATGTAAAAGCATGAAAATTGGTCTCAATTCACTAGTAAATATAGGCCTAAAAGACTATAAAAATACGAGACATCATGGCGCCGAGCTGGTGACGCAGCTCCAATGGTTGGACAGGTTCCAGCGGGCGGCGGCCACGTGGCGGCTCGCAACGGGCAACTCGGGTGCCAAGCGGCGAACTCGGCTGATAGGCTTGCTCGTGTCCGAGCCACTTACCGACGTGGAGCTGATGTGGCGAACATGGGTTCATCCACCTAGCGACCAAGCTGGCAGATGGAATACGAAGCGACGCCATATAGGCGATGCCCGTCCGAGAGAAGGGGCACGCACGGTATCAACTTCATTTTCCTCTTCCTGCTCTCGCACGCCCTGCTCTAACGATCTCCGACGTTCCCTGTGCTTCAACCTTTGTCCCTTCTCGGTCTGGTGCTCAGCGGCAAACTCCGGCCAACCTTCCAGTGTCCAGTGGGTGGTTGTGTGGTGGTGCGACATCGAAGGTGCTCTGCTTCCCTGTTTTTTCCCTTGTCGAGCAACTGCAGCAGTGAACTTATTTGGTCAAGGTATATTCACCCCCTTTGTTCCTGGTTTTCCATTGTCGTCTGGTTTTCTTAGAGTGTGGTTCTTCCAGGGTCGTGCTCTCCTCCCTCGTCTACTTCTCTGGTCCGACGTCCCCGCGGTGTGGGCGTCCTCTCTCTTTTGTTGATGCAGTCGTTCTTCTCTTTTCGTCGACGTGAGTTTGACGCTTGGTTCGCTCGTCGAGTTTTTTGGTTAGCCACGTGTGTGTGGTCGTGTCGTTTCATCTCAGCGGTGTTGTATTTTCGCCCACCTGCGTGTGGACGTGTCTTGCTTCTGTTCCCTATCTGTGAGTAGGATTGTTCTTGGTTGTTGCTGTCTTTCGTACAGCCTGTGTTCTCTACCTCTTACGTTACTTGCGAGTAGTGTTTTGGTTGTTTCGCTACCTTCGCGCAGTGTCTATTTATTGTGTTTTCTGTTAAGGCTGAGGTGAGTTCATCCCTCACCTGCCTGTCTCGCCTTCGGCCCGAGCTGTCATGCTGTTTCCGCTTTTGTTCTGTGGTTCGTCCCTTGTGTGGGATAGTTAGTTTTGGGTCCTACGTGACCCACTTGCAGGGATCTGGCCTATTCTATTTTTATTACAAAAAAAAAATTATTATCCTAATTAAGGGTGTGACAAACTGGTATTAGAGCCCAGTTCACGTTCCAAGTTGTATTTTAGGGTTCTGTTTATTCTCTGTTCTATTTTGTAGGTTCTATAAAGAACAGAACAGTAAGCTGTTATAATCTGCAAGCAAATAGGAGCTGCGAAAAATGGTGATGAATAATAACGAATGGATCGACATCCTTGAAGATGCCATGGGGGATGCTGCTGAGCTAGGGAATCAGACCCTAGTAGATCTAGTAAAGGGGCTTATTGCCTCTAATAATACATTGACTGCTGCTAATGCTGATCTGTAGATCCGCATGGATTGCCAAGCTGCTGAACTGGAGCAGTTCAAGATGGAGGTTATCCTCCTTAAGCGTGCTGCGACCCAGCCACAAACTCAGGTCAATGGTGGCCAAGTGATCGCTGTGCGACGGCGTGTTCATTAGCCAGCGCCCTTTTCGGGCATACGTTCTGCTAAGGAAGTTGAGAACTTCCTGTGGGATATGGAGCTGTTCTTTCAGAACGCTCAAATCCCCGAAAAGGAGCAGGCGCACACCTGAATCGCATATCTCTCTGAAGACGCGAAACTGTGGTGGTGGACTTAGGCTGCACCCAGTTTATTTGGGCCAGATCCAGCCCAGAAGCTCACCTGTGAAGAGCTCAAAGAAGAGATCAAAAACCAGTTCCTTCTCGGGAACTCTGATTGGGCAACACGCGACGCCCTAAAGCGACTCAAGCACACCAGCGCAATACAGGATTATGTTCAGCGTTTTGCACAAGTCATGCTTGAGATCGATGATATGTTGGAAAAAGCCCGACTTTACCACTTCATGGATGGACTCCAAGGGTGGGCCCGGGATGAACTACACCACCAAGAGTTTCACACTCTCAAGGCGGCAATGATAATTGCTGAAGGCCTTACGAACCGTAAGGAGTCGAGGGACCCGCCCCCTCATCATCACACAGGCGCATCATCCTCGAGGGCGAGGATCCCCTACGTGGCTAAGGGCAAGAAGCCCTTCGTGAGGAAGAGCCGCCCGACACCAAAGGAGTACAAGTCGGTGAAGAACCGACCACCTACCCCGGGGCCAAAGACGACGAGCACCAGCATGGCCTACTATATCTATGGAGGCCAACACATGATAAAGAACTGCCCCAAGAGGGACTGCCTAGCTGCCTTAGTGGCAGAAGATTTTGTAAAGAAGCCGGAGGGACTCCTTAGCCCTTTTGTACTTACAACTTCATCTTCAATGAATGAAAGACATATTTTGCTTTATGTCGATTGCTTATTAAATGCGCATCCTGTGAATGCTATGGTCGATACAGGTGCTTCGCACTTGTTTATAGGGCAACCGACACCAGCTAGGATCGGTCTTAAGATCTCCCCTGCCCAAGACCGAGTTAGGTCAGTCGGAGCAGTAAACCCATAGGTCTTAGGGATGTCTTACGACATCGATATTGCAGTGGGCAATTGGCGCGGCCGTTGCCATGCAAAGATTCTAAAGTTAGCTGATTATGAGGCTATATTTGGACTTGAGCTTTTGAGAAAAGCCAAGATAGGCATTATGTCACATCCGTATGGGATACAATTTTTTAACGAGTAAGCCCCTGGCTTCGTGCCATGCATTGGGAGCACGTCGACGATAAAGGGAAAGAAGAGGGATTCGAGTGGGGTTCCCTTATCGCCCAATTCCTTAGTGGCAGGGTTGCGTCATGGTGACACAACCTTAATGGCTATTTGGGCTGACGACTCTCCTTGCGAAGGAGAAGTCCCCTCGATAGTGAAGGGTTTGTAGGAAGAATACTCCGATGTAATGCCTTCAGAGCTTCCCAAACACCTGCCCCCAATGAGAGGGATCGATCACAAGATTGAGCTTGTGGCGGGATCCACTCCTCCCTCCAAGACTCCATACCGTTTGACTCTGATGGAGTTAGCCGAGTTTCGTAAGCAATTGGACGAGTTGCTAGAAGCAGGGTTTGTTCGGCTTACGATTTCGCCTTATGGAGCCCCGGTCCTCTTTCAAAAGAAGAAGGATGACTCACTTAAGTTTTGTGTTGACTACATAGCCTTGAATAAGATAATTATAAGAGACTGTTATCCTATTCCGCTTGTCCCCAATCTGATAGATCGACTTGGGAAAGCGAAGATTTTCACAAAGCTAGACCTGAGATCAGGTTATTGGCAGGTTCATATTGCCAAGGGCGACGAAAAGAAAACTGCATGTGTGACACGATACGAGTCATTTGAGTTCTTAGTGATGCCCTTTGGACTCACAAATGCACCCACTACGTTCTGTCATCTAATGAACCAAGTATTGGCTCCGTTCTTAGATGAGTTCATAGTCGTGTATCTAGATGATATAGTCATCTACTCCTCAAGCGTTGAGGAACACCTTGATCATCTAAGGCAGGTGCTATAGACTTTGAGGGAAAACTAACTCTATTTGAAGTTAGAGAAATGTTTATTCGTAACGGATGAGATAACATTTCTTGGACACGTGGTGGGCCACGAACAAGTGCGCATGGACTAGGCGAAGGTCCAAGCCATTGCGGAATGGCACATCCCCTCAAACCAAATCAAGTTACGGAGTATCCTCGGTGGGGTGAACTTCTATCATAAGTTCATCACCGGTCACTGGCTGTTTGAGAATAGCCGCACCCCTCAGTAATATGCTGAAGAAGAACTTGAAATGGGAGTGACATGATCGATGTCAGTCGGCCTTCCAGGAGTTGAAGGACCGCATGAAATTTTTGATCACATTGGCATTGAGGTAAGAGAAAAACCAAAAATAAAATTTGAAAACTTCTTGATCAATCCAAGGTATGAAATTTTTTATTCTAATTCTAATCTTCTTCCAATTGTTGATACAGATCTGAAGAAAGAATGCATGATATTACTTTTGGATAAATATAGAAAAATTATTGATTATTCTTTTCATGACTTTAACTTTTATTTTTATATGCATGTATTGGTTACTGCGGCATGGATCCACTTGCTTAACTGGATATATTTGGTGGACACACTCTTGAGACGGAGAAAAAGAAGAAAATTATATGCTCTCTACTATGGCACATATTCACCAACTCTACCATGACATGAAGCTGTGGTCAAGCTAATGACCTTAAACAAGTGCTTTTGGGAGGCAGCCCAAAGTTTTTGAATTTTATTAATTTTTGCATTCTTAGTTTTAGTTTTTGATTTTCTTTAAATTTTAGGAATTTTTGCAGCATGTATTGATGAATTTTTATTGATAGAAAATCTTTTAATAATTTGTTTTATGTGCAGGAATTTTTGGACAATTTTTACTTGAAGAACATATGTCAAAAGAAACAATCACGGGTGCAGCCGTGAGACATTCATGGACTGTGATTCTAGCGGCATTTTCTTTGTGAGTATGGTAAATTAGGATTTTGCTAGTTAGACATGATAGTATTCAATATTTAAAATTTGTTTACCAAATAAAATATGAATATCTTTAGTGTAATACAGTTTCTAGATTTTTTATGAGTCATGTTTTCACAGTTTTGATGTAATTGTACAGGGTTTCGCCAACAATTTTAAAAGAAATTCTTGAAAATTTTTTCTCAAAATTGCCATGTATTGATTAAATGATTATGCATATGCAACAATTTAAGTCTAGGGTGTCTTCATATATTTTGATTGTATTCGAGCTTTATGGATATGTATCATGAATGTATATGATTGTTAAGGATAATTAAATTTGTTTTATCCTTAATTTTAGACTTAGGAAACATTTTGAGTGATTGATTTGATGACTTAGGAAGTTTTTAAAATTTCATGTAGACTTAAATTGTTGAGTAGATTCAATTCTGGTATTGATAAAATGCATATGTGAATTGTTATGAGTTCATATGACACATGCATAGTATCTTGTTACTTGAAGTTTAATTTATCTATTTTTGCTTGATGAAAATTTTTATGAATAGAAAATTAGTGATATTTCTTTAACTGAGACTTGCTCCAACTTCTCTGGTTGAGAAATCTAAAGTCATGAGTTATATTATACCACAAGTTGGTATACTTTAAGTCTGTTGCGATCAAGTAACATAGGGAAAATCTTAAAAATAAATATCTATCCCTCTTACAGAAAGATCAACAACGATTTAAATATCATGCCACTGACCGGCTTTCTCTAGAAATTAAAAAAAAAAGAAAAAAAAAAGAAAAGAGAAGAGAATAAAAATGGAGAAAAAGAGAAAGTTGTAGGTCAAGTGGACAACTCCGCTGACTTTATGATTGAGACTATGAGGTTAAATTATACTACTCTGTAGTATACTTTAAACAATGTTATAATGCTAACAGGAAATGACATATAACCGTTTAAAGACCAAATTGCATTAAAAGTCTCTTATCTTTAACATCACTGAAATTCTTGAAGTAGAAATTTTATCTGTTAAGTGAAGTGGATTTATTAAGTTGAAAGTATTTGATATTTAGTGTATGAAGAATGAATACTACGGCATGAACTGTGAATTTTATTTTTCTTGGATTGTAACCTCTTGGGAATTTATCTCTATTATGATTTTTCTTGAATTACTTGAGTTTGAAAGATTGATTGCTTAATTTGTGGACTAAGGATATTATTAGAGGCAAAAACAAACGAGTGTTCCTTATCTTTTCTAGGGTATTTTGATGCGTTGCATTTACATCATGTTTTTGCCTATATTTTAGATCATATTTTGGGCTTAATTGATTGATTTTATGCGATTTTTAATATTTTTGCTTCACTTGGCATAGAATCTTCACTTTTCTTGATTTTTATAAAAATATAGGTAAAAAGACTCAAAAATGATAGATTTCACGAGTTTTGAAGCCATATCACGATTCCCCAGAAGGTCACGAACTTACACGTCAAATTTGGAGCGAAAACCATGAAGAATGCAACTTTCACGGCCTTGGCCGTAATTATTGGGCCGACTGTAATTTTTGGCTTCGAAAGGCAGAAAAACGGCTAAGTTTAAAAGTCCACAGAAACTTTCACGGGTGAGGCCGTGAATCCTTCACGGTCCGTGAATATTTCTGTGCGCAGGAGTTTTTATACATAGAAAGAATTACGGCCAAAGCCATAAACTCATCATGGTCGGTGAAAGTTTCCGCCCCTTCGCATATCTCACTCGATTCAACTCCAAACCGAACCAGAATTGAATCAAACTCTTCAGAAACCTTCCTAGATGGGTTCTATACTGATTAGACTATAAAAGGAAGGGTTTTGGAAGGGTTTCAGGAGCTTCTACGCACGAAAACAAAGGGCTGTAGCGGCGGCGGTGGTAATTAGTTTTAGGGCAAAATTCCGGTGAGAGATCACGCAAAGGAGGGGATTTGATGCTTCATCTTCATCACCAGATCAAAGGGAAGAGTTCTAATTACTTTCCTAGTGTCTCTTGGCATTATTTTAGAGTGATTACATGTGTAATTCATCGATGAACATGATGTTTGCTTTGAATATAAACGAGTAAACTCTATTTTTGGGATTTGGGGAATAGCTCGTTGATGATTTATGAATTGAATATATTGTTTTAAATCTTTTACATGAATTTTATAGATTTGATTTGATTAGAATTGCGTTTATTCTGTAATTTACCTTGGCCACGTAATTTTACGTCTTAGACGTTGCGAGAAGGACCGAGAGGTGAATCGCAACGTTGGATCTATTCTTTTCAAACCTACGAATCTAATATCGAGAGTAGTTTGGATTCGTTTGAAGGATTAATATGGTTTTTCATAGAACTTAATGGGTCTATTTATGTTAATTGTCACGAGAGTAGGGAATTAATGTAAATAGATACCAGATTACGCTTCGAGAGGAGGTAATCTGTACCATAGGAAAAATCCCTTTCAACGCTTTAATTTTCTATCAAAGGTTTATTTTTATTAAATTCATAATCGTTAGGGTGGTGAAACCCTAGATCCTAATTTTATCTGAATTGATATTTAGCCAAAACCCTAAAATCAACCTTTTGTTTTCTTGCATTAGAAGTTTTCAAAACAAAAACTACACTTTGAATCATCTAGATATAGATCGATCGTGTAATCAGTACTTGACCGCCAAATCCTCGTTGGGAACGATAATCTTTTTATTTCTTCGATAAATCCGTGCACTTGCGGATACCTATCAATCATGCACCTCGCGCTGCTGAAGTTGCTCCTCCCTGATTTCCTGCAAAATAGCCATCATAGAGTCAGAGGAGGGAGGAGGAACCGCCAAAATGGAAACCGCCCGGGGCTGGTTGTTGACACAGATTTATATAACATTTCAAGTATGATTTTACAGTCAGAATCATCTATATTTCTGGGCTTTCTGCCTCATTATTATCTTAATTGCTTTACAACTATGGAATCTACACCTCTTTTGGTATTTTTACGTTTTTAGGTCAAAACAACCATAAAGATGGTAGATTCTGGGACTTTTATAGTAGAGGAGCTCCTCCTAATTCAAGATGACCATAACTGAAAGTTTTCGGATTCATTGAGGACTTTATTGGAAATCACGATCGGGTCACGATCAGAATCATGCCCGTGACTCATCTTCGCACTTAAGCTGCAAATGATAAATCATGACCGGGTCACGACCAAATTCACGCCCGAGATTGCGGACCCGCCTATTTCGAAACCTCGATTTTAACCATGGTTTCTTCAACCTAACCCAAGGGGAAGCTAAAGGGCACTCAGGTCCTTTCTCCCCCATTGACAAAGGGCCCTGGAACAACATTTTTGGAAGAAAAATCTTCCACGAAATCATCATTTCGTGGAGATAAGGGTGGCTGAGTTTGCAGGGTATGGAGGAGGTTGCAGCGATGACTTTCTTCTTGCTGGAGAAATTGCAGCGGTTGAAGACAGGCTTTGCAGAACCTGGGGAAGGGAAGAACAGCCCACTAAGAGGAGAGGAGATAAAAAGCCTTGGGAGGAAGGATTTGGAGAGGAGGATCGTAAGAGAGAAAAAGGGGTTGAACTTGAGAGAAGAAAGCCACAGGAAGAAGAGGGCTGTGCATCTGCAACTATTGAAGATCTTCTTGCGCCAGCACCTCAAGGAGAAATTTGTAAGGGAAGATCTCTTGATACATTCGATTTGCTGCATTTATTGTATAAATCCATGCAAAGTATTATATGATCTTACCTTTCCTTTGTAATTCCTGCACAAACTTGCCTATGCGTATACAATTAAAGACTATTACTTGTGATTTCAGCATGAACATGGTTGGCTAAACTTTGAATCAGGATTTGAGGTAACTCTTTGATAACTTGCTAGCTGTAATAGTCTTGCTCTAAGGACCATGATCCGACTCGATCCTATGTGCATGCCTTGCCTGCTTGAGCCTACTTCCCTTAGCTTGAGGTTTGTAAATCAGGTAATCACAAAGAAATTCGATGATTGCC
Source organism: Costus lasius (assembly GCA_027563935.2). Lineage (NCBI taxonomy): Eukaryota > Viridiplantae > Streptophyta > Magnoliopsida > Zingiberales > Costaceae > Costus > Costus lasius. Next base: position 11,253,885 of record CM050452.1, on the reverse strand, counting down.
TGTACTCGACCAAGGGGTAGTAGGATCTTAGATGCGTCGGGGAGACCACAAGTCCGACCGCATGTCGGAAGCATTTGATTGGGGGTTTTATCAAATCTGTTTGAACTCTTTGCCTACGCTACCCGAAAGGGAACGTTTGAGCCTTTTGGTTTCTCATGTGGGGTTTGTAAATCAGGGGCTAGGGAAAATCCACTTGACGAACTGCACTCTCCTTGTGTTAGTTTTTGGGTCGTAGACGCATCTGGCAAACTTCTTGCGCGCCAGTACATTGGATTGTTTAGGGACGCTATGTCTGCGCTGCCCGAAAGGGCGTGCTTGAGCCAGAAGTTACGCGGGGGAGGTTTGTAAGCCAGGAATTCTATGGAAGACCCCTCTTTGTTAACCTGTACCCACCTTGAAAGTACTAGGAGCTTAGGTATGTTGGGGAGAAGCGTTTCCGACCAAGTGCCAGAACCTCACAGGTTTGACCTGTAGCCGGGTTTGTGGAAGCAAACCGGCTATTGAAGGGAGCAACCTACGTGACAAGGAAGCTGAGTCCCTTGAACTAGAAAGGATCTTAGCAATAGAGTCTGGACAATTCAGCTGTAAGAAGTCAAAGCGGTGAACCCATATCCTGATACATTTCCTCATCAATTCTCTCTCGTGCAAATTCCTCCATTTATGCTCTTGCGCATTTAATTAGTTTACACTTCAAACTTCACAAATTTCGACGTCGTCTAGCTAGCAAATTCGAAATCTATCGGTACTAGCCCATTAGTCCCTGTGGGATTGATATTTTACTACTTCGATAGACCCGTGCACTTGCGGGAAAGCCTAACAAGCATCTTTTGGGCCTATCAAGTTTTTGGCGCCGTTGCCGGGGACTAATTTCGGCAATATTGATAAGATTGAAAATTTGCTAGACTAGACTTTTTCTTTATTGTAATTTTTATTTCTTATGGTTGAATTTTTTTCTACCATCTAGAATTTCTTAATTTCAAAAAAAAAAGTTACCTTATACTTCTTGTGATATTTGTGGATGTATAGGTCACTATTCTCATGAATGTCAATTAGGGATTCCATTTCCTAGCGACCCATACTCCAACACCTATGATATGGATTGGGGGAACAACCCAAACTTCTTTTACGAGAGTGACTCAACCCCTTTGCCGCAAATGAATTTTAGAGAATCTGCATATTTCCACCAATGGCAATTTGATCAACCCCAAAAATCAAACTTAGAAACTAGGATTGAGAGCTTTATGGTTAATCATACTAAACAAATCAATGACATACTTGAAGCAATCAAAGAGTTAACCTCCAGGGCATATGATTTAACTACACTCAGCAACAACATGTTAGAAAATCAAAAGGCCTAACAAGTCATCACCTTAACCGAACCCATGGAAGAATTAGCGGAGCCTCAAGTGAAGATTAGTGGGTTAGGTGAGGGTGAATTGGAGAATAGTTTGGATGAGAAAGAATCAAACTCTAGCATCATAAATGTTGACGAAGAGGAACCAGTGTGCGTTTTACCGCCACCATATAAACCACATATTCCTTTTCCCCAAAGTTTGATTGAAGTAAAACCTGATGAGCAACTCCCAACTGTAAGACTTAAATCCAACTCTCGATGCAGAAAAGGGAGGAGCTAAGACACTTACAACATTAACCTTGAGAATCTGAAATCTGAATTTGAATCTGTCCCAAGACTAAGGATGTTTACCATGATGGTAATCAACTTGCTATTGAAACACATAATATTTTTGGTGGAAATTCTTTCAGGACGGCAAAAAGGTAGGAGATTATATACACTTTACTATGCTAATGACCCACCGGCAACACTATGATATTCAAGCTTTGGTCAAGCTAAAGACCTTAAATTAGTGCTTCTTGGGAGGCAACCCAAGTATCTTACTCTAGTTGATTTTATTTCTAGCGTTTTTCCTTATTTGCTTTCATGGTTTGTGTAGCTTAGTTATATTAACATGTTTTGATGAGTTTTCCTGATGATTGGTCTGAAATCCTTGATGATCTGATTATTCTGTTATATTTCAGGATGACACGAGGAGGTATCAATCAATTTTAGAAAATCCTGACTTTCTTTATTCCAAGTTTGCCTTTCCTCCTAATTGTAATTTCTATTTTACTCACTTTCAGTGTTTTGTTATCTGATAATGGTGGTAATCTTATAGATCAAGCATATATACTCATCTGGTGCTGACCACCAAATACTGAATGTCTTAACAAACATTGATGTTGAAGTTATTGTGGAGGTTCCGTATGATCAGCTGCTAAGAATAGGCGAATCGCAATCGCTTACCAGGATAACACAAGCCGCGGTCAAGCCGATGATTTTCAGTTTGCACTCTTGGGAGACTGTCTAAGCTCATCTTTGCTTACTTATTTATTCTTAGCATTGTCATTCAGTTTGTAGTTGTATTTGGGAGTGTTATGTTGGCCTTATTGTGCCCTTTCACTATTTACATTATCTATCTCCTTGGTTTTCATATGTTCCTGCTTATTTTTCTATGGTTATTGATGCTTCTGCTTGACTTTGAATGACAGAGGTATATCCCAAACTGATCCTAAGGAGATAGGCGTTTTCTGTCATTTTTTTCAAAAATCACGGGTGGGTCATGACGGAAATCTCGACCGTTATTTTCACTCAGCCAACATCAGAATTTCGCCGAGAGAATTACGGCAGGGAGGTGACTGAAGCCACGGCCGTAATCAACAACGCAGAATTATACGAGGAGATCATGACCGGGGTATGCTGAAAATTGTGACCGAGATTTCTCAGAGACAAAACAAAGACTTATCCACCGAGAAAATTACGGCAGAGCCGTGATTATGGTCACGACTGTAAAATCTGCACAAAATCTTACAGGAGAAATCACGGGCAAGTCATGACAAAAATCATGGGCAGAATTTCCAGAAGACAGAATGTGTATAAAATCGACGAGAGCATCACGGCTGCCCAGTAATTAAAGTCACGACCGTAAAGGATAGCACCAAAAATATGCGAGAGAATCATGACCGGGTGATGATAAAAATTTTGACCGTGACATCTGTGAAGATATTTCGACGAGATCATCACGGCAGAGTTGTGACGGTAGTCATGGTCGTAAATGTGGATGCATAATTTTTACAAGGAAATCACGACCATGTCATGATGAAAATCTTGACCGAGATTTTTACAAAGCTGAATGAAGAAATCTCGCCGAAAGAATCACGCAGGGGTTGTGACTGTGGTCACGGCCGTAATAGCTATGCCCAAAGGTCCATCCAAAGAGGATAACAATAGGGTCATGACAAAAGTCGCGTGCGCGATTCCTAAACTGCTATCAGATCCTGACTTGCCGCCCGACCTTTTCACTGAGGATTCTCATTCCTCCGAAGACCTCGCACAGCCCACCCGCTCTGCCCCATCAAGTCACTGCTGCTCACTTTTTCGACCACTTCCGGCGATCTTCAGGTTTTAGATTTTCTATACACTTCTCGCCGAAATCTCCATTTTCGATGGCTCTGCTTTTCAGTGCTTCACGGCAGCAACTTCATTTGTATCTTTTACCTCAACCATGCGTCTTCGCAAGAATTTGAAGAGCAAGCAACCGGCCGGCGCTTCCCATCCATTTCCTCCACCACCACAACACCCAGGTCCAACGAAGATACAAATATGCGACAAGCTCCAAGCTGCTCGTTACCAGGTCCTTTCTGGTCACCAGGTCATCAACACGAGGGACGATTCTTGCAATAAATTCACCCCACCTACATTCCCATGACACTGGAATTTTTGAGCTCCATTGAGGTGAAGACATCTTGCATTGGACCTCCCAATTTCAGTGAAGCTATTTTCTGGGGCTACATCTCCTTGATGACTGCCTACTCCCCACGGAATGCCCGAGCACCCTTGATCTCAATTCCGGGACAGCACCGACTGGCGTCTGCACCCAATTCCCACTACTCCAAAGACTTTAGCGCACCACTCAACATGGATCCTGGCTCTTCCACTGGCGCTCAACCAAAGACTGCCGCCTGTTGATGTGATCCGCAAGTGCACGGATAATCGAGGTAATAAAAATATCGATCCCACAGGGACCAAAGGATAAGTACTGATTCTTGCTTAGAATTGCTAGCTATACAAATCAGAGGAAGAATGATCTTTATCACTACTAAAAATAGAAGGAACAATGAGCAGGCTTTGGTTGTAATCAATTTATGGAAAATCAGGATTTAGGGTTCACCACTCTATGTCTCATGACTTATTAAAATTAAGTTTATCTTAAAAAGGATTTACTATGTTGAAGGGGATTTATCCGCATGTACAGATTACCCCTTCTCAGTAGTACAATCCGGTGTTTATCTGAATTAATTCCCTACTCTCATGGTTATTAATTCAAGATAAACCCAATGAACTCTTGACAAACCTGAAAATCCCTCAAGTTGATTCAAACTACTCTCGTGTTCAAATCAACTTGTCCAAATATTGTAGATCCGATGTCTCAGTTCACTTCTCAGTACTTCTTGAGACATCCAAGACATGAGAATCATGACCAGTAATTATCATGTGATTAATACAACAATAATTGAATCTAACAAGAGCAAATAACTTCATAAGATAGTATTTAACGATCAAGTCATAAAAACAAGAGGGCTACGCCCTTCATCCTGAATAAAAGTTTACGCTGACATGTTATACATGTTCACAGTATAAAAATCCATGTTTGATTACAAATTGGCTAAAAGAATACGAAAAAGACAAAGAAAGACAAGGATCAATGTTTCCTGATGAAGATTGTCGCCAACAATCCTTGAAATCGAAGCTTTTTCGGTGTGAAATCGCTGGTCGCCGTTCTCTGCCCTAGTTTTCGCCCTTTCTCCAAATTCTGCTTGAAAATTGACCAAAAAGTCCTCAAACTTGGCCCAAATCTCCTTTAAATAGTTCCTCATCCTTGTATTAGGGTTTCCCCAAAATTTGGCTCGAAAATGGGTCGAATTGGATGAGAAACGAAGTCAAATCCGAAGTTGGCGAAAAACATTACGGCCGTAATTATTTTCACGGGCAGCTGTGAAACCTTCTGTTGAAAACTGGAATTGTCACCCGATAGAATTATGGCCGTAATTATTTTCACGGGTGGCTGTAAAACTTTCTGTTTAATTCCGTATTTTGCTTGAATAAATTTACGGCCGTAAAATCTTTCACGCCCATGGCCGTAAAATGCTCTGTTGAACAGTGATGAAGCCGTGATGGAAATTACGGCCGTGGCCGTAATTCCTTCTGTACGTTTGGAAAATACGGCCATAATAGTTTCATGGGGGGCCGTATTTTCTAAACAACTTCTAATTTCCATGAAATTTCATGTATAGCTTCGTCTTGACTTATAGAGTTCATCCATGTGCTTGGATTCATCAAAATCTATCAATTTGTAATCGTTTTCGCTTGAAATATGATAAAATGAAGAAAGGTGAAGATTCCGAACAAGTAAAGAGATTTAAGCCAAAATATGTGAAAATATGATAGATAAGAGGGATAATTGATGGTTGAAATGTACTAAAAATATTATATAGATGCATGTTATCAAATCTCCCTAGACCTAAACTTTTGCTTGTCCTCAAGCAAATAAATCAAAGAACAATACCAGATATGAAAAGATGGTCTTGTATATGAAAAGTAAATTTCTAAAATACACCCATTCACAAAAATTTTCCACTTCATAATGCACAAAGTATTCATGTAAACACATTATCTTCAAAATTTAATTCATTGAATTCATGATTTTAATCAAATAAACTTTTGCTACCTGTACAGAAGGTATAACTTTTGTCTTAAGAATTCACCCAAGTTTCCATTTGAATCCAGCATGCTTTTGTTTACAGGAATGGGATTTCCAAAACTTCAAGTCTCTCTCTCTCCTTTTATTGTATGTACCCACGTAGATACATACTCTTTATTTGGACTTCAATTTTTAACTTTGGTACCACTGCAAATTTTTCGTAGTGCCAAGTAAAGGAGTCATTCTCTCTCTCTCTCTTTTTTTCTTGACTTCAACCCATAACTTCGGTACCACTGCCAATTTTTCGTAGTGCCAAGTAGATGAGTCATAAATCTGGGTTTTGTATTCCTTCTTCCCAACAAATAACATAACAGTTCAAACTTTTATCAAGCTTATCAATTGACATCAATTCAACTTATGCACTAGTATACTCAATTTACTTCAGAAAAATCACTTCATCCCTAAATTTATTCATCAAATAACATATTCCATAAAACCTCAAGCATCAATTCAATGAAAAATAAACATGACATGAGTTGTATTAAAGAAATAAACTTTTCACAAGAGCATGTCTTATTCACAAGTATCTCTATTTGATTGAATCACAAAGCAGCCTAGTAATCTCAAGGGATAAACATTCATCGTCAAGAAGAAATATCACATAAAATCTCAAGCATCAAAATATTCAACGAAATAGTTTGTTTAAGAAAAACCACATTTTTAACTAAACGACCAGCACAGATCCAGAATATTAAGGTTTATACAATCCAAAGTCTACCATCTTAATGCACCAACATATGGTGCTAAATAACATCCAGATAATATCCAAAAGCACTAAAACATGCATTCATCAACCATATATCAGAATATCCAAGTGCAGCCAAATCAAACGTTGTTTAAATGCACACAAAATATAATTGAGCGTCAGCTGCAAAAGGCATAGCGATATCACCTTTTCCTACAAGAAGACATGTATTATCAATGATGTATAACAAACATTAAGCATGAATAAGGACTAGGGATACTTACAAAATATCATTCATCTGCATCTGATTATGTTTCCTCATCATCTTGTTCTCCCATGGGTTCATCGGGATTGTCATCTTGACCCCCTTTATCATCATCACTGGTACCAAAATGATCCCATATAAAAGTCTTGATGTTCTTGATCTCATTTTGATTCTCACGAACAGCATCAAATAATTCTTTCATCAAGCGCTCTTGAGAAAACACCTCTGCCGATAATGCTTGAAAACCTGGATCTTGAGCGGTAGACCAACTCCTTGGAGGGGTAGCACTACGAGAAGAAGCACCAGTCCGGGGTGAAGGTGAGTCATCATCCATCCAACTAAATCCAGCTCCTGTAAAAGATGGTGGTGGTGGTACTTCATTAAGTGGAGTCGGGTTTTCTTTCGTCGCTGCATCTGGGGGAATCCTCCAATTCAACTGGTTACGGATTGTAATCCTTTCTTCGTTTGGCAAGGGTAGAGCAGGGGAATTTGGGCCAAGTATCAAGGAGAAACAATTACCCTCGTGGACTATCATTCTCATTGCCAAACATGATTCTATATCAATTCTGGGGCTTCCTTTGGCAACTTCAATTCCATATGGGTCTATATTTAGAGCAATGGCAATAGGAGTAATGTAACCTCCTAGAACAATGACACCTCTCTGTGCACGAGCCACTTTATCAAATTGTTTTACTAAAAAGTATGCAACATCAATCTGAAAGCCATGCAACATGCTCCATAGAAAATAGAGCTCGGTCTGGCGTATCATTCCATCACTCTCGCCTCGTCCGAATACCGTGTGTGCAAGAATTCTGTGAACATATCGCAGACATGGGTTAGAGAGACTAGATGCCCATGCTGTCTTTACTGAAACATTTGTGTTAAATGCGATTTGATGCCAAAATGCACTTTCCACATATTCTCTTGGCGGGTCTATAGTTCCTCCACTAGATAATGATAATATGTTCCTCACTTCTCTAAGTGAAAGACTCCTTTCTACATTTGCAAGCTGGAAAGTCAACCGGCCTCATGGCTCTTGTGTATCCGAATCTTGGAGTTCAACTTCTAAGCTGCTAAAGAATTCCAGAACTAATGGGATAAATGTCTGTGGAGTTAGTTGAAAGAATCTCAATGCATGGATTTGCTCAAACATCCATTCAATGTCTTCATCTAAACCAAGAATTTCCATAGTTCTTTTATTCATATATCTAGTATGAACAATACGTCTGGAGTTTAAGATATTGTATCTAGCTTCCTGTTTCCCATCACGGAAGATGATACCATAAGGGTCTGGAGGAGGTGCTGATGAAGCTGACTTTTTTTCTTTGCTAGTAATTCTTTTGATTCTTGGTGCCATTGCAAGTCAGATTAATGCAATACAGAGCAGCGAATAGCAGGTAAATGCAGATATCAATAAGGTAGAATAAGAACAGAGCAAACAGAGCAAACAGGAACAGAACACAACCACAAATCTGATTTTTCTAGTTGAAGTCCACTAGAGAAGGATCTTCTACCTCTTGTGAAGTTTTCCAGACCAGAGAATAGCGGCGACGGAGTTCTGGCGGAGAGAATCGAACGCTGACGACTGTATTTGGGATTTTCACCTCCTGAAGGAAATCAGTGCTCCAGATTGCTAAACAACACTCGAGCGAGGTTGGATCTAAGTTAGGAACGATCGCTGAAAACCTTTGGAGGCTAAGGGAAGCTCGAGTGGAGAGATCGGCGCGGAGGAACGAAAAGCACAAGTGAAAACCCTAAGAATACGGTCGCGCCCCACATATAACGAAACGAAATCACGGCCGTAAAATGTTTCATGGGCGGCCGTGATTTGTTCTGTTCAGAAGAGCTTCAACTTTTACGGCTGTAAGAGATTTTATGGGCATGGCTGTAAAACATTATGCTCTCAATGCTCCCTTCTGGTTTTACGGCCGTAAAAGCTTTCACGGCTGGCCGTGAAACATTCTGTGTTGTAGAAGAAAAGAGTGAAAATACGCCTGTAAACACATTCACGGCAAGCCGTGAATCTCTCTGTTTCTTCAAGAATACGGCCGTAAAAATTTTTACGGCAGGGTCATATTTTCCTAAAAAATTCTCCAGCTTCACGTCTTTCCCAGAAATTAAGTTATAAAGTCCATACATAACAGAAATAACAAGAATTAGTCCTAGAAAATTAATAAAATAAAATAAATAAATGGAAATGAAAATAAAGAACAAGTAGAAAAGCTTGGGTTGCCTCCTAAGAAGCGCTAAGTTTTAAGTCGCTAGCTCGACATAAGTCTTCATCATCATGCATGCGGTAAAGGATCTGAAAGCTTCTGGTTAATACCCTCTTCGATTGGCTCTGCAGTGTAGTAATGTTTCAAGCGTTGGCCATTAACTTTAAAGTTCCCTGTCTTTTCACTCCTAATTTCAATTGCACCATAGGGAAAAACCTTAACAACCTTGAAGGGGCCTGACCATCTCGTTCTTAGTTTTCCAGGAAAGAGCCTTAATCTGGAATTGAAAAGGAAAACGAGGTCACCTTCTTGAAAATCCTTAATAACGATATGACGATCATACCACTTCTTGGTTCTTTCCTTGTAGATTCTAGCATTCTCATATGCATTCATTCTAATCTCTTCGAGTTCATCAATTTGCAATCTCCTCTTCTCCCCAGCGGCCTTTAGATCATAATTTATAGTTTTGATGGCCCAATAGGCTTTATGTTCCAATTCTACTGGGAGATGACATGATTTTCCATATACAAGCTGATAAGGTGACATACCAATTGGAGTTTTGAATGCAGTTCTGTATGCCTATAGTGTGTCATCTAGCTTCATGGACCAATCTTTTCTTGACTTAGAAACTGTTTTCTCCAAAATTTTCTTCAATTCTCTGTTAGAGATTTTAACCTGGCCACTTGTCTGCGGGTGATAAGGAGTAGAAATTTTATGTCTCATCCCATACTTACTCATCAGTGCAGAGAATTTTTGTTCTATAAAATGCGATCCTCCGTCACTTATAACAACCCTCGGAACTCCAAACCTCGAAAATATTATCCTTCTAAATAGTTTGATAACTACTCTGGAGTCATTGGCTGGAGCCGCTACAGCTTCTACCCATTTTGATACATAATCAACTGCTACAAGAATATACTTGTTTCCACATGAGGATGGAAAAGGACCCATGTAGTCAATTCCCCACACATCAAATATTTCTATTTCTAGAAGAATATTCAGTGGCATCTCATCACGTTTTGATATGTTCCCTGTCCTTTGACATTCTTCACAAGAAAGAACAAAATTCCAATCATCTTTAAAAAGTGTTGGCCAAAAGAGACCCGATTGGAGCACTTTAAAAACTGTTTTCGATGAGCTTGCATGTCCTCCATACACAGAGCTATGGCAATGAAAAAGTACATCCTTATCTTCTTCTTCTGGTATACATCTTCTGTATAGTCCGTCTACATATCTCTTGAATAAAAAGGGGTCCTCCCATAAATAATGCCTTACTTCTGACAGGAACCTTTTTCTTCCTTGATAAGTCAAGTCAGCAGGTAGAATGTTAGACACCAAATAATTTACAATATCGGCATACCACGGAGCATCCGCCCTTGCAATCACAAAGAGGCGCTCATCTGGAAAGGTATCGTCAATCTCATGTTCAGCGGCTTTTGGCACTCCATCTTCTAGACCAAGGCGCGATAAATGATCAACAACACAATTTTCCGCGCCCTTCTTATCCTTAATTTCTAAATCAAATTCTTGCAGCAGAAGTACCCATCTGATCAACCTTGGTTTAGAATCCTTCTTATTCATGAGATATTTGATGGCAGTATGATCTGTGTAAACAATCACTTTAGAGTCAATAAGATATGATCTAAATTTATTGAATGCAAAAATGATAGCTAAAAACTCCTTCTCTGTTGTTGCATAGTTGATCTGCGCATCATCCAATGTCCGGCTCGCATAATATATGACGTGCAACCTTTTCTCCTTCCGTTGTCCAAGAACAACTCCTATCGCATTATCACTAGCATCACACATCAATTCAAATGGAAGTGACCAGTCAGGTGGTTGAATTATGGGTGCTGTTGTAAGAGCTTCCTTGAGTTTCTGAAAAGCAACCATACAATCATTATTAAAAACAAATGGAACTTCTTTGCCAAGCAATAAAGTAAGAGGTTTAGCCACTTTTGAGAAATCCTTAACAAATCGCCTATAAAAACCAGCATGACCAAGAAAACTCCTAATTCCCTTTACAGATGACGGCGGGGGTAGTTTCTCAATCACCACTACTTTTGCCTTATCCACTTCAATACCACGATTAGAAATTAAGTGTCCTAAAACAATGCCTTCATTTACCATAAAATGATATTTTTCCCAATTTAAAACCAAATTAAATTCTTCACAACGTTGCAATACTCGTGATAGATTAGATAGGCAAGTATCAAAATTAGACCCATAAACCGAAAAATCATCCATGAATACATCCATGATATCCTCAATCAAATCAGAGAAAATCGTCATCATGCAACGCTGGAATGTCGCTGGTGCATTGCAGAGCCCGAAAGGCATGCGGCGATACGCAAAGGTGCCATAAGGACATGTGAACGTCATCTTCTCCTAGTCTTCGGGGTGAATGAGAATATGAAAGAAACCAGAATATCTGTCAAGAAAGCAGAAATATGAATTACATGCTAGACGCTCAAGCATCTAGTCAATGAAAGGAAGGGGGAAATGATATTTTCGGGTGACGGCATTCAACTTCCGATAGTCAATGCACATCCGCCACCCTGTTACCGTTCTTGTCGGGATAAGAGTGTTATTTTCGTTCTTCACTACGGTAATTCCTCCCTTTTTTGGCACCACATGAACTGGGCTCACCCACTGGCTATCGGAGATGGGATAGATCACCCCTGCATCAAGGAGCTTTAAAACCTCCTTCTTTACTACTTCCTTCATGTTCGGGTTAAGACTCCTTTGGAACTCGATTGATGATTTGCTTCCTTCTTCTAAAAGTATCCTGTGCATACAAACAGAAGGGTTAATACCCTTGATGTCATCAATAGTATAACCAATTTACTCTCTTGTGTTGCCGAAGCTCATTTAACAGTCTAATAGTCTGTCTAGAATCAAGATTTGCATTAATGATTACAGGATGAGTAGCATTCTTTCCAAGAAATTCATACCTGAGGTTGTTTGGGAGAGTGTTTTAAAATCATACCTTTTTGTATTTTCTTATTTACCTTCTTGCAAACTCAGGTGTCCTTCCTTTTGCTTCTTTGGCTCATATGGTAGTGCAGAATTTAGTAATGCAGAATACAGACTTACTTCCTCCTCTTCCTCGCTGCTATCATCTTCAACGAGACACGCTTCTAGAGGGTCTTTGCTCATCCTGGTACTCATGATCATCGGTGAAGTATCCTCCAAGACTTCTATACTGCAACAAGACCCTGCAAAAGAAGGTTTCTTTAAATTTTTGTTTAGGTCAAAATCTACAGACTCTTCTCCTATCTTAAAAGTGAGCTTCTCATTCTTGACATCTATCATGGCTCCAGCTGTCACCAAAAAGGGTCGACCTAATATGATGGAAAGTTTAGAATCTTCCTCCATCTCGAGGACAACAAAATCAGCAGGTGCAAAGAATTTACCGACCTTTATGGGCACATCCTCTAAAATACCTATTGGATGCCGGACAGAGCGGTCTTCTAGCTGGAGCGAAATAGAGGTGGGCTTGACATCTCCTATGTCTAGCTTTTTGCATACAGAATGTGGCATCAAGCTAACACTAGCCCCTAAATCACACAAAGCATGATCAATAGACATATCACCAATTAAACAAGGGATGGAAAAACACCCTGGATCCTTAAGCTTATGTGGCAGCTTGTTCTGGATTATAGCGCTGCACTCTTCAGTAAGTGCTACCGTCCCATGCTCCTCCAACTTCCTCTTGTTGGATAAAATCTCTTTCAAGAACTTGGCGTAAGAGGGCATCTGTGATAGAGCATCAGTGAAAGGTATATTAATGTAAAGTTTCTTAAGAACCTCCAAAAATTTACCAAACTGCTTATCAATTTTAGCCTTTGCCAATCTCTGAGGGAAAGGTACTGGTGGTTTGTAGGGAGGTGGTGGTACATAAACTGGCTCCGGCTCCCTTTCTCGCTCGGTTGTTTCTCTTTCCTTTCCTTCCTCCTCTGTAGATTCAGAATTCGGTTGCGCTTTCTCTTGTGTAACATCTGGCGCTTTCGGTTCCTCCAACTATTTTCCACTGCGTGTGGTAATGGCATTGCATTGTTTGCGTGGGTTTATCTCTGGTTTCCTCGGTAGTCTTCCTGCAGGTCTGTTAGAAGAGCTAGCCTGTTGAGCTATCTGAGTTTCTAACATCCTTTGATGGGTCTTCATAGACTCCATTTCAGAGCTGAGATTTTTGATAGACTCATTGACATGTCTGAAGTTATCATCCTGCTTCTCAAATTGCTGTATGAACCTTTCATTTTGCTTTGCCTGTGAGGCAATGAAATTTTCCATCATAACCTCCAAGTTAGACTTCTGGGGTGCTAAAGGTTGGTTATACTGTCTTGGCTGAAAATTAGAAGGTTGTCGATTGTTGTTCTGGGGTGCTTGATTTTGATTCTGATTGCTCTTCCAAGAAAGGTTGGGATGGTTCCTCCAGCTAGGGTTGTAGGTACTCGAGTATGGGTCATTTTGATGTCTCCCGTTATAGTTCCCAATTGCATTTGCTTGTTCCGAGTTGCACTCCCCCTGAGTTGAAATTCCTAACTGACACTCCTCTGCAGTATGTCCTGCATTGCCACAAATCTCACACAAAACAGCATTAACAGTGACAGGATTAACATTCAAAGAGTTAATTTTATGGGTCAAAGAGTCAACCTTGGCGGTAAGCAAAGTTATAGCGTCCAGGTCATACATACCCGATGTTTTGGCAGATGGCCCCCTCTCACTTACCCATTGACAATGGTTCAAAGCCATCTCCTCGAATAGATTAATCGCTTCATCCATAGTCTTGTTCATGATGGCTCCACCAGCGGCAGCATCGACTGTCATGCGAGTGTTGTAGTTAAGAGCATTATAGAAGGTATGGACCAATACCCACTTCTCAAGGCGGTGATGCAGGCACATCCTTTGAAGCTCTTTAAATCGGTCTCACGCCTCATACAGTGATTCTCCTTCTCTCTGGGTAAAATTCGCGATCTGGTTCCTTAGATGAGCAGTCTTACTCGGGGGAAAATATTGTGCAAGAAAGGCATTAGAGAGCACCTCCCAAGTTGTTATGGAACCTGGCGGTTTTGAATGCAGCCAAGCACGAGCCATGTCCCTGAGAGAAAATGGAAATAATCTTAATCTTAAAGCATCACTAGAAATAGACCTGGCAAAACAGGTCAGCGGGTCGTGTTCGGGTTGACCCATTTATGACCCGTGACTCGATTAGCTTAACCCAAACACGACCCGTTTAATTAATTGGGTCAGATGATCTAACCCAAACACGACCCATATATATTCAGGTCAACCCGACACGACCCGATTAACCCGTTTAATATTAAATAATTCAAATAAATATTTATAAAAAATATATATAATTATATAAATGTAAAAATATTAACCCGATTAACTCGACACGACACGACTCGACCCGAAATGATATATAAATATATGTATATGTATATATTTATATACAAATTATATATAATATATATAATTATATATAATATATATAATTATATAATATAATCGGGTTAAGCGAGTCAACCCGATTATAACCCGTCACGACCTGTTTAATTTCGGGACCCGTTTATGACCCGAACACGATTAGACCCAACCCGAACCTGCCTAACTTCGTGTCGAGTCGGGTCGGGTTGGCGGGTTAGGTCAGTTTTTGCCAGGTCTAACTAGAAATACTATTCATTTTCAAGGTATCGCAATATTCAAGAAATATGGAAAGGTGCATATTAGGATCTTCAGAAGGTAGTCCTCCAAATTGGTTATGCTGAACCATAGAGAGTAGAGAAGGCTTGATTTCCAATGTTGGGGCGAACAATACTAGAGCGGACTCCTTGATAATTTGGGTTTGCATAGTCCTTCAGAGTTCTTGGTTGTGGGTTTGCGTCGCCCATCTTGGATTCTTTGATCTCCTTTACTAATTGTTTTCCGCGCAAGCGAAACGTTCGTTCTAGTTCCGGATCTTCCTCAAATAATTTTCTAGAACACCTGGGAACAATCAACAAATTAAACTGAAAAGAAAAAAAAGAGAATGAGTTCAAGAAGGGAAAAACAAAACAGAATTAAGAAGAAAATAAAAGTCTAGTCTATCAATTCTTTAGATTAAATCAATATTAGCACAATTGATCTCCGGCAACGGCGCTAAAAACTTGATGTGATCCGCAAGTGCACGGATAATCGATGTAATAAAAATATCGATCCCACAGGGACCAAAGGCTAAGTACTGATTCTTGCTTAGAATTGCTAGCTAGACAAATCAGAGGAAGAATGATCTTTATCACTACTAAAAACAGAAGGAACAATGAGTAGGCTTTGGTTGTAATCAATTTATGGAAAATCAGGATTTAGGGTTCACCACTCTATGTCTCATGACTTATTAAAATTAAGTTTATCTTAAAAAGGATTTACTATGTTGAAGGGGATTTATCCGCATGTACAGATTGCCCCTTCTTAGTAGTACAATTCGGTGTTTATCTGAATTAATTCCCTACTCTCGTGGTTATTAATTCAAGATAAACCCAATGAACTTTTGACAAACCTGAAAATCCCTCAAGTTGATTCAAACTACTCTCATGTTCAAATCGACTTGTCTAAATATTGTAGATCTGATGTCTCAATTCACTTCTCAGTACTTCTTGAGATATCCAAGACATGAGAATCATGGCCAGTAATTATCATGTGATTAATACAACAATAATTGAATCTAACAAGAGCAAATAACTTCATAAGATAGTATTTAACGATTAAGTCATAAAAATAAGAGGGCTACGCCCTTCATCCTGAATAAAAGTTTACGCTGACATGTTATACATGTTCACAGTATAAAAATCCATGTTTGATTACAAATTGGCTAAAAGAATACGAAAAAGACAAAGAAAGACAAGGATTAATATTTCTTGATGAAGATTATCGCCAACAATCCTTGAAATCGAAGCTTTTTCGGTGTGAAATCACTGGTCGCCGTTCTCTACCCTAGTTTTCACCCTTTCTCCAAATTCTGCTTGAAAATTGACCAAAAAGTCCTCAAACTTGGCCCAAATCTCCTTTAAATAGTTCCCCGTCCTTATATTAGGGTTTTCCCAAAATTTGGCTCGAAAACGGGTCGAATTGGACGAGAAACGAAGTCAAATCTGAAGCTGGCGGAAAACATTACGGCCGTAATTATTTTCACGGGCGGCTGTGAAATCTTCTGTTGAAAACTGGAATTGTCACCCGATAGAATTACGGCCGTAATTATTTTCACGGGCGGCCGTAAAACTTTCTGTTTAATTCCGTATTTTGCTTGAATAAATTTACGGCCGTAAAATCTTTCACGCCCATGGCCGTAAAAATGCTCTGTTGAACAGTGATGAAGTCGTGATGGAAATTACGGCCGTGGCCGTAATTCCTTCTATACGTTTGGAAAATACGGCCGTAATAGTTTTCATGGGGGGCCGTATTTTCTAAACAACTTCCAATCTCCATGAAATTTCATGGACGGCTTCGTCTTGACTTATAGAGTTCATCCATGTGCTTGGATTCATCAAAATCTATCAATTTGTAATCGTTTTTGCTTGAAATATGATAAAATGAAGAAAGGTGAAGATTCCAAACAAGTAAAGAGATTTAAGCCAAAATATGTGAAAATATGATAGATAATAGGGATAATTGATGGTGAAAATGTACTAAAAATATTATATAGATGCATGTCATCACCTGTCCATCTACAAATGATATCTTGCAGCTTATCTGCTAGGCCCAGCTTGCATACGGGAGGTAGATTGCCCAATCGATTTAGATGATCAAAGCCATTAAGCTGCTCCTTCATACACATCTCTCAGAGTATCCTCCATGCGATGAAGACGACCAAGATGAGACAATCCACATCTTGGACTCATCCCCATCTGATGACAATGACGACCCTTATGAATGCAGCAAGTAGAACAACACCTTTGTAAGTATCTCCCTCTTTTGCCCTTTATATATATTTTGTGCATCGAGGACGATGCATTCTCTAGCTTTGGGGGAGATTTAGATATTTTGGCTATTATCCTGACATATTTCGGTATCGTAGGGTCATCTTGCTTAAAACTTTATTTTTAAAACTTTACTATTGTATGCTATTTTAACATGGTATTGGATGTTTTAACGACGTGTCATCAACGTTTTAACTATGACATTTTAAATTTGCTAATGAACCGTTTCGAGTTTGTTTAAACCATGTTGGATATGCTATCTCAACCATGCTATTTGAATAAGTCAACTTGTTGCATATCATTTTTTTTACTTGATTGTTGAACTATTTCATTCATGGTTAGATTTATCTTCTTGCTACTTGCTCACCGTAATCTTGTGTTGAAAACATTCCATGCACCCTCATGACTCTGGAAGAACAAATTCTACATCACGTTTATTGTTCAAAATCAACGAAGCATCATTTTCTTATGACTCCATAATATGCTAAACGATATATTCTAGTCACTTGATTCCTTACACACTAGACACTTAAGGATTAAACTTTGATAAGCTTTGCATCTAGGAAGCATCTGTGTCCCAACATAAGTACCATTTGTTTGGGTGATTATAGACCAAACCACTTGACACACTTACCACTCTTGGTAACTCTTGGTATTGATTTTGGTTCGAGCTCCTCTAACTTGGCACTGTATAAGAAATTGAGAGAAAAAAAAAGAGAGAAAAACAAAAAGGCAGTGGTACCGAAGTTACAACTTGGCATTGCCCAACAAAAAGAGAAAAGAAAAGAAGAAAAAGAGCAGTGGTACCGAAGTCATGACTTGGCACTGCCATTGAAAGAAAAAAAAAGTGAAAGAAAAGAAGGGTAGTGGTAACAAAGTTGTGACTTGGCACTGCAAATCAAAACAAAAGAAAAGAATGTAGTGGTACCAAAGCTACTGCTTGGCACTGCAAAAAGAGAGAGAACGGTGGTACCAAAGTTATGAGCAAGACCTTTGCTACTACCTTAGGGATTACCTTTTGGGTGCTTTACTAGATTATCGTACATCTGTTGTCCATAGATCTGACCTAGATACTTTGCTTTTCATCTTGACATCTTTAAAGTCTACAGTGATTTGTGCATCATGTGGTTAGATTTTATCTTAGCATTTATAAATCTTTATACATTATTGCAGAGTATTACTTGTGTCAGACAACTAGTACCCTCATGGAATTTCATTCCAATTTGCTTGAGGACAAGCAAAGATTTAAATCGTAGGTATTATTTTGACACAGATTTATATAACATTTCAAGTATGATTTTACAGTCAGAATTATCTATATTTCTGGGTTTTCTGCCTCATTTAGATTATAATTATAAACCCTCGATTCAAAAATGGAAATTCTTGTATATCGAATAACCGCAGAGATCCATTTTGATCAGCTTATTTACTCGTTCTGAACTTTCAGTGAACAAAAAGTTTATTGGGTCTAGGTCCCCCACAATAGCTAATTGTCGATATGACAAGAAATTTTTTGTAAGGAAGGAATAAAAATCTTATTATATTACAAAGAAATTCGTCAAATTTCTTGTCAAAAACTTGATTTACCTTAATTGCTTTACATCTACGGAATCTACACCTCTTTTGGTATTTTCATGTTTTCAGGTCAAAACGACCATAAAGAGGGTGGATTCTGGGACTTTTATGGTAGAGGAGCTCCTCCTAATTCAAGATGACCATAACTGGAAGTTTTCGGATTTATTGAGGCCATTATTGGAAATCACGACCGGGTCACGATCAGAATCATGCCCGTGACTCATCTTTGCACTTAAGCTGCAACTGATAAATCACGACCAGGTCATGACCAAATTCAC
This sequence comes from Costus lasius, assembly GCA_027563935.2. Taxonomy (NCBI): domain Eukaryota; kingdom Viridiplantae; phylum Streptophyta; class Magnoliopsida; order Zingiberales; family Costaceae; genus Costus; species Costus lasius. The sequence goes on along the minus strand of CM050452.1, from coordinate 11,235,092 downwards.
GCCCAAGATTGCGGACCCGCCTGTTTCGAAATCGCAATTTTAACCATAGTTTCTTCAACCTAACCCAACCCAAGGGGAAGCTAAAGGGCACTCAGGTCCTTTCTCCCCCGTTGACAAAGGGCCCTGAAATAGCCTTTTTGGAAGAAAAATCTGCCACGAAATCATCATTTCGTGGAGATAAGGGTGGCTAAGTTTGCAGGGTATGGAGGAGGCTGCAGCGATGACTTTCTTCTTGCTGGAGAAATTGCAGCAGCTGAAGGCAGGCTTTGCAGAACCTGGGGAAGGGAAGAACAGCCCATTAAGAGGAGAGGAGATAAAAAGCCTTGGGAGGAAGGATTTGGAGAGGAGGATCGTAAGAGAGAAAAAGGGGCTGAACTTGAGAGAAGAAAGCCACGGGAAGAAGAGGGCTGCGCATATGCAACTATTGAAGATCTTCTTGCGCCAGCACCTCAAGGAGAAATTTGTAAGGGAAGATCTCTTGATACATTCGATTTGCTGCATTCATTGTATAAATCCATGCAAAGTATTATATGATCTTACCTTTCCTTTGCAATTCCTGCACAAACTTGCCTATGTGTATACTATTAAAGACTATTACTTGTGATTTCTGCATGAACATGGTTGGCTAAACTTTGAATCAGGATTTGGGGTAGCCCTATTGATGACATGTAAAAATATGATATTTTGTGACCCAATTTCATTCTTATTTTAGAGCATAATGCATGTTTCGTCTCATATATTTACTCAAATGCTTCATATTCTTCAGAACCTTCACTTTTCCTCTGTTTTAATGAAATGTAGGTATTTGACCCCAAAATCAATAGAATTTGGAGAATCTGAAAGTATGGGACGATTTCTTATGATGAGACGAAGCTACCTACCAAATTTCAGCCCAATCGGAGCTTTCTACAAGATGCACGGTCGTGGGTGTGTACCCACGCACGGCCGTGCATGATCCTGCTACTCCAGGCTTCACCGAGGCGTACACGGCATGAGCGTGCACCCATGCATGGCCGTGATCCATAAGTGACCCCGCGATAGAGCCGTGCATGGGCGTGACCGTGCACCGGTACACGGCCGTGTACCAACGCGAGTAGATTGATAGGCGTCTAGTATTTTGGGCATATCTTTCTATTATGGGCTTGGATTTGGACGAAATTTGGGGAGAACTTCCCAACTTATCTATGAACGATTTGGGACTGAAATCATCGGATTTGGGCAAGCAACGAGGGAGAACGAAGAGAAACAGCGACAACTTAGGGTTTTGGGCAATTTTCTGATCGGCGACACTGTTCCGGTGGGTTTCTCTCTTCGTTCCGACGTGGAGGATTACGCTGAGCCATCTCCTATCAAAGATCTACCATTCCCCTTGGTTTGATTCGATTTTCATGAGAGATTCTATGTATTTAACTATGTACACTATAGCGTAATCTTATTTTTGGGGTTTGGGCGTAGCCCACTGTAAGAATGCTTGATAATATAACTTGATCTATATTTCCCTCTATTTATCTTTGTTCTTATTCATGTTTAGGATGTTTTAATTCTTGTTTACATACTGGCCATATGTATGCATGCTTTAGATGTCGAGGGAAGGACTGAGAGGTGAACCTTGACTATCGGAACCCCTAGACTGGACTGGTGACTTCGTGTTGCGAGAGCACTCGAAATCACTCGAGGAACCCTAATCTTTCACAGATCCCATTGGATCCGCCTTAACCCTAGTAAGCCACGAGAGTAGGAGACTTGGGTTAAGACAGATACCGGACCGTGTCCTGAGAGGGAGCGCGTCTGTACCCTAGGAAGGATTACCTTGAGAACTTAGGTGAAACTTTATTTAAAACTTCAAGCTTTAATTTTCATGCGTTCTTCGGTGTGGTGAAACCTAAAACCCCGATCTTCTCTCATAATCTTAAAACCCCGTTTGCTTGTTTTCTGCATTATTTACTTTTAGTCCGCATTAGTTTAATTACTTGCTTTAGGATTAGTGACACTTCTACACCCTTTCGATTACCTAGCTATTGATTAACCGATCAGTTAGTACTTGACCCTAGTCCATGTGGGTTCGGTCTTTTTATTACGCGATAGACCGTGCACTTGCGGTAGCAGCCGTTTAGGCCCTATCAAGTTTTTGGCGTCGTTGCCGGGGACTAGGTTGCCAATATTAACACGATCAGAAGATTGATAGACTAGGTTTAGTTAGATTTTATTTGCCTTTTATTTTGTTAATTTGCTTTTTGTTTTTAGTTGTAGTTTTTCTTTTTTTATTGGTGTGGTGCTACTAATCTTTTCGGTCTAGGTGCTTGTTTATGCCCAGGAACACTACTAGAACAGGGAAACTTGTACCTGAAGACCCGGAGATCGAGCGCACTTTCCGTCAAGTCAGAAGAAATTTGAAAAAAGCTTAAGCTTGAAGGCAACTTTTCTGACAGTCAAACGATGGAAGCCACTCGCTCCTTGAAAGATTATGCAGCCCCCACCATCTCTGGTGTGCACTCGAGCATATCGCGGCCTACTATCGAAGCTAACAACTTTGAGATCAAGCCATCACTTGTACACATGGTGCAACAGAACCAATTCAGTGGAGCAGCCACTGAAGACCCAAATCTTCATTTATCTATCTTTTTGGAATGCTGCGATACTTTAAAGATTAACGGTGCTCATCCTGATGCTATTAAACTGAGACTCTTCCCTTTTTCTCTCAGGGATCGAGCTAGGGCGTGGCTGCAATATTTACCGCAGGCATCAATCACAACGTGGGAACAGTTATCACAAGCTTTTCTGTCAAAGTACTTCCCACCAAGCAAAACCGCCCAGCTCAGGAATCAAATCACCAACTTTGCCCAAAGAGAAGGAGAGTCCCTATATGAAGCATGAGACCGTTTCAAAGAACTGTTGAGAATGTGCCCGCACCATGGTCTACAGAAAATGGGTGATCATCCACACCTTCTACAGTGGATTGCTATACCAGACCAGACTTTCTATAGATGCTGCTGCTGGTGGGCATTAATGAACAAGAATTATGATGATGCGATGTAATTGATAGAGGATATGGCCCTCAATCATTATCAGTGGTCAGGAGAGAGGAGCCAGCACACTCAAAACTCAGGGAAGTTTGATGCTAATTCAATCGATTCTTTAATGGCAAAAGTAGATTCACTTTCTTCAAAGATAGATTCTATTAATGTCTCTGCTGCTAATTCTTTGACTTATGATGTTTGTGGTGTGGTAGGACATTCTGCTGATAACTGCCACATCTTGAGCACCCCTTCTGAACAAGTCAATGCCATTGGGAACTTCAGGAATCAGAACGACCCCTACTCGAACATCTACAATCTGAGATGGAGAAATCATCCAAATTTCTCCTACAGGTTAAATCAAGGGCAAGTTCCTCCTACTAATTTTCCTAATCAGAACTTCTCTTCTAATTTCAGGCCTCCTGGGATACAGCATCCATCAACCAACCAGAGTTTACAAGATCCTCCACAGAAGTCCAGATTGGAACTGATGCTAGAGGACCTCATGGCGAGTCAGACAAAGCACAACGAGACCATGAATACCATGAGTGAACAGATTCGCCAGCTAAGCATGAAAGTGGACTCTGTCGCAACCCAATAGAAAGCGATGGAGAGTCAAATCACATAACTTGACCAACGAACTAATTCAATCTAGGAAATAATTAATCGCAAAGAGGACTGTAATGCGATAATGATAAGGAGTGGACTACAATTGGAGAACCCAAAGATGCCCGAACCTAGGGAAAGAGCAGGGCAAAATATACCTGAGGAAGCTCCACCAGATGAGAATCCCGTAGTCAGCGCCGGTCCAGAACAACAAAGATCGAATGTACAGAAGGAGCAGACTTACATTCCACCTCCGCCTTACAAACCACCTGTTCCTTTTCCCCAGCGATTGGCTAAGGCTAAGTTGGACCGGCAGTTTGGAAAATTTCTGGAGGTATTAAAAGAGATCCTTTCGAAGAAAAGAAAAATCGAAGAGCAAGGGACAGTTGCCCTGACTGAAGAATGCAGCGCCGTACTTCAGAATAAACTTCCGCCCAAACTGAAAGACCCAGGGAGTTTTTCCATCCCCTGTCAAATTGGGAACATGCCTTTTGATAAAGTTTTATGCGACTTAGGGGCTAGTGTTAGCCTAATCCCATTGTCTATTTGCAGGAAGCTGGGTATGGGAGACATGAAGCCTACTTCTATATGCCTCCAGCTGGCTGATCGATCTGTGCGTCGACCAGTAGGGATCATCGAAGATGTGCCAATAAAAGTTGGAGAATTTTTAATACCTGCAGACTTCGTAGTGCTGGAAATGGAAGAGGATACTCGATTACCCATTATCCTAGGGCGCCCCTTTCTTGCAACTGCTGGCGCCATTATTGATGTGAAAAATGGGAAATTAGCACTGAATGTTGGTGAGGAAAAATTAGAATTTGATTTGTCTTCTGCTCTAAAAAAGCCATCTGTTGCAGGATCTTGCTGCGAAATTGACACCAAGGAGGATGACATTGAACCATTCATACCAACCGCCGAGAATACTTGGGAGATCTGTCTGCTAAATGATGAATCTAAAGGAGATGCTGATGAGCATCAACATCAAACAAAAAGTCTAGAAGAATTTCACGCTGTGAGGCCTCGTTGGCCACGATTCGAAAGTTTAGGAGACGTTAAGTCTGGCCCTTCCATCAAGAAGGAGTTGGAGTTCAAACCCCTTCCTGATAATCTTAAGTATGAATTCCTTGAAGCCAACTCTACCTACCCTGTTATCATTAGTGCTGACCTTAACGCAGAGGAAACCGCCAAGCTACTGAACGAACTACGTCTCCACAAACAGGTAATTGGGTATTCATTAGAAGATATTAAGGGGATTAACCCTTCATTCTGTATGCACAGGATTTTCTTGGAGAGTGACAGTAAAGCTTCAGTAGAATTTCAGCGTCGTTTGAACCCTAATATAAAGGAAGTGGTCAAGAAGGAGATCTTGAAACTACTCGATGCAGGGGTTATTTACCCGATATCAGATAGCGAATGGGTAAGTCCGGTGCACGTGGTACCAAAGAAAGGTGGAGTCACCGTAGTCAAGAATGAGAACAATGAGCTCATACCCATTCGTACTGTGACTGGGTGGCGCATGTGCATTGACTACAGGAAGCTAAACAAAGCCACGCACAAAGACCACTACCCACTCCCATTTATTGACATGATGCTGGAGCAGTTGGCAAAGAATTCTCATTTCTGTTTCCTCGACGGTTTCTCTGGATTTTTCCAAATCCCCATCCATCCAGAAGACCAGGAAAAGACTACTTTCACCTGTCCCTATGAGACGTTTGCCTACCGACGAATGCCATTTGGGCTATGCAACGCCCCCGCCACTTTCCAAAGATGCATGGTTTCGATTTTCTTAGATTTTATAGAAACTATAATGGACGTCTTCATGGACGATTTCTCAGTTTATGGCACTTCATTTGATATCTGCTTAGCTAACCTCTCTAAAGTGTTGCACAGGTGCAAAGAAGTCAACCACGTTTTGAATTGGGAGAAGTGTCATTTCATGGTACGAGAGGGAATAGTGCTCGGACATTTGATCTCCAAGCGTGGCATTGAAGTTGACCGATCCAAAATGGAAGCCATTGAAAAGATGCCACCACCTTCATCTGAGAAGGGAGTTCGAAGTTTTCTTGGGCATGCTGGCTTTTACCGCCGTTTTATCAAAGACTTTTCAAAAATTGCCAGACCATTGACTAATCTGCTTGCTAAGGATGTTCCCTTTTCTTTTGACTAGGTTTGCATGACAGCCTTTGAGAAACTGAAGAAAGCCCTGATCTCGGCCCTTGTCATGCAACCACCGAATTGGACACTCCCGTTCGAGCTCATGTGCGACGCCAGCGACTTCGCAGTTGGAGCAGTGTTAGGGCAACGAGAGGACAACAAGTTACATGTGATCTACTATGCTAGCCGGACATTGAATGAAGCTCAGATCAACTACGCTACCACGGAAAAGGAGCTCCTTGCTATTATTTTTGCTTTTGACAAGTTTAGATCCTACGTTATTGATTCAAAAGTAATTGTCTATACTGATCATGCAGCTATCAGGTACCTTCTGACTAAAAAAGATGCAAAGCCACGTTTGATTCGTTGGATCCTCCTACTACAGGAGTTTGATTTGGAAATCCGCGACAAGAAAGGTTCAGAAAACCTGGTGGCTGATCATTTATCCTGACTACCGCATGAGGAATAAGAAGAGGAGGACTGTCAAGACATTAACGATTACTTCCCTGATGAGCATCTCTTAGCCTTGACCAAAATTGAAGCACCATGGTATGCTGATTTTGTAAATTATTTAGTATCTGACATCATGCCCTTTGATCTCTCATGGCAGCAAAAGAAGAAATTTCTACACGACGTGAAACACTATTATTGGGATGATCCTCTCCTATTTCGAAGATGCGCCGATGGCCTTTTTCGGCGGTGCATACCTGAAGCTGAAATCCAAGATGTACTATTTCACTGTCACTCATCTCCTTATGGAGGCCATGCTAATGCTTCGAAGACAGCCTTCAAAGTACTGCAATCCGGACTTTACTGGCCCACTATTTTTTGGGACGCCTGGCGATTCATTACTGGTTGCGATCCGTGTCAGCGATCAGGCAACATTTCCAAAAGAGATGAGTTGCCATTAACCAGCATTTTGGAATTGGAAATCTTCGATGTTTGGGGGGTGGACTTTATGGGATCATTCCCATCCTCCTGTGGACACCGATTCATACTGGTAGCTGTAGATTATGTCTCTAAATGGGTGGAAGCCTCAGCCGAGCACACATCCGATGCTAAGGCGGTCACCCGAATGCTCAAACGTACTATCTTCCCTAGATTTGGTGTACCCCGAGTGCTGATAAGTGACGGAGGCTCGCATTTTCTGAATCACAAATTAGCCTCCTTACTAAAGAGGTACGGGGTAACCCACAAGGTTGCAACCCCATACCACCCTCAGACTAGCGGACAAGTGGAAGTTTCCAACAGGGAGATAAAGAATATTCTACAAAAGACAGTTAACTTCTCACGGACTGATTGGTCATTGAAGCTAGATGACGCACTCTGGGCTTATAGAACGGCCTTCAAGACCCCATTAGGGATGTCACCCTATCAACTAGTGTATGGCAAATCTTGTCATCTCCCAGTTGAGCTTGAGCATAGAGTTTATTGGGAGGTTAGAAAGCTGAACTATGACCTTCAGAGTGCTGGTGATACGAGAAAGCTCCAACTCAATGAACTGGATGAAGTCCGTCTGTCTGCATATCACAATGCAAGGATCTACAAAGAACGGACAAAAAGATGACATGATAAACACATTGTTACAAAGAACTTCCAAGTTGGGGATCATGTCCTTCTGTTTAATTCACGTTTAAAGCTCTTTCCAGGAAAATTGAGAACAAGATGGTCTGGGCCATTTATTGTGAAAAGAATCTTCCCACATGGAGCTATTGAAATTTGGAGTCAACGATCAGGAAACTTTAAAGTAAATGGACAACGACTAAAACGCTATTTCGCACATGACGTCATCGACAAAGGAGTCTCCTTGCATATTTCTAACCCTCCACCTCCAGATCCACCTTGAGCACCATTATGGTCAAGCTAGTGACGCTAAAGAAGCGCTTGTTGGGAGGCAACCCAACCTCTAGTTCATTGTTTTTACTTTCTTATTTATTTTTGCTATTTAAATATTGTTATTTTTCAGTTTTTCTTTCATATTCATGCTCTATAAGCTGTACCACACTAATAGAAATTTTTTTGGAATTTTTAGGTACCACCGAGCCATGCACGGTCGCACCCATGTATCCATGCACGGCTCGGTTATTCCATCTGCGCGCAAACAGAGACGTGCACAGGCAGGGGCGTGATGACGCGCACGACCGTGACGCGTAACGAGCTTCCACACCTGCACTTGACCGAGACGTGGACGGGCATGCCCGTGCACCGATGCACGGCTGTGCATCGTATGTGACTTTAGTTGGCCCGATTTGACCGAGCGATGCACGGGCTGGGCCATGTAACCAAACACGGCCATGCATGAATTTGCATAAAAGAGCGCCTCATACACAGCTTCGTGCACACCCGTGCACGAAACCCTAGCGCCGTCGCCGCCGTTCCAATCTGCCACCTCCGGTGCCCGAACGACCGCCGGCAACCCTCCATCGTCTTCTCCACCTTCTGGCAACTATTTCCCCCAAACTTCCAGCGTCGATCCGTGCCTCACGACACCGTTCGACGCTGCCCTAGTTTCGGTCGCCGCCCACGATTCCACCGCCGCCGACCGTCTTTCATCGTCGCCGACGCCTCTGAAGCTTCTTCCACAACGCAAGCTATCTTCCTGTCACTCTCCTACATTTCCGGGATGTCTCGACGCAAGCAAGTCGCGTCCAAGCATCACGCCTCCTCTTCTCACGCCGCCGGCGAGCCTCATCCGCCACCTACCTTGCCGCCTACACCATACAATATCATCTGCCGTGATCCAGAGCAACTTGCCAAGCTTATTGCCCTCGCACGCCGCCCAGTGATCACCACCAGATTTCTAGATCATGGGACGCTGCAAACATTGGGCTTCTATGAAGATGTACAATGGTTGTTTCAACGCATAGGAAGAGAACAATTCTTCACCATGTGCTACCCCACCTACATCCCCACTATATTGGAGTTCCTGTCTTCTATGGAGTTCCATGCTAGCATCCACACTGACGACAACGATGACAGTCTATCCTTCAGACTCAACAACACTGAGTATGTGCTGACACTGACAGAGCTGAACTCTATATATGGTTTTCCTACAGACGGGACAAGGCTCACACCTACCGCATTCAATGATAGCAATTTCTGGGCTGAACTGACTGACCTGAGACCCTTTGACACCAGGACAGCTAGAGCCACCTGCCTCAGGAACCCTGGTTTGAAGTATGTGCATCGTGTCATGGCACATACTATCTTTGGACGAGGAGAGTCTGATGGCCTGGTCCGAGCATCTGAGCTTCAGTTTCTTTGGGCTATGCTGCATGGAGTCCGCCTCAATACTGCTTTCCACTTTGCCCAACAACTCCAGAAAGTATCAAGGGCACCGAAAGGTGCAATAGCTCTCGGGGGACTTCTCACCCCTATCGCTCGCGCAGTAGGGATTCATCCCTACCAAATGGAGCAAGCCCGGGGCAACTGCCGACTTGATCTCGATTCCTGCGTTTTGATGCAGATGATAGTGAAGGAATGTGCACTTTACAGCTTGATCTTCCTCGGGAGCGATGTGAAGTTGCCGCTGCCAAACCCAGCACGCACTACAATTCGTGAGCGGCGAAACTGGAGAATAGAAGCAGTTGAAGATGTGGATGTGCCTCTTGCAACTGAACCACCGCAACCTGCTCAGCAGCGCCCTTCTACCCAGCTCGACCGCATTGAGGCCTATGTCCGCTTTATCCGGGACGCACAGGAAGAGACTCATCTGTCTGTCTCTGACGGCAATTACCGGATCCAACAACTTGAGACAGAAGTGGAACGCCAAGGACGAACACAGTCCTCTATTTTAGAGTCTGTGCATAAGCTTCAGGCGAGACTGCGTCGGCGCTGGGGATGAGTTTCTTTGGTTTCACCCGTCACTTGGTCAGCTTTCTGTTTTTTCAGTAGTTTATTTTAGTTATTAGTTAGCATCTATCTGCTTTTAGTCTATTACATTCTTAGTTGCATGTTTTAGTTTTCTTAGTTGTATCAACATCTATAGTGTCTTACCCAACCCCACTCTTTTCATTCATGATATTTGCTTTATCCTTTAGTATTGCATTGATCTATGCCTAATTGATTGCTTGGGATGGGAATCTTGACTTTAATTTACCTATGGTCTATAATGGTTATGATTAGTACATATGATTCTTGGGTTTCCTGTAATTAATTGATGTAATCAACCCAATTGATTATTGATAGAATCTTGAAGAGGATGCTTGTTGCTTTACCTTTGCCTTGAAATGCATCTCCTGTGTCATGATTGCTTGATTCTTGTTTCTTCACACTACTTCATTTGTGCACTTTGTCATGGGGGTTAGAAATAATAATAGTGGTACCGAAGTGTTCTTGTACATTGCACTATGTACTTCCACTTGGCACTATTTATAGCATCTCAATAGCAAAAGGGTTAGTGGTACCTAAGTTCCTTGTTCATCATACTTGGCACTAACCCCATGATTTTCAATAATGACAGTGGTATCAAAGTGGTACCGAAGCAAAGCTTGGCACTTGGCACTGTTATCCTAAAAAAAAAAGGCACCACATAGGGACTATGTGGTATTGATGCTATTTTCCCATGACTTAGTGCACAATTATATGTCTTTTAAAGGCTTGATCAATTATATCATGTGTGTGTGAGATGCAGTATAGAGGTTTTTGGTAATATAACATGGCATGCTTTAATAGATTGTATTCATGATAATTGGTTTAATTTGCTTTCCATATTGCATTACAACCTGAAGAACTGTTTTGTTTAACTATTAACCTTATTAGACCTAGTTGAGCTACTTTGAGATTTCCTATTCCATGTCATCACTGTGTTCTAGACAATTCAATTGCTTGAGGACAAACAAATCTTTAAGTCCGATGTATTTTGATGACATGTAAAAATATGATATTTCGTGACCCAATTTCATTCTTATTTTAGAACATAATGCATGTTTCGTCTCATATATTTACTCAAATGCTTCATATTCTTCAGGGCCTTCACTTTTCCTCTATTTTAATGAAATGCAGGTATTTGACCCCAAAATCAATGGAATTTGGAGAATCTGAAAGTATGGGACGATTTCTTATGATGAGACGAAGTTACCTGCCAACTTTCAGCCCAATCGGAGCTTTTTACAAGATGCACGGTCGTGGGTGTGTACACATGCACGGCCGTGCATGATCCTGCTACTCGAGGCTTCACCAAGGCGTACACGGCATGGGTGTGCACCCATGCACGGCCGTGATCCATAAGTGACCCCGCGACAGAGCCGTGCACGGGCGTGACCGTGCACCGATACACGGCCGTGTACCAACGCGAGCAGATTGATAGGCGTCCAGTATTTCGGGCATATCTTTCTATTCTGGGCTCGGATTTGGACGAAATTTGGAGAGCACCTTCCCAACTTAGCCACGAACGATTTGGGACCGAAATAATCGGATTTTGGCAAGCAACGAGAGAGAACGAAGCGAAACGGCGACAACTTAGGGTTTTGGGTGATTTTCCGATCGGCGACACTGTTCCGGCGGGTTTCTCTCTTCGTTCCGACGTGGAGGATCACGTTGAGCCGTATCCTATCAAAGATCTACCATTCCCCTTGGTTTGATTCAATTTTCATGAGAGATTCTATGTATTTAACGATGTATACCATAGCGTAATCTTATTTTCCGGGTTTGGGCGTAGCCCACTGTAAGAATGCTTGATAATATAACTTGATCTATATTTCCCTCTATTTATCTTTGTTCTTATTCATGTTTAGGATGCTTTAATTCTTGTTTACATACTGGCCATATGTATGCATGCTTTAGAAGTCGAGGGAAGGACTGAGAGGTGAACCTTGACTATCGGAATTCCTAGACTGGACTGGTGGCTTCGTGTTGCGAGAGCACTCGAAATCACTCGAGGAACCCTAATCTTTCACAGATCCCATTGGATCCACCTTAACCCTAGTAAGCCACGAGAGTAGGAGACTTGGGTTAAGACGGATACCGGACCGTGTCCTGAGAGGGAGCGCGTCTGTACCCTAGGAAGGATTACCTTGAGAACTTAGGTGAAACTTTATTTAAAACTTCAAGCTTTAATTTTCATGCATTCTTCGGTGTAGTAAAACCTAAAACCCCAATCTTTTCTCATAATCTTAACACCCCGTTTGCTTGTTTTCTGCATTGTTTACTTTTAGTCCGCATTAGTTTAATTATTTGCTTTAGGATTAGTGACACTTCTACACCCTTTCGATTACCTAGCTATTGATTAACCGATCAGTTAGTACTTGACCCTAGTCCCTATGGGTTCGATCTTTTTATTACGCGATGGACCGTGCACTTGCGGAAGCAGCCGTTTAGGCCCTATCACCTTTGATAACTTGCTAGCTGTAATAGTCTTGCTCTAAGGACCATGATCCGACTCGATCCTGTGTGCACGCCTTGCCTGCGTCATTCGAAAGAAAGTGCTTGAGCCTACTCCCCTTAGCTTGAGGTTTGTAAATCAGATAATCACGAAGAAATTTGCTGATTGTCTGTACTCGACCAAGGGGTAGTAGGATCTTAGACGCGTCGGGGAGACCACAAGTCCGACCGCACGTCGAAAGTATTTGATCGGGGGTTTTATTAAATTTGTTTGAACTCTTTGCCTACACTACCCGAAAGGGAACGTTTGAGCCTTTTGGTTTCTCGTGTGGGGTTTGTAAATCAGGGGCTAGGAAAAATCCAATTGACGAACTGCACTCTCCTTGTGTTAGTTTTTGGGTCGTAGACGCATCTGGCAAACTTCTTGCGCGCCAGTACGTTGGATTGTTTAGGGATGCTATGCCTGCGCTGCCCGAAAGGGCGTGCTTGAGCCAGAAGTTATGCGGGGGAGGTTTGTAAGCTAGGAATTCTGTGGAAGACCCCTCATGTTAACCTGTACCCACCTTGAAAGTACTAGGAGCTTAGGCGTGTTGGGGAGAAGCGTTTCCGACCAAGCGCCAGAACCTCACAGGTTTGACTTGTAGCCGGGTTTGTGGAAGCAAACTGACTATTGGAGGGAGCAACCTACGTGACAAGGAAGCTGAGTCCCTTGAACTAGACAGGATCTTAACAATAGAGTCTAGACTATCCAGCTGTAAGGAGTCAAAGCGGTGAACCCATATCCTGATACATTTCCTCATCAATTCTCTCTCGTGCAAATTCCTCCATTTATGTTCTTGCACATTTAATTAGTTTACACTTCAAACTTCATAAATTTCGACGTCGTCTAGCTAGCAAATTCGAAATCTATCGGTACTTGCCCATTAGTCCCTGTGGGATCGATATTTTACTACTTCGATAGATCCGTGCACTTGCGGGAAAGCCTAACAAGAATCTTTTGGGCCTATCACTGGTGGTGCGGTATCAACTAGATCAGGCTGGGAGTCGGCGACTGGATAGATGCGTGATACGCACCGCAAGCGCACAGTGTTATCGAAGTAATAAAAAAGATTGTCGATCCCACAGGGAGCTAGGTCAAGTACCAACTATTCTGATATTTAGAAGCTAAGCAATCTAATTTTTTGGTGTTTTGGGAATAAAATAAACTAATTCAACTATAAATAAAATAGGAAAAGCAGTGATAGAAATATGGAGGGTGTCTAATTGAGAGATATCAAGACTACGGAATTCACCACATTGACTGATCTATTTGAACTGTAATTTATTTGATACATGAGTTGATCATTTTGCAAAAGAAATCTTCCCTAAGTTACAGGATGCCCCCTCTCGGTGCTACACCCCGGTGCTTATCCAGAACGGTCTCCTACTCTCGCGGTGGATCATTCCAGATAAACCCAATGAGTTCTATGTAAAAATATATTACCCTCGAGCGAAAACCAACCACTCTCGTATCATGGATTCACTAGTTTTGCCTACAGGTTCCACCTCCATGACCCTCCTCTCGGTATGGATCACGTCGGCTAAAACACAATACTTCTTAATCAAGGCAATATTATAAAATAAACACAACTAGATAAAATTTGCTCAGATAAGACTCAAAATATCAAATAAGTTCAATTCATACAAAAGATCAAGTCAAAGGGCTTCATCCGAGCCCCGAATAAAGGTTTAAGCTAGAAAAATCATACAAATCCACACAAATCTCTCAAATCGACAAAGAAAACTAGAAACAAAGATAAAAGGAGAGGTAGGAGAAGATGATGCAAACGTTTCCTCCAAGTTTGATGAAGATCCGTCGCGAAATCGCCCCAAAATCCTCTCCGGAAACCCTTGTCGCTGGTCCACTCGCCCCCGCCGCTTTGTCCCTCGATTTCTCTCCCAATTGGCAATAAAAATTGGGGCTTTTATATTCTTTGTGTTCTCCTTCGAATTAGCTTTCTAAAAAGTCCTCTCTTGTCAAATTTGGACATCGATCGGGTTCAAAATCACCAAAATTATGAATGGGTGTCGGTCAACATGCCCTAACTCACCTTTTCCTCGATTGCTCCCCAAATATGGCACAAAAAAGAGGGCTTTATATCCAAAAGATTCGCCTCTCTGTTAGCTTTCCAAAACATTTTTTTCATATTTTTTTGATTTTTATTGAGCCCGAAATCGAAAAAAAAACCGAGTGTGGATCGGGCTGCCCAGTTTTGATCGCGAGTTGAAGCCTTCTTTACGTTTTTGTCCAGTAAGAATCACCGGTGAACCCCAGGGGGTTCACATGTTGGTGAAGTATGCTGTGTAATTCCAGATGAGAGAGAAGCACCAGTGAACCCCGTCGGGTTCACCTACCAGTGAAGCCTTTTGTATGCTTCTGGGTGAATTGTCTCAAAGAGAATCACGGGTGAACCCCGTGAGGTTCACCAAGCTGTGAAGCAATCTGTGAGTTTCGGTCATTAGCAAAAGCACCGGTGAACTCCGTGGGGTTCACCTGGCCGTAGTTTTCAAAAAAAGCTCTGATTGATCCCAAATTTTTTGTGTAGCTTTGTCTCATCACTAGAAATCACTCAATGGCTTTAAAATCTTCATATAACCTCTAGAAATGAGTGATTTTACTTGAAATTACAAAAAGATAAGGCAAAGTGAAGATTCCGAAGAAAGCAAGTAAATAAGCCTGAATATTACATAAAAGCACCAGAATATGCCTTGTTTTAAGATAAAATGATATTAGAAAATACTATCAAAATGCAAGGCATCAATGCGCCAATTAGCGCGTATGCGCACTGTGGTACTCTCGGGATAAGGTAAAGGAATGGTGAATTCACTCCCCTTGAAGGTCATACAGTAGAAGTCCCCCTTACGAATGATGAGCTTCATGGCTACACAAGACTCGATCTCGAGCCTATTGTTGCAAGTGGCTTCTAATGTTCCATAAGGAATGACACCTAGAGAGACTGCCAAAGGTGCGATAAGTCCACCGATCACAATTGCCCCTTTCAGTGAGCGGGCGTCGCGGCTGAATTGCTTGGCTAAATGGTAGCCAGAGTCCACCCTAAAACCGTGCAGCATACACCACAGATAGAACAATTCTGATTGTCATACCATCCCGTCGCTCTCCCCACGCCCGAATATGGTATGTGCTAATACACGATGAATGTATCTAATAACAGGGTTGCATAAGGAATGACATCCAGAGAGACTGCCAAAGGTGTGATAAGTCCACTTATCACAATTGTTCCTTTCAGTGAGCGGGCGATGCGGCTGAATTGTTTGGCTAAATGGTAGCCAGAGTCCACCCTAAAACTGTGCAGCATACACCATAGATAGAACAATTCTGATTGTCATACCATCTCGTCGCTCTCCCCACGCCCGAGTATGGTATGTGCTAATACACGGTGAATGTATCTAATAACAGGGTTGTAGATGTTGGAAGCGCAGGCGACTCGTGCAGAATAGATGTGTTCATTGGTGATTGCGCCCCAGAAGCCTTGTTCACTGTATTCATTTGGAACCTTGCGTGCACAGGGTTCTGGAAAGCCATAGTTGCCTCTTAGCTGGGAGAGGTTGAGAGTATGCTCGCGGTGTTACCCAAACGGAAGGTGAGGTGGCCGGGATCATCGTCAAGGATAGGATCGGCCTTTACTTCCAGGGAGCTAAGGAATTCCAATGTTACGCCAACGTAGGTGGGGGAGAAAAGTTGTAGAAACTGCTCCCAGCCCATGGTGGTATACATGAGGTCAACATCATCCATATGTCCTAGCAGTTGCAGAGTTCCCCTGTCAAGGTAGCAGGTATTAAGCACTCGGCGCTGATGAAGTATGAGATAGAGTTCTTCCTAGGCGGCATTGTGGAAGATGATGCCAAATTCGTTCGGCGGGGAGATGTATGGTTGTGGGCGACTAGCTGAAGCTCGTACTCCCCGCAATGAAGAAGCACGTGCAGGCGGTGGTGGTTGTGGGTGAGGGGGCGACGAAGGGTTGTAATCTTCGTCTTCGCTGGGTGAATCAGAGGAAGCGGTGGGAGCAGCATAGCGATACACTATAGTTTTCTTCCTCATAGCCATCCGATCAGAGAGAGAAAATCCGTCAGAAGTCAAGATGTGTGTGAAAGGTGGAAGGATCCGAACAGCAACCGACGGAGAGAACGCGTATGAAGGGGAAAACCGAAATCCATCTCTAAAGGGAGAAGGAACCGGCTCAAACCTCAGGGGAGACGTGAATCAAAGTGGCAGAGGACCACCTGGAGCGCTGAGGGAGGGAGACTGCAGTGGAAGGGCGACCGCTTGGAGCGACTGGAAGTGGCGGCGCACGAGTTTGGGGGAAAACCTACCCATGTGTTTCCCTAAAGATGGGTGAAGACCAGTCAGAAGCACAGGTGAACCCCACCGGGTTCACCAAACTGTGAAGGGTTATTGTGGAAACTGGCAGCAACGAAGTTACGGGTGAACCCAGTGGGGTTCACCAAACCGTGAAGCTCTCTGGGCGGTGAGTTAGTAGCTCGATACAGTGGACTTCACAGGTGAACCCCAAGATATTATGCTCCATCCCAGAATGCTCAATCCATCCTGTTGCTGCAAATTTATTCGTGAAAATCAACTCATCGAATGAATACAGTGTACTTCACGGGTGAATCCCATGGGGTTCACCTAGCCGTGAAGTTCTCTGGAAGGCTCAAAGGTCGCTGTCTTGAAAATCACATCGCCGCAAGAACTTCCTACAACGTAAAGAGACATGTAATCAGCAAAAATCAGCAGAATGCAAATAAAAACTAAGTGAAACGAAGTTAACAAAATAAAAAGAGCATCTAATAATCAACAAGAGGTGATGCGTCTAAACTAAAAGTAATCAAGAATTTGGGTTGCCTCCCAAGAGTGCTAGTTTAAGGTCAATAGCTCGACCAGAAGAGTTTTCATATCACCAAATCTGTAGGGTCTATGAGAGCAAGAACAACCCCTTACTTGACCCGCTCATCCTCAAAATAATGCTTAAGGCGATGACCATTGACAGTGAAGCGTCCTGTGCGTTCAGTCCAGATTGTGATCGTGCCATGAGGTTGCACCTGCTGTACTGCAAAAGGGCCGGACCACCTTGTTCGAAGCTTCCAGGGAAATAATCGAAGTCTAGAGTTAAGTAGCACTTTATCCCCTACATGAAATTTTTTCTTTACAATGCACTTGTCATGCCAATATTTAGTGCGTTCTTTGTATATCTTGGCGTTCTCATTTGCGAAGAGGCACATTTCATCCAGCTCATCAAGTTGCAATTTCCTCTTTTCCCCGGCGCTTTTGAAATCATAGTTAATTTGTTTGATAGCCCAAAATGCCCTGTGCTCAAGTTCAACAGGTAAGTGACAAGATTTACCATATACAAGTTGGAAAGGAGACATACCTATGGGTGTCTTGAATGCAGTTCTGTAGGCCCATAAAGCATCATGTAATTTCAACGCTCAGTCCATCCGTGATCGTTACATAGTTTTCTCAAGTATTTGTTTGATTTCCCTATTAGAAACCTCGACCTGACCACTAGTCTGAGGATGATAGGGCATGGCAATCTTATGCTTTACAGCATACTTCTTCAAGAGCACGCCAAACTTTTGTTCAATAAAGTGTGAACCCCCATCACTGATCAGGACACTTGGAACTCCAAATCGAGGGAAAAAGATTCGCTTCATAAGCTTCATAATGACCTTAGAGTCATTAGTAGCCTCGGCGGATGCCTCAACCTACTTCGACACGTAGTCGATGGCAACAAGAATATACCGTTTACCACATGAAGACGGGAAGGGTCCCATGAAATCAATACCCCATATATCAAAAAATTCCACTTCCATTATATTGTTCAGGGGCAGCTCATCCTTTTTTGAGAGATTTCCAGTCCGTTGGCAGCTGTCGCAATTTAAAGTGAAATGTCTAGCATCATGAAATATAGAAGGCCAATACAAACCAGACTGTAGAATTTTAAAGGTTGTTTTTTGCCGCTCCAGCATGTCCTCCATAGGGTGAAGAATGGCAATGTGTCAACATGTCTTGTATCTCCACCTCTGGCACGCAACGTCTATATAATCCATCTGTGCACTGTCGGTATAGGTATGACTCGTCCCAGTAATAGAACTTAATATCATGCAAGAAGCGTTTCTTCTTCTGAAATGTAAGATCAGGAGGAAGAATGTTAGACACAATGTAATTCACTTAATCTGCATACCACGGTACTTGTTGTTCCAATAGAGCATAGAGGTGTTCTTCAGGGAATGCATCGTTGATCTCTAGCTCGTTGTCAGTCTTTCTTTCAGCCCCGCCCTCCAGTCTAGAAAGATGATCAGCCACCAGATTTTCACTCCCCTTCTTGTCTCTAATCTCGACATCAAACACCTGTAGGAGGAGGATCCATCGAATGAGTTTTGGCTTGGCATCCTTCTTGTTAATCAAGTATTTTATGGCTGCATGATCGGTATAAACAATTACTTTTGAGTTAACTAAGTGTGAACGAATCTTATCAAAAACAAAAATAACTGCAAGTAATTCTTTCTCAACAGTAGCATAGTTCATCTGTGCAGCATCAAGTGTTCTAATGGCATAATAAATTGCATGCAGCTTTTTATCCTTCCTTTGTCCTAAGACTACCCCCACGGCTTGGTCACTAGCATCGCACATCAATTCAAAGGGTAGTGACCAATTTGAGGGTTGGATCACAAGTGCTGAAATCAAAGCATCTTTAAGTTTTAAAAAAGCTTCTTCATATTCTCTATCAAAACAAAAGATTTAGCCAGAAGGTTAGTTAAAGGATGAGCAATTTTGGAAAAATCTTTGATAAATCTTCTGTAAAAACTAGCATGTCCCAAGAAACTCCTGATTTCTCTCACTATTGTATGCGGCTTCAGATTTTCAATAATTTTAACCTTTGCTCTGTCCACCTCGATTCCATGCTCAGAGACCAAGTGTCCAAGAACTATGCCTTTTCAGACCATGAAGTGGCACTTCTCCCAGTTCAATACCAGGTTCACCTCTTCACATCTCTACAAAACTTTAGATAGATTAGACAGGCAATGGTTAAAAGAAGTACTGTACACAGAGAAATTGTCTATAAAATCCTCATTATAATCGGCAAATATGGCCATCACTGCTCGTTGGAATGTCGCAGAGGTATTGCAAAGTCCAAAGGGCATCCTCTTGTACGCATAGGTCCCGTAGGGACATGTAAAAGTTATTTTCTCCTGTTCGTCTAGATGGATGGGGATTTGAAAGAAACCTAAAAAGCCATCTAGAAAATAATAATAAGAATTGTGAGCTAATTTATCTAGCATCTGGTCAATGAATGGTAAAGGGAAATGATCTTTTCGTGTAACAGAGTTCAGTTTTCTGTAATCAATACACATCCTGTATCCTATAACTGTGCGCATTGGTATTAGTTCATCTGCATCGGTCTTAATTACGGTCACGCCCCCTTTCTTCGGTACAACATGTACCAGGATCACCCAAGAGCTGTCTGATATAGGATATATGACTCCTGCATCTAAAAGCTTGAGCACCTCTTTCTTCACTACATCCTTCATATGTGGATTGAGTCGACATTGAAATTCCGCAGAAGGTCTACTATTTTCCTCCAACAAGATCCTGTGCATACAGATGGAAGGGTTAATTCCTTTAATGTCATCAAGTGAATATCCTATTACCTTCCTATGAAGATGGAGTTCTTGGAGGAGTAGCTCGGTTTGCTCTTTATCCAATTTCTGCACTGATTATTATTGGGTATGTAGAATTGTCACCTAGGAATTCGTATTTCAGGGAGCTAGGTAGATTCTTGAATTCGATTTTCTTCTGCTCTTCTTCTTTGTGGGGTTCTTCCAGCGTGGCGTGGCGTGCTCGGGTCAGCATCTAGTAGAGCAACACAGCTCTCAATGTTGCCCTCGATGTCTACAGCTTCAGTGTTGGTCAACACCAGTTCCAAGGGATCAATCTCCTTTCTGTATGGTTCGGTCAGCCGTATAGCTTTCTCAACAATATCTACACTGTAGCATTCACCTGCAAAGGAAGGTTTTTTCACAGAGTCAGACAAATCAAATTGTATAACATTGTCACCGATGTTCAAGGTAGGTTTCCCATTCTTGACATCAATTACAGCACTAGCAGTAGCAGGGAAAGGCCTCCCTAGGATGATAGGGAGCCTATCATCCTCATCAATTTCTAATACAACAAAGTCAGCAGGTACAAAATAGTTTTCAACTTTAATAGGGACGTCCTCTAAAACACCAACAAGACGACGAACTGATTTGCCTGCAAGCTGTAAAGAAATGTTAGTGGGTTTCAAATCACCCAAATCAAGCCTTTTACATAATGACAAGAGTATAAGGCTGACGCTTGCTCCTAAATCGCATAAAGCTCTCTGAAAGGTCATCTCTCCAATCTGGCATGGTATAGAGAAACTCCTTGGGTCCTTGAGTTTCTATGGAAGCTTATTCTGTATTATTGCGCTGCACTCCTCAGTAAGTGCAACCATCCCTTGATCTTCCAGCTTCCTTTTGTTGGATAGGATGTCCTTTAGGAATTTAGCATAGGTTGGCATCTGCGAAAGGGCATCAACAAAGGGTATGTTAATATATAGCTTCATTAAAACTTCTAGGAACTTACTGAATTGCTTATCTAATTTGGCTTTGACAAGCCTCTGCGAAAAAGGGATTGGAGGATTGTAAGCAGGCGGCTCAACATAGGGCCACTCATGCTCAGTTTGTTCTTGTTGCATAGGTGTTGTTTCATGGTTCAAATCTCTAGCATCAAGTGTTGTATCTCCTCCTCTATCATCGGTTGACATCTTTGAGTCTTCCAGTTGTTTGCCACTCCTGGTTCAAATTGCGTTACAGTGCTCTCTCGGGTTCATTTCTGGTTGTGATGGAAGCTTCCCTGGTGTCCTGGAGGATGAGCTAGCTTGTTGGGTGATAGGCACCGCAAGTGTGCGGTTTCTATCGCAGTAGTAAAATATCATCCCAAGGGAGCGAGGTGTCAAGTACCGACTTCTAATGTCATTGATAGCTAGACAATTCAAAGTAAGAATTGAAAAATCTAAACTAAGAAGTATCAACTAAAGAAATCAACGACTAGTAGGGAAAGTTATAGTTTTAGAAATGTTCGGAACTTCAGGTTTTACCACGTTGAATGCTTTATATGCTAAACATTGAATCAGATTGAATAGAAAACGGATCTCCTTCTTTCGAAGCGTAATCCGGTGCCTACTTAAGCTAATTTCCTACTCTGTAGCAAAATTAACTTAAAAGACCTATTGGGCTCTATGATGATCGTGAATCCTCGAGTGACGTTGAACGACTCTCGTAATTCAAGTCACAAGTTTAAATGGGCAGTCAAGTGTTACGATTCACCTCTCGGCTCTTCTCGTAACACTTCACACATATCGATGTTTGGCCAAAACATAAATATGCAATAAGCACACCACATTCAAATAAGTAAATTTACTAAAAAGTATCACTGAGATTCATAAAAGATGTTTACATGTGAGAATTTGTTCAACGGGCTATGCCCGAGTCCCGAACTAGGGTTTACTCTAAAGCATGCATCATTTTACACCCAAAAACCCAAGAAATAATACTCGAAAGTGAAGAAATTACTAATCAAAGGCAGGAGACGATGAATCTTCGGTCTTCTCTCGAAAGCCCCAAAGAATCTGGTCGAATCGAGCCCTCGAACGAGCAAAATCACCCTTTTTCGCCCTAGTCACGTTTTCTCCAAAGTTTGACCCCGAAAACCGCTCCAAAAATCCTATTTTATGTTCTATCTCTTCCTTAGGCAGTTAGGAAGTTTCCCTCCAAATTTCAGCAAATTCTGACTTCGGAATCACTCAAATCGGGCGAAAAACCGTCGAAACTACGCGGAAGCCGTCACGGGTGTGATGATAAGCACGGCCAGGCTGTGTCTGGCTCTGGAACTTGCGACGAAGTAAGCACGGCCGTGCTTCTGGACACGGCCAGGCTGTGTCTGGCTCGCAGATTGCTGCAGAGACGATCATGGCTGTGACGGTGAACATGGTCTGCTCGTGTTCTCTGCAAAAAGCTCCGATTTGTCTCAAATTTGACCTGTGACCTCCTAGCATTGTGAGGAATCTTCTCGTAACATCAAATCATCAAAATCTTTACAAAAATATGGTAAAATGACCTACATTTTACAAACAATGCAAAAAATAGTGAAGATTCTGTACTTGACGAGAAAAGTTACTAAATTCAAATACAAAACAAGACAAAAGCCTGAAAAGATCATATGAATGGTACTTTAAATTATATAAAAATAACACTCATCATTGGGCTAGCTGATTCTCTAGCATCTTGTTATGAGTTTCCAAGGAATCCATTCTTGTCATCATCATCTTTATCATATCAGTTAAACCTTCAATTTGCTTGCTCAACTACGAATCATTGTTTTGCTTGGGTAGAAGATTGTAGCTTCTAGCTTGAAACCTTGGTGGCTATCTGTAGTTTCCTTGAGTAGGCTGTCTTAAATTTCCTTGTGGAGGTTGTGCCTGAGGTGGTGGTACATGCCCTGGTTGCACTGGTTGAGTAGTTCTATATGAGAAGTTTGGGTAGTTGCTCCATCCTGGATTATAAGTATTAGAATATGGATCATTGACAGGGTTAAAATTTCCAACAGCATTTATATGTTCAGGATCACTAGGAATTAGTTGCTCATCTCCCATCTGGCATTCAGTACTTATATGGCATGCAACTCCACACACCTCACAAAATATTGGATTAGCATCTGAAGAGTTTACAGACCAAGAATCAATTTTCTTTGTTAGACTATTCACCTTTGCAGTAAGAGCAGTCAGAGAGTCAAGTTCGAATTTACCTATCTTCATAGAAGATGTACCTCATTCTAAAGACCATTGATGGTGATTCATTACCATGTCTTCCAGGAGGTTCATAGCATCCTCGACTCCTCTACCCATTAAGGTTCCTCCAGCTGCGGCATCGACTGTTAGCCTTGTGTTGTAGTCCAGCCCATTGTAAAATGTGTGGACAAAAACCCAAGTCTCTATCCCATGGTAGGGGCACATCCTTTGCAGCTCTTTGAATCTTTCCCAAGCCTTATATAAAGACTCTCCATCCTTTTGCATGAAGCTAGTTATTTGATTCCTCAATTGAATGGTCTTGGATGGAGGGAAGTATTTGGAAAGAGTTCAGCCCATGTCTTTATTGAAGCTGAGGGTATCGTGTAAAGTCATGCTCTTGCTCTGTCCCTTAAAGAGAAGGGAAATAGTCTCAACCTGATAGCATCAGCAAAAACGCCGTTAATTTTCAGTGTATCACAGTATTCCAAAAATATAGCAAGATGCATGTTGGGGTCTTCTAGAGGAGAACCGCCAAATTGATTTTGTTGAACCATAGTTAAAAGAGCAGGTTTAATCTCGAAATTGTTGGCCTCTACAGTAGGCCTAGTAATTCCCGATTGTAACTCGTGAACATATGGAGCAGCATAATCTCTTAGTGTTCTGTTGTTGTTGATGTTCCTTGTAGGTTGTGGAGTTTGATGATTATTCAAATCTACTAGTATTTGCTCCATTTGGCTTTTGTCTTTCTTTTGCCGAACTTATTTAAGTCTTCTTCTGTTTCTGAATGTTCTTTCAATCTCCGGGTCGATTTCAAGGAACTTCTTTGCATAAAAGATATCAGACACAATTAAAAAGTTGCGAGGCAAGAAACAAGTTGAGAGTAATGAAAAATAACTATGAGTAAAAAAAACTAACTAAGGCTTAGTCTACCAATCCTCAGAAATATACTAATATTAACTGTTGTTCCCCAGCAACGGCGCCAAAAACTTGACACGAACCGCATGCGCACTGTTATGTCGAAGTAATATAAAAGATTATCGTACCCACAGGGAACAAGGTTAAGTACTAGAAAGTCCAAGTCTCAATAGCTAAGCAATTCTTAAAGGGGTTTTTAATATTAACTAAGTAAAAGAAGAAATCAAAGCTGTCACGAATGAGTGTACGTATAGGAAAGAACAGTGTTTTGGTATCCACCACACTAACGATCTTAATTGCATTTAAAGAGGTATGTTATAGGGATTCAAAATCTATGCATAAGGAGCCTATCCCTAAGGTACGAGATGCCCCCTCTCGGCGGTACACCTCGATGTTTCCCTAGAACGAACTCCTACTCTCACGGTGGATCGTCCTAGACAAACCCTTTGCGTTCTATGGATGGTTATGAAACCCTCGAGTGAAAGCCCAAGCACTCTCGTGTCAAGGGTTCACAAGTTTTACAAAGAAGATCTACAGATGTGATTCTCCTCTCGGTAGGAATCGTGAATCACAACGGCTAAGACATGATTATACGCGGCCAAAGTAAAATAACGAAATAAGCAAAGCAATGTAAAATATGCTCTAAAGAGAATCCAATCAATAACATAAAGATAAGGTTTGCAACTAAGAACCGTTAGTGGGCTTCAACCAAGCCCTAGAGGAAGTTTACGCTACAAGCATCATGAATTCAATCAAAATCTTCTTTAGAAAACTAGGAAAACTACAAGAAAGAGTTTCTAAGATGGAAGAGTCGATGAACCAAAGCTAATCTCTAGAAATCACAGTGCTTCCTCGATCAAATCTCGCAAAATCGCCACGAATTCAAGCTGTCGCCGTGAACTTCTTGCCCTTGTCCGCTCAAGTGCCGATTTCTCCCCTATTAGGAAATTTCGGAGAGGGCTTTCATATTCTCTGGATTCCCCTTTCAATTAGCTTTCCGAAACGTGCTCCATTTCCAAATTTGGACATCTCTAGGGTTAAAAATCGAGAGAAAACCGAGAAGGGGTCGAACGCTTCATCGCTCCAGTCGTGATCACGGGTGAACCCCACCGGGTTCACCTGGCTGTGAAGTCTTTGGGTTAGCTTTGCTGAGGAAGATTTACTGGTGAACCCCACTGGGTTCACTAGGTCGTGAAGCTTACTGCGGTATTTTACAAATTTTCTTCCAGAGAGAATCACGGGCGAACCCCGCTGGGTTCTCCTGCTAGTGAAATGCTCTGTGAGTTTCGGCTGTCGTCAAAAGCACCGGTAAACCCCGCCAGGTTCACCTGGCTGTATTTTTCCATTTGAGCTCCGTTTGACTCTAAATTTAATGGGCAGCTCCGTCTTCACATGAGGAATCGCCCCATGGTCTTACAATCTTCAAAAACACTCCAAAATTGGACTATTTTACCTAAAGTTTCACAAAAATAGAAAATAGTGAAGATTCTGAAGCTTTTAAGTAAATGCGCTAAAATGGAGCATGAAAATATTAAAATAAACCTAAATTTAGTATGAAATAATACTAAAAATTACTATTAAAATAGAAGCATCATCCAGCCAACCTTTCGGCATCCAGTGGGTGGTTGCATGGCAGTGCAACGTCGAAGGTGCTCCACTTCCTTGTTTCTTCTCTTGTCGAGCAACTGCGGTGGTGAACTTATTCAGTCGAGGTATCTTCACACCCTTTGTTCCCGGTTTTCCGTCGTCGTCTGGTTTTCTTCGAGTGTGGTTCTTCCAGAGTCATGCTATCCTCCCTCGTCTACTTCGCTGGTCCGATGTCCCCGCGGCCCGTCTCATCGGCGTCCTCTCTCTTTTGTTGACACGGCCGTTCTTCTCCTTTCGTCGACGTGAGTTCGACATTTGGTTCACTCGTCGAGTTTGCCGGTTAGCTGCGTGTGTGTGGCCATGTCGTTTCATCTCTGCGGTGTTGTATTTTCGTCCACCTACGTGTGGACGTGTCTTGCTTCTGTTCCCTATCTTCGAGTAGGATTGTTCCTGGTTGTTGCTATCTTTGTACAGCCTGTGTTCTCTACCTCTTCCGTTATCTGCGAGTAGCGTTTTGGTTGTTTTGCTGCCTTCGCGTAGTGTATATTTATTGTGTTTTCTGTTAAGGCTAAGGTGAGTTCGTCCCTCACCTGCAGGTCTTGCCTTCGGCCAGAGCTGTCATGCTGTTTTTGCTTCCGTTCTGTGGTTCGTCCCTTGTGTGGGATAGTTAGTTTTGGGTCTTGTGTGACTCACTTGCAGGCATGTCGCCTATTCTGTTTTTATTTAAAAAAAAAAATTATTACCTGATTAAGTGCATGACACTAATATATTATACAATTTAAAAGCAACTCAACTCACTTTTACTTGCATGATTGTACCGTAATAATAAATCTCAGTGGAAAGGGCTCTTATTACTATCAAATTTAAAGAGAAACTAATTCTCAATAAAAAGAAGTGGCAAGCACGCCTAAATTTTTCTTTTTAAGCGGGATGATCGTGAGATATTTTTTATACACCTAAAAGAATTATTATGCACAGATCTTAATACACTTTGGTCTCATCGCCACCCTTAAAGGGATAGGATAAGATTAAAGCAACCGAGGCATTCGCTCTCATCCTTGCTTTAAAAATGTATGAAAAGGATTTAAACAACTCTTAAAAAAGTTAAGCGGCTGAGGTGCTATACAAACGCAGCCGGCAAGGTGGATTTGGGCCACTAAGGGCAAGCCTACATAACAAAAAACATTAAGTAAATTATTGATAAAGTCAAATTTTGCCCTCAAAACCTTGTTATCCACAGCAAAATTCCTTATCAATTAAACAAACTAACACTTTCTTACAAATAATGTTGCTCAAGGGAGAAATGAAATATTAACTGCAGCTTGAATAAAAAGTGTCATCATTTTATTTAGGTAGACAAGATGATGTAGGCAAGGTTTGATTGTCAAATATGGCTGATGGAGAAGGAAACAATAGGCTTCAAATACTGAAGATGGCATCATTAACTGGGTAGGAGGAGCACAGATAATAATAAGTCGATGATGAAGGATAGATCAAATGAAATGAAGTCCATAATGGTTTGCAGTGAGTTAGTGACTACTCTTCTAAATGAAACTTGAATATTGCAATTTATATATGATATTCAGACGATTGATTCAGCATCTTTTCAATCGACTATTACTGTTCCCAGATTGGAGTCCTGGTTTAAATCCAAGGCATTAATGAGGAAATGGGCGACTCTGCTTCTCGCAATAACTAGAAAGCATTTAATCATTACTAAAGGCAACACGGCCCTTGCTTAAAGGACAAAGATACAACAAAATAAAGCTATCAGTACAAGTGGCTCTCCTCTCTTCATATTGAGAAAAGCAATGAGGCGAATAATTAGCTTATTTCTCAAACTGCACATGCTCTAAACAAGAGAAGCAGAACGAAACAGGGAAAAAAGATGCACAGATGTCAACAGCAATTCGCTCTCTACATTAGATAGAGAGTTCTTTCTCATCATGCTGACAATTCTCAGCAAGGAATGCCTCTAAACCGTGTAATGTTGCTGAATGGTGTCTATATCAAGTCCCTTGAGCTTGACCACTGATTCCACATGACCCTTGAGTGTGTTCAGCTCTCTTAGCCTGACAGTTAACAAAGAATTCACAAAATTAATAAATCTCCCTTTTTTACATTGTTTATGCCCAAGAAAATTGATGTTCTCAACGCCAAATCAATTACCTTGCAATCTCAGCTCTTCTTTTGGCCTGCTCGGCGATCTCTGAAAGCTCGCGGTAACTGCTCTTGTCAGAGAAGAGGTTTGAAGTATCAGGAGGTTGGAGACCATGGAGGGTCCTCTGTGCAATAGCCCATTGAGCTTCCCTTTCCTCCTTCCCGTAATCCTTCTTTGTAGTGAAGGCAGTCTGACAAAAAGTAGATGATACAATTAGTATTCATCAAGTGAACTGCAAACCAATTAGTAAATGAAGTAGCAGCATGAACGTTTACCCTCCTCTCAAAGAGAGAATCCCAGGCCTTTCCACTGAGTACATAGCGAATAGCAAACTTAATCCAGTCAAGTGGTATGTAGGTAATGAAACTGTAGAGCCAAATTATTCCAGCCCAACCCCATCCACAACCCTTAATCTTTGCAAAACTCCAGTTGGCATAAACAGCTATTAGTGTAGCAACCTGATGTCAAGAAATAATGATTCTATCATGGCTGTATAGTTGAAAGAAACATCTGTTGAATCACATGGCGAACTTTCTAAGTCACCAATTAATCTAATTGAGAGTAAAATAATGAAGGGATGTTGCAGGATTAGCAAATGAGGAACTTACTAATTGAGCAATCACAAAGGCACTGCAAAGTAAAAGTCCAGGGCGCTCAAAGAAGGACCAACTGCGTGATCGGGTGACAAATATAAGGGCTTGGCTAATGATACTGACTTGCAGGTACAATGCAGCCATCATCTCATTTTTACTGTCACTCAGTGTTCTGACATGGAACTTCTTCTGCATCAAACAGATTGCACCATATATTCGATCAGGTATGCTTCTGAATCTAACTTTAGAGAAATTGCACAAAATGAAATAAGAGTTCTCAAATTGCGACAGGAAAAGGTCTATTTACCTGGAAGAAATCAGTCTCTTTCATGGCCCAGAAGAAGAGGACAGTCATCAAGGCTAAGTAAGTTCCCAGCACAATGCCAGTAGCAAATATCTCTCTGAGCTTCCAACTATCTGGCAATGGAGATGGCTTCACTCGATCTTTTGAGATTGTCATGATAGTACCTACAATTCAAATTCAACAAGAGAAAATACCAAATTCAATGAGTACCAAGAACAATGATCTAATAATCAAATTTTAGTTGGTATGTGAAGTTTCACCATCATTTAGTATCGCAATGATCAGAACCATGAAAGGCGAGAAGTCAAATTTCCATATGAGTGCAATAAGCATAAAACCAAGCTGCAAAATAAGAAGTGGAAATTGTTATGAAACCAAAGCCTTAAGAGCAACAGCATCCAGAAATTCACTTTTGACACTTACCACTATACGGATGGTAATTGAAACAGCATAGATCTGCCAATGTGAAGGCAAAAAAGGAGAAATTAGCTGGTTAAAGCAAGAAAAGTTAAATGAACAGATGAACAACGCCATATATTAGTAGTAACCGTGTAGTTTTTCATCCTCTGGAAGATGGCTCTACTGGTGAGCACGGCACTGATGATGACACTGAGACCAGGTTCAGTAAGAACAATATCAGAAGCACTTCTTGCAGCATCTGTGGCATCAGAAACAGCTATACCAATATCAGCCTTCTTCAGGGCCGGTGCATCATTTACACCATCCCCTGTCATGCCACATATGTGCTTCCTCTCTTGCAACTTCTTCACAATTTCATATTTATGCTCTGCGCCATATAACAATACCACATTACGATGCAGCTAGAATGCAGCAGAAACTAGAATTACTAGTTTAGTGAGTAAACCTGGGAAAACTCCTGCAAACCCATCAGCCTTCTCGATCAATTCATCAACAGGAACTGTAGCAATAGTTTCATCCTTGTGTTGGCCAAGAAGTGAAGAGGAAGGGTACATGTTTGTGCCCATTCCTAGTCTTCGACCAGTCTCCTTTGCTATTGCAAGCTGGTCACCTGAAGAGTAAATAAACTATTAGTGAAAATTCAAAAGAAAAGATTAGAGCATTTCACAGTTGGAGACAAAAAAAGAAGTCCAATAGGTACCAGTAATCATCTTCACATTGACACCAAGGTCGAGAGCCTTGCGAATAGTCTCAGCACTGTCATGCCTTGGGGGATCAAAGAGAGGCAGTAAACCAACAAATTGCCATGGTCCTCCAGGGCTCTCCTTGGTCCCCTCAGGAACTTCCTGCAACACAGTATGCCATGTGATCCAAGGACCAAGGAGACATGCAGATTGCAATTCTAACAAGGTCTAATATAGATGTATATATATTTATGATTCAAAACTTATCTAATTCTTTCTCACATGATAGTTATATTAAGTTTAATGTAAGAACCAAAGTGCAAGAAAGTGGCATTGGTCAACAGGAATGTCTAAGGTTAGAGGTTCTATAACTCATGGCATACATTCTGTTTCAAGGTTAAGACTTATCAACCATTGTTCAAAAATTTTATACTTTACATAATGATTAACTTGTATTGTATACTTTATGATCTGATAATCCAGAATTATGATCTAACAAAGACATCTAATTACAAGCCAAAATTATGATCTAACATAGATAACTAACTCATGCAATAACAGACCTGTCTTGCTACAGCTAACGACCGAAGCCCACGTTCAGCAAACTTGTCAATTACTGCATGAGCTCTTTTCCTAACATCCTCCTTGCAGTTGCAGAGGTTCAACATCTGTTCAGGAGCACCTTTGCTGACACGGTGCCATCTGCCTTGTTCATCTATGTAAGTTAAAGCTGTTCTTTTATCAACAGGATTAAAAGGAAAGAAATGGACTTCCTTAATTCCTGCTCTTGCCTGTGGAGCACCAATAACGTTACATGTATATACAAATAAATTGAGGGGAAATGGAATGCCGAAGAATGTTTTCATACCTCCTTTGGGTCCGCAAGCATTCCAACCATGGCTGCATCAATCGCATCCTGGTTCTCAGTCCTCGAGGCTCTTGCCGCAAGCAACACCACATGGTCCTTGTCAACCCCTTTGGTGAACACCTCAATTAAGTTTTTGTCCACGCTGAGCTTGTTGAGCGTGAGCGTGCCGGTCTTGTCGCTGCAGAGCACATCCATCCCCGCCATCTCCTCGATCGCGGTCATCCTCTTCGTGATGGCGCCCTGTTGCGAGAGCTTGTGCGACCCGATCGCCATTGTCACGGACAAGACCGTGGGCATCGCGATCGGGATCCCTCCGATCAATAGCACCAATAGGTTGTCGATCCCATCCCGGTACGACCTATGCTGGATCGGGTACATGACGATGATCTCGATGACGATGCCGATGGCGATGGAGCAGATGCAGAAGTTTCCGATGGAGGTGAGGACCTTTTGGAAGTGGCCGACCTGGTTGGTGCTGTCGACGAGGTGGGCGGCCTTGCCGAAGAAGGTGTGGACGCCAGTGGCGATGACGACGGCCTCGATCTCGCCTTGCTTGCAGGTGGAGCCGGAGTAGACCTCGTCCCCGGGGTTTTTGGTGACGGGGAGGGATTCACCGGTGAGGGCGGACTGGTCGATCTTGAGGGGGTCGCCCTCGAGGAGACGGGCGTCGGCGGGGATGATGTCGCCCAGCTTGATGCTGATGATGTCGCCGGGGACGAGGATGGAGGCGTCCTGCTCGCTCCAGGTGCCATCTCTAAGCACCTAAACACAACGTCTTACGATTGTGAGAACGGCGCAATGAAGCTTGAGCCTATGTTGAATGATGAAATAGGATGTGTTCGTGTTTAATAGGTAAGTTTTTAATCGGGTTCAAATTTAAAAATCCGGTACCTAAGTACCCAATATCTAATTTAATAATAAATATAATT
The DNA here is from genome assembly GCA_027563935.2 of Costus lasius. Taxonomy (NCBI): domain Eukaryota; kingdom Viridiplantae; phylum Streptophyta; class Magnoliopsida; order Zingiberales; family Costaceae; genus Costus; species Costus lasius. Next base: position 11,203,669 of record CM050452.1, on the reverse strand, counting down.
TTTAATTATTAAAATATAAATAATAATAAAATATTTATTATATAAATATTTATTATTATTAAAAAATAAAAATTTATTATATAAATATATTTATTATTATTTTAATTTTTTAAATTATATTTTATAAAATATAAATAATAAATAATTTATTTTTTATTTAAACAGATACCAATAAATATTCAACTTGAGTTTGAATTATATAATAGAGCTTTTTCACTCATGTCTCGTGGTTTAGGTAAAGTTCGGATAGAAAGTTTGGCGACCCGATCGAATTCGGATTTAGGATAAAAAAGTGGAACCCGACCCGTTGCTCCTTTTAGTTTAGTTAAGCAGCGGCAGGAGAAAGTATTTATTTAGTATTGAACAGTGGAACATCGCGTGAGTTACCTTAGTTTTGGGAGCGAGGCGAGCCATGAGAGCGGCGGCAGCATTCCCGGCGTTATTTTCCTCGATGAAGGATATGGTGGAGTTGATCACCAGAAGAATCACAATCCCGACGAAGTCCTCCCAGTCCGGCGGCTTTCCTCCGCCGTTGGCCAGGGCAATGGCCATGATCGCCGCCATTTCCATCACCCACGACAGCGGGTTCCACATGAACCCTAGAAACTTGAGAAATTTGCTCTCCTGTTCCCACCAGACACGGACGAAAAGCAGTCACACACGAATCCAAAGAGCGGGGCATGAACAAATCAATTCTTAGCTCAGTTATATGTTATCGTTCACCTTCTTCTCTTCGAGCTTGTTTGGCCCGAAGATCTCGATACGTGCGGCGCCCTCCGCCGAAGTCAAACCCTCTTTGGTACATTTCAGCTGCTGGAACACTTCTTCTACGGGAATCTTTTCCTGTTGACCATCGTTCATTCACAACCAAGTCAAACACTGATATGTATCCAATCTATGAACAACAGCAGTCATTTGTTTCTGCTATTGTTTCTACAGTTCTAACTCAGATCTCGCAGCAACAAAACAAGGAATCTCTTGAGGAATCTACAACTCTTTGTGGCTGGCATTCACGTTGGACTAATTTAAATTAAGTCAAAATAGGGAAACTGCAGAGGAAACGGTGGAAGCAAACAACGAGGAAGTGATTTAAACAAGTACCAGTAGTCATTTATTTTCTCTGATCAAAGCTCGATGACAACGAGAACTAGCAGAATAAAAACATTACTTCCTCTTTTCTTAAAATAAAACTATAAAAGCAGAAACTTTGTAGTTTCTTCTCTCTCCCTATTCTCTGCCATTAATATATACGCCCAGCATTAAATGAACTCTAAAGTCAACTCTAGACTCCTTATTCCAACGCAAAAAAACAAATAAAAGAGCTAAAGAAGATGCAAGAAAGAGCGAGAGAAAAACATGAATATGCAGAGATGGGCACAAATCATTAAAACAGTAATCCGGCTTACCAGATCAACAGTCTCGTTCTTGAGGCCCTCCAAGGCAGAACTTTTGTCTCCCGCCATTAATTCCTCCCCTTCGTTCGCTCGAGATTCACCAGTGAAAGAAGAGTCTCAGAGATGGAGTTGAAAAAGGAAACAGAGACGGGAAGACGGAAGAGAAGAACAGGATTCTCGCTCGCTCGCCGGCGGACTGCCTTCCTCAGCAACTGCAGGTCTTGGGACGCTGCGATTTATACCACTGCGCCCTCTGGTCAACTCAGCGGGCCCCAGGAGCTGTGGAGGGTGTTTCACTCGAGAGCGGTGGGGCCCTCTATAACCCCACTGCTGGATCGCACGCGAAGTGGTTACGCGTGTCGGGTTCTGAGAACTATACAATAATGCTCGGAGCGCCGTCAGGCACGGTGACCCACCGGTATTTTCCGTGCCTCGATCACGTGCCAGCGTCCAGCGACTGCGTTGTGTTCCAAACATACCCGTCTCGTTACTGCGACCACTTTGTGGAGCCACCTCTGTGACCGAATATCTAAGCGGGTATGACAACCAATTGTGTACAAAACCGAGAGATGTCAATTGTCTTGTTAAAAGAAAAACAAAACCAAAAAAGACAATTTGGTGAGGCTAAAAAAGGTAAAAAGAATCACAGTACAAATTTGACTTTAGAAACCTTGCCCAATTCGATTACCCATTTTTTCAGGAGACAAAAAAAATACATAACTAAATTAATAAGAATTTTAAAAAATATATATTAAATTGTAGAAAACAAAAGTCAAATCTCGCTATATTTAACAAACTCATAATTTCGGTTGAAAATGGACAGTTAATGTCTCCACCGGTTGGACCCAAAGTATTTGGGTCAACTCTATCTAGGGAATGTGGAACTCCTTAATTGGGTCAACGCTAAGGTAATTGGTGCAGGCGCAACCAGGCTCACTTAAATCTGCAGCCGAAACAAGTTGGGCAAGGCTGCGTGTTAAGCTAGAAAAATTGCTAGGCAATGAACTTAGAAATCTTAGGAGAGTTATATTTAAGTCCTTTATCTTTTCTAAAATCACGAATTGTGAGGCTCATACTTTTATTATTTATTAGATATTTAATTTTTTTTTAATAAAATAATTTTACGATGGTGGATTTGAATATTCATGTCAATGGGTAATTAATTAATTATATATGTCATAATGTTTGCTGTGGCATGTTACAATTTTTTTAAAAAATAAATTAATGCAATTATGGCGATGGTGGGCCAGTCTTATGACTACATATAGAAGTGGTGCGTGTTGTGCAGTTGTATTATTAGGCAACCGGAGTGCACAGTTTCGTAATGTCAACCTCCGCTGTCCGTTCCCAAAAAAAATAGGGCGGGACCCAGTAGAAACAATAAGGTAGAATTTCCAGTTTGATCCCACAAGTATACTTTATCTTGATTTTGACCCACGGAGCCTCATTTCGAAAACGTTCTAATTTCGTGAATTGGATAATTATTTAAATTAGCTATTTTTAATTAATAAAATAAAAAAATCAATTGAAACTCAAAAACCTATATATCAAGGTTATTTAATTGATATTATAAGTTTCTAATGTGTTTTATCAAGGTTATGTTAGTGATTATTAATGTACAAAAAAGGAAAAGATAATAGGGAGAAAAGAAATGAAAAGATATTAATGTATAAAAAAATAAATCAAAAAATGGAAAATATATTTGTTAGCATTAGCAGTTTAGTCCATAAACAGCTTAAAAGTGAAATTTGAAGCAAAATTTCAGGGGAAAAAATTCATAAACACGATAATTTGAGGACTAAGGAGAGAAAATTTGCAAATTGTAAATTTCGGAAATAGTCAACGGCCACGTAATCTCCCCATATCAATAATGTTTGCTATCTCGCATACGCATGCCCTCACGCGAGCTCTTGCGTAAAACAATTGCACATAGTCAACGGAGGAGTTAGGAATTAATGAGGTCAATTTATCCTGTGATTAAAAAAATATTAAAATAATATTTCAAAACTCGCGTCGAACTTAGAATTTGGAGTCACATACGTAGGATCAACGTTAATTATATTATAAATAAAATCGAAGATATACTTGTCAAGATAAATTTATTATTATTATTATTATTATTTTAATTTTGACTTTAGTAGAATTAGTCTCATTCACCCTCATATTAAAATTAAAAATAAGGCCAAATGGTGGAAAGGTATCAAGGCATATTAGAGTTAATTAGTCAAACTTAATTAGTGATCCGGATGAAATCCAAGTGCTAAATTAGCTCAATAAAGGATGGAATATTTATGATTAAACCATTAAGCTTTCAAAAAATATATTCTCTTATTGTTTTAGTGTGGTGAGGAGGAGAAAAATTTTTGTATAGGAATCTTACATTTGAGTCGTATATCTTTCTAAAATTATAAATCTTAAATAAGGGTCTTATCAAAAATTATAAAATTAATTTGAATTTTTAATAATAGTTTTCTAGAGTCAAATTCATCCATCATGATAGATGTTATGGGCCAATTTATTTTTTTTAATAATAAACTTAACCACAACCGGCAGATCCCCTCGCGGAGATCTCAGCCCTACACTAGAGTGGCCCACGACCGGTTAGGATCGCGTTGCGGAAGCTAGCCCAGCACTCTACAAGTCCTCACAACCCACGTGCGCGAAGGGTTTGGTATGAATACCGCCCCTCGGACACGAATACAAATCTCTCAGACGTGTGTCAAAGTGACGGAGACTCTCCAATCACTTTACACTCACAGGAATGTCCACAACCCGCGCTCCTTTCTTTACACTGCCGAGATAGGCACCGGCGCGGCCTCAATCAATCACAAGGGGACGGTGGCGAACACCTTCAAGGGTGCCGGCACACACGTCCAAGACTTTGCAGTAAGCAAACAGCACCTACAAACAAGCACAACCCGCACTACACATATGCGGGCACAGATAGCGCAAAGAACTGTCCGGACGAAAAGCCACACGATGTCCGAACGGCGGTAAACGTTCCTATCCACTACACATAGGAAAACCGTCCTATCACCACTACACACGATGAATCCAGGGAGGGTTTACCCTTGTAGCGTGCCACCACTCCACGAGCCGAGCCCACCGAGATCCTCTGAGAAGTCGCCTCAGAAAGTCCGGTAGGAGTCGAAGCAAGATGCGCGCGCGAACGCGCGCAACGAGTCTTCTCCCTCTTCCCTTTCTCCCTTCCGTGTCCCGTATGCGAATAGAGCCGAGGCTCGGTTGAAACAGGGGATGCTCTCCTCTTCACGTCCGTCACCGTCCGGTCACCGAAACCACGCCGGAGGGGCCGGATTTGGTCGCCGACGGAAGGAGACGCTGCCGCCGAAGAAGAGACTGGACCCAATGGAAGCTTGGATGGCGTGGAACCGGGGATCAAAATTTCGATCCCTCTCTCGCGTCTGGCTGTCAGCGTCGGAGGGGAGGATACCCTCCTTACCTCAGGACACCGGTTGTTCAATCTGAGAGCAAACGTTGACGATTCCACGACCGGAACCTCATCGCCGACGCCAAACAAAGTCCTCTGTTCCCAGATCTAGGAATCTCCCTCGCCAGACCTCTGCCCGAGCTCGCAATTGCTCAATAGGGCAGCCTCCCCTCGGCGTGGATGGAAATCCACCCACACCGCCACGCCAGCCTATATCTCCGCCTGGATTTGGCCGAAGATTATGCTTCCACCGGGGCAGATTCGAAATCTGCCCTAGGCTCGTCCACGTAGGAGTCCAAGCCCTAATTCCCCGTCGCCTTCGCCGCCACGCCAGCACGAACCGCCAACCTTTAGTGTTCATCGCAGCACCTGAGCCTTGTTCAACCAAGGAGACGGCTGACCTATTCTTCAAGCATGTGGTGAAGCTTTTTGGGCTTTCCCTGGACATTGTTTCTGATAGAGATGTCAGGTTCACTGGTAACTTCTGGACATCCTTGTTCAAGACTCTTGGTTCCGAGCTAAAGTTTTCTACAGCGAACTATCCTCAGACCGATGGCCAGACAGAGAGGATAAATGCTCTTCTTGAAGAATACCTTTGTCACTTCGTATCGGCAAGCCAGTGCAACTGGGTGTCTCTCCTCGACACGGCGCAGTTTGCCTATAACTTGCAGCAGTCTTCAGCGACCGGCAAGGCACCATTTGAGTTGGTGTTAGGACGACAACCTCTCACCCCCGCTGATGTTGTGCAGCACACAGATGGTGAGTGCCCAGCGGCTTATCGGGTTGCGAGAGATATAGGCTGATCTCCGCATGTTTGTCAAATGATATAGCTAAGATATTTTGAGTTGGTTAGCCTTTTCTTCCTATAAATGACACTTGACTTTTAAGTAGTATAACTGCATATATGTATATCATCAATAGCTCCAATGCAATCCTATAAAATTATAATAAAGGGATTAGAATAAAATGATACATAGAATTTTGTGTTGTAATAAATAATAAATACTTACCTTGAAATGAGAGATATAATGGTTATCACATAATATTTATTTTGAAATATTTCCTAAATATGCCATCTGGCTCTTACATACTAATTTAAATACTTCATAGAAGATTCTGCTTACAATCTCACTAAAATGTTGAAATCTTTCTTAGACTTATCTATATGATTCACCTTGGGCTGAGGTATAAATGAAAAGGCCAAAGTTTTTAATAGTTTAAGTATTTCTTAAGGGCATTAACTCATATAAGTTATATAAACTATTACACAATTGTACAAAATTATTTCGTTCCATCCTCATCGCTATCCTACACCTTTCAGGGTATCCTTCTAATATATCTTTCATCCATATCATTCTTGTATACTCAAATATATATGGATTCTTGTATACTCAAATATCACGCAATGTGACTTGTGCAAATAATTTTTATAATATTCTTCTATGACCATATGCAAATAGTGAATCACTACTCATCTGTGAAGCATCATTATTATCAGAAAAATAACAATATTATAAATAAATAGTAATAATAATTAATCAAATAATAATTTAATTCATAACTTTATACACAAATAACATACAAATGGTCAAGAATAACATATTCATATGTTTAAACATAACATCATAAGTTTATATTGTTCAAGCATAATGTCCCAATAGTAATACAATATTCTTATCTACAAACTGATACTTCAACCAACCAAACATAGTAATAACACAAATTTTATTTTTTTTGCATTTTCAAAATAATATATCAACCATCCTAATTTTTCTTTTATAGTATCAAGTAAAGTAAAAACAAAATAATATAATGAATAACCACATTGAATATTTAGAAGAGATTTGACTTCTACCATATAATAAAAAAAAGTGCATCTTAGAGGGTCCACTCTTCGTTTAGTAGCTATCACTAATCTACATATATCAGGCCTTAAATCGACTATGGATGTACTCTTATCTCTTTTTTTTACTACCTACCTTACTAGTGCTTGGAAGAGAGGATAGTGAAAGGTTCATCTATTGGTTCTTCTTCTGGTACATCAATTCCATTCATCTCATCTACCTTTGCAAGTGTGAAATAGAAATTTCTAATATTAATTATTTGTCCAAACATGATATCATTTTTCTCTTGATGTTGCAGGTGAAGATCTTTCTTTCGAAATTTAGCATAATATTTGTTAATCTATAAAGAGCATACGAAATATAAATCATATAATTAGTTAAAAATAATAATAATAGTTAAAAGTGACATGAAATATAAATCATACTGCAATTTTGGCAGCCTACCAATCTGGGGTGACATCCACAATTTCCAATCTTACAACCCAACCTAAGTTAGTTTTCTTTCCTTTAATTTCTTTTCATAACTTCCCCTCTTTTAGTTGATCCTATTTATTCTATTAACTTATCATAATTCAATTGGTAAATTCATAAAAATTCTCAAGTACAAATTTTTAGCCTTGGGAATTGAAATAGTTCCAAGCCTCAAAATTTTTTCAATTGCAATAAGACATATATTATAAAATATCAATATTATTTGCATATTCCATACAACCTTATTTTAGATGTTCACGGTGCCATAGATGCTTGAAATACTAGGTATGAACAAAAAATAACCATAAAATTTTCAATAAAATATTTCCATCTATAGATTGGAAATGTTTTGGCTACAGTGAACGCGACTGAGGCAGGGAGGCCGTGCGTCAACGGAGGCAAGGAGGGGAGGTCGAGTGGTGGCTACAGCGAGTGGCAATGTGGAGGGAGGGGAGGTCGAGCGCGACTGAGGCAGGGAGGGGAGGATGGCGGAAGTTTCATGTGTTTCTTCAATCTATTCGACTTGGACGGATTAGAAACAAGGGATTTTGCCCTTATCCATACGTCCAAATTTCCCTTATGTTGATCCGTAACCACGAGAGGAGCTGGATTTTAGCCTTGAGGATCTCATCGTCAGCGTAGAGATCTCGCTCCTGCAAGAACTCTAAGAGCGGGAATACGAGGTGGCGATCGAGGTGACGCGAGATGCGGGAGGTGAGGTCGTAGTCCGCCATGGCAAGGGCGCATGCTGGTTTCAAGGACAGGAGCAGTTACCGGAGATTCGAGTCGGCGCGTGAAGTTCGTTTATATATCTCGAAGGACACAGGCCGCACTGCAAGTCCCAACGCCAGAAAGGGCTCAGAATTGGGTTCAAAATAATGAAATTGTCCATGCTCTGGTGCAGCCTAATGGAGCCGTTGTTATTATTACTCTCTAATTTTGAAGTTTCAATGCTCCCTATGGCCACCGCTTTGTTTCTTTTCGCGTCAAGCTTGTCTTTTGATGCTGTTTATGGATTGATTCCTTTGTTCGGTCGTACTCTAGTCAAGCACGAAAGCTCCAGTCTTGCATACCTTGCTGTTGGAATAGGGGCGGGACCCTGTTCAGAGATTAGGGTTATGTTCTTCGTGATGTAATGTAACTCTCTTCACTGTGTGCTCGAATTTTTGTGTTTGTGCTGCAAATGGTCTGATCGCGATCGGGCTGTTTTACTTCCATGCTTCCTTGTTGGTCTTTAGCTTGAGTTCATATGATTTTGTAATAATGGAAGGAATCGATAGCTTCTTGTTGGACGTTCTAGTTCATACAAGCCCCAGCTCGCGTTCCTGCACACTGAGTGTTTGATAACATTGGCTCTGTATGCTAGTGGAGATTTTGGATGGAAGGGATTTTGGAAGGGAAGGGATTGTTGGACATGTTTGACAACTTCTAGTGGCGGCTGTTGTAGCTGTGAGCGGCAGGGTTGAGGGAGGGGACGCCGAGCGGTAGCTGCTGCGATGTCTACGTCTACTGCATGCGGCAGCGTTGAGGGAGGGGAGGCCGAGCGTCAACGGAGCCAAGGAGGGGAGGACGAGTGTTGGCTACTGCGAGTGGCAATGTGGAGGGAGGGGAGGTCGAGCGCGACTGAGGCTGGGAGGGGAGGACAGCGGAAGCTTCATGTGTTTCTTCAATCTATCCGATTTGGACGGATTAGAAACAAGGGATTTTGCCCTTATCCATACGTCCAAATTTCCCTTATGTTGATCCGTAACCACGAGAGGAGCTGGATTTTAGCCTTGAGGATCTCACCGTCAAATGATATAGCTAAGATATTTTGAGTTGGTTAGCCTTTTCTTCCTATAAATGACACTTGACTTTTAAGTAGTATAACTGCATATATGTTGAAGGGAAGGCTAACCAACTACAACATTTTAGCCTCCTGGAGCACCTTGGCATGATCTCTCGCAACCCGATAAGCCGCTGGGCACTCACCATCTGTGTGCTGCACAACATCAGCGGGGGTGAGAGGTTGTCGTCCTAACACCAACTCAAATGGTGCCTTGCCGGTCGCTGAAGACTGCTGCAAGTTATAGGCAAACTGCGCCGTGTCGAGGAGAGACACCCAGTTGCACTGGCTTGCCGATACGAAGTGACGAAGGTATTCTTCAAGAAGAGCATTTATCCTCTCCATCTGGCCATCGGTCTGAGGATGGTTCGCTGTAGAAAACTTTAGCTCGGAACCAAGAGTCTTGAACAAGGATGTCCAGAAGTTACCAGTGAACCTAACATCTCTGTCAGAAACAATGTCCAGGGGAAGCCCAAAAAGCTTCACCACATGCTTGAAGAATAGGTCAGCCGTCTCCTTGGTTGAACAAGGCTCAGGTGCTGCGATGAACACAGCGTGATAGCTTAAAGCACGCTGCAAGAAGGATGCAGCATTATGCCAATCAGAGTAGACGCGATGAACAGTTTGAAGTTGGGGATTTTGTGCTATTAAAGTTGACACCTCAGATGTGGAGAAAGATCTCAGCCAAGACTGTGCATCGTAGTCTTATTCAGAGATATGAGGGACTTTTTGAGGTCTTGAGATGGGTTGGTGCTGTAGCCTACAGGCTGAAGCTTCCCGACAGATTAAAGCTTCATCCGACCTTTCATATAAGCTTTCTGAAAAAAGTTTCATGCCGACGAGACCGACCCCAGTCGCTCTCAGGGGCGTCGGGCTCCTCCTAGTGTTCGGGCAGAGTTTGACAAAAGAATAGAAAAGATTTTAAATCACAAAACGCTTGGACAGTATAGAAGGAACAGGCGGATGGAATTTCTTGTGCAGTGGGAAGGAACACCCATAGAAGAAGCTAAGTGGGAGAAAGCTTCTGATTTATGGCAGTTTGAGGAGGAGTTGAAGATCTACATGGACAGCCTGTCGTCGAGGACGACGACGAACTTGGGTGGGGGAGTATGTGATGCTCCCGGGATTTAGTACAAATCCCAAAGCACACTGAGATGGAGCGATGGTGGGACCCTCGTCATCAGCCGTGTTGGATGACTCGAGTGTGCGATTGTGTCACTGAGGCTGACACAGGTCCATAGGACGAGGGTTGAGTCGAACCATGGAGTGTGGGTTCACACGTGGATGTGGGCTTTCGACTCGACCCATGGACCCCGAACCCTCTCGCACGTGCTTGCGAGCGTGTGCATCGAGAAGGGTCAACCGCGGGGCGATTCTGAGGTCTAATCGACCCTGAACCGGGCATGAACCAATCTTCCAGGCTGAACCGAATTGGTTCAGCCGGGTTAGCTGGTTCATCCGCGCGTACGCGCAATTGGGAAAATTTTCCTTGTTCAAGCTTCGTCTTAGCGAAGCTCTCGGCCATCGTCGATTCCGCCACCTGGAAGAGTGCCCGCCGGATTTGGAAGGTGGCCGGCGGTTCGTGCTGGCGTGGCGGCGAAGGCGACAAGGAATTAGGGCTTGGACTCCTACGTGGACGAGCCTAGGGCAGATTTCGAATCTGCCCCGGTGGAAGCATAATCTTCGGCCGAAACTGAAGTCCATGGTCGTTCCGGAATGGGAAGAGGCTGTAACAATCCAGCTTCGCGCCTCCTATCGACTTTATCCTGCTGGCAGATCAAGCAGGTGCGGACATAGTGATTGACATCAGCTCGCATGGAGGGCCAATAACAAGATCTGGATAAGAGAATCAACATCCTAAGCTGTCCCGGATGTCCACACCATGTTGTGTCGTGAAGCTCTCTCAACAACTCGCGTTGAAGTCCGCTAGTCGCCGGAACAAGTGGCCGACCGCCCTCGGCCATCAAAAGGTCGTCGCCCTGAAGATAGTAACGACGAACCTTGCCTTCTCGCACGTCGGCTATCAACTGCTGGTATTTGGCGTCGAGAACAGCAGCTTGCCGAATGAGATCGATGAGATCACCCTCAATCCTCGATATGGAAGCAAGCACCATAGTGCACATCCTGCTGAGAGCATCTAGAACCACATTGGAGCGCCCCGGTCTGTGCTCCCAGGTGAAATCAAATTCAGCGAGGAACTCCTGCTATCTCGCTTGCTTTAGTGAAAGCTTTTTCTGTGTAGCGAAATATGTGTTGGCGACATTATCCGTCTTCACTACGAAAGCGCTACCGAGAAGATAGATGCGCCAAACTCAAAGGCAGTGGATCACGGCGATCATCTCCTTCTCGTGAGCTGAGTAACGCTGCTCCACCGGACTTAACTTCCGGCTCTCAAATGCCACTAGGTGCCCCTCCTGTAAGAGCACTCCACCAATCGCTCTGTCAGAGGCATCGGTATGGACCTCAAAGGGCCGACTGAAATCCGGCATACGAAGAACCGGCTCACTGGCGATCCTGCGTTTTAACTCTGCAAATGCAGTCTGATGTCGTTCTTGCCATAGCTAAGGAGTCTCCTTCCTCAGGAGGTCAGAAAGAGGAGCTGCGATCTTGGAGTAATCCTGGATAAATTTCCTGTAGAAATTTGCCACTCCCAGAAAAGATCGAAGCTCAGTAGGGGAAGTAGGTGCGGTCCACTCGACGATGACACGCACCTTCTCAGGATCCATCTGGACAGTGTCATGGCCTACCACATGGCCCAAAAACTAGATCTCAGAAGCAGCAAAGGAGCATTTCTCCCTCTTCACATACAGCTGGTGTTCCCTCAGTCTCTGAAACACCAATCTCAGATGCTGCAAATGCTCCTCCATCGTGGTCGAGTACACCACGATATCATCAAGGTACACGACCACAAAATTGTCTAGCAACTGTGTCAGAACATTGTTCATCTGGTGGGAGAAGGTAGTCGGCACATTGGTTAGGCCGAATGGCATAACCAAGAACTCGAAAGCGCTGTACCGGGTGACACAGGCTGTCTTTGCCTCATCTCCCTCAGCTATGCAGACCTGCCAATAGCCTGATCTCAAATCAAGCTTGGTGAAGATAGTAGCGCCCGCCAGTCTGTCAATGAGGTCCTGGATATGTGGAATTGGGTATCTGTTCTTGATGGTGATCTTATTTAAGGCACGGTAGTCAACACAGAAGCGAAGACTACCGTCCTTTTTCTTTTGAAAAAGCACGGGAGCACCAAATGGAGACTTGGAGGGTTGGATGAACCCAGCTGCCAAGCATTCATCCAACTGCTTCCTCAGCTCTACGAGCTCTGTAGGAGGCATGCGATATGGGGGTCGGAAAGAAGGAGCTGCCCCAGGAACCAACTCAATGCGGTGATCAATCGCACGTCTGGGAGGTAGCTCCTTTGGTAGCTCAGGCGGAAGAAGATCCTGGAACTCCTCAAGTAAATTCTTCACTTCCGCTGGTACTTCGTCTGGACCTTCTACAGGGGCCGTCACCCATGTAGCCAGAAAGGTCTGCTCGCCCCGACGTAAGCCTATCTCAAGAGTAGCAGCCGAGATGGATGTACTCTGAGCCTTCCCTGGTCGCATTGACTTATCCGACCCAGCCAATTGTAGGCAATGAACAAAGCAGGGGTATCTCTCATCCATCACCTGGACACCCCTAAGATGAGGGACTATAGCAGCCTTCATCTTTTGTATCAACTCAAAGCCGACGATGACATCATAATCATCCATCTGAACCACACGTACATGGTTCTTACCCTTCCACTCCCCGAAGACAAGAGGAACATCATAGGATATTCCTGCGATCTGCTGCTCCTCCGCGTTGATCGTCTTGAAGCGGTCCTGTGCAGGGGACATGCTCAGCCCTAGCCGCGTCGCCATGCCATGAGCCACAAAAACATGAGATGCACCACTATCGATCATGGCATGAACTCGATGTGAGTTCACCCTCATCTCCACATACATCAACTTGGTCTTCATTGTGGTGGAAGTGGCAATGGCGTTGATCACCAAAGGATTCACAATGATCAGAGGATCCTCAGATTGGGCAACCTCCCTCTGAACAATAGCTGCAAGTGTATCTCCCCGAGGACAGTCACGCATGCGATGAGGGCCTCGGCAAAGGAAACACTTCAGCTGCTGCTTCGGGGCGCCCCTAGGAGGAGAACCGACTGGTGTGGCTTTCTTCTGGCCGGTTCCTGAAGAGGTAACTCCTCCTTTTGCATTCTTCTTCTTATACCCAATCTTGGGTCCTGGAGTTGGACGCTTCCCCTTATTCCTCTGAGGGGAACGTGACTTAGATGGACCTGAGGAGATAGGGGCAGATTGCTTCCTATCCCTCAAATCCACTAAGGAATCAGCTACGGCCATAACCTCCTTGAGAGTCAGTGGGCTATGTCTCCTAACTTCTAACTGTGCTCATGTCTGCATCCGCTCTAAGAAGAAGTACAAGCGATCCTCTTCCTCCATTCGTGGTATTTCGAGCATGGCGGCAGAGTACGCTCGAACATACTCACGAACTGTCCCCGTGTGTCTGATCTTATGCAGAGAGTCTCTAGCAGTCTTAGAAGTGTGTGTCGGCAGGAACTGGTTTTTCAGTTTAGCTTTCAGCTCGTCCCACGAGATGTCACGTGGCACCTCTTCTCCCGGAGGGGTCACTAAGGTATGCCACCAGAGCTTAACGTCACCAATCAGATATGCCGAACACAACTGCACTCTCTCATAATCAGGCACTTGAGCAGTCCTGAAATACTGCTCCATATCCCAAAGAAAATTCTCAAGTTCCTTTGCAATGCGTACCCCACTGAAAGTAGAGGGCTCAGGGACACGCACTCAAGTGGTCTGCGGCTGGGAACTCCCAGCGCCTGCGGCTGAAGTAGAAGCACGGGCAGAAGCCTGCCCCTTCAAACCAGCCACCTCCAATGCAAGTCCAGCAAGGACACTAGGGAGACGTGCCAACTCAGAATCCAGGCGGGTCCCAACGGACTCGACCGCCGACCGAAGTACCTCGAGACGCTCCATGATCGTAGTGTCTCCATCAAAGTTCCCTATCGCAATCCAAGCGGGAGATGCGCTCTGCAGCTGTAACCATTGTGATTGTGAGAAGTAACTCTGAAGTTCTGCTGGTGGAATGAGATCTGATGGTCTGACCTCTGGGTGCACTGAAAGAGCTAAGCAGTGCTCGGTCTGTGTCGGAACTGAGCGATGAGTGAAGAGGCTGAGAGACTATGCCCCGGCGCTAGGCACCGACATACGCACCCTCCAAACAGCGTACACCGACGTCGATATCCCTGACAATAGACTTACACAAGCTTAAGCTCTGATACCGGTTTGTTATGGGCAATTTTTTTTTTTTAATAATAAACTTAACCACAACCGGCAGATCCCCTCGCGGAGATCTCAGCCCTACACTAGAGTGGCCCGCGACCGGTTAGGATCGCGTTGCGGAAGCTGGTCCAGCACTCTACAAGTCCTCACAACCCACGTGTGCGAAGGGTTCGGTATGAATACCGCCACTCGGACACGAATACAAATCTCTCAGACGTGTGTCAAAGTGACGGAGACTCTCCGATCACTTTACACTCACAGGAATGTCCACAACCCGCGCTCCTTTCTCTACCCTGCCGAGATAGGCACCGGCGCGGCCTCAATCAATCACAAGGGGACGGTGGCGAACACCTTCAAGGGTGTCGGCACACACGTCCAAGACTTTGCAGTAAGCAAGCAGCACCTACAAACAAGCACAACCCGCACTACACATATGCGGGCACAGATAGCGCATAGAACCGTCCAGACGAAAAGCCACACGATGTCCGAACGGCGGTAAACGTTCCTATCCACTACACATAGGAAAACCGTCCTATCACCACTACACACGATGAATCCAGGGAGGGTTTACCCTTGTAGCGTGCCACCACTCCACGAGCCGAGCCCACCGAGATCCTCTGAGAAGTCGCCTCAGAAAGTCCGGTAGGAGTCGAAGCAAGACGCGCGCGCGAACGCGCGCGACGAGTCTTCTCCCTCTTCCCTTTCTCCCTTCCGCGTCCCGTATGCGAATAGAGCTGAGGCTCGGTTGAAATAGGGGATGCTCTCCTCTTCACGTCGGTCACCGTCCGGTCACCGAAACCACGCCGGAGGGGCGGGATTTGGTCGCCGACGGAAGGAGACGCTGCCGACGAAGAATCGTCGCCGGAGAAGCCGCCGCCGAAGAAGAGACTGGACCCAATGGAAGCTTGGATGGCGTGGAACCGGGGATCAAAATTTCGATCCCTCTCCCGTGTCTGGCTGTCAGCGTCGGAGGGGAGGATACCCTCCTTACCTCAGGACACCGGTTGTTCAATCTGAGAGCAAACGTTGACGATTCCACGACCGGAACCTCATCGCCGACGCCAAACAAAGTCCTCTGTTCCCAGATCTAGGAATCTCCCTCGCCAGACCTCTGCCCGAGCTCGCAATTGCTCAATAGGGCAGCCTCCCCTCGGCGTGGATGGAAATCCACCCACACCGCCACGCCAGCCTATATCTCCGCCTGGATTTGGCCGAAGATTATGCTTCCACCGGGGCAGATTCGAAATCTGCCCTAGGCTCGTCCACGTAGGAGTCCAAGCCCTAATTCCCCGTCGCCTTCGCCGCCACGCCAGCACGAACCGCCGGCCACCTTCCAAATCCGGCGGGCACTCTTCCAGGTGGCGGAATCGACGGCGGCCGAGAGCTTCGCGAAGACGAAGCTTGAACAGAGGAAATTTTCCCAATTGCGCGTACACGCGGATGAACTGGCTGAGCCGGCTGAACCGGTTCGGTTCAGCCTGGAAGATTGGTTCATGCCCGGTTCGGGGTCGATTAGACCTCAGAATCGCCCCGCGGTTGACCCTTCTCGATGCACACGCTCGCAAGGACGTACGAGAGGGTTTGGGGTCCATGGGTCAAGTCGGAAGCCCACATCCACGTGTGAACCCACACTCCGTGGTTCGACTCAACCCTCGCCCTATGGACTTGTGTCTGCCTCAGTGACACAATCGCACACTCGAGTTGTCCAACACGGCTGATGACGAGGGTCCCGCCATTGCTCCATCTAAGTGTGCTTTGGGATTTGTGCTAAATCCCGGGAGCATCACGATAGATATATAATTAACAAAGCTACTCAAAAGGAGTTTTGCTTTCATGATGGCTTAGATTCATAAATTAATTAATTAATGTGCCAAATTTGATGTTGGCTTGAAGTAGAGGTGGCCAACGGGCCCGACACGACGCGGGCCATTGACCAAGTTAACGGGCCGTGGGCGGCCCGTGGCCCGGCTCGGGTCGGGGTCGGGCCAGGCACAGCACGGGCCCGTGCTCGGCACGGCCGGCGTGCCGGGCCAGGCATGGCACGCGGGCCGGCCCGGGCACGGCACGCGTATTTTGGCGGTAACGTTCAAAAATTTTGAATTTAGCATGCGTTTTTACACAAATACCCCCTTAACGGTTAGAAAAATTTTAAAAGTTAAGGATATAATTGTCTTTATGTTATAAAATTACCATTTTAGCCCCTTTTAATAATTAAAAATAGGGGATAAATATGTAAATTTACACCCAATTCATCCCTATAAATTGACCCTCCAACTCTCTCAGTTCTTCACACAAGTTTCCAATTAACTTTGGATTAATTTCTCATTCTCCCTTAATACTCTCTTAATCTCTTTTCTAAGTCTTGAGTTTCAATTAGCCATCAAGATTTCAAAGCTCCCTCGGTCTAGTCACATGGAGAAGATCAAGTAAGTAGTAAATTAATTTACTTTTAATCTTTTATAATGTAATTGTACTTCAATTTAAATTATTCTAATATAAATTTTTTTCTTAATTATGTTTAAGTTAAGGTTGTTGAAGGCTGAAACCTCAACTTCTTAGTTCTTACTAAGCGATCTTCAAACACGTGATAAGGTAATTTTTTAATGTATAATTTATTATTAGTAAGCATTTAATCTTGTTTTATAAATTTTTTTTAGCTAACTTTTAATATTATATGTAGAATTAATGGCGGGATTTAACAATACATGAGATCTTTTGCCATGAGAGCTTGAGGCATTAGAGTAGGAGCTAATGGGGACAACTGACCCCGTTATGCCACCCGATCAAGATGTCAACCTTCCGCCTTACAACCCAAATCAACAACAGCAAGATCATGTTGAATTTGAGCCTACTAATACTATGCAGGGAGAGGAGGGATGCAGTGTAAACCCTCACGAGTCTATTGTGTCAGGCTCAAGAAAACGCACGAGCGACGTTCGGAAGAGCTTCGATGTGGTGATGATTAACGGTGAAGAAAGAGCCAGCTGCAAGAAATGCAGAAAAGTAATGACTTGCAAATCATCGGGTGGAACTGGTCATTTGGCTCGCCACATCAAAAGCCATCAAACTCAAATCGATCGTGCACAGGCTACTCTCAACCTTTCCTCTAGTTCTTTTGAAGTTTTTAATTATTCTACTGAAGTTCTTAGAAAGGAATTAGCTAAATTTATTGTTTGGGATGAACAACCATTTTCTTTAGCAGAAAATTATAAATTTGAAAAATTTATACATAAATCACTACAACCTAAATATAAAAAAGTAAGTAGACAAACCATGCGTAGGGATGCCATAAAATTTTTTTCTAAATATAAAACTAATCTTTTACAAGCTTTAATTACATTAACTTCTTGTATTTCTTTAACATGTGATATTTGGACCAGTAATTATTCTGATCAGTCATACATATGTATTACGACATATTGGATAGATAGTGAATTATTTATACAAAAAAGAATTATTGCATTTAAAATTTTTGAATATCCTCATACTGCAAATGCTATAGTTAGATAATTTCATAGCATTTTACATTCATATAATATAATTAATAAAATTTTTTTAATTAGTTTTGATAATGCAAGTAATAATGATAGTGCAATTGATAAATTAAAAAGAATGTTAAATCCAATATTTAATGATGTGCATGCCATATTCTTAACTTATGTGTTCAAGATGGAATAAGAGAAATAAATGAACATGTAAATAAATTAAGAAATGCTGTTAAATTTGTTACTTCTTCTACTTCTAGAAATCAAGATTTTAGACAAATATGTAAATCTTATGGTTTATCATATAAAAAATTTAAACTTGATATTAAAACACGATGGAATTCTACTTATGATATGCTAACAACTTGTTTTCCATTTAAGGATCCTCATACATTATTTTATAATAAAAAAAATGCTTGATAGAAATATTGAAGAAAATGATTGGGATAAAGCAAAGTTATTACATAATATTTTAGAAATTTTTTATCATGCTAGCACTCATTTATCTAGTGTTTAGTATCCTACATTATGTTTAATTTTAGAACATTTAGTTTTAATTAGTGAAATTTTTTCTCAATATAGACATGATGAAAATGTTTTTCAAGTAATTTTTAAAATGGAAACAAAATTTAAAAAATATTGGAAAAATATATCTCCTTTATATTGTTTAGCTTCAATTATGGATCCTAGATTAAAATTAGAAGGTGTTCATATTTTATTAGATGAATATTATAAAAATATGGAACTTGAAGGGGTAGATGAGAAAAAAAATGAAGTTTCTACCTTATTAGATGAAATGTATAATGTTTATAATTTAAAATTTGGAAATACAATCAATCCAACTGTCTCTCAAACTAATGTATCTACTAGTAGTAAAAATATTACAAGAAGAATACGCTCAATTTTAAATAGAAAAGGAACATCAACAAGTAGATCTAGTAATTTTAATGAATTAATATTTTTTTAAAAAAATAATCATACATCTTTACTCACGGAAGAACAATCATACATCTTTACTCACAGAAGAACAAATAGATAATTTTGATCTTTTATCATGGTGGAGATCACAAGAAAAATCATATCCTATGGTTTCCGCCATGGCACGTGATCTACTAACTCCTCCGGTGTCTACAGTAGCCTCGGAGTCTTATTTTAGTGCAGGCGGCAGGGTACTGGACGAGAAGCGAAGCTGAATGAACGAAGAAAGCGTGGAAATGTGCATTTGTCTTAAAGATTGGCTAGATGCTGAAGATCGTCTTCAAGATAAAGGTGGCCATTCAACCTCATCGGATGATGATGAACAAAGTCTTGGAAGTGCAAGCAGAAGCAACAATGGATAAACGTTGTAAAAAATAGTTATAAAAAAAATGTAAAAAGAAATGTAAAAAGAGAACTACGTAGACCTGATTCCTCCTTTGAGTGGGGTACGTAGGCAGCCTGTAATGGGTCCGGTCTGAAATATATAATAATTTAATTTTTTTTTTCAAAAATTTGTGCAAAATACATATTTCTCAATTTCACATTTTATAATTTTTTTCTTATTTTATATAATTTAATTAATTAATAATTTACTTATTTATTTAATTTATTTTAATTAAAATTTATTTTTTTTTAATTTGGCACGCGGGCCAAAGTCGGCCTATGAGCCAAATTTGGCCCATGGGCCACAATCGGGCCGGACCAGACACGGCCCGTGTGCCACATTTGGCCCGTTAGGCTGTATTCGGCCCGCATGCCGGATCCGTGCTTAGCTTCTGTCGTAACCATGCCTGGGCCGGCACGGCTAATCGGGCCGCGGGCCGTGCCGGGCCCAGACGTTTCTCCGCCGTGCCGTGCCTGGCACGCCACGATTGGAAACGGGCCGTGCCTAGGCCCGGGCCTAGGCACGGCCCATGGCCACCTCTAGCTTGAAGTAATTAAGAATGAAGCATGGATGTTTTGATCTTCTTTGTACATGGACATACCACATGGGTGGTTCATGCAATTTGTGCTTAATTTGATTTTTTTATAAAAGTAATTAATTATCTTTATTTTATATTTTTGCATGTTTGGTATAAAAAGTGCAAAAAATTATTTTTTTTTATTTTAAATTAATATGAAAAGCAAGAAATATTATAATTAAATTATGAGAAAACATAAGACTAGTTTGCTGTGAATGGCATGAATAAGACTTTTTCTTTAAACAAATATGACCTAAATTGACCATATTTATAAGATTTATAAGAGGTATTGTTTTTGGTATCCATGTATTCTACACTTTGGATGGATACAGTACATCGTATAAATGTTTGTATGCGCTTTGTGGTGTGTTATTAATATTAGAGTAGCACAGTATTAACATATTGGGTGTGATGCCAAATCTTCGGATCTGGCCGAGACACGAAAAGACTTGGGCAGCCTCCCAACCTCGCGTTGCTAAAGCAGACAACGACCCAAAAATCCGCGCCGCATCACTGAAGCAAACAACAGCCCCTACGCCGGTTGGGATAACTGCGGAGTTAGATTGCGGACGGAGATGACACAGGAGGGTGGCTTCAGCGACTTTGAAGACGGGGACGTTGGTAGACGGGTTCGATGGATGGGGCGGCGAAATCACGCGTGGAGGCATGATTCGTGGCCAACCCAAAATCGGAAAGAGGAACGGACAACGGCTGGTGGGCCGATCCCTTTCCAAAGAAGAAATCATCTCCTTCGTCCTTAAGGCTCCGGGTCAAAAAGCGAAGCGGGATAGAGAGCTCCGTCTGGGAGAGACAACAGAACTTATTGCTTCTTCCTTGGGTGAGAATCCCTTCAGCCAGGCAACAACGAGTGGAGTTGTTTCCCCACGCTAGCATCCATAGAGGCGGACGAGCTCTCCTCAAGGCGGTGTGTTAGAATTTTTGGTCTAATATTATTGATTTATGAGAGTATTTGTTAATTGATTAATGAGCATATAACATCTCATTATTGAATTTCAAACATGGCTTGTGTAGCCCGTGGGTTTTAAGAGGAATCATTATTGGATATTGGATTCTATATCCTGGGTTTAAGAGAAATTTTTATTAGATAATCCTTATTTGATTATTAATTTCGCATCCGAAACCCCAAACTCCCTTATGGGGGGACCTTAGGGTTTTACCATTATAAATATGGGCTAGGTCCCCACTTGCATCCTTAACTAAGTTGCCTCTTCCCATTGAGAGCCGTCTAAAGAAGGATAGCAGTGGAAGACTTCTAGCCATATGTGTGAACATTAAAGCACAAAAGGATTTATGGCTCAATCAGGTAGGGCTGTCTATTCAGTTCGGACTGAACCGAACCAAACTGATTAAGGGATAAACTGAACCGATTTTATTTCTATGGTAACAACCCGAACCCGAACCAAATTACTCTCAAACCGAAACCGAACCGAACCGATTAACTCGGTTCGGTTCGGTTCAACCCGATTAAAACCGAATAAACCTTATTTTATAAATTTAATTTTTTTTCTTCGTTAGGGACTTAGGACGAAGGCTAAAGCGAATGGCAAAATCGGAATGGAAGATTAAGGTATAGGGGTTACAGATTACTGGATTAAGGAAAGGCCGAATCCGAATGTGAGTATTCAGTTAGGGGTTCTTTTTTAATTTTTAAAATGGAGTCAACTCTTATTCGGTTTGAACCGAACCGAACCGAACCGAACCGATTAAGGGCAAACCGAAACCGAACCGAATTAAGATTGATTT
The DNA here is from genome assembly GCA_027563935.2 of Costus lasius. Taxonomy (NCBI): domain Eukaryota; kingdom Viridiplantae; phylum Streptophyta; class Magnoliopsida; order Zingiberales; family Costaceae; genus Costus; species Costus lasius. The sequence continues at coordinate 11,182,153 of CM050452.1, read as the reverse complement.
TACCCATAATGAACCGAACTGATTTAGATTACTCAAAAATCAAACCGAACCGACTTTTTCGATTCGGTTCGGTTCGGTTTATCGGGTTGAACCGATTAATCGACACCCCTACAATCAGGTATGTCTTAAATATTTTTATTCTTCATGTTGTTCTAAATCTATAAAAGAGATTCATTATTGATGAATGCAAAATTTCTAATATTTGGTATCAAAGCTAACATTGGCTTTATGCTATGAACAAATCAGTTTGGCAGCAAATGTTTATGATATAACATGTCATAAGAGAGAATGTTTTTAATATTGATTTAAATTTAATACATAATTATATCATTATTATTACATAAATATATTGTATTATAATTGTTATAAATGTTTTCATTTATGATTAATTATAATATGTTCAATATTTATGATATGGTTATATTTTTATCTTTGTTATATTAATTAATTTACTTGCTCAAAGGGGTAATTAATTAGTATATAAAAGATAATTTTGTACAGACATATTAGCCTCATTATATAATATATTAAAATTATAATTACTATAAATGTTTGGCCGCCAAAGTGGCTCATTTATAGTTAATTGTAATATACTTCAACATTAATATTAATGAATATTAATGATGAATTTTATCTCAATTATATCAATTAATTTACTTGCCCAAAGGGAATAATTAGTTGATATAATATGAGATAATATTCATAATGGTTGTTTCTCTTTTATTGAGATAAGTGTTCACATACTATATTTATGCCCATAGGAGAAAAAAAATGTGATTTTGCTAATACTTTATCAATTTTTGAGTTATATGTTTACACTTTGTTGTAAAATGTGTTAACTCACTTTTGTTATTTTCAATCAGTTTCCTTTTTCGCTAATAGCAATCAAGCTACTATAGAGATCTTCACTGACTCAAACTTTAAAAAGATGAAAAGAAGATATTTTATTTGCACTTGGCATGGGTGATTTTGACTTTGCCCTTAAAGGAAGTGAACCACTAAAATCTTCCATTGATAGTTCATCAGAAACAAATGAACTGTTTGAAAGTGGGAGAGATCTAATATATTATGTCTACATGTATTAAAGAGATCAATTTTAAAACATGTTTTGAGTGGTTTACCAGAAGTTTAAAGTGCAATAAACATCTTGAGGTTAAGTGTAATACAGTCATGGACCTAATTAAGAAAGGAGACATGGTGATAGAATATATTAATTTTAATATTTTCTTTGCATATCCATTGATCAAGAGCTCAATATCTATTTTTTGAGAATCATGTTATTAACATAGAGTATTGTAGAATCTTTTGATGTATTTAGTTAGTGGGAGTTTTATACAATATAATGTTGAACTCAATTATTTGATTCACTTTTCTTATTTGTATCAATTAGGGCGCGCATATATTATTTTGAATTGATACATGTTACATGATATTGAGTTCATGTCATTTCTTTTAATTTACATTGTACTCTTAATGTGCATAATATTTGCAATTGTACAATACAAAGTCTTAAGATAACCTTAAGCATGACGGTTTGCTAAATAAGTTCAAGGTCTTAAGGATACTGTAACCTTAAGAATGACGGTTTGCTAAATAAGTTCAAAGTCTTAAGGATACTGTAACCTTAAGCATGACTGTTTGTTAAATAAGTTCAAAGTCTTAAGGATACTGTAACCTTAAGCATGACGGTTTGCAAAATAAGTTCAAAGTCATAAGGATAATGTAACCTTAATTATGATTGTTTGATATATAATATATCTTGCTACAAAATTTATGAATTTCTCATTTAGTTTAGAGAAATCGTAAGGTGGATTTCTCATTGGTTCGAGAAATCATAAGGACCAATAAGAAAATGATATTAAGTTTTTATCATTTTACTACACAGTCACATTGCGATCCATGTTGATGTAATCTGCTAATATTTGTGACCATGGAGGACTTGTATTGCATATTAATATAATATTTTGTCATGATTCAATATTGGTAATTGCATTAGACTGGATGGAATGAGGTGTTATCAGGATTAACAAATGCACCTCTCTTTAAAAATTATTTTTAATATATATTACAAATGATTATTATTTTATAAAATTTTTAGATTATAAATCAATTAATGTTGACCAAGTGAGAGAATGTTAGAATTTTAGGTCTAACATTATTGATTTATGAGAGCATTTATTAATTGATTAATGAGCTCATAACATTTTATTATTGAATGTGAAAGACGGCCTATGTAGCTGCAAGCTTTTAAGAGGAATCACTATTGGATATTAGATTCTGCACTTTGGGTTTGAGAGAAATCTTTATTGGATAATTCTTATTAGATTATGGATTTCACACCCGAAACCCAAAACTCCTTTATGAGGAATCACTATTGGATATTAGATTCCGCACCCTGGGTTTGAGTGAAATCTTTATTGGATAATCCTTATTGGATTATGGATTTCATACCCGAAACCCAAAACTCCTTTATGGGGGAGCTTAGGGTTTTACCATTATAAATATGGGCTAAGTCCCTACTTGTATCCTTAACTAAGTTGCCTCTTCCCATTGAGAGATGTCTAAAGAAGGATAGCAGTGGAAGACTTCTAGCCGTATGTGTGAACATTAAAGCACAAAAAGATTTGTGGCTCAATCAGGTATGTCTTAAATATTTTTGTTCTTCATGTTGTTCTAAATCTATACAAGAGATCCTGTATCGATGAATGCAAAATTTCTAACACGACGAGCTCAAGCAGCATCTCGACGAAGAACTCTGATGATAGTTAGGTCAGATGACGAGGAGAGGATCGAAGAGCTTAGATTGTGTATAGGGAGAGGGAAGAAAAGGGTTTTAGGTGTCTTGTTGACGAGTATAAACAAAAAGAAAATTTCCCCTGCAAGTTTCTCATCTTCTTTGCTTCTGGTCAATGAATCCTGACCCCCTTCTTCTGCTCTGACCGGTGAACTTCTGCGTCTAGAGGAGGCGTTGACAAGGCTGAAAGCGAGGCACGCGTGTCCTCCCCTGTCACAAGCCCATCTTCTCTGGCGAGGTGTTTCCCTATGTCAGGAGTGTCAACATTTGCAGGAGCTCGGTGCGTAAGCGTACGCGGACGAAGTCTCGGCTAAAAAAAAAGGTCGATTGCCAATGTGGATAGGTCGATTTAATTTGGGTTTGACTTCTAATATTATTTTTGTACAATATCAATGTATCAATATGGGATAGGGATGATAACGTGATAGGGCAAGAGTGGGGAGTGCCAACCCCGACTTTGATCCAACCCCCTAACCCTGTACCCAACCCTGCCTCTACCCTCAAACTCGTTGGGGTTAAAAAATTTATCCAAAACCCAATCCGCACTGAGAAATCGGGCATTTGCAAGGAAACCTGACTCCATAATAATGTATGGCCGGAATGCCAACAACAGGGGTGGTGCGCCGATGACATGAGTGACACAATGGGCAGTGGGGGTAGGGAGGCACGAGTGGCGGGGTTAAGATTTTGTTATTTTAGTTAAGGATAAATTTATAAATTTTACATGCAAGGCAAATTCGAGGTCAAGTTCAAAGTGTATAGTGAAAATCCCGCTGCCGGTATAAGTCAAGTTTTATCCGAACCTGTCTTACCTAAATTAAGGCGGAGCCAAGATGAATTTTTATGTTATTCTTAGTCTGCGATAGAATAGACATCTAGATTGAAGTTTTAAACTCTGGTTGAATCAGTAACAAACTGTTTAGTTATATATTGCCTGCCCTACAAGTTTCTGGCAATGGCATTGAGCTCATGATTGCGGAGCTGGCAGAGATCAGCTGGGCAGATTGGTGAGCACCTGGCCCGCCATGTTGGCAACCATTGAGAATCTGAGTGGATAATTCTTTTCTTCCCGTACGGACACGGATTCGGTACCTGCGTTCGAATTTAACTGGGCAAAGGCGCGGGCTCTGCGGAAGCGGAGGCAGGTAGGCCAGCGGGTAAACAGTGTATCGGTGGAAAAAGGTATTTTTTTGGGAATTCGACGACGAACCAACGGTGATTCGAAGAGAGAGAAAAAAGGACGCAAAGTATCCGATGCCGTTTTGGTGTTCAAACGCCCCCCTTGCTCCATTAATGCCGACGCCTGCTCTTCTCTTGACGCCTTGAAGCTCACTATCCGAGAAAAATCCCCCTTTCTCCTGCTCCATGGCTGACGCGACTCCGCCAGAGGCCCCGCCACCGCCGATGATCGGGAAGGTCGGGCGGTACACTGTGTTCCTCACTCCGCCGCGCGCCTCCGGACCATCAGAGTCTCCGACCGCTAGCCCTGGACCTCTTACCTCTTCAAAGGTGGCGCCTTTACCGGAGACGGATGCTCCTTCTCCTCCCTCGACGCCTCAGGCTGTTCCGCCGGTGCAGGTGCCTCCTCCGCAGTTCGAGAAACCAGCGCCCAAGTCGTCGGGTTCGGTGTTCGGGTTGTTTTGGGACGCCGTCGCCAAAGTCCAACACGGTACCCTATTTATTCTGAATGCTTGGTTTGATTTCAGGGGTTTTACTGGGCGTCTCTTTATTTGCGAGCGTATCTGAATGTTTTGCGTCTTTTGGTGGTTTTGGTTCAGCACACTCAAGCCTGGATGAGCATTTGGCTTACTGGTTCGGGTTGAACCAGTCCAAATATCAGTGGGCGCTGAACGATTTCTTTGAGAACAACGGAAAGGTTTGTAAGCAATTCAGTAACCTTCGATTTTCATTTGTTTTCCCCTTTCAGTACGTTCTCAACTTAGACTAAGCGGCGATTACTCTCATGGTTGCTTCAAATTTGTTCTTTAGCTCCTAATTATACTGCTGTGCGTTTGAAAATAACCTATTTGTTTGAGTTTCAAGGATTATATTTGCTTGAAATGAGAATTTTTTTCGACAAATCTCTCCAATTGTCGAAAACTTTAGCTTGATGCTCTGTCGAATTGCTTTAGGGGAAATTACAAGTACATTTTCATTTCCTTCCATTTTTCATGGAAAAAGAAATAATTGAAAACATGCTGAAATGAAAGAAGCTGGGGAACTCATTTTTGGATAATGATGGGGATTATATTCTGGAAGTGAAAATTTTATTTTTATGATGTTTGAGCAAACTATTTTATTATGTTTCTAATTTAACCATGCATTTGATGTGGAGGATGAGAAAGTTGAGGAGTTGGTAGGTAGGTGACTGTGGTTCGTTGTTGGTAGATGGAGATTGTTGTACTAACATTTATTTCAAGTCTTTCTATACTCTAGGGCTGATAACAGTTGATAATACTTGCTAAGACAACACTTCACTATGTTACATGGGTTTGGGTCAGAGAAAAATAGTTCAGATTTTGTAAATGGACTAACCCATTCATGACTTGCTTAAATTTTAATGTCATGTCATAATTGAGTTAACTTACAGTAGTCATTGTAGAGTACTTGTGTTATGTGTGTATTATAATACTGTATATAGTGTATCATATAATATGTTATAATACAATAGCCCACTACCCCTAAATACCTATTCCCTAATTCCATCTCTCATATTGCACAACATCTAAGGCATGGTTTAAAGTATTATCAGTTCGAGCCAGTACATTGGACCCTTGTAAACTAGGGTCTTGTGAATAACAGGAGAGATCAATATGTTTGGCATGCCCTGTTGGTATACCACTATGTGTTAGCCTGAACCATGCTTGCTTGGTATAATTTGAAACAATGCTTCGGGTAGCTGTCTAATTGCACCTCCTCATGGAATTCGCCATGCGGAGTGATACACCTCACTTCACTATAATTGAGTTGTATACCACTATGTGTTAGCCTGAGCGATGCTTGTTTGGTATAATTTAAACCATGCTTCGGGTAGCTGTCAAGTTGCACCTTCTCATGGAATTCACCTTGCATAATAATACACCTCCTCACCTCACTATCAATTGAGTTGTAGCCATCTCTCCTTGCTTCATTGTTGCATCCTTGATCTCATATAGCCATCTCTTTATTTCGTTGATGACGCTATCATTTTCGTCAACTGGATGCTCTTTCTGCCTCAATACCTAACTTTCATCTCCAAGTCTCGATGCAGACACAAGTGTAACTAAGACTTCTTTTGTAATCATACTCGTACAAGTATCTGACCTTCCAACCTGTAATATAAGGTTCTGTGGGTTTGTACATGGCTATTACCTCATCTTTGCTCACTGCTCTAAGTTAAAATTGTTTGCTGAATTACATCCAAAACTATTATGGCCTTTTCATTTCTGATCTACCAAAATTTCCATCATCATTGTCTATGACTATTGTTTGAATTAGATGTACTTAGTTTTGTAGAATTTTTAGCTATAATAATACATGGGGTTTGTGACTATTGAGTAACTTTTGAATCCAATTGCCATTAGCTAAGCTACTACTTGTTTGAATCTTTAGGTTGAAATTTATGATAGATAGTTGCCTTGCCAAATGTAATTGATTTTTTGAAATATATTTTATCAAATGTTCTTTTGTGATATATCAATAATTATATTTTTCTCTTGTAAAAGAATATTGTTAATTATATTATCTAGGTCAAATCAGTTGTGTTAATCAAGTCAAATGACACTGTCCATATATTTCATAGTTTAATCTTGTTGTGTAACCCATTTAATAAATTGAATGTGCATATATTTTTAATTTGACCCACTTTGATAAATAGATTGTGTTCATGTCAAGTCTATTTATGTTGTGGATCATGTGTAACTTGACCTAGTTTGACCTATGGACTCGAATTGTCAACCATACTAGATCAAATTAAAAAAATATGAATGGTACGAGTTGCCCCCTTATGCTATTGATTTTTTGCTTCAAGACTTTATGCTTTCTTGATATTTAGAAACTTGGGTAGAAGAGAAAGCTAAAGCCACAATATAGTTGTCATGTTATTTTAGTTATTATATATTAATTTTTATTGTTGTAATTAGATCATGTGTTAATGAGGAGGTAGTTATTAGGTCATATGGTAGTGGTATGTTAATAATATTTGTGCTATTTATTGTCCATTAATTTGGTGAGCTTAAAGCAATATAATTTTATTTTGTTATAGTCTATATAAAGACTTATGAAGTGTTTGTATAGAGGCCACAATTGTCAAAATGCCATGACATGGAGGTTAAAGATGTGAGGACAAGGTGGAATGTGGTTGCCGTTCCATGTTGCTAGGAGGTGTTTTCCATGTAGTAAAATGTTTGCTTTTGCTACTCATCATGTTGCTATCATTGTAGCCATTTGGTTCACGCCATTTACTGCATAAGATAGATCCCACAACCACGATTATGAATGCAATTATGTGGTAGATAAATGGAGAAAACATGGTCATAAGATGATCATGTGAAACAAAAATAAAATAAAGCCGGGGTAATAAATCAAACATAAATTGACAAAAAGGAATGCCAAAAGAAAGAATACAAAAATATGGACCAAATTGCATGCAAAATTCTTTCTTCAGTTTTTGTCTTTGTAATTAATGACCAACTTGACATAATAGTTATTAGGTCATGAGTTAGTGGCAATGTCATATTTGTGGCTACCGGTGTTGTCAATAGCTCTGAAAAATAGCAAACGCTAAAAATCCGTAATATGATATAATGGATACTATAGCAGTGGAAGTCACATAATAGTTGAAACATATGTTATGTATAAAAAAAATTATGTTATATTCAAATAAAAATAAGTTGCATAAAAATAAAGTTGTATAAAGAAAGTTGATATATTATTAATTCTAACTCAAGTCATAAGCAAGGTTATCAGGATCGAGATCCTACCTAGGAACGATAAAGACTTTATAGGATCGGAACGTAGAATCGGATCGTAAGATCGTAAGATCCTACCAAATCACTTAAAATATATAATTTTTTAAAATATATTTATCTAATTAGACTTAAGAGTATAAAGAATATTTTAATAAGCAATAAATAATATATATATATATATATACTATTATTCAAATGTATTAATTGTATAGTATAAAATAATGAAATTGAATATTTGTGAGGTGATGGTGATAGAGATAAGTTAATAGAAGATGAATATAATAAAGATGTACAATAAAACTAGAAACAACAAAGACATGTGGTGAAATGAAGACAACAAATAAAATCATGAAAAATGATGAAGATAAAGATATACATTATAATGACAATAAAATGACAATAACAAATATTATAAAGTTTATTCTAATTAAAATAGACAAATATAGTTGTAGATGATAACAAGCTTAAGTTGATGAATATTGGTAAAAAAAAAAAGCAAATAATGACAATTAAAGACGAAAAATTATATCACATCAATTAAAAGCTTTTAACATAATAGATTATTGATTTTTAGTATAATATGAACTTATTTTACCTATTAACTTATGATCGAGTAGGATCGATGGGATCGTAAGATCCTACCTGACCCTAAGACCCAGATTGTGGGATCGTAAGATTCTACCATATTTCAGATCCTACATTCGTTCTGGAACGGTTTGCCTAATTTGGGTCGTAGGATCGGAAGATCCTAAGACCCGGAACGCATTTTTGATAACCTTGGTCATAAGTTTAATTTAAACTTCAAAATATAAAAATGGGATATATGTTCTAGCCTCTCCAACTCATGAAGCATTTACATCTTCTTAGTTAAGAGCATTATCATTTTCATCCTCATAGTTCATCTTCCCAATTAATCACTCATTATACTCAATATTATGTGCAATCTTTGCAATGTCAATGACAACATAGCAAAACCATTATGCTACAAGCATTACATTATGGAATGCTCAAAATCCACAATATAAAAACGCTATGATAGCAATAGCCATAATTTGACAAGCTTGGTGGTTACAATATCTTATTAAGTCACTATAAAGGCTCATTAAGTGTTTGCATAGATAGCACTGACTATCAACATAATGAATTGCTACCCTTGGGTTTCTCTCTCTCTTCAAACCCTCCTAAAAACAAGGGATCTTTCTCCTCTCTTCTCTCTACACTCTTTACTGCTTGCAGGACATCAAACTGCCTCAATTGTATGGTAAAAACTGATTATTTTGGTATCAGATCTGATGTCTTATTCTATGGATAAACAAATCATGAATATAGGGTACCAAATTTAATTGGTATGGATGGATAAAAGGTTTTTGGTTCTTGTATCATCTTTCAGAGCAATGAAATTATATTTCACAACAAAGACCAGCCGTGCTATTTGTTCACCAAGCGCATCTTCTGAATTTGCCCTGAGATGAAATAGTCATGATCTTGTGAATGCTGTGGTTGGTAAAAAAAAACTCTATCATGATTCAGCTTGCAATAAATGAACAAGTACGAAAACTTATATCAGACATGCAGTTTGCAGGGATATTATTTTCACAACTTTACCTTGCATATTCTTTTGAGCTTAATACTGAAGTGAAGTATTGAACATAGTCAAAACTTGGCTTGTCTTACATTCAACATTTTCAGTGGAATACTACACCATATCAGAACTTAGCTTGTCATACATTAATTTTTTCAGTCGAATCTCTATGCTTGGGATCTTATTTTTGGAATTTCAATGTTTAAGTTATATTTTATTAAGGACACCATATTTTTCTTTACATGAAAGCGTAAATTGATTTTTTTTTTCACAATTTTTAACTGCAGGAAAAAGAAGGTGGTAAAATTGGCAAAGCAGATTGCTAGTAGAGTACTAGTTCTTAGGTTTATTAAATGTTAAGCTTCTCCATCAAACTCCTTGTACATAATCTAAGGATGCTGTGATGACTGGTTGTGCCATAGTGCTGATTAAATCTATGATGTCCAATTAAAGAAGCTTATGTTTAGAGCAAAAGGAGTGTCACCTACTTGGAAATCTCTCCTGTCATGGGCATTTTTGTTAATGCTCTTTTTATGCCATCATCAAAGAGTTGTGGATTTTTTTCACTAGAAATTCTGATATTATGTTGATTTTTTTCACTAGAAATTCTGAGATTATGTTGATGTGTGATGTCAGTAGTTTTCTCTGGGTGCATAACTCTTCATTTCCCTTATTAAGCGGATTTTAACAAAATTAATCTGAAATCATTCAAATAGAGTTCAAAAGAGTATGTGAAGCAAGGATCTGGAAGTCAAAGTCTGCATTTCACTGCTTTATTGCTTAATCTTTAGTTTGACAGGAGAGAAGAGAACACACAAGAGCTGTCGCTTATGGTGTAGCTCCTGTGCTAGTTTGTCGTCTCCACTGCACTGATGCATCCAGGATTTTGACTCGCAGCACTGTTCATGGAAGACCTGCCCTCTGGTTGATATTGAACGCAACAATGTGCCTGCCACTGTTGACATTCTTCTGATCTCCTGAGTCAGCTATCACACTCCATATCCCTTTGTTCAATCTTCTCCATATCTTGAAACCCCAAATCTGAGGTCTTTCCTAAATTACTTGTAGTTGCATTGGGAATTTGCTCTTCTGCGTAATGGATTGTTTTTCTCTTTCTTTTTCTGTTCAATGCATTTGATGATCAAGTTGTGTGAGCAGTAGTGCTGTTGTTGTCAATTGATAATAGAGTTGACCTAAGCGAACCACATGTCTTCATGACTTAAGTAAATGATGGTTGACCTTGCCTAATTGATCTTAGTCAACTTGGCCCTGTTGACTAATGACCAGATCCCCTTCAATTGCACTTTAATATTTTAGTATATGCATTATTTTATTATTCACATCTCTGCTTTCATCTCATTGAGGATAAACATTATAAAAGACAAATATGTATTTATAATATAGTAATTTGTATTTAGTTTTGTAATTTATTCTTCAAGATTTAATTTGTAAATTTACTATTAAATGTTAAAATTTTCAGAAAATATAAATTTATTAATTAATGTCATATGCCGTTTTAACATTAAACTACTATAGATTAGCCAATGAAGTTTATTTATTTACAATAAATACCCCTATTTTTATTTGTAAATTCGCATAAATTCAAATAAGAATATAAATTTATATATAGTAAAAAGCTAATTTTATTTACTAAATAGTCATTACCATTTGAATTATTTGAAAAATAAAAATAACAATGCATAATGAGATAGCATTAAATTAAACAATTGTTATATAATCTAATTTAGTAAAATATATTGGATAGTATAAAATCATTTCAAATAAGTTTTGGCTATCACCGATCTCATAATAATCTCATAGAACTTTATTTTGAATATTATTATATCTTTATGTGAGTTTATCATAGAGTGCATTAAATTTAGCCTTGAATTTAAATTTACAACTTATAAATCTTTTTAGAGTGTATTAAATTTAGCATTACCGTATTCAACTTGCGAATTTAAACACAAATTGTTGAATTTGAACGATTCGACTTCTTGCAATTAGTCAAATAGAATTTGGCTAATAGTCATTGATTGTGCCGTTGATAGCATTTATGGTATTTGTTATGCAAATTATTCAATTAGAATTTGGCTAATAGACATTGATTGTGCCGTTGAATTTGGACGATTTGACTCGTTGCAATTAGTCAATTAGAATTTGTCTAATCTATATATACTTTGGCAAATGGATTCATCAGTGTTTGTGATAAGAAAAATGAGGGCAGTGGATTTGTCGTTGTTGTTGTTAGTGTTACTTGTGTGTGGTGGTGAAGTCAGAAAAATACAAGGCAGATGGGTGCCATTGCCATCCAAGGAAGAGGACGGGCAATTGGAGAGTCAACTTCACCATCAACAAGCCTCCTATCAAGACTCTCCAGGCATGTTATATGATGATTCTTTAATCCCACATCGGATCTGTGCTATATGATTATTCTTTTACTCCCACATCGAGAATCCTGGATAACAATGGGTGACTAGGTTTTTTAAATATTCTATCATTCTTAATCTTTTGCAGTCAAAGAGCGGAGAGCTTTTCGATTGCATTGACGTGTACAAGCAGCCGGCATTCGATAATCCATTGTTACGGAATCATACTCTTCAGGTAAATATTTTGTATATTTTATTTCAGCAATCTGTAATATTATTTATTCATTGCCATGATGTAGCTGAGGCAGTCTAGTCTTCCCGAAGGGCTAAAATTTTCCTAACCAAAGCCCGCGACATACTTCGGGTTCAATGATTCTTGTCCGAGAGGGACAGTTCTTATCAGGAGAACCAGTAAGGAAGATCTCATTGCTGCTAGAGCCTTGGAGCAGTATTTCTCTGCTGCTGCATATACTACAAATGATTACTCTACAGATGATGGAAATCATGTGAGTTTATCTTGATTTAGGTTCTTAATTGACTTTTTTTCTTGCAATTAAGTAACTATCTTGTTTTAGGTTCTTAATTATGGTGTTTTTACTTTCAATGAATTACATATTATGCAGTGGGCAATCCTACAAACAGACGGCGGCACCTTCTATGGATCTCAAATACAGATGACTATTCACGGGATTCCAAGTGTTGGACCAAGACAAGGGTCCTCAAGTGTCACGCCCCAGTCGGAACACTCTTGAATTGGCGCTTAACCGATGTCTTAGGGCCGTCTGGCGAAACACCAGAGCGTGAACTTTCGCTTGGATTAGGTTTTCCCCAAATTAGAAACCCTAACCCTAGTTGTCTAAAATCGATCCCTAATTTGAAAAACGAACGGAAACCCTAAATCAAAAGTCAAAATCACCTCTGGTCAACGTCCAAATAACGCTGTAGCCGAATTTCCTCCTTACTGACGTCACACCGACGCCAGCTCTCAATTTTCTTCCGCCGCACGTGAAATCGGGTCGCTAACGTTCGCTTGCGTCAGCCGCTCTGTTTGTAATCCCGCCGAATTGAGCTTCTAATTTTGACTAGTCAACCTCCTCGTTTCGAACGCTGCCTGCGTTCGAAACTTGCTTCGCCTTCGTCTTCCCCAACTGAGCGCCACCGCGCACACTTATGCTGCCGACGCCGAAGAAGGGTACGTGAGGACGCCGCCTGCGTCTCACTCTCCTCATCGACGTCCGACGGCCGCTCTCCGCCGAGAACCTCGCGAAGATGCTGCCGCCACGTTGAAGCTCGAGAACACAGAAAACAGGGGAATCGGAGGAATAACGATGAAGATCTGTTTATTCACCCAACGTTACAGAATCCTCACAGCCGTCGACCCCTGTCACCGGAGCCCCGTTCCCTCCCTCGCCGTATACCAGCTACAATCTCTCGCTCGTTCGAAAGCTTCCCCAAGTTTCGGTTCCGATGACGCTCCCCTGAGCTCTCTCCCTCTGGTGGTGAAGATGGTCGATCATCCCCCCTTCACGCTCGCTGGTCGATCTCTTCTTAAAGGAAGAGAGTCGCCGCCTCACGCCCGCAACTCCCGCGTCCGTCGCGCCGCAGACCGCATCACTTTTCCCGATTTAGAGCGTCCGCCTCCAAGCTTCCTTCGGACCGCATCCCCTGTCTGAGATTGTCGTTGTGCTCGCTATTCTGTTGACGACGCCCGATTCCGTCGCCAAGATTTCCGCGGCCGCCTGTGCTGTCGCCGTTGTCCGAGCGATGCGGAGAAGAAGACGCAGTCGAGCTACGTGATTTCGGGCCGCACCTCCTGCATTCATCGCACAGCCTTGGGCTGTTCGGGCTTGATCCAGTCCCAGTGGACTTTGGGCTGAACCTGGCTAAACCAGGCCTAATAATTCTCCCCCGCTCAACTTGGACATAGCCCTCGGTGTCTGTCACGGGCGGATCTTGAGCAACTATTGATGCGATCCTCAAAACACCGATCCTCGCCTCTTCGAAGTGATCTTCAGCCTTCCTTGGCTGGTTCTTGTACCAACGTAGCAATCCGTCCTCGTGCAGAGCATTCATACATCCGATGAGGACCACTACATAAAAAACAATTCATTGGCCTTGGTCGATCCTACCCTCTTTCTACAGGTCGATTCTGCTCATGTCGTGCCGACAGACCTCCGCCTCGCCGGTGAAAGGTCCTACCCCTTCCTGCAACTCTATCCTCCGGTGGGGTCCGTGGAGAGCCACGCTTCGGTGGGGAGCCGCCCTTCGGTGGAGTCCTTGATTTCCTTGATGGTCCTGATCTGAACCTCTGACTATCCACCAAGGACTTAGCGATAGTCACGGCCGTCCTCCAGTCTGGTGGCGTTTGTCGTTGGACTTCAGCCTCCGCCCAGGGCTGAAGATTTCGGAGGAAGAAGTACCTACGGTCTCCCTCTGCCATCTCTGGTAGCTCCAACATCAGGGCAGAGAACACCCTGACATACTCCTGGATCGACTCGGTGTGTTTCAGCTGCACCACCTCGTCTCAAGCATGATCCACCGAGTTCCCGGGAAGGAACTGCCGCTGCAGCTCTTCTCGGAACACTTCCCATGTCCAATCAGCCACTTCTGCTGTTGAATCAACTTTGGTTCTCCACCAAAGTTTTGCATCGTGTGAGATATATATTGTACACATCCTCACTTTTTTTTGATCTGCAACATGGTTAGCTATAAAATACTACTCCATATCCCAAAGAAAATTACCCAACTCTTTGGATGATCGGGCTCCTCTGAACATTATCGGCTCTGGGGCGCGAGCCCTCCCTCTAGCAGCTCCGTACTCCACCATGGCTACTGCAGACGCACCTCCTTGTGTCTGTGCCAATGCCATATGCATCACAGCAAGATCTGTCAACACCTGCTGTTGGGCTGCAACAGTGTTGGTCAGTTGTGTCGTCAGGGTTGCTACCTGTGCTTGCAAGTGTGCTACTTGTTCCTGGAGCACTGTCGTCTCTTCAACGTTCTGCTGGGCCTCAACTACCCCATTCAAAGTTTGTTGAAGGGCAAGAATCTGCAACCTATGTTCCTCCATTATGTGATGGAGATCCTCCACCTGAGGAACCACCGCATTGTTGTTGTTCCCAGTCAAACCGAGCACTTGCTCGATTTGCGCTATGCGATCACCTTGATTCACCATGCTGCTGGATCTCTTTAGCTCTGATACCTTTGTCACGCCCCGGTCGGAACACCCTTGAATTGGCGCTTAACCGATTTCTTAGGGCCGTCCGGCGGAACACCAAAGCGTGAACTTCCGCTCGGATTAGGTTTCCCCCAAATTAGAAACCCTAACCCTAGTCGTCTAAAATCAATCCTCAATTCGAAAAACGAACGGAAACCCTAAATCAAAAGTCAAAATCACCTCTGGTCAACGTCCAAATAACGCCACAGCCGAATTTCCTCCTTGATGATGTCACGCCGACGTCAGCTCGCAATTTTCTTCCGCCGCGCGTGAAATCGGGTCGCTGACGTTCGCTTGCGTCAGCCGCTCTGTTTTTAATCCCGCCGAATTGAGCTTCTAATTTTGACTAGTCAACCTCCTCGTTTCGAACGCCGCCTGCGTTCGAAACTTGCTTCGCCTTCGTCTTCCCCAACTGAGCGCCACCGCGCACACTTATGCTGCCGACGCCGAAGAAGGGTACGTGAGGACGCCGCCTGCGTCTCACTCTCCTCATCAACGTTCGACGGCCTCTCTCCGCCGGGAACCTCGTGAAGATGCTGCCGCCGCGTTGAAGCTCGAGAACACAGAAAACAGGGGAATCGGAGGAATAATGATGAAGATCTGTTTATTCACCCAACGTTACAGAATCCTCACAGCCGTTGACCCCTGTCACCGGAGCCCCGTTCCCTCCCTCGCTGTATACCAGCTACAATCTCTCGCTCGTTCGAAAGCTTCCCCAAGTTTCGGTTCCGATGACGCTCCCCTGAGCTCTCTCCCTCTGGTGGTGAAGATGGTCGATCATCCCCCCCTTCACGCTCGCTGGTCGATCTCTTCTTAAAGGAAGAGAGTCGCCGCCTCACGCCCGCAACTCCCGCGTCCGTCGCGCCGCAGACCGCATCACTTTTCCCGATTTTGAGCGTCCGCCTCCAAGCTTCCTTCGGACCGCATCCCCTGTCCGAGATTGTCGCTGTGCTCGCCGTTCTGTTGACGACGCCGGATTCCGTCGCCAAGATTTCCGCGGCCGCTTGTGCTGTCGCCGTTGTCCGAGCGATGCGGAGAAGAAGACGCAGTCGAGTTGCGTGATTTTGGGCCGCGCCTCCTGCATTCATCGCACAGCCTTGGGCTGTTTGGGCTTGATCCAGTTCCAATAAACTTTGGGCTGAACCGGACTGAACCAGGCCTAACATCAAGTAATATTTGGGTTCCTGGATGATCAAGAACACGTCAATATAGTTCATGCTGGCCAGTTCTTTTTTATTTGGTATTACGATTTTTTATAATTATAAAAAATATAATATATGTTAGAAAAGGATAATTCACTTCGTTAAGACAAGTCAATTATGTATATATTATTTGAATTACTTACTATGCTAATTAATATTGCAGGTCCTTCCCGCACTTTATGTCAATAGCTGTCAGGCCCCGGTTCAACCGGTTCGGCCCAAACCCAAATCCAGACCCGTAGCCGAGCCCAAATCCACATAACCAAAGCCCGGGCGAATTCTCTGGGTCAACTCGTGATGTTGACCAGAGCTCCACGCCGCATGCATCAAACGCGGACGCAGGCGACAAGGCTTGCATCCGCAGATGGCGCGGAAGATCGGGACTAGACGGCGACGACGTCCGTGCGGCTGGCGAAGCGAGGAGCGGAAGACGCGGTCAAGCGGAAGAATCGGGATAGCTTCCCGATTTAGAGGAGGCGGACACGGTTCACAGAGGTGAGCGGCGCCTTCTCTATAAACGTCCGAGGGCGGACGAAGAGGAGGATGGTCTGGAATCAGAGATCACCGAGCAGGAAGGAGACCACCGGCGAGCGTCTTCAACCACGATCGAGAGGAGAAATAGTGATTGTAACCGGCGATAGGGATCGCCGGCGAGGGAGGGACGAGGGCCGTCGACGACCAGGGGGTCGGCGACGATAGTGGAGGAGTTTTGTAACTTTTGAAGGTTAATCTAAGCTTCTTCCTCACCGGCGTTCTTCCCCTGTTTTCCTCTGCTCTGACCTCTTCCGAGGTAGCGTCTTCGCGATTCCGGCAGCAGGCGGCTGTCCGGTCGGCGACGACGACGGAAGGTTGAGGCGAAGGACAGCGGTCCTTCTCCACCGGCGCCGTCTCTCCGACGAGCTCCGAACACAGTCGACGCAGGTGGCGTCGCGAGCGAACGAAGGAGACGAAACTCGTTCGAATGAGTCAGGCGTTCGAAACGAGGCAATGGTCAATGCGTCGAGCGGTCAACGAACGAAATCGAATTCGATTTCGGATTTCGGCACGGCTGACGCAGCGACAACGTCAGCAGAGCAATTCGGCGGGAGAAATTTGGTGCTGACGTAGGCTGACGTCAGCAACACAAATTAAATCGGCGATTTTGACTTTGGTCAAAATCAGAGAGAGGTATTTCCAAATTAGGGTTCGATTCCGGATTTTCCTAAATTAGGGTTAGGGTTTCCGAGCGACCTTGTAATTTGGGGATAAAAATTATTCTGGTAGTTAGGGTTTTCGATTTAGGGCCAGAAACCTTAGAGAGAGTTGCGTTCCGGTATTCCGCCGGACGGTCCTAAGACAACGGATAAGCGCTGTTTTTAGGCCGATCCGACCGGGGCGTGACAACAGGTATCAGAGCCGGCAAATGTGTTACAGCAAATACGGCACCTTCAACTTCACCCTCGAAGGTGAAGAAAGGTTTGAAGTTCCAGAAAATCACCCATACTGCTAGAGGAGCATCAGAGGACGCCCGGCCCAGGCAGGATAAAGGAAAAGCCAAGGAGACGGCTGAACCTGAGGAGATGGTGAACCAAGGTGATCGCATCGCTTAGATCGAGCAGGTGCTCGGTCTGGCCAGTGGTGGGGGCAATGGGATGATTCCACAAGTGGAAAGCCTTCAGAAGACAGTGGAGGATCAGGAATTGCTGATCGAGCAGCAGAGGTTGCAGATCGAGCAACAGAGGTTGCAGATCGAGCAACAGAGGTTGCAGATCGAGGTCATGCAACAGACCGTGGAGGGTCTGATCAATCTGCTAGGGGAGATGGCTCGCATGAAGGAAGACATGCACGCAGAAGTTAGGGTACTGCGTTTAGCCCTAGCGCAAGTATCGCAATCAGCAGCGGCACCGGTGGAGCAGGAGGCTCCCAAACCGAGGATGCGCGTGCCTAACCCAGCGACGTTCGGGCGGGGGGGGGGGGGGGCTCGATCGTCCAGAGCGGTCGAAAACTTTATCTCGGATATGGAACAACTGTTTTCAGCTAACCATATTTCTGCAGGAGATCGGGTGCAGGTGTGCATCACCTATCTCACAGGCGACGCGAAACTTTGGTGGCGAACCAAAGTCGGCTCTACATCAGGGACTACTAGCTGGACTTGGGAAACTTTTCGTGAGTAACTGCGGCGGCAGTTTCTTCCCGGAAACTCGGCGGATCAGGCGCGTGGCAAACTGGATCGGCTGAGACATACAGGCTCGATCCAGGAGTACGTCAGGGCTTTCTCCACTTTGATGCTGGAGCTTCCAGGTATGGCAGAGGACGATAGGAGATACTTCTTCCTACGGGGCCTTCAGCCATGGGCAGAAACGGAGGTCCGACGTCGCGAGCCGGTTGACTGGAGGGCGGCTGCGGCAGTGGCTGAATCTCTGGTGGATAACAGAAATTTCAAACCAGCACCACCAAAGAAATCCAGGACACCACCAAAGCGCGGCTCCCCACGGACACCGCCGGGAGCTAGAGTTCCAGAGAGGGGTAGACCCTTTCACCGGCAGAACAAGGGTTCACCGGGACGACAGGAGCAAAAGCCACAAGATTGTTTTTGGTGCGGCGGTCCTCACTGGGTAAATGATTGCCCCAGCAAGCAAAAGCTCATGGCAATAGCGGCGCAGAATCCAGTCGAGGAGGCTGAAGAAACCGAACAACCGCGGATTGGATCACTGCAGGTAGTTCCACACACTGCCACGGGAGCGCAGCAGTGTCGGATCGGGGCGTTGAGAATCGGAGCGATGGTTCTGCAGGATCCGCCCGTTAGAGACATCGAGGGCGATGTCCAAATTGGGCGGGGGAGAATTGTCAGGCCTCGGTTCAACCGGTTCGGCCCAAACCCAAATCCAAACCCGCAGCCGAGCCCAAATCCACAGAACCAAAGCCTGGGCAAATTCTCTGGGTCAACTCGTGATGTTGACCAGAGCTCCACGCCGCGTGCATCAAACGCGGACGCAGGCGACGAGGCTTGCATCCGCAGACGGCGCGGAAGATCGGGACTGGACGGACAAGCGGCGCGGTCAAGCGACGAGGCTTGCATCCGCAGACGGCGCGGTCAGGCGACGAGGCTTGCATCCGCAGACGGCGCGGTCAAGCGGAAGAATCGGGATAGCTTCCCGATTTAGAGGAGGCGGACACGGTTCACAGAGGTGAGCGGCGCCTTCTCTATAAACGTCCGAGGGCGGACGAAGAGGAGGATGGTCTGGAATCAGAGATCACCGAGCAGGAAGGAGACCACCGGCGAGCGTCTTCAACCACGATCGAGAGGAGAAATAGTGATTGTAACCGGCGATAGGGATCGCCGGCGAGGGAGGGACGAGGGCCGTCGACGACCAGGGGGTCGGCGACGATAGTGGAGGAGTTTTGTAACTTTTGAAGGTTAATCTAAGCTTCTTCCTCACCGGCGTTCTTCCCCTGTTTTCCTCTGCTCTGACCTCTTCCGAGGCAGCGTCTTCGCGATTCCGGCAGCAGGCGGCTGTCCGGTCGGCGACGACGACGAAAGGTTGAGGCGAAGGACAGTGGTCCTTCTCCACCGGCGCCGTCTCTCCGACGAGCTCCGAACACAGTCGACGCAGGTGGCGTCGCGAGCGAACGAAGGAGATGAAACTCGTTCGAACGCGTCGGGCGTTCGAAATGAGGCAAAGGTCAACACGTCGAGCGGTCAACGAACGAAATCGAATTCGATTTCAGATTTCGGCACGGCTGACGCAGCGACAACGTCAGCAGAGCAATTCGGCGGGAGAAATTTGGTGCTGACACAGGCTGACGTCAGCAACACAAATTAAATCGGCGATTTTGACTTTGGTCAAAATCAGAGAGAGGTATTTCTAAATTAGGGTTCGATTCCGAATTTTCCTAAATTAGGGTTAGGGTTTCCGAGCAACTTTGTAATTTGGGGATAAAAATTATTCGGGTAGTTAGGGTTTTCGATTTAGGGCCAGAAACCCTAGAGAGAGTTGCATTCCGGTATTCCGCCGGACGGTCCTAAGACAACGGATAAGCGTTGTTTTTAGGCCGATCCGACCGGAGCGTGACAATAGCACTGGTCCTCGATTTTTTACACATTGGATGGTAATTATATACAGTTTTCTTCCATAATTCAAATGCAATTAATGTGGTATTAAATTAAATATTTTCTTTTCGAAGTTGTAATAAACACCTCAAAGTAATTTCCCTAAAAGTGAAACTTGAATATCTTTAGAGTAAAAATTCATTTTTTAAAAAATATTAATGCTTGGGTGCATTATATATTCAGATTGATGGAGGCAAAACTACTGGGTGCTGGAATACAAACTGTCCTGGATCTGTACATCTCTCTGGAGCCTTTGCACCAGGAACTGAGCTAACTGATCTCTCCATATATGCAGGAGAACAAAAACACATTACCATTTCCATATACATGGTAATATACATATATACATTTCTTCTAAATATAAAGAAATTGATTTATGTTGCATGATTTGAAGGATCAAAAGAGTAAAGATTGGTGGATAGCTTATGGAGATGATGGACCTGCTATTGGGTATTGGCCACATGAACTTTTCACAAATTTATTAAGCTCAGATGCAGTTCAATGGGGCGGTCAACCATTTTCGCCATTTGACATAGCGAGTCCTCCAATGGGAAGTGGCCATTTCCCACGGGAAGGAGAAGGCAAAGCTGCTTATTTTTATCAGGTCAAACTAGTAGAGTCGAACAATCATATGTAACAATCATATGTACTCGCCAACTTACGAAATGCTCTCACAGGCCTATTGAGGATGAGTTAAGCTCTTATTCCCTTAGGGTATGTTCGATAAAGCGAAATTTATCGTGGAAAGAATAAAAATATTATTGATATTTTCATCTTTTCCACGATAAATTCCGCTCTACTAAACATACTCTTAGTGACAACTATGATACCAAGACTCTTAAAGGCTATAAATTTGGTTACGGAGGGCCGGGAGGTAAGTCTGAATAAAATATGATAGCACGTATTGTATATGAATGGAGCTCTATAGTCTATAATAATAAAGCTAATTTATGTTTGTATGTTTAATATTTTCCTTTTGGCTATTTAATATCTAGCTGCTTATAGATGATTTCAATCCAAGTCTATTTCAGATCTGATTAAACCCAACCAAGTCCATCACAATTGTACACAGCCCTATCCACCTGCCCAGCCCAGTTCATTATCTATTCGGACCGGTCACTGGCGAAATCTAGTGACTCGATCCAATCATTGCCACCAAATTTGGTCTTCTTTATCAACGTTTAAAATCAAGTACATGAATATACCTTGCAATTTGCATCTCTCTCTATCCCCAGGCATCGTTTTCCGGTTAGACATTTTTGAGATGCACTCCGCCGTCGTTTGGCCGGAGATTAGCCAAACAGATCTAGCCGCCGCACACGCGAACCTCCAAATTAAAGATCCTGCAACAACTTCGCCGTCGTTTTGCTCCCGCACCCGCTCTCCCTTTCCGCTTCAGCCGACAAGTACTACAGCAGAAGCCACCCCATGCTCTCACATCACGCCGACGTCATTTCGTTGCGATCTGCGCCGCCGCTAGTAGACGGGCACACATCGCCAGAGGACCGCGCTGCGCGTCCCTCTCGCAAAAGCAACAGCCGCCAGGCGGGCATTCAAGCGCGGCGAAGAAGATCGCGACGCCGTGAGAGTGAGGTCCGAGCGCCCCCTGCGTGCGGACGCGTCGATTGGCTGCTCTGTCGCGGCTCCACTTCACGTGATCTCCGCACCACCCTCCAAATGTTTTCTAGCGCGCGCGTGCTCGTGTGTATCCAACTCTGTTAGTTCGCTCATTAATTAATTATTTGATTAATTTTTTTGTTTTTGTTTAAGAATGTTCTTCCAAGCCTTCTAGATCCATTTGCTTTAAATGCCATCTATTTATTTATTATATATTTATTTAGTTGATTATTTAATTGTTAATACTTTAAATTTGTAATTTAGGTTCCATAAAAACAGTAATTTTGGTCTTACAATTAAAAAATCAATTAATTATGTCATAATTCAACTATTTAGTAGAGTAGTCAGCTATATGAATCAATAAATTGAGCTAATTGCGTTCCCTAAAATAATTCAGGAAAAATACCCGACTAATTTTCCGCTACAAATTAAAACCAAATTGAGAATTCAGTCATCTGAAAAAGAAATTCATACATAAATAGACAGGTGGCCGTCCCTACCAAAATATGAATGATCTGTCATCTGCAGTCTGCTGCTGTCTACGTTTATGTGGTGCCATCAATTAATCTTATGATCCTCAAATTTAAAATTTATTTTAAATAAAAGATCTTTTAAATCCAATAATTATTTATAAAACAGAAGAAAATTCAAACCCATAATTAAAATGAAAAGCTAAAACAGTAAAACGATAAAATTAGAGGTTGAGATATCCGAAAAAAAATCTTAAGCATTGACTTAGGCAGAGCCATTAGATTTACGCGAATCTTAAAATTAAATATATGTACAAAATATTGATAAACCATGAAATTAACTGCCACACAATCCAAACCAAATTAACTACCAACGGTAAAATCTATCAGTTTGACCAGCACTGCGGCGCTAACTATCAAGCCACCCACGTGCATAAAAGAAGAAGCTGCGCCGCCGCTGCGGAGGAATTACCGACCGATCAAGCATCGCGCACCTCGAAGACGTTCCGGCACTTGACGACGATGTCGTACATGTGGACGGAGGTGAGGCGGGAGAAGTCCCTGGGAACGGAGATGAGGTGCACCGACGAGCGCTTGTGGTACTGGATCAGCTCCGGCGTGCTGGGGTAGTGCTCCCACCCCAGCTCCCCCAGCTTCTCCTCCAGCATCTCGTGCGACGTCATCACCACCATCGTCGGCAGGTGCAGCAGCACCTTGCGCCGGAGCTCGCCGCTGCCCGGGTTCTCCATGCGGCGCACGACGCCGTTCTTGAACACCCAGACACCCGACATCCCCGATTGGCCTGGCTGTTGCGGAGGCCGGCGCTGCTCGCCTGATATATATATATAGCGCAGCTGAAGGTCGAGGTGGGGGGGAGGAAGAGAAATATTGCGGCTAAGGTGGGGCCGGCGGATCGGAGGGGTTACGTCCATGTCTTCCTCCCCATCTTTGGGATTTTGTTCATCCACTTGGAGGGCGGCTCGACCAGTAACTAGATTCTCCATCTCCTCCTCCCGCGCTTTTAATGAATTCTACTCTGTGAGCGATTGTCATCACGCGCACACATTTTTCCACGCTGAATTATTGAGAGGATAAAAGGTCAAAGATGGTGCTGTTTTCATGCGTTGACTGTACAATTCAACTCTTCTCCTCTGCTGACAGATGGATAGCTTAACGCTCAGAAATATACTACCTACCTGCGTGGTCCATGAATATACAAATATAAAAATTCTGTGTTTAATTAATGATCTAGCTAATCCATGACTTAAGAGATTTAAGCATTTAGTGGTTTAGGAATTAGAGTTAAGTGTATCGTGTATGATAGGTTTTGGAGATAAATAAATCGAAAAAATCGTTTACGTAGATGGTCAAACTACCATGAACAATTATCACTGAAACAATTATTTTCACAAAATTTATGAATTTAATTTTTTTAAATAATAAATTTAAAATTTATCAATTTTTTTGAGCTCTGACGAACAGCTAACAGCTAGCCGGAACAGTAACTAACAAGATTTTTGTCGGAATCTACGAGAGCAGGATTTATGTACGTATTTAATCCACAAGTGTGCCTTTGTCCAGCCGATATTGGACATGCACGTGCTGCGCCTCGCCCTCCAAATCATGCATGCCATGCGGTCCCCTCCCATAACATCGCGCCACCTCATCTCTGCGAAGATCTATGCACCATTTTTATCTAGATTTCTGTCGGACCCACGTGCGTCATGCATGCAGGCATGCGGACCCCACACCAATCCAACATAATTTGATTTTTATAAAAAAAAAAATACAAAACTAAATAAAGAAATCTGAGACGTACCTGTTCCAGTTACCGCTATCTATTTTTGGTAGCATTTTGATCCTACGTAGTAGGACGTAACGGCGATTACGGGACCATACCCGAAGTGACGACACTGGCCAGCCCAGATCCACACACTCGGAGAGTGGAGAATCCGAATCCGAACCCGAGCAGATCGGGTCGAGGACAGGGATCGCAGCGGTGGCTAGCGCAGCTGTCGAGTCGTGATTGGCGAAGCAAGTAACTCGAGCGGGGCCCTTTCGCTGTCGCGGAATGAGTCGGAGGACCACTTTTTAGGGACCTTTTTCACGTGGCCGGGGCGAGTCAGGTTCAGACTAGAGACTCGGGTGGGTCCCGCGGGCGGTCGCCATTTCACACTCGATCCACGTGAACCGACGTGTCGGAGGACCGTGGATTCTTGTCGGCACGTCTGGGTCGCGCGCGCCCTTCACGTGAGGTTGTTGTCTCCCTTCCGTCCACGTGCGCGCCTCCTGCTCCGTCACGAGGCGCGCGGGGTCCGGAGGCAATCGCGACGGCCCGCCGAACGCTCGTCCTCAAATTTCCCTCTCACGTCTCGCCTCCATTTTTTAATCTGCCCCCCTGGCAAAGATCCAAATTTGATCCAAGTCAGGCACATTATTTTGGTTCTGTTTTATAATTTTAATAATATAAAGTGACTTATATGAATAAAAAAAGGAATTAATAGTTGTACAATAAAAATAATAGAGAGTAACAGACGAAAAAATTAATTATAATATAATGGTAAAAAAAAGAAAATTAAAGTTAAAATTTGATATAAATTGTGCAAATATAAGAGTTCTAACCTTTTTTTTAAATTTTCTTTAAAATTTTCAGTTTTATTTTAAAATAAAAAAATTATTTCTGGACCAGATTCCATCAAATGTGACTGGAGGAACAGGGACCAGCGCATCAAAGCGGCTAAAATGATACGGAAGAGGCCAACACGGGGGAGTCATTGGATCCGGACAGGAAAAGCTGTGGAGCCAGCTATATTACATCACGTGAAAGCTATGCGACTGCGAGATGTATACACGTATCCTCATACTTTTTTCTGTGCAATTAATTGTGTCCCGGAAGCAAATCACATGAAAAAAAATGGCACAGACGTGCTAAAAGTTCTAGCCTTTTGGGAGGGGTGAGAATGAAAGATTTGCCTTCACTTTCAGGGATAAAAAAATCAGGCATAATTAGCCATTATAATTCTCATCTCTTTGCTTATTGTATCAGTTGATTCCACTGCTTGATCTTCTCCTGGCTGCTAAGGATAATGTGCTCTGCCTCTGGATGCTGGAGCGCTGAAGGGGAGAGTAGGACGTTGAAGAAGCAGAGAGAATAAAGTAATGCCACTTCACTTTAAACCCCGTAAGTTCAATTCTCAAATCTTATCATCTGAATTTAGTGTTGCATATTCAATCCAGAATGCCCGACTCTCCATCACCAAGACAACAATTTGAAATCTAAGACATGGTTGATGCATCCATGGCCTGCACAGGATTGACATTGGAAATCGATTCAGAATCAGAAACAAAGAAACTTCATCTTCACTCATCAGTTCTGTGTCGCCATTGTGTGGTCGATGAACACTGATGTCGCCTTTAGTCTGCTCCAATCTACATGGAGACACAGTTTTGCCATGCAGTTGCCTATCATTCTATTATGAAGATCATTCAGCAAATCTTTGCTGCTTACTGTAATCTTCAACTCTGCCTCCATGAGCATCCTTGCTTCCAATTCCCCAATTCCGACATTAAAGCTGCTGTGAAGTGACCTGCAGACAGGTTGCTGAAGGACCAATTTTTGTCATTCAATGAAATTTGAAGCTTCTGCAAGTCGAGGTTGTTGAAGTACCACTGTTTACTAAGCAAGCATAATGAGAGCAATTGGTGAAGCTCTTGAAGTAGACATATGCTGAAATCATCCAACACTTGGAAGTACATACTCATGAGAGCAGATATGACAAAACGATCAATCTCAAAGATGGTTTACTAACAATTCGATGAACAAGCTGTCCTTTATCATTCATCAAAATCACCAGAATATCTCCAAAGCCACCTCAGTCTGTTCATCCTCGACATAGCCGATGATCAAGGTAGTCCAAGCGACAACAAGAAGTCTCCTGCCCTCTGAAGCGCTTTTTTTCTGAAAAGGTCGAATTTTCTTGCGCCACATGTTTCGGGGATAGCTTGACACCATCGAGATCCAGGAAATCGCATTCCGTTCTGGCATTCTATGGAACACAAAACAGGCTCCGTCGACCCTCCCATTTTTTTTGGCAGGCCGCAATCATGGAAGCCCACGACACCACGTCCTTCTCCGGCGGTTTTTGTAGAAATAGAAAAAAAAGCCTCGTCGACGCAGCCAGTGCTGTGTCCACGACGCAACTTTCGCTCCGGCATTCCCTCGAACAGCTGGTAAGCATTATCATGGAAGCCCACGACATCACGTCCTTCTCCGGCAATTTGTGTGAAATATAGAAAATAAGCCTGGTCGAGGCAGCCGGACAAAGCCAGCGCTGTATCCAAGACGCAACATTTCGTTCCGGCATTCCCTCGAACAGCTGGTAAGCATTATCATAGAAACCCACGACATCACGTCCTTCGCCGGCATTTTTTTTTGTGAAAACAGAAAATAAGCCAGTGCTGCTTCCAGGACGCAACATTCCGTTCCGGCATTCCCTCGAACAGCCAGTGAGCATTATCAACCAGATTGTTTGCCAGGCATCCAGCAGCAAGGTTGTTCCAGGACACTACATTCTTCTTTGACATTTTGCTTTCCCCTCATTCTGAATCTCTCCTCGATATGCTTCTTCTTTCCTTATGATCATCCATACATTGGCAATTCTTTGGCCAAAATTCTACCACTCAATTGTCTCAAGTACCTACATTATTTGATTCCTAGATTCACCGTTGAGTGATGCCTCGGTTCTTTTTCAAAATTAATCTTGTTTGCATCAAGGAACACCGGATAGAAATCAAGATGAGTTCTTAAAAATCGATCAATCTAGATGAAATAGACAATATATGGCTTTGAGAAATCTTTTCTTTTTCTTTTTTCTGCAAATCATTACTGCTACTTTCTCATGAACAGATCCAGGGGTACTATTACAAGTTTCATTTGGAAGTGGAAACTTTTACCCTCAAGATAGAAAAAAGAATTAGGGATTTCACTACTGAAGATTGGGCCAAACTAGGGCACCATCAATTCGTAATCGCTTGTGCACACTCCTGCCATTCAAGTGAAACATCCACTTCCATCATCCCCAAACAGATTGGAAACTCAAACTTTTTGATTAAGAACTTTGCAATGAATCAACGCAAGGTACATGAACGGCCCTTTTCCTGGGCCGGGAACAGGAAGCTTTCTTCTGAACAGGAAATCTGAGGCCATGATTGAGCACGGTGGCCCTTTTCTGATGAGTGAAGACACTTAATGTCCTTTCAAGAACACCTAAAGGAGAGGTGATCATGGAGGCTTTGATGTTTCGATTTAGTCTAATGCCCTCTTCTTTTCAAGTCCCACGCAGATGCTTCAGCTTTTGTGGAGAATTATACTCCAATAAACTGGGGGACCAAAGGTAAAACCAGGAGAAGCAAGGGGACCGATCGATCGGACACAAGATCCAACACAAAATCTCCTTGACTATCAAATAATGGCCAAGGCCACCGCGGCCTTAAATTTCTCCTGTCTGAACTTCTCTCGATCAATGCCATTTCTCCTCAATCCTTCTTCCTCCTCCCCCTCTCCGCCGGCCTCCACGTTCTCCGTTTTGTCTGCCGCCATGGAGGTGGGGCAGGAGGAGGAGCACGAGCACGGCGGGCTCAACCTCGACCTGGCCCTGCAGCCGGTGTCGGCGCGGATGTTCTCCTGCCACTACTGCAAGAGGAAGTTCTACAGCTCGCAGGCGCTGGGCGGCCACCAGAACGCGCACAAGGCGGAGAGGAGCCTCGCGAAGCGGCGGAGGGAGATGGCCGCGAGTGCCGCCGTCCGCCAGCGTGGCATGCTGCTGGACTCCGGCGACGCCGAGAGGGCATCGTGGGGCGTCTGCACTTGGTTCGACGGCGGCTACTCGAAGAAGAAGAGCACGGAAGACATAGATTTGTCGCTGCGACTGTGATTTATAGAATCATAGAATCGATCCTCCATATTATACGTAGCATCAATCGCCGTGCATGCGTTTATGCATCGATCTATAGTAGTGAATTTAACTCCAAGCGTTTTTCTATACTTTCATGAGTTTTTATATAGTAGAATGCATTTTGGCATGTAGATGTACATGAGTTGTGATAATTAATCGTATATAATTAATCTCTATAATTTATTATGGTCTGGCACAATTATATTATTATTGATGGATTTATATATAAATATGTCATTAGGTTTTTTATTATAAATATGATATTTTTCCACCGCGTTATGGAATCCGATACGCCTTCTATAATATTTTTTAATACAATTTTATCTGTAAAATATTTGATATAATCTAACAATTGGTATGAGAGGTAGGTTAGATATTTCTTGCTTAAAATTGCTTTGAAAATTATTTTACGCTTTGATTCACGTTGTATGTTTAATTTCGAGCAAAATCAAGAATGAAAACTTTTGTTTTTGGTTTTGTTATTGTTTTATCTCGGGTTTTGTTTTCTACCCTAATCAGATTCGTCGTCGTTCTTTGCCGTTTGGTTTTGGCGAGAACGTGCATTGTTTGACCGAGAGAGGAGAAGCGCCGCGCGCGTATGGTGAGGCCGAACAGTTGCATCCAACGTGCTTCCGGCAGAAGGATTAGTGCCAATCTAGACTCGCCGCCACTAGGCTTCTGCCTGGATCGGCGCCTCCGACTGGCTTAATCTGCCATTTATCATTTGAATCGTTGTTGCCGGGCTTGCCTTTCAGTACTGGCAAGATGTGTGAGCGGCGTGCGGGAAGGGGGACGATTAGGGCTGCGAGCGGACGCTTTCGACTAGGCTTCGCCGTCCGGTGTTGGCGAAGACGAGCCGCATCTGGCAATTACAATCGTCCCCGAGCGCTGAGCAGAGCCAGCAATGCGATTGTCACCGAGTGACGCTGCCATTCAGTCTTAGCGAGCACGTCTCTTCATCAGGCGGCTCCGATTGGCGATGAGGCAAACATCCGATGTACGACAACAAGCTGCATTCGCATATGGCGATGAGGTGAGCGGCATTTGCATGCAGCGGATGAAGAAAAATTAGGGCAAATTTTGATTTCCGATTTCGAATCCGAAATCGAAATCTGATGAAACCAAAGATCTGATTTTGGATCCAAATTTCAGGTTTTGGGTGTAATTTTTGGGTTCGTGTTGGATCCAACAGTTTTAATGAATTGGGTCGTGTCTGGCTATTAGGCTGTATCGAGGATGAATTTACCAAAATAATTGTTAGTAAATTCGTAAATTATTGATTTACCAATTTAAATTATTTTATTTATATAAATATAATAATATTTTTTAATTTTATTTATTTATCAAATAAAATTTAATAATTTTATATTTATATAGGTAAATTTTGTAATTTACCGAACTTATTAATTTAATACTTAGTATCGATAAATTTAGTTTTTACCGAACCAAAACATAAAAAATCGATATCGAAACCGAATACCGAATATTAGAAAACCTATTACCGAAACCGAAACCGAAACCGATTTTCTTTTTACCGAACCGAATTTACTAAATTAATCAGTAATTGGTAAAAACCGAATTTATCGCACCGTTTGCACACCCCTAATAGCTCCTCGCCTTATTTTGCTAGGCTTGGGCCTGGGCTGTGCAGTGCGATGGCCTGCTGTGTTGCGCTGTCTACTGTGTTGTGATGCCCAATTTTATTTCACATTGATAAAGTTTTATTGTTTATCTCATGATAGTAGAATTTTTATATATAACTAAATATGTTTTAGTGTTCATGCATGTTATTAGAACATTATCATATTCTTTGAGCATCATGAGTTAGAAATAAATGCATAATTTTATTTTCTATGTCATTATTTATTTCAATAAATCATGCTCAATTCATATCCATGTCATACACTTTATCTCGTAGTGATTAATTTTGGACAATCCTAATTGAACATACTTAATAATTTATTTAAAATTATTTTCATAGTAAAGTCACTAAAATGACCTTTGCTGAAAAAACTTTTTTAGCTATAGATAATTAAGTTAAATTGCACTTAATTTTTATTTCAACTTGTTTTTTTATAATATTATCACTAAAGTGACCATTGTTGTATAAAATTTTTTGATAATAAAAAATTTAGTAAGAGTGTATGTCTTTTTTATGCCAGCAATTCGTCAACCCAAAGGCGACGGTTGTTTGGCAAAAAAAATTACATACACATTAGGTAATGAGTGTGTGATGATTATTAGGCGTCCGTTGTGAGTAGGGATGTCAATGGGTACCCGACCTCGCGGGTACCCGATCCGACCCGACCCGTTTATAGCGGGTTCGGGTACCCGATTAGCTAATCGGGTCGGGTTCGAGTTTACCCCCATGGGTACCCACGGGTACCCGATACCCGATTATATATAATAAAAAATAAAATTATATATATATATATATATTTATATAATAAAATAATTTTAATAAATATATTTATTATTATTAATATTATTTTATAATTATATTTTATAAAAATAATTTAAAAAACTATTTAAAAATAAATATTTTAATTTAAACAGGTACCCGCGGGGCACCCGTTTAAATACTCCGACTCGAGTTTAGTCGGGTTCGGGTTTCGGTCGGGTCGGGTTAGGTCGGGTTCGGGTTTGGCCAAAAAGTGCGGGTACCCGACCCGTTGGCATCCCTAGTTGTGAGTATTTAGTCGACCCAAAGGAAGACTAAGCACTTGATTGACTCTTATCATCAATACTCGATTATTGTGAAGAGATAATCAAAAGGTAAATTAACTACCTATCGAAAGACTAGATTTAATGTTACTCTGATTATTTCGAAATAGGATTGTATTATTATTCACTACTTGTTATTTGCACGTGTGAGCTTATTATGTTTTGTAATTAGTTTTCTTTGCGGTTAACATGAATGCTTCTGCTGTCACTGCTAATTTAAATAATATTTTTTTAATAATTCACCTTTTGGTCTTGTTAGTTTTGAAGTTAATTTAGTTTTGGTTCCTAGAAACACTTGGTGGTTAGATTCTGGTGCTACAACTCATATAAGTGTTTCTATGCAAGGTTGCCTAAACTTTAGAAAGCCTAGTGATGAATAAAAATTCATCTATATAGGGGCTAGAAATCCAATAGAAGTTTTAGGCATAGGGACATTTCGGTTGTTGTTAGATACTGATACCTTTATAGAATTGAACAATACATTTATTATACTCTCTTTTAGACGGAATTTGGTTTTAGTTTCTGTATTGGATAAAGAAGGTTTTGTTTGTTCATTTGGTAACAGAAACTGCAGTGTTTATTTCAATTCTAAACTTATTGGAACTAGTTATTTATCTGACATTGACAACCTTTATTTACTTGATATAGTAAATTTAGGTGATGAGTCCCATAATACTGAAACTAGAGGTACTAAACTCAAATTATCAACAAAAAATTCTTTCTCTTTATGGTATAAGCGTTTGAGTCATATCTGTAAAAAGAGAATTGACAGGCTTGTGTTAGAAGGAATTCTTGAAAAACTTGATAATTCAAGTAAAGATATTTGTGTCGAGTGCATAAGTGGAAAAACCACTAACAAGAGAAAATTAATAGCAGAAAGAACTAAGGATGTCTTAGAATTTATACATATGGATATTTGTAGACCTTTCCCTACATCTTCATGGAATGGTCAACAATATTTTATCACATTCATAAACAATTATTCTCGATATGGCTATTTGTAGTTAATGCATGAGAAATCACAAGCATTAGACATTTTTAAGATATTTAAGGCCGAAGTTGAAAATCAATTAAGGCCATACAATCCGATCGTGGTGGTGAAAACTACGGTGGGTATGACGAATCAGGTGAACAACGTCTAGGTTGCTAGATTTCTTCATGAGTGTGGGATTGTTCCTCATTACACTATGTTTGCTTTTCCAAATATGAATGGTTTATTAGAAAGAATGAACAGAACACATAAAGATATGGTACAGAGTATGATTTACCATATTAATTTACCACGTTGTCACGTCTTGATGAACCGTTCCCTGACGAATCTAGGACTGTGTGTCAAATCCCTAGATTTATCCCCAATTTATAATTTTGACCAAAGTCAAAATTATCGTCGCGTGCCACTCGCCGATTCAATCCGAAATTCGAAACTGAATTTCATCTTATTGACATCGTCTTCACGTCAACTACCTTGATTCGAACGCCAAATCGCGTTCGCCTGCTACGTCGTCTTCCTCACGTGATCGACGCCGAATGCCGCCTGCGTTCGTTGGTTCGCCAGAGAAGAAGGGTGTGCCGGCAGGGAAGGACACCCGTGTCTCTCCCTCAATCTCGTCGCTGGCGGCCGCCGTCGCCAAAAATCATGGCTAGAAGCACTGTTAACATGTGAAACTGGGGAAGATGAGAGGGAAAGCTTCACTTGATTTTATTCCTCTTCAAAACTGGTTACAAAACCCTCTCTTGTTGACGACCCCCATCGCCCGCCCCTGCCCCACTCGTCCCTCTCGTCGACGGCACACTCGTCATCGGTTACAAGCACTCTGATTTCTCCCATGAAATCACTCATCGACGCCTCCCCAGGCGCCGGAAACCTTAGCGGTACCCTCTGCTTCCCTAAGCTCTTGGTGGCTGGTAAAGATGCACATCCATCGATGCCCACTCGTCCGCCCGCTGGATGCTTTAAAGAGGAAAGGCACCACTGCACACCCGCGCGTCCATCGTCTTCTCCCGCTGCATGACCGCGTCTCCCTTCCCAAATTGGGAAAAGCACGCGTCCGATCCCTTCACTGTCGCCTTCCCACATCGCTTTGGCACGTCGACCCCGTTGGCTACGTCCGATTCCCTCGCATCGCCGCAACAGTTGACACCATCATCCAAAGCCGCGTCTAAGCTGCTTGGCGAGGACGACACTGGCACATTACCGCTTTCGATTTTGGGCGTTGACCCGGAATTGGAAGTTGACGACACTGACGCCACAGCCCAGCCCATTGTGTTTTGGTCCGACTCGAGACTCCACGGGCCTAACAATACTCCCCTGCTCAATTTGGACATCGCCCTTAATGTCAATTATGGGCATTTCTTTCGTAACCATCACCCCGATGAACCCCATACGACACTGCGGAACCTTCGTGGTAGTGTTCGTAGTTACTTGTATTGGACCGATCCTCTGCTCCTCAGTGTTTTCTTTAGCCTCCTTTGCTGGTTCTTGCCGCACCATTGCCATTATCTTCTGTCTGGTTAGGCAGTCCTTCATCTAGCAAGGACCGCTGCACAAGAAGCACCCTTGTGGCTTTGGTTCTGCATGGGTCTTTCTAGCAGGCCGATGTGGCTCTTGTCGTCCCGGTGAACCCCTGTCTCACCGAGAAAAGGGTTTACCCCTATCTGGAGCTCTAGCCCTCGGCGGGGAGCCGCACTTTGGTGGTGACCTTGAGTTTCTTGGTGGAGATGATCTGGAAGCTCGAGTGTCCACCAAGGATTCAACCACTGCTGCTGCCGCCTTCCAGTCTTGTGGCGAGTGTCATCGGACTTTCGTTTCCGCCCATGGTTGAAGGTTGTAGAGGAAAAAGTATCATTTATCTGTCTCTGACATATCCGGTAGCTCTAACATCAGTGCGGGGAATGCCCTGACGTACTCCTGGATCGAGCCCGTGTGCCTCAGCCGATCCACCTTACCATGAGCCTAGTCCGCCGAATTTCCGAGAAGAAACTACCTCCGCAATTCCTCACGGAAGGTCTCCCCTAGCCAATTAGAAGCCCTCGACGTCGAGCTCACTTTGGTCCTTCATCAAAGTTTTGCGTCGGCTGTGAGATACGCAATGCACACCCGCACTCGTTCTCCATTTGGAACATGGCTTATAGAGAACAATTGCTCCATGTCCCAGACAAAATTCTCCACCTCCTTGAATGATCGGACCGCTCCGAACGTCGCTGGTTCAGGCATGCACACGTTTGCTTTGGGAATCGCTTGCTCCGTCGTCGCTGCAGCTCGTGGTGCTTGCGCTAGGGCCAAGCGCAACACAACGATCTCTGCCTACAACCCTGCCTTCTGCTCTGGCAACTCCATCAGACTCTCCACTATCTGTTGAAGAGCAATGATCTACAACCATTGTTGCTCCACTATCCGTTGTAGATGCTCAACATGGGGAACGATCTCATTGTCCCTGTCACCAGTTAAGCCAAGCACCTGCTCTAGTCGCGCTATGCGATCTGCTTGATTCACCATCTCATCAGGTAGTTTTGTCGTTACCTTAGCTTTGACACCCTTGTCACACCGAGGCCAAACGTCCTCTAACGATCCTCTGGCTGTGTGCGCCATTTTTCGGAACTTGCTTTCGATCTTTAACTTTCCGGGTGACTTAGCCATGTTGACCACACCAAGTTGACCCGTCAACGTGTACCTCGGACCTGTGGGTTATAGGCCCACAGTGAACCTGGCTCTGATACCAACTATCACGCCCGGATGAACCGTTCTCCGATGAATCTAGGACTGTGTGTCAAATCCCTAGATTTAGCCCAATTTTCAATTTTGACCGAAGTCAAAATTATCGTCGCACACCGCTCGCCGATTCAATCAGAAATTCGAAACTGAATTTCGTCTTGCTAATGTCATCTTCACGTCAGTTGCCTTGATTCGAACGCCGAATCGCATTCGCCTGCTACGTCATTTTCCTCGCGCTGATTCGAATGCCGCCTGCGTTCGTTGGTTCGCCGGAGAAGAAGGGTTTGCCAGCAGGGAAGGACACCCGCATCTTCCCTCAGCCTTGTCGCTGGTGGCCGCCATCGCCAGAAATCGTTGCTAGTAGCGCTGTTACTGCGCGAAACAGGGGAAGATGAGAGGGAAAGCTTCACCTGATTTTATTCCTCTTCAAAACCGGTTACAAAACCCTCTCTTGCTGACGACCCCCGTTGCCCGCCTCTATCCCACTCGTCCCTCTCACCAATGGCACACTCATCGTCGGTTACAAGCACACTGATTTCTCCCATGAAATCACTTGTCGACACCTCCCTAGGTGCCAGAAACCTCACAGCTACCCTCTGCTTCCGTAAGCTCTTGGTGGTTGGTGAAGATGCAAATCCATCGATGCCCACTCGTCTGCTTGTCGGACGGATTAAAGAGGAAAGGTGCCGCTGCACACCCGCGCGTCAATCACCTTCTCCCGCTGCACAACCGCGTCTCCCTTCCCAAATCTAGAAAAGCATGCGTCCGATCCCTTCGCTGCTGCCTTCCTACATTGCTCTGGCGCATCGACCCTATCGGCTGCGTCCGATTCCCTAGCATCGCCGCAACAGTTGACGCCGTCGTTCGAAGCTGGCGCGTTACTGCTTCCAATTTTGGGCGTTGACCCAAAATTGGAAGTTGACCGGGTGATTTAGTTTCGCAGACGGGCTCCGCCTTGATGTTTACCGCTTGGGTTTGGGCCACCGCCTAGCCCATTGTGTTTTGGCCTGGCCTGAGACTCCACGAGCCTAACACACGTTCACTATGGGGAGTTGCATTAAAAACTGTAGCATACATTCTCAATAGGGTTCCTACAAAAGCTACAATCAAAACCCCTTAAGAATTACGGATAGGTAAAAAGCCTGTCATAAAATATTTTCGTGTTTGGAGATGTCCAATTGAGGCTAGGCCTTTTAGGCTAAATGAAAAGAAACTGGATGTAAGAACTATTAGTAACTATTTTGTAGGATACTCTGAAAAGTCAAGGGGTTTCAAATTCTATGATCCTAAAACTAGAACTTTTTTTGAGATGGAAAAGGCTACATTTTTTTAGGATGTTGAGTTTGGGCGAAAAGATAAGGCAAATGACTTTGTCTTAGAAGAGGATTCAGTTAATATTCCTCCTATAGCTATTGTTGACCATGATTAAGTTTTTATTCCAAATTTCATTCAGCAACAGCATTTAGAAGACAATGTTAAGCTTCCTATCCGTCAAGAATATCCAACTGTTCCTCAATCTAGTGTTTATGAGGAGCATGAGGAGCATGAGGATCAAACTCAAACTCAAAATAAACCAGAGCCTTTTAAGAGATCGAGAAGAGACAGGAGAAGTGCAATTTCTAGTGATTATGTTGTATTTCTATAAGAACATCAGGATAATATTGATTCAATAGGAGATGATCCACTCACCTTCCATGATGCAATTAGTTGTTCTAATGCTCAAAAGTGGATCGATGCCATGGGTAAAAAAATTCAATCTATAAAAGACAATAATGTTTGGGATCTTGTACCATTGCTTGAAGGAGTGAGACCTATTGGTTGTAAATGAATTTTTAAAACCAAAAGGGATTCGCAAGGTAATGTGGAAAGATTTAAAGCACATTTTGTTGCTAAGGGTTCCACCCAAAGGGAAGACATTGATTATAAAGAGACTTTCTCTCTAGTTTCATTAAAAGATTCTTTTAAAATAATTATAGCTTTGGTAGCTCATTTTGATCTTGAGCTTCATCAAATGGATGTTAAGATAGCTTGTCTCAATGGTGATATTGAAGAAACAATTTATATGTTACAACCAGAAAGATTAGATTCAGACAAAACTAATCAATTGGTTTGTAAATTAAAGAAAATAATTTATGGGCTTAACAAGCTTCTCGTCAGTGGTACCGAAAATTTCATCAGGTAATTCTTTCATTTGGTTTTGAGGTGAATACTGTTGAAGATTGTGTATACCATAAGTTCAGTAAGAGTAGATATATTTTTCTGGTTCTATATGTGGATGATATTTTGCTTGCCAGTAGTAATATGCAATTACTTTAGGATACTAAGAAATTTTTTTCAAAACAATTTGAAATGAAAGATCTTGGTGAAGCATCTTTTATATTGAGGATTTAGATTCACTGTGATCATTCACGTGGAATCTTAGGACTATCACAAAAGAGTTATGTTGAAAAGATATTACAACGATTTGGCATGCAAAACAGTAAATCACTTAAAACCCCTGTGGCTAAAGGAGATAAATTTAGTTTTAAACAGTGACCAAAAGGTGAAATTGATTCTAAATATATGGAAAACATCTTATGCGTCGGCGGTAGGGAGTTTGATGTATGCATAGGTCTGCACTCGTCCTGATCTTGCATACATTATTGGAATGGTTGGCAAATATCAAAGTAATTCAAGAAGAGAACATTGGGTTGCAGCCAAAAGGGTATTATGATATTTGCATAATACTAAAGACCATATGCTCACATATAGAAAATTGGATAAACTTGAGATCATTGGGTTTTCTGATTATGACTTTGCTGAATGCTAAGACAGTCGAAAATCGGCATCAGGTTACGTATTTACTTTATCTGAAGGTGCAATATCTTGGAAAAGTGTCAAGCTGACGTTAATTGGATCTTCAACTATGGAGGCAGAATTCATTGCATATTTTGAGGCATCCAATTATGCTATTTAGCTACACAATTTCATTTCAAGACTGCGAATTGTTGAAGGTATATAAAGGCCACTAAGGTTATACTGTGACAATAGAGCTGCAGTCTTATTTTCAAAAAATAATAGGAGCTCTTCCAGGTTTAAGCATATGGACATCAAGTTCCTCATTGTAAAAGAAAGAGTTTAGAGCAAGTGCATTTTCATTGAGCTTATAGAAACAAACTCTATGGTTGCAGACCCACTCACTAAGGCATTGACGCCGAAGGCTTTTCATCAATATGTTGAAAATATTGGTGTTATCAACAATGTCTATTGATCGGTAAGTTGGTTTGTATGTTTGTTGATACTTGTAATTATTTTCAATTTTCATTTGCTCTGTACTTTTGATCTCATTTGGTTAAAATTGGACCAGTTAGAAATAAAACGTGACATTATCACATTATGTTATTTCAATACTACACATCCATACTAGATCTATGTCATTCAGTTGAGTCATGCATGTGATTACTGTGGGTCTAATTGACGAATAGCTTCAATGACCGCCCCTTTGGTCCTTGTATTAATGAAACGGATGGACGAGATTAATTTAGATGACATTTCTATAGTTATGTACACATAAAGATTGTTTTAGAGATTTATATGCGATTGAAGGTTTTATTGTGTAAATACATAGTTGCCTCGTCCAAGTGGGAGATTGTTAGGATCTATGAACTGTGCACCATATACTTGCATAGTAAAATGCATTTGAGCATATAGACGTACATGCGTTGCGGTAATTAATCGCGTATAATTAATCTCTATAATTTATTATCGTCTAATTAATTAAGTATGGAGGAGCTAATTGTGTAGAATCCATGGGCACAATTAGATTATTATTGATGAACTGATATGTAAACGTGCCATTATGTTTTTTATTATAAGTACGGGTGTAGTCCCTGGTTGAGATGACGAGTCTTCAGGGAACGCTTTCAATCTTGGTTTTCCATCAGCCGCCCCAACTCTCTATGAAAGACATCACTATCAATCAGAAGATTAACCCGTGACATATTTTTCTACCGCGTTATGGAATCCAGTACATTTTCTATAGTATTTTTCATACAATTTTATCTGCAAAATATTTAGCATGATCTAACATTTATATCATTAAAAGCAAAAAAACCTCTTCTCATAATTATATTATTTTATTTTTTTAATATAAGCAAGTAAATAATGAAGATGAGACATAACCTTAAAACGTACAATTGTGTATTAACTTGAATATTTTTGTGTAAGGATAATAGTCTAGTTTATTTTAAGCGAATACCCGAGCTACTCATTATTAGAGTCGTGTACTCGTGTTCGGGTAGAGAGTTTTGGAAAAAAAAAATCCAAGTAGATATTAAGTATGAGTAATAGGGTAGTTATTTAGGTTTAAATACTTAGTTGGAAAAATAACTAATACCACGCTGTTATTCCTATTACGACAATTGTTGAAAAGGTTTCATTTTAATTTTCTCGCCCAATCCTAACTAGCTATAGTTAATAAGATTTAATCTTAATTAGATGTATTTGCATATAAATTGCACTTGTAATTAAAATAATTTAGATAATATGTAACACACAAAATATTTACAATTTAAATCTAATGAATTTTTATAATAAGGTACTCTTAATTGTCATAAATTTAATCTCTTAATGTAATAGTGGTAGGAGAACACCTACATGGGCTAAAATGGAAATGTCCGTACGGTCTTGATCAGGCCCAATCATGGTGCGTGCCCTGTTCAATCATTGCATAATTATTTACATCCGTTTAATAAATGTTTATATTAAAATGATAAATATATTAATTATGTATAAATATATAAAATTTATTGGACTTATTATTATTAATTTTTATCTTAAAAATTTAAATTAGACTTTTTGTTTGCATATTCTAACGAGTTAGTCCCACATGGAATATCCTAAAAAGTAGATAATAAATGTGTCTATTTAAAGCACACTACAATATGTAAAAATGGGTTTCACTTAAATATTATGCAAAAATGGGCATTACAAATTCTTGTTTGAATTAAACTGAATTTATCGAAATTAAATTTATCGATTTATATTTTACGAAAATTTTTAAAACTGAAACCAAATTAAATTTTTTAAAAAATCAATTTTTTACATAATTGAATTTATGAAAAATTTAAATTATGTTATCTATATAAATATAATAATATTTTTATTTTTATATATTTATTAAATAAAATTAATAATTTTATATTTATATCAGTAAATTATTAAATTTACTGAACTAAATTTATCGATTTATTAATTTAATAATTTTATACTTAGTATCGATAAATTTAATTTTTATCGAATCGAAAAACTATTACCGATACCGAAATTGAATTTATCGAACCGAATTTAGTAAAATCGATTTTTACCAAACCTTGCTCACACCTAACTAGCGGTTGAACCGTGCTACTTTTGGCATTGTTTCGAAAAGTTGTGTTGCCCTTGCTTCTATAGCTACATTGTGACTAAAATTTAGATTAGTATGTATGAGTTTACAAGAAACTGTAGTTTCATACGAGGACTCGATGTATCACAAAACCAAAACCAAAACCATTCTTTAAGGCCTGAGAGATTGATAAAAGAGAAGTGAGTTGTTTAGGTGACTTCTACTCCATTGACATTGAAATTTAGAGCTGCATTTAAGAGAGGTAGCAGGTCAACTTTACAAACTGTCCTCTTTGGAA
This sequence comes from Costus lasius, assembly GCA_027563935.2. Lineage (NCBI taxonomy): Eukaryota > Viridiplantae > Streptophyta > Magnoliopsida > Zingiberales > Costaceae > Costus > Costus lasius. The sequence goes on along the minus strand of CM050452.1, from coordinate 11,141,813 downwards.
GATTAGGGACTTAAATATAATTTCTCACTTTCAAAGTCTAATTAAAACTATTCACTCTGCAAGATGAAGTCCACATTTGGTTGACCGAAAGGAGCAAACAATTGTTCATACACCTACCGGCACTATCAACATCCTGTTACTTTGTCACCAAGAACTGTTTATATAAGCGTCCACTAGTCAAACCTCTAGATCGATTTCTTGAATATTTTCAATTATTTTTGTGATTTAATTTTGATCTCACCAACTGCATTATGGTCTTGACTCTTGTTGCCTTCTTTGATATTTCTTCTTATCAGCTGTGGATTGATCGACTTAGCTCGAGGGTTACTGTTTTCACTACAGAAGGAAATTTCTCTGGAGAAAAGTCCACGAGGTCAAAAGGATGACTGACCGACAACAGTACTCCCCTCCTACAGGAGGAGATCTAGCGCTAGATCTGGCTGGATGAGATCTTTCTTAGATTCGCGCTGAGCTTTGACTTGCAAAACACAATCTGATGACACTGAATTAGGATTTAGGATTGAGTAGCGTGTCAATTGTGTAGGCGTTTGACATTTTAACGCGGTGCTTCGAGACCAAGAATCAACCCTTGATGAACTTTACAAGCTTTTCTTTGATTCAACCTCCATTGGCAATTAAGAAAACTGAAAGATCAATTAATATAAGCATGGCGATGGAAGTATCCAGCTTGTACGGTAGCAGAAGATGAACACAGTCGACATTCCTGAAGCTAAAATCCAATTGAATAGAGCTAGGCTTGATTCCCCCAATGCTTTTTCCTCCCTCATTTCCCTCCCCCCTTTATTGTTTATTATATGAGACTTGTGCTTATCTCCTCAGGCTCTTTCCTCAGACTAAGAGCAGTCTCGTTGCTGATGCCAGATGAGATTCCGAGGTGTGGGCAAAGACAAGGGAAAGATCACCTAGATTTCCCCCTTTTTCGTTGAATACTTAATTCAAAGTCTCCTTACTTTGTATAATTAAGTGCATCATTAGGGCAAAGAGGGGGGCTGCCTTTAGTGGTGTCGGCCCCCACAAAACCTAAGGTCAATTTTGGGGAAAAATTTGTAGGGTGCCCGGTTGTCGGATACCGATACCGATATAGATTTTAGTCATGTTAGCAAAGATACTATAATGCATTGTAGTTTCTGTTTTAATTGAAAGATTAACGTATATTGTGCAGATAATCTAACATTGTGAGAAGTTTAGCTTATAAAAAAATGTACTCCAATTAGGACATGAGTTAGATCTTTTTTTAATGTAAAAACATGGAATAGAGAGTTTGGGAATCCCAAGTCCATTCATTCATCCCTCAAGTTTATCACCACTTGTTCATGTGCCTCCAAATTTATTAAGATATGATTCATATTCAGAAGGGAGATTGATAAGATACTTAAATATTCAGGTATTTGAGTAAAAAAAAAAAGATGAAAATAATTTATTTTTAATTTAAAAACACAATTTTTTATATTCAAGTATTTGAATAAAGAGTAGGTATTTGAGTAAAAAAATATGAATTTTTTTCATTTAATTTAAAAACATAATACCTTAGCAAATGTATACATTTTTATTCTTTATAGTATAGATTCATTTTTCAGTAGAGTAGACAATTACAAGTCCATGTTTGAATTCACTAGTGAATAATGAATTAGTATTTTATTTCAGATTTAATTTGTATTTGTATTTTTCTTAATGGTGGACAAGGAGCTGCAGTGACTCATTAAAATAAACCCTAACTAAGGAGTACATTTTCTAGTGAGCCTATCTCACTAAAAATTTTGAGGAATTCAAATTTAATCTATGGTGCAGCAGAATCTAAGAATCAGATCTTTCTCTTTCTGATCGAATGGCTTGCAGTGGCCAGCTCCTAAACTCTGAAATCAGTAGACAAGTAGCTTGTCGTGTGCATCAAGCATCACATCCACCATCACATCCTCTCTCCTCTCTCTCCCGGAGTCTTCCTATAAAGCTTGGCCTCACCTTCTTTGGTTGCTTTCCATCAAAACCTCAGGCGGCAAATTCCCTTCTTCTGCCAAGCTCTGACTCAGAGAGAGAGAGAGAGAGAGAGGGAGAGGAGAGAGATGGGGAGAGCTCCATGCTGTGACAAGGCAAACGTGAAGAAGGGGCCATGGTCAGCTGAGGAGGATGCTAAGCTCAAGGCTTATATTGAAGAGCATGGAACTGGAGGAAACTGGATTGCGCTGCCTCAAAAGATTGGTCAGTAATTTACTCTGAATAACTAGTTAGTCTTGTGATGAACTAATCATCTTCTCCAGGAAAAGATATCCATGAATATATACTCACATATATAGTCAGATTCTAGGGTTCAAGCATGGCAAACCGAAGACCTAGATTACTATCTGCCTGTATTCAAGGATCTGCATACTTTTTCTTTTCTTTTCTTTTTTAGATTAGTATGTTGAATTCAGATGGAAAGAACTTTGGCTTCTAATCATATGTAGAACACAACGAAACCTAAGCCATTTGTATTCACTGAATTAGGAAATATAATTGATGATGATTTGCAGGATTGAAGAGGTGTGGCAAGAGCTGCAGGCTGAGATGGCTAAATTATTTACGGCCAAACATCAAACATGGTGGTTTTACAGAAGAAGAAGATCAAATCATCTGCAGCCTTTACATAAGCATAGGGAGCAGGTAATTAATCATTCATTTCTCAAACTTTTTGCTTTTCTACTCAAAAAATCAACTTCCTTTACCTAATTAATTTCTACTCCAACTTCATGTAAATAGGTGGTCAATAATTGCTGCCCAGCTCCCAGGAAGAACAGACAATGACATCAAGAACTACTGGAACACAAGACTGAAGAAGAAATTACTCGGCAAGCGAAGAAACTCATCTCAATCTCGGCGTCTGCACCTTAATAGCAACAACAACCAAGTAATGGTTCCTACTGAGCAAGATTCTAACGGGGAAAAGGATGTTGAAGAAGCTGCCTCTCAAACCCTAAGTGCTTCGGCGTTAGAGAGGATGCAACTGCACATGCAGCTCCAAGGCCTGTACAGTACTGCTACGAATCCCTTCTCTTTCTACACCAACCCTGCTTTGTGGCCAAAGTTCCATCCTCTGGGCACCGGAGATCAAATTAGGGTTCAAGAAAACGAACACCCCCATTCCAATATAATTTCTTCAAACTTTGTGCCACAAGTTTCAGGTGAAAATCCAATCAACTCGACGCTGAAACTTGAGAGAAGTGCCGCCATACAAGAACACTGTCCAGGATTAGGGTTTCACTCGTCACTGAGTGGGGGAAGTCTCAGCGTTGAGAATTCGAGCTCGAACGTTGACTCCCTAGATGCAGGCGTTCAAGCCGATCTCCAGAGCTTGTTCTACTGCAAGAGCTCGTCTTCCTTTGCAGGAAATGATGAGCATAAACTTGCTGAGTTAGATAGCTACAGGGAGAGTACAGATTGGTGGCCTTGTAATGGATACGAAGATAGATCGATGTCGATGACGCCTTGGGACTGTATGATGGTTAACCAAGATTGTGTACTGCGGTATGAAGATCTACAGAATGCTCACTACAGCTAAGATTCAATTAGAGATCGATAATTTGATGTTATAGTGGTTGAAATTTTTCTGCGTGTTTTGTGAATGTGATTCTTTTGTTTTACATGAACATCCATCCAAGAACGCTCAATGTAAATTTGTTAATAATCATGTAATGACCCTCTTGCTACAAGCACATTGTACTCACTTACCAGTGAATTGGAATGTTTTTTTTTTGGTAAGTATTCTTTTATCTGGGAGAAAAATTTTAAGAATACCGGCTCCCTACAAATTTTTAGGTTAGCAAGAACGCTAATTTGCACTATGAGGTATATTTCAATTCAAAAGAAATGAACTGTTGTACGAGTAATTCAGCAATAATGCCCTAAGTTTCTTAAGATTTTTAGGGAGACCATCCTCTTATCTTTGATAATTTCGTAATTCTATGAATGTTTTTAGGGAGACCAGCGCTAAATCTAATCTTTTATTTGTATTGGGATTCGTGTGTGCACGAATCCTAATGCCAAACTAAGAATAGATGGATAGAAAGAAACCCCGCTCTTCTGTGGTGACTAGGAGCAGGTGCTTAATTTTTCTAAATAGGGTATTTTATTTTTATTTTAATTTTTTTTTAAGTAATGATTTATATATTCTAAGTTATCTAATAGTATCAATATTGCTATAAATTATTATTTTTTATTTTTTATGTAAAATGTTTAGTTAAATTTTTCATTGTGTGTAATTTTGTTCATAGCAATATTGGTATCGTTGGATAGTTTAAAATGTATAGATTATTTTTATAAAAAAAATTTTAAAAAATCTTTTAAAATTAAAAATTAGTTACCTAACTGTAAAATTTATATCGTGGTGCCCGCTGCAAATTTTTTTCCATTCTTTACCCCTCTCCTTTTATGCCTGAGTGCAACACAAGTGTGTCTCGTATGATCAGGTAATTTTTTTTCCTTCCCTCCAACCTTTCTTCGACACCTAAGTCTCTGTCTCTTTATTTTTCCCTATGAAATGGACCTAAATACTTGGTCCTTAAATATTAAGGATAAACAAGAGATATACAATTTAGGATAAAAATGCTAATTAAACATAAATAAGGAAAAAAAAAAGAGCAAGTGAGTGAGTTATTATTTTAAAATTTTAAAGTATTATGAATTTTAACCATGATTAGTGATATAATTGAGTCAAATATTTGGATAAAGGTAAGATCTTAATTCCACCACCACTAGCCCCGCTTATTTAATTGCTAACATCTTAAATACTTAAATCAATGCTTATAATGTTTTGACTTGTATAATTCCTTCATATTGTAATAGAACCAATTCTTTTTTTTTGACACCTCCTTCAAAAAAAAATGATGATGTTAAGGATGACTATAATTTTAAAAATGTTGAGGGGCTAAACAAGGCAAACTATAATTTTTTTTTTATAAAAATATTATGGTTCAACCAATGAAATAAGTAAGTTAGATGTTTATAAAGAATTTTTTTTATTTGAGATAGGAATAATCTTTTTAAAATTTTTGATCATATAATAGTGATTAGTGAAAAAAATTCCTAGGCATGAATCTGCCCAAAAATCACAGGCAAAGTTCCTTGTCAATCGTTGGATCTATTAAAAACACAAATCTTTAAGTTGTAACATAATAAAATAATATTGAACTAAATTTTAATTAATTATTTTAAAATATAAATAATGTACTTTTATATATTACTAAATTATTTAATTATTTTAAAAAATAATTTTTATGTTTTAAAATTTTTATTATATTAATAAAATTTTAAAAATATTATAAAATTATAAAAAAATTACTCCAATACTCAGATATTAATAATTGCACCGTAATTTATCAAATACCTCTCAGACAGCTATCATCACGACACTACTATAAGTATAACTGCACAGTTCCAATTCAATATTGCGCGGTATTATCTTAAACATATCAACACTATATGAAACTAGTATTATCATTATCATCTTGCACCAGTACGTACCTCCTATATTGCGCGGTATTTAAATCCTTTATCATCTATGTAGTTCGGAATTGAAAATGCTTGATAAATTTTGCAGGTTCCCAACTATCCACAGGCCATGCATGAGGCTAGCTCTGTTTTAAACTCAAAATACCATAATTGCTATTATGAGCTTGTTATACACTAATGTCGAAATAACAAAAAGAATACACTGAAATCCATTTATCCATTACTTGTTAAGCATCTACAGCGGAACATCAGGCAAATAAGAACAATTAGTGCGATCTCATGCTGTCCTGGCACAGAAATGGCAGTACAAAATTCCAACTTTCTCGATGAGCTGAGCAAGGATCTTTCACTAGGCAAGTTCAGAGTGCAGTCAGAGGGCAAATTCATAACTCGAGTCCTGTGCTTATTTTATCCATAAAATCATGTGGCGGCTAACACATAAAAAGGGCCTTGCTGAGAATGGATTCAGCGATTGATGGGAGTATGCATCCGCTCAACAATTCGGTTGACTGCATCCTGAGTCATCACCAGCGTGTCATGCAACAAGATGCTATAGACATTCAGACCCTGCATGACCACGGAACGCATTAAAAAACCTCGGATCATCTGAACAAAAAAATCACTGCACAAGTTGCTTCTTATCACACTAACAGTATTCATTCATATTACCCCAAATCAAATTTACAAAATTGATCAGAACTAGTGTATATATCAAACTAGTCCAAACCAACTTGCTCAATGTATCGATCTAAGCTTAGACCGACACAAACCGAGAATACCGATCCAACAATATTTTATTCCTAGCCCCAAATACTAGAGACAGAGAAAGTTTGTAGGCCAACTTACAATTGAAGGCAAAACATTCACATAATGCAAGTTTCTTGTTGCCAACTTCAGCTTGTCATCTATAGGACCACCATCCACCAACAAAACCTTCTTTGTGCCTTCCATCTGAGAAACATAATTAACAATGTTCTTTGTTTTGTGGCTCGGGACTGCCAAATCCTCAAAAACCACGAGCTGTTGAAAACAACATATAGAGTTGTTCGTCATGAATATGATAGCAGCACACATCTTAGCGATCTATTATTAGATGGGTGATTGTTATCTAATAAATTCAGATTAGAAAAATAATTCACTTGAGAGATGGCCATGGATTTCTGAATTTCTGCAATGTGCTGGCCAGTAGAGCTTTTGCTTTTTTTTATCATAATAATCAAGTAGGTCTTCTACACATAATCTGAAGGAAATTGGAGCTAATAAGGAATTTGCATCCTTCTCATAATTCAACTTCCGCATTTTAAATCCACTAGACAAATAAAAGGAAGAAACCTATTATATAAGATATACGTCATTTACAATTTGCCAAAATAGAAGGCTAAGTAGCTGACCTAGTTCATAAAAGTGAGTGTATCTCCACTACTGCCACTCATGGAATAAAAAATTGATTTATACTGTTTGGTATAGATGTTACATACCAATCTGACCTTGTATTGTTCCAGGTACAAGTGTTGGTACCCCATATATATTTTAGTATTACCGAGGTATCGTCAAATATTGTATGTATATTTTAGTATTACCAACTGGTGTCATCAATATTGTATGTCAATATAGACTGATACTTACTGGTCCAATCCAATAGTAGATTGGTAAACTAGTATGAATTGGTATTTAAAACTTTGCTACCAATAAGATTAAATACAATGCACTTTTCAATTTACATCTTATCACATTTTCTTTCAAAAATGATGTCAAACTGGTTAGCTAGGTAATTTTGACACTAGAAATGTTAGGGCTTTGGAAACACCTTAATCTAGTCATAAGAGTAAGGATCAAGAAGGATGGCCATCGGTTCTCCAGATATAAAAGTATGAAAGCGTGAACAGAAAAAGAGCAAATAAAACACTACCTTCCCTTCAGCTGTACGAGCTGACAGAGCAATTTTCAGTCCTAATCGTCGAACCTTCTTTTGCAGCTTGAAAGCATGACTTCTTGGCTTAGGTCCATGCATTGTGGCACCATGCCTAAACTGTTAACATGAGTTTGGTTAGATTCGACATTCCTATCAGTAAAAACAGGAAAAGACAGGTTTGTTTTATTCTTTAAGGGGCAGTTTAAGCAACCTGAGGTCCACGCAAAGTCCCGTGTCTTGCTCTCCCAGTACCTTTTTGTTTGTATGGTTTTTTCCCTGTTCCGCTTACTTCACTAATTGTTTTTGTTGAGTGAGTACCCTGTAAAACAACGATGCGAGAGAACAGTTATTTACAACAAATAAATCAAGGGGCCAGAAGTGTGCTGCCAATCTTTGCAAAGAATATCTTTTTGCTTCAAGTCAGTTTCACAAAATATACATGCTGAAAATCAACAATAAATGATATAGCTAACGAATTTTTAGGGCATATCAAATGATAACAAAATAAATGAACAGAAAGCAAGGCATTCTTCCCAATTCACATAAACATTTGAATAAAATATAGTAACTCAGTGTAGTGTTTTTAATCTCAATCTGAATTGGATGGTACCAGTATGGGTACGTGGATTTCCTATGTCGATACAACTAATACCAGAACATCCATATGCCAGCACACCCTGTATATACCAGTCTGAGATCAGACTGGTACACATTGACAACCTTGGCTCAAAATATGCCAAAGCCCATTGGATATGATTAGTCTCCACTAGTATTCTACATTGATAAAGTTGGCTATTTTTCTACCTCTTTAACCCTGACTTTCTTGTTCTTTAAAGGCAGTAGACGCCACTCTCTCTTCAAGACCAGTGGCTCCCTGATTGGAGAACTTTTACGTAGTCATATAACTAGAAACAATCATGTGCACAAGCCACATCTTATTTCAATCATGTAAATCGTCCAAGGATTAGATGGCAATATAGAAACTACTAGTCTACTTATAGTGCTGAAGGCACCTGTAAGAACTAAGAACAATATAAAAACACCATAAGGTTATCGATGGCAACAGGGTGGAGTGAGTTTTGTGATTTCTATCCCCACCATAACTCTAGTGTAGTAGTGTGAGGCGAGGTCACATACAGCAAAATATTTCATCCTCATTCCGGCCATGCCTCGAAGGTTCAAGGTGAGATGGGACAGAGCAATATAAAAGAATCTTATTAAAATGTTACAATGCACGGTAAAAAAAAATCAATTTCAATCCCCATCTACGAAATGTATGATATGGTGTTATGCAACTAAAATTGAAGCAAGGACGAGAAATTAGTTCAAAATTATGAAGCTCCTTAAGTTAATTCAAAGTAAAATAGCAATTAGGACAATTGTACCATTTAATTAAAAAAATGCTGTGACAAGCTAGGTGAAGGGGAGATAAGTTTTTTTTTTTCTGAGAATGGTCTTCACTTCATGTTGCTTGGTTGGAAGAATGTAACATGCATGAATGTATTGAAATAGATGAATGTTCAAAAGCGCCATACGATCGAGTTGAATGCTCTACGTCAAAAGCTAAACCAATATTAAGAAGGTACATCAAGCCTATATGCTTTGAGTCATGAGAAGAAGACAAAAGGCTCTTGCATGAAATATTTTGCCCACGATTATTTTGTAAATGCATTCTTCAAGAATGTCCTAGCGGAAGCATAGCATGATGTACTTACCAGCCTGAAACGATATGCATTTGCAACAAGCTTAATTACCCAAGTATCATTATATTGAAAGCAAACTAAACTTTGGTCCAGTGAAACAAGAGTCGGTTGGGGATGGTGCAACTCTATGAGAATTAAGAGAGCATAGCAAAAGAAAATTTCAAATAAAATTTTCCCAACTGTTGATCAAATGAACTATTTTAAGCAAACTCGGTTTTAGGTAATATTAACTATGGGAAATATTAAATCCTAGTTTCTTCTTTACCAGTCAAATGCCTAGATGATTATCAACAGAAAGGTTGATAGTCTCATTGCGCCCATCATTTGGGTGAGAAAGGTTGAAGATAATTTTGATATTGTAACAAAAATTGCCCTAAGGTCTACCAAAAGTAACTAAAAACTTTTGCATCATATCAAATCCTATCGTTGAGCGTCAAACATATAACTTAACCCATCTTTGCAATAATCACTAGGAAATGTAAAGAACAATAGGGTCTATTTTAATTAATAAAATAGCTCATTTTTTATAACAGATCAATTTCAAATGGATTTAAGTTACAGGCAAGGTTCAAAAGACTCAATCTGAATAGAGTGGTAAGCTCAACTCAAAATTGGCCCAATTGAGAAGTGACTTACAAACCATTATAGTGCAGCGCCTATTATGGATTCATGGCTCAAGTATACAATCATTAATAGTACAAAATCTTCTTACATTGTGTTGGTACAAGCAACAAGAAGTCCGAGCTGTACAGCTAGATTCCCGGTTGTCTAACCTTTTTGACCATTTGGGCTGATTTTTTGGAGTATTTATGACTATATAAATCCCTTGACACCCTTGTTAGGGTAGTTTTTTTACAATTATTTCACTATATTTCATTATGTTCATTAAAATAAAAATTAATTGCAATAATACTTGCCTAAAATGATCATATGACAATTAATTAAATATTTTTACAGGCCAAGATGGAACCAAAAAGGCGGGGGCTGGTTTCAAAGCTGCTCGGTTCAAGTGTGTCAGTCCAATGATAGCCTAAGTCAAGTTATGGCCGCTAAAGAGCCCAGCTTGATCAAGCAAAACTAACCCTTAGTTGCAAACAAAATCTATCTCCATCAACACAAACAAAAAAGATAGTATCTTTTTAAGCAAATACTCTAATGGCGTTATTCGTCTGTCATACATCTACCTAGATTTGTCAGACAAGAGAGGTTGGCTAGGGGATGAGCCAATGTTGCATCGCTTTGTTCCAAACCTAGATTTGCTAACCCTGGGATCCCACAAGTAGAAGAGGAAAATCCTCTGAGGGTGAGATTCTGCCTTGGGCTAAAACCCTAGAGGCAGCTCCCAGCTTCTCAGCTTCCCCTAAAGCCAACTAAGGGTCAACTAACAATTTCATCTACCAAGGGTTACCTGAAAGCCACCACTCCAATCCTAGGTAAAGAGAAAGACTATGTACTCCAGTTTGGGAAGGAGAGAAGGGTGGGGTTGAAGGAGCCTTGCACAAGAAAGCCCCATAGGTAGGAGAGGTAGGAGAATTATAAAAGACCCAAACTACCTTGTTGCATGGCTTATGCCCACAACTCTTTCTCCCCATAAAAAGTAGGCCAAAGGGAGAGGACCATACCCTCACCTTTCAAGTCATAAAAAAAGGATAAGAATGTCAAATACGGGAAGTGATAGCACTCTAATACACAATTAATTCAAGCTATCCACATCATACCATCCTAACCCACACTCCACTTTTTCTCTTTCCAATCTCTGATTATTTCCAAAAGTGCCCTCTATACGGCCCTTTTACGTCACCACACAAGGCTCATCCATCTAATTGTTCTTATGAATTTAAGGTCTCATAAAAAACAATTATGGACATTTTATATAGCGATAATACACCCCTAATAACTTTGATACTCATACAAACCATAGAAGGGATCATCCGCTTCATGTGGATCTAACACACTATGATTATGCCATAAATCCACTCATTGTGCAATGTGACTACTATTTGAGCATCACCAAATTTTGAAATAAGGTAAGAATTATGTTATGTTGTTTTGATGAAGAAGCACAGATACGGCAAAGGTTTATCATCATGGAGTATCTCAATTATACAATGCAATCTCTTAAGGAGCTTTGCCACAGTTGCTGACCTTCAGCCACCAAAATGAAATGACATGATAGATTAGTGACAGACAACTTAGTTAATAATTAACGAAGAACTTGGGTGCTTGGTAGCTCCTACTAACAATCCTTCTTCTCAACTAAAAAAAGAGTAAATTTTTGTTGTTGGGTTAGAACATAACCTTCAAATCATATTCAAGGTTCATCAACCCCCAAACATGGTTTAAGACATCAGCTGGCCAATTTAACTCTTTTTTTTTTTATCACTGAGGCCATTTGCTCTTCCATCTGCCTATATCTTAGTACAGATAACAATCCAAGGCCAATCTGGCAATCCGTCACAATACAATCATGTTAAAAAAAAAAGCTAAAGGGTTTTACTTCAATTGTGACAAAATTCTTCCATGAGCCACTGCAGCAATACGCTATTCCTGAGCATGGCCGATGAAGATGACGATGATCAAACTATTACTGAAATTCAAAAGGAGAATATTAGTATCTCCTTAATCGTTATACATACTACAAAAAGAATAATATCCTAAAACTACAGGACCTAGAACCTTCATTGGAGTTGTTATAATGCAACAACCATGGTTGTCAAACTCAAGAACCAACATGATTCCATGACTCTTTTCTAAATTAGTCCTAGTGAGTTGGCTCAAGTTTAGGATGTTTCTTTTTGGGTAAAGTGGGCTTAAATTAAGTGTCAAACTTGATAGGATCAATTGAACTCAGACAATTTGGGGGTAAACTAGGCTAAAATCAAGAGTCAACTCAATAGGATCAATTGATTCAAACGAATTAAGTTGAGTTCACAGAGTCAAAAATCACTTAATTCTTTAAGGTTTTACAAACAAGATAAGCCCACTTATGTAGTACTCATGTTGGGAATTATCATGGTTTATACATCCATAAATCTCCTCATGTTGCTTTGCTCTTCCAGTTTACTCTCTCCTAGTTAGAATTCTCATTGGACTCCTTCAGCATTCTCATAAGAGGCAAGCAAATATGTTTCTCAACCATTTAAATAGGTTTCCTCATTAGTGATTAGTGAACGATTCTATATTTTGTGAATTTTTCGTTATTTGAGATTTTAACAAACAAACAATATAAAACCATATATGCATTACTCACACTAGGAATCATCGTGGTTTGCACATCCTTAATTTCCTTATATTGTTTTTGCTCATCCGTTCTTTACTCTCTCCACATAAGCATTGTCATTGGTCCCCTTTAGTATTCTCACAAATGTCAACAATGAAGGATTCTATATTTTGTGAATTCTTCAACTTACACAATTCCAAATGTACTCATTAACAATTATTGATTTAATACTTGGTTTACATTTCAAAACAACAATTAGTAAATTCACCCCCATTCAATTGTTTGTTGCATTTGAATGTGCTACAACATATTACTTTAATTTTGATGTTCCATATTAATTTGGAAGCATGAACTTCAAAATATCTTCTAATATTCATATGAAATATTATTTTCTAAAATAAATAGTAGGATCTTAGATTCCTATGTTTCAGTCTTATGATCTAAGACCATGGACCCTATACCATTCATAGGTAGAAAAGTGTGTTTAACAACCTTGAGTACAAGTTATCATCAACTCCTAAGCATGCACCACCATTTTTGTCATCGTGGTCAATCATTAGTGGCAGTGAACTGGTAGATCTTGTTATAACATTTGACTTTATGTTACGAAAGACAAGATTAACGCAAATTTCTACATTCTTTAACAAGGTTTTATATCATCCATAGGGTCAAGTTACTCCAAATCTTGGAATCGGTACTTTGAGATTTGGCTATGAGTATAGAGTTTGGTAACTACGATAAGGTGCTGACTTTTGAGAAGACAATAAATAAAACCTACAAGTGTATGCCATAACTTCATCAATTCAGACAGACTAATCTTAGCAAATCTAATGAGTGGACTTTCTATAATTATAGTGCCTTCTTCTAAAAGCAAAGAGGTCTTCCCAATTTGGGAAGAATGAGATAGAACAACAATGCAATAAGATGCTCATGAAAAAAAAATTAGACACTATAGTACTTCTCTCTTCTTGACATCTATGCTACTTCTAAGAAAAAAGATAGATCTAGGCAGTTTTGTGTAGTGATTGATAAATATCATATAGTAGTGATTAATGAACTTTATCCAAAAGAGCAATGAAGGCATCACAAAACAATCTCTTAGGCTCACCATAGCCACTTTGAATCCTTTGTCATGTCCTTTGGCCTTACAAAAGCCTCATCGACCTTATAAGCTCTTTCGATCAAATCATTATATCTTCATTCATCATTTAGCACTATGAAAGGTATTGGTATGAGTTGGCATACCTATTGTTACATCCAAAAATACCCCTATAATTTTTTTGTTGAAGGGGCCCAATTCGTCTACCCCAGAGCAGATAGGACTAGGTAAAGCTTCCTCAAAAGGGCGGAAACAAGTCTCACCTACTCCCTAGACCCAATCGACAAGGTCGGCCTCACAAGAGTGAGGCACCCGAACCAAAGCTCCCCTGTTTTCCCCTTTTTCTTTTCTTTTTGTTCTTTTCTTTTTCTTTTGAATTCAATCCCCTGTTTTTTCTTTTTACAGCCTTAGCCTCAAGTGGGTTGCGCCGTCCACAATGCACGTGTATAGGACCTCCATTCCCAAACGGGGAACAATCGGCAAGCTCGCGTCATCAACAAGAGAAGGAACTGGAGGAAATTGGAATGAAGACTAGTGGAGAACTTCAACTTGCACAGGGAGCTGCGACCCTTTTTTTTCAAAACCCGCAGGAGGCAGGAAAGGAAACCAGTGTCACTGCCCTAAGGAGCTCTGCTTCTCCAGTTACGTCGAAGAACATGTGGCTACTAGATCTCTCATCGCCAGCAGAGAAAGCCATGCACGACGTGAGTAAACCCTGCAGAGGTCGACGCTTCTTCTAGGTTCGTGACCTAGATGGACGAGAAGATTGGCAACAAAGAAGACCAAGTCGCCAATAGAACTCGTCGCCAAGAAGTCGCCAAGAAAATCACCGGATGCATGCGAGGAGGAGTCGCTAGAATCGCCGAGAGTCAAATGTCCCATCAAGAAGCGTTTAGAGTCCTCTATAGAGATCTCTATCCCAACACTTAACGAAAATCTCCAATGTCATGGAATCGGCAGCAAGTGAAATCCAAGTCAAAATCGATTTTGATGTGGCCAATTAACTCAAATCTCAATCCATGAACCAGCTGAAGGAAAATTCCCACTTAAGTCTTAATCTTGCCTAGATTAAGCCTTAAGCAATCTCGACTCCTCGCATATAACCGTCGCCTCCTCAATCCTCTCTCAGTGTCGATCATCCTGGGCTAGCATCAATAATAATCTCACGGATAGGGAATCAGCTTACACCAACATCTATGCCGGCTAGCCCTTGAGCCAGGGTGCCACCTCTATCTCACCCTCGCTATATCAACAAATATAAGGGCACGACATGGCCCAATTACTCAACCACATAAGCATCAATTCTCGGCAAGAGCAAGTGAGGCTTGTAATATTTGTGTGAAGGCTGTACATTGAAAAAAAAAAAGAAACAAAAGAAAAGAACAAATAAAGAAAAAGAAAAAGGGGATTTTGGTTTGGATGTGTGTCATACTTGTGAGGCTGACTTTGTTGGCCGGGTCTAGGGAGTGGGCGAAGATTTTATTTTGCATCACCAAGGTAGCCTTGCCTAGTTCTACCTGCTCAGGGTAGACAATTTTGCCCCCCCACCACACACACACACCACCTAATCAAGAAAAATTTATTGGGGTGTTATTGTATGTGACACCAATATATACCACAAACACTGACATAATCAATAGCATAACTCAATCCTCTGTATATCAAGTTTGCTCATTACTCGGTAAATTTCTAATTAAAACTTGTCCGTAGCTACAGATTTAGGCAACCTCACAACTTTTTTATATTGAATTTTTCTTGAAGAAAGTATGCACTAATTTCTTAAACTACTCAATCTATTTGTTGCAAACTAGCTGTTACTTTTGTTACTCTTGGCTAGAAATTTTGGTATAACGGCAATGATGATGACCTTGAGAATCCTACATCAACTAGTTGTCAAATTAATGTATATTATTGCAACTATATTAGATTTATCTTTTACTATTAACACTACTTGCTACTTTATGCAGAAATTGAAATGGTGTCATGGGGATAAATTGATGCATATTATTCACTATCCACGAGAGCTTTAGGAAGTCAAGTAGAAAAAGAAGAAAGGTCATCTTTGCATCAGGTCATTTTTAATTTTCAGAGTCAGCTCACAAGAAGAAAGATCTATACCTGTGTTGGAGGAAATGCAATAATATGGAAGAGCAAGAAACAAGATGTGGTTCTAGTATTGAAATTTGAAGCAAAGTACCAAGCTATAACCCTCACTTCATGTGAGATAATGTGGCTATGTAACCTGAGAAAGATTCTGGATACAATCATGCAAATCCCATTATAATGCATTTTGATAATTAGATTGCCTTCTATGCTATAAGCAATCCTTTCATGAAAAAAATAAAGCACATCAAGGTTTCTTGCTTCTTTATTAAAGATTTGCAATGGCAAAAAGATCTGTATAAAGGTCAACTAGAATATATAATTCACCAAGCCTCTTGATTTTACTCAATTTTTGACGTTGTAACCAGCTAAGCATGGTTAACATTTATGCTCAAAGAGAACTGAACAAAAATCAACATGGAGATATGGTGCATATACAAGTCTCATTATTATTGTATTGATTAATACTTGAAATAATTTCTCCCGTTTCCACATGAACTATATACTTAAGAGTTTTCTATATAAATTAAGTATTTCAAATGAAGTATTTCATTTAAGATACATCATAGTGCACATTAACTTTAAAAGATTTTACAAATATGGTAAAGTTGCTATGAGAATTTTATAACTAATACATTCTGATGAATATAATCTTCAAGTAATTCAGAAAGCAAAGTATTAGAGATTACCTGTTGTCTCTTAGCAAGCTGCCACCTTACAACACGGTGGACAATATCCTTCCTAATTGGAACATCAAAAACATCACCAGCCAAAACCATCAACCCCTTATCCTCACCTTCAAAATTTGTCACTGTTGTTACTAGGTCTGCATATTGCCCTACATTTGAAACACGTTTAAGATTTAAAAAAAAAAGTCTGTGAAAAGTACTTAAGTTAATTCAGGCCAAAAATTGCAACTTTACACTCAATATGATGGAAAATCAAACAGCAATCCAGATATCCATGAATGATAAAACTTGTAAGCAATTAATTGAGCAGCAGAATAAAAGTAGGAAAAGGCAAAAGAAAAAAAAGAATAGAGGCAAAACTGAGGATACAACAGAAAAACTAAGTAGGATAGAAGTGAAGAGAAGAGAAAATTCCAATTGTCATCAAGCGCCATTATTTCCATCATCCAAACAATAGAGATGCTTAAAAAGAAGCTGAGAGAGTCATCTAAAATTCTAAATATATCCTTCCGCGCTTACCTTAACTCGATGAAAAATTTGAGAGCGTCTAAAGCAACCATAAATTACTAAAGCATCTCTTCTCTTTAAAACCAAATAAGAGAAAATATTGCATTTATTTTATTCGCCTTTCCATCCGTTTCTCTTCTGTTGTACCCTTAAGTCCTCATATCTAATATCCTCAGAAGAATGCTTCTTTAAGCGAATTACTTTATTCAGTGATTAGATGTTATTTGGAACTCAAGTTAGACCGATCGTCTTAGTTGTCAAGCACGCCACCAACTGCAACCGGCTTCTGAAGAAGGTTAAATATAATGGGAAAAAAAGGAAGCCATTCTCCAGAAGAAAACAAGTTGACATTAAACGATATGGTATCTTCACCGAAGGGCAATCACACAACAAGTACCTATGTCACGGTCTGGTCTAAGAACAGTGTTGGCTTTTAACAACTCCGGTGGAATAAGCCCTCCGCTTTCTTGAGTCTCCAACGAGCAAAAACCTTTGTTTACGCCGAAAGGCAAAACTCGCTGCAAATTACATGAATTGCTTCCATAAAAAACGAATATTGAACACTTACAAAGTTAAAATTATATCAATACTCAATCACAAATCACTAGTAGAAAGAAAATATATAGATAACCTTAATGGACGAATCGTTTCGAACATGGGAACTGGAGGAAGGAATCGAAAAGGAGAGTCTCCGATACTGCCGCAGATTCGAAACCACTCGAGAAAATTTCCACATTTTGGTTCTTCTTCTCTACCTTCTCCTTGATCGAAGGTTGAAGCCTCGGCGGCGGCGCTTCGCCACTGCGGAGCTGCGAGGAGGCGGCGGTGGCAGTGAATCGAACTTGGCTCCTTGGATCTCAAGATTTAGGGCCCGTTAACGTTGCTTCATAGAGGGTGACGGATCATGAAACCCGTTTACATTTGGAAAGCACTCGGACCTGCTAAACGACTGATCTTACTCTTTGGTTTGTCAATTGGGCTAGGCCCAAACCTCATGACTTAAATGATGGCCCAGAAACATAATTGTCTATATTCATAAAGAAGTGGCTCTCTTCTTGCCTATATTAGCAATATGTTAAGAAATATTTATCATTTACTTATATCTGTTCGGCCCTCCCTTTTATACTGCTTTTAAGTAATTTTTGAGTAGAAAGCAGTTAAAAAATTATTTGATAATGAAAAATAAAAACAAAAAAAATAATAAAAAATTAAAATTTGGACAAGCTATACTTTAATGTTTTTACAGTTTTCTCTAAAAAAGTAATTAATATAATTTAATTTAAAATTTTAAATAATTTAAAATTATAATACTAAAGAAAAATAATATATATTATTATCTTAATTAATTTAAAATAATATATTTATTTATTATTTTAAATTTTGACAGTAGTTAAAAAGTTATTAACCAAACATCTTATAAATTTTGACAATGCAGTACAATGAGTACAACACAGTTTAGCACAATTATAAAACTATTAACCGCAGGGCGAATAGACCCTTAATTAGTTTTACAAAAATATTAAAAATATACCATAGCATCCAAATTGAAATGAATTTTAGATCTTAATAAGAAAAAAAAGTAAATTTGAAAAAAAAAATGTAGATAAAAATGATGGCCCAAATCCCTCTATTTTTGGAATGCTATCATCTTTACTGCTGATGTTGTACCCTCCACTGTTAGAGGATCAGGTTTGCTACTTCAGATTAATCACTATATATTTTTATTTTTCTCTGAAAAAAAAGGCTTTTTGTTCTTCAGCAGATCTGACTGACAAAATTAAAAAGACCAAAGTTGATGTTGGTAAGGCAAGAGTTACTGAATTTGTGCTCCTCTCACAATCTTTTTTCCCCTTTATATGTATTAGGGCAAATCAATTTAAATTGCTACCAAGAAATAGATATGGCATATTCCAACTGCTCTATACTTGCTATGGAATATGCTTTTATTTTCCAAAAAAATTAAAAAAAAATACTGATAACAAAGTTTTACCGTCAAGTCTCGCCTTCATCAATTACTTACATAAAAAAAATACTTTCTTTTGAATAATCTACCAATCAATTCATTTCTTTGAAGATCTAACCAAGAACTTATTCCATATTCTTTCCCTCGATTATGTTAAGATTCGGGTCCCAAATGTATGGAAGCAAGATCTAAAGCTTTTACACTATGGAATCTAAAAAAGTTCCTCGAGTGAAATGAATCGGGCAAGCAGATCTAAGACAAA
This sequence comes from Costus lasius, assembly GCA_027563935.2. Classification (NCBI taxonomy): domain Eukaryota; kingdom Viridiplantae; phylum Streptophyta; class Magnoliopsida; order Zingiberales; family Costaceae; genus Costus; species Costus lasius. The sequence continues at coordinate 11,122,853 of CM050452.1, read as the reverse complement.
AGCAATTGTGTCATTTAGTTAGCATGTGGTTGAGCTGTCTTTTCCTGTGGCCCTTAAAAATATTATAATAATACTTATAATATAAATTTTCTGATATTATTATTGGCATTTTCTTGGATGAATATATAAAAAATAATTAAATAATAAACTTGGCATTATATTCCATGGAGTAGAAAAATGTCACCTTAAGATTAATGTTTTGGTAATGATTTGGGGGCAGAAACCTTATTCTTCTCGTGCTCATACATAAAGAATACGCTGGCGGTGGTGGTTTCTTTGTCGTTGTCAGAAGGTAAAACTGCCCCCAGACTTTGACCTTGTAATTTAAGATCATTGAATGAGATTGTTAATTTGCAATTTATAAAAGTTTTTCTGCATTTTTATGAATCTCTCCTGAGTGGATAAGGTGCAAATGATATTGTTTTCCCGTATGGTGTATGCTTAATTGAACAGTTTGTGAGATAAATTTCTTCTGCCAGTGATTATCTGATAACATGTATTGGTCAACGCAATTCATTTAGCTCATTAAATTTAGTAAATGCTCAGAGGGGACCGACCAGTATTGTAGCTAGAATTAAAAGACAAGTGATAATTGTAGCTAAGAATCATTGATTACTTGATGAACTATTCTGTTCATAAACAAAGTATCTGAATTTTCAGTAAATCAGATAAAAAAAGTGAGAAAAGATAGTCAGAGGAAAGCAAGAACAGACACCAGAGAGATTTTTTTATATATTTTAATAAAAAAAGTTTGATTCTTAGCTTGCAAAAACAAGTCTAATACAAAATTTTCTGCAAAAAAAGAATTCCTCATTTTCTGCATAAAAAAAGAAAACCTGCAACTCACAGTACAGATTCACCCAGAAAGCTTTAACTTCCATCTCTTCCTGTTCTTCCTTGCCCTGGGCCTCCTGGGCTCCATCTGTTTACCTGTTTTGAAAAGTCAAAGTTTAGTTTCAGCAGTTGCAATGTAATTGTAGATTTCATTTTACCATTATTTAGGGTTTACCTGAACTTTTTGATGAAGACCAGCATACAGAGTTTGTCCCTTTTTTTTTCTTTTGATTATTTATCATAAAGTAGTTGTCTTGGGGTACAGGGAGAAAAAAAATTGAGAGCAGTAGATACAGTGTCACATTCTACATCTGAAAAGTAGAACAGGGAGGAGTGGAGCATTTGCTTGTTTGAAACATTGAATAATACCCACATGCTCTACAAACTTTACAACTGCAGATAACTTTGTCCAATATGCTGCCTTGTGGAGGAAGGGGAGAGCAAGAAACCCTTTAAACCTACCTCCTCTGCCTCTCTCCTCTCCAATTCTGACCAGCATTTGCCCCGGAATGCTGCAAGCTGCGTCGAATTCTTTGTTTCTTGCATCAAAATCGAAATTTTGATGCTAGGTATTGGAGGCATTAGGGTTTTTGTTGTTGTGGTGTTCATGTTATTGTTGTAGGGAAATTTGAGAGTTTTGTTTTCTTCTTCGCCTTTGTGGAAGAAAGCAATGGCCCCAAGCTCGGATTTTTCCAGCTGGTGGGCGAAGGACTCGCGGCGAGGCACGCCGGTGGTGGTCACGATGGAGAACCCTAACTACTCCGTGCTCGAAATCGACGGCCCCGACGAGGAGGAGGCGTTCCCCTCCGCCGACAAGGGCCGAGGGAAGAACGCGAAGCAGTTCACCTGGGTTTTGCTCCTCAAGGCGCACCGCGCCGTCGGCTGCGTCGCGTGGTTGGCGGCCGCGCTGTGGGGTTTGCTCGGCGTCGCCAAGAGACGGCTGGTCTCCCGGAGAGGAGTGGAGTCGCAGGGTGACAGGCCCGGCAAAGGCAGGATTTTGTTGAAGTTCTTGAGGGTGACCCTGGTGGTGGCTTTACTGGCTCTGGCTCTTGAGACCGTTGCTTACTGCAATGGCTGGCATTTTGATAGTCCGAACCTCCATCTGCCGGAGAACTTGCACATACCGGAGAAGCTTGAGGTTGAAGGCTGGCTCCACATGGCCTACTTCTCATGGCTGTCGTTCCGCGCCGACTACATCGCCTACCCAATTCAGATGCTGTCCAACATATGTATTATTCTCTTCGTTATACAGTCTGCAGATAGGTTGATCTTGTGCCTCGGTTGCTTCTGGATTAAATTCAAGAAGATTAAACCAAGGGTAGAAGGAGATCCATTCAAGTCGGATGATGGTTCGGACTACAAGTATCCCATGGTCTTAGTTCAAATTCCTATGTGCAATGAGAGGGAGGTAATGTACTTTCTTCTCCATCTTTCTGCTTCGTATCTATCTGTTTTAGATGTTTCAAGATTACTCAGTGTCCTGCTGTCGGCAAGCTTCCCTAATTCTGGTTTCCTTCAGGTGTATGAGCAATCAATTTCTGCTGTCTGCCAAATGGATTGGCCCAAAGACCGCTTGCTAATTCAAGTGCTTGATGATTCCGATGATGAGGCCATCCAGCTCTTAATCAGAGCAGCAGTTTCCAAGTGGAGCCAACGAGGTGTAAACATCATCTATCGGCATCGGCTAGTCAGGACTGGTTATAAAGCCGGAAATCTGAAATCAGCAATGAGCTGTGACTACGTTCAGAATTACGAGTTTGTAGCCATATTCGACGCTGATTTCCAACCCAATACTGATTTCCTTAAGCTAACCATTCCACATTTTGAGGTACAAACACACATCTCGTAGTTAAAATTGATGATGTTCAAGTAAAGTGAAACTAGCTGGCAACTCGCACATTACCTACCGAATGTGTTTGTGATTCAGGGAAATCCTGAGCTTGGATTAGTCCAGGCCAGATGGAGCTTTGTGAACAAGGATGAGAACTTGTTAACTCGTCTCCAGTACATCAATCTTTGCTTTCACTTTGAGGTGGAGCAGCAGGTTAATGGAGTTTTCTGCAACTTCTTTGGATTTAACGGGACTGCTGGTGTTTGGAGAATCAGAGCATTGGAGGACTCTGGAGGATGGCTTGAGAGAACGACAGTGGAGGATATGGACATCGCTGTTCGCGCCCACCTCAAAGGCTGGAAGTTCATATTCTTGAATGATGTCAAGGTAGCAATTTTTATCAATCTGCAATTGTCATGTTTCCTTCATCGTTTCTTGATTTGTTCAATTAATCCTTTCTGCGAGGCAGGTGCTTTGTGAAGTGCCAGAATCATACGAGGCTTATCGAAAACAGCAGCACCGATGGCATTCTGGCCCGATGCAGCTATTTCGTCTGTGTCTTCCAGATATCATTACTTCAAAGGTTTGACATCTATTCAAAATGAACCAGCTTATACTGCCTACATAATTCAGTCTTCTAACAAGCTAGACATGCCTATTGCAGATCTCCGTCGCGAAGAAGGCGAATTTAATCATGTTATTTTTTCTCCTGAGGAAGCTGATCCTTCCATTCTATTCTTTCACATTGTTTTGTGTAATTCTTCCCCTTACAATGTTTGTCCCTGAGGCCGAACTACCTGTTTGGGTCATTTGTTACATTCCTGTCATTATGTCTATCCTGAACATCCTCCCTGCTCCAAAATCTTTTCCTTTCCTTGTGCCTTACCTTCTCTTCGAGAACACCATGTCAGTCACCAAATTCAATGCAATGATTTCGGGGTTGTTCCAACTGGGGAGTTCATATGAGTGGATTGTCACCAAGAAAACAGGCAGGTCATCGGAGTCAGACCTGTTGACAGCAGCAGAAAGGGAGTCAAAGAGCTCAAATCTTTCAAAACTCTATAAAAGAGCATCAGATAGCGAACTCACAGAGCTCAACAAGCTGAAGGAACAACAAGAAAAGGTCCAATCTCCTGTTAAAAAGGCAAACAAAATTTACAGAAAGGAATTGGCCCTTTCACTTCTGCTCCTTGTAGCTGCAGCTCGAAGTTTGCTGTCGGCGCAGGGAATTCACTTCTACTTTCTCCTCTTCCAAGGTGTGTCATTCCTTCTTGTGGGCCTTGATCTTATTGGAGAGCAGATGAGCTGATGCAAGTGAATAAGAATAAAATAGGCTTCCGTTTGCTCTTCCATGAAGGTGAACATTTTCAGCATTCATTCCGCAATAGCATATGCAAGTAAGTTTGTTCAGTATCTGGTTCTTCACCACCTATGACACACTTCACTGGAGGTTGCTGTCTCACCTTGGACATAATAAATACTACGGATAAGATTCTTGTGATTCTCATAATTTGAGATCATTCTACTACAGCATTCTTCTTCCTCAATCAATATTACCACAACCATTCACGGCGGCTTGCCTTCCATGGAATTTGCATTTGGTGAGTTGAAAAGACCACAAGGAAAAATGTATGAACTAGTTTTACCTCCAACTGGACCATCTGTACTTTCAAATGTTATAGAGTTTGATTTATTTGCTGAAACTATACTGAGATTGTGTAACAATTACTATGTATATTTGAGTTGATTCAGATTACTCTACAGTTAATAGATATTCAAATTCCAAGCTGCCTTCATGGCCCTTTCGATGCTGCTTTTTGTACAGTTGTATTAATAGTTGTTCCCTTTTGGTTCTTTTGGGCGATGATGATGATTGAAGGATGAAGTTTGGCCTTAGAAAATGTCGGCAGGGACAAGATCGTCTGAAGAGAGTGCGTTGTTAAGCCTTTGGTTACCACCTACCACCCTCAATTATATAATGAATAATTGAGCATATGACTCCCCCTGAAAGCATCTCTGCATGACACAATGCTGACATCTGAACCTTGTGATCCTGTTCAATTTCCTTCCAGGTAAATTTGTCACTTGAAGCTGCACCTGATCTTCCGAAGATGGAAGGAACACAATACCTGTGCACTGTTGCAGCAGACAAAAGAGAGGGTGCCTAAGTTAGCTGTTTGGTTCAGATTGGTTGAGATCACCTCCACATTCTGCCAATTTCATGATAGTTCACATTCTGTGATTCAGGAGTAGGCTATAGTGTACTGATTCTGCTGCTACTTCATTACTGATGAGGTATCATCTGTCATTCTATTTAGATATATGCGTTCTGATCAACTTTTAAGAGAGGCCAAACTGGAAGTAGACTTGTAATTGCATCAGGCACTCATTTTTGCTGAAAATGAACAACTCTTAGGGCACTTAGCTTCTTCTCTAGCAGGTTGAACTGGAATTCACAATTAGAATTTACCTGAACAGTATACTGGCATATATGTGATCGTTTCTCCATAATACTCGCAGGACAAGCAATTCAATGACAATGTGACGATGACCAGGCACAAGACATAAGTACATTGATGATTGGTGGTTGGCACAGACATTTTTTGCATCTCCAGTGAGGAAGGAGCGTGGCTGTCCATGAACTGGACAAAGCACGGCAGCGGGCTCCTTGACAGTAGGAAATCAGGAAGAACAGCGGTAAAAGTTTATGATCAAACCAAATTATGAACAAAAAAGAATTCTTTGATTCTGGATTCATTAAGGGCGGACTGAGTCAAATGGTAGACCTAATTCCAACAGAGGCCATGTGTGGGGGGAATCAGCACTGACCCACAGGCCCTGCCGACGGGCTCGTACTGCACGTTTGGTGCTCCATCATGTCATCTTCCAGCTGCAGACCGATCTAAGCTCCGATCCACACACTGATTTGAGATCTCCATGGACGTTAAAAACCATGCACGTGTTCAAAGACTGAAACAGTGAAACTGCAGACAAACTCCTGCGTGCCATCCGATTTCAGCTAAAATTGTATAGATCTAATTCCATCCTCAAAACGAACCAACCGCTGGAACAACGATGTTAAACTAACGTTAAGCAATCCAGCACGACCAATTGCTGATTGTTTATGGGGCCGGATGGAGAACTCAATTTGAGCAGGGAGAGGTTGACTGGTGTTGACATGAGATTGAATAATTAGGGCGCGCAGGGGTGGTTGAGGAGGGAATTATGGCGGGCAAATTGGGGTATGCAAATGGTGAAGCTAGATGAAAGAGACGTGGTTTGTGCTGTGGGGCTTGCTGCCTCCATGTGCAGCGTTTTGGATTCTGGACTTGTTGTGAACACTTCTCTCTGTCAGGCCACCGGAGGAGGATGATACAGAGGATTTGACTTTTGGAAAGTCTTCACTTCCAGCCCCTTGCTACATGTGTAGTAGCATGCAAGGATGAGGGCGAAGGAGACTTTTTTTACTTGATGTAACTCGATAGATTGACTTAATGAACGTTACTACGATTCGGTTTGGGATGACTATAGAGGATAAGAAAAGATTAGGATAAGTTACATAAATGACATAAATTTTGTCTAATGTGTCACTAGAAGTAAATAAAAATTCTATCGCATCATACATATCAATATTTGACCGTTTTACCCTTCCTTGACGGTGATATTTTATTATTTTCTTTTCTTCTTTTTTTCTTATAATGGTTAGCACCCCCTTCGGTCATTTTCATACATGCATGCATATAGTAGACAATTCGTATCCACCTTCTCCTTAGGCCATTAGGAGGGGTGTTGAACACATGTGACTCTTTGCATAGTAGAAGATGTCACTATTGTCACCCTCCTCCCTCCTCGTGCATGAGAAAGGGAGAGAGAGATAAAGATATTGTACATCATGCATATGTTTTCATAAAATGTTAATCGACATTGATGTTGGAGAGAAAAATGTTTCAACTAAAGAAATAGATGGTTATATACTGAGGACACAGTAATAACTTTCCATCAAATTTTTTTTTTCTCAAATTTTCTTTACCTAAGTTTCCATCCCTCCTAGTAAACACAGGAGAGGATGAGATATGCACTCTAAAAATTTTTAATCCAAGTCTTTCTACGTGATTTATAGTATACGAGATTACTGCTTTTTATGGTCATATATAAATCTATGATAACCTTAAGTGAATTACATATACCACTTTTATTATAAAAATAATTATAACACTTACATAATAATAATCTATATAGCATTCTCAGTCTAATATAGTAGTTTAGTTCTCGTATACCCATATGTTTACTTGATATTTCATATCCATAATATCAATACTTAATCACTTAACATTGATTCAATAAAATCATCTGTAAATGATATATAATTGATATATCTGTTATTATGGTATTTTTTTTAATAAAATTTAGTTGCACAACATGTAAAGACCATCATATCATCTTGATATGTGGGGTATGGATGGTTTAATTTTTAATAGCTTGAAGTAAGACATACTACTTTTTAAGACAAGATAGGGTTGATAGGTGTGTAGCCCATTCAAATGTGTCTCATTCACATCTCTAACCTTTATCAAATATTTACATAAATTAAGAAAAAAACTAAACAATTTTAGGAAAAAAAATCAAAATCTCATATTGTCCTCATCTTCTCGATGAGTTCTGAATCAAAATTAGAGTAAACATCATAACCCTTAGATGTTGCAAAAGTCACACTTGAATGATAATATATTAATATGATCTAATTTATTAAAATACTTGAGTCTAAATTAATTGTAATAAGCTCTTTGAGCTTTATATATTATATTTTTTTTTCTTTTGCTTTCAATATGAGACTAAACCAGAGTATTATACTTGATGAGAACTAAATCACACAACAAAGGATGAATAGATGAGAACTAAATCACACAACAAAGGATGAATAGACAGTTGATAACTTAACATAAAAATGAAATAATCCGAATGAAGGCTGAAGAGAAAGCATGAATTAGCATTGCAGGAGAAGATAGAAGAAATTTCAGCCTCAAATGTGACTACCTTAAGGAAAATGATAAATTCTCAATTTCTTAAGGTCATTAGTTCCTTGAGTCGAAGGATTGCCATGTTACTGTTTGGATGTCAGCTTAAAAGCCTGTCAACAGACAAGGCAATGCTTGACAAAATTCAGACTGATCCAATCAGGGATTGCTTTGACAGATTTAGTTGAACATGAAGCTGGCTTGGAGCATTTAGACTTAAAGAGTTGAAGATAGCACAAAATATCTTTTACCTTCCTGTAGAGTGTCTAATTGATGGGATTTCTGATCTTAATCCTTTTATGGAGAAATAGTACAATAAGATATTACTTTACAACAGTAGTTGGATAAGCAATCATCTTTAGAGATGGAAGATAAGAAGTTGAGAAACAAAACAGAAATGAAGCTGCCTCTAGTTGAGGGAAGAGAGAAACTTCTGTTTGAAACTGAGGTAAAAGTAATCCAGAAGGAGCACATCGACAAAGTAGGCTGTGAACTTAATATGATGAGGGACTACCTGAACAATCAATCACTTTATAATGTAAAGAGTATGAGAGTAATTTGGTGGAAACAAAAATTGACTGATACTTTGCAACAAGTTCAACACCTATAAACCTGAGTGAAGAGAAATCAATCAGAACTACTAAGTTGCATCTGATACTATGAAAGAGGTATCCTTCATCACCTTGCTGAAGAAAGGCAAATGAAACTAGCATTACGTTTTGCAAAATAACAGGAGGTGATTTGGTGAAACAAAAATTGGCTGATACTTTGCAACATGTTCAACACTATGAACCTAAGTCAAGGGAAATCAATCAGAATTACTAAGTTGCATCTGATACTATGAAGGAGGTATCCTTCATCACCTTGCTGAAGAAAGGCAAATGAAACTAGCATTAGCTTTTGCAAAAATAACAGGAGTTGATTTGGTGAACCAAAAATTGGCTGATACTATGCAACAAGTTCAACACTATGAACCTGAGTCAAGAGAAATTAATCAGACCTACTAAGTTGCATCTTATACTATGAACGAGGTATCCTTCATGACCTTGTTAAAGAAAGGTAAATGAAACTAGAATCAGCAAAATAATACAAGGTGATTTGGTCAAACAAAAATTAGCTGATACTTTGCAATAATTCAACACTATGAATCTGAGTAAAGAGAAATCAATCAGAACTACTATGTTGCATCTGATACTATGAAGTATCTAGACCTTGTTAAAGAAAGGTAAATGAAACTAGCATCAGCTTTTGCAAAATAATAAGAGGTGATTTGGTCAAACAAAAATTACCTGATACTTTACAATAAATTCAACACTATGAATCTTGAGTCAAGAGAAATCACTCAGAACTATTAAATTGCATATGATACTACTAAGGAGCCGAAAATAAAACATAAGGATCTCCTTCGTGACCTTGTTGAAGACAGGCGAATGAAACTAGAATTAGCTTTTTGCAAAACAACAGGAGGTGATTTGGTCAAACAAAAACTAGCTGATACTCGGCAACAAGTTCAACACTAAAAATTTGAGTAAAGAAAAATCAATTAGAACTATTAAGTTGCATCTAATACTATAAGAAGCTTGGAAAACATAATGATCTCCTTCATGACCTTGTTGAAGAAACTAGAACCAGCTTTTGCCAAACAACAAGAGCTTCTAAGGTCCATGGCAACCATAACTAGTTTTACAACAGTAATGTTGGAAAACATTGCGCAACTTGAATACAGGTTAGCAAACATTACTTCGTGATTTCCACTCCATTGAGCGAGCTCCAGTTCCTTTATCCGAGCTCACACCTGATCAAGCTCCCATGCTCAACAAGATCTGCCGGGGGACATCGCGAGGAAAAGAAGCTAACAGAGCCCGCTCCTAATCAATCCTCCCCCCTCAGCCAGGGAGCTCCACCAAGCGAGCCGCCTTCATCAGTAAGGTCTTCTCCAATCTTCTCCAACGAGCTCCGCCCGACACGGTTCCTTGACCCGAACCTGCTCACGCCCGAGTTTCTCCATCAACTAGCGAGATCCAGATCCTTCTTCCCCTTAGCACAAAACTCTTCTTCTTGTTTTCTCCGCTGTCACAGAGACATCAATTGCCAAACCCTAATCTTGAGTCGCCAATCCGAATCCTGAGGAGAACGAATCAAGTCTGACAAATTGTTAGACTGTGATTGATGTTTGTATTACATCTTCCTTTCAGGTTCTCATCTGCGCGCATCATCGCTATAATGTTGAGCAATTCAAACCTAAACAAAAAAGGGACTAAATTTGAGTGTCAAGCTTAAATGGACTACAACAGAAATAGTGTAACTTGTAAGGCTAAATTTGAAAAAAAGCCAATAAATAAGGGTCAAAGTGAATTTTCTGCACCTCATAGTACTATTTATGACGCCGAATCAATGTGATCGACGGTTCCGGTGAAATAAACACTCCACTTGGACGGTTGCGATCAGAGAGAAAGCTTTCACGTTTTTTATTTATTGAAAAAAAGGAATGGGAAAGCCGCCTCCTCGTCTTCGCCTTTCCTTTTTAATTTTTTTTTCTCTTCCAGCTCGATTCCTTTCCCGTTGAACCGAAAGGGCAGTTTCTCTTCCAATCTGGGCAAATGGATGCCGTGGATTCCGTCGTCGATCCGCTGAGGGAGTTCGCCAAGGACAGCGTCCGCCTCGTCAAGCGATGCCACAAGCCCGATCGCAAGGGTGAGCGCGGATCTTCAAAATTCGATTTATTCGACAGACGTTGTTAAATCTATGCGAGGTTTTCTCTTTTTTTTTTGCGGGATATTTTTATATTAACCGGTTTCCGTTTGTAGAATTCACAAAGGTGGCTGTCCGCACGGCGATTGGTTTCGTGGTGATGGGATTCGTTGGTTTTTTCGTGAAGCTGATATTTATTCCGATCAACAATATCATCGTCGGTTCGGGTTAGGTAAAATTGATTTGAATCCTTTCTCCTCTTCAACTTTTGGAAATGCTTCTTTTCTATTGTTTATGCTTGGTCAGATTACTTCCTAAAAGATTTAAATCCTCTAATTGTGGTTATGCCTTTTATTGATTGCTAGTTCGTACTGTTCATACTCTTGATCTCTGCTCAATTTTTGGACATTATTTTTCCAGTTTGACCTTACAATGCCGTGCTCCTTCAACTAGCCATCATTGTTTTTTAAACTGATTTCTCTAATCGTGTTTTGAGAGGTAGTGAAATTTTTGATCCAATATGCTAGTGATTGTAGCTACAAGGGGATTTATTTTTAACATGATATGTTCCGAGTATGTTGTACCAGAATTATTTATAATTTTGTTTGAACGTTTGTATTTCTATGTAAGACGTCGCTCATGGGAAATATGTTACACTTTAACGTCAAAATTATCAAAGTGCAACCATAGCATTTGATATTAAGCCATAGTTGCAAATTAAATTAATTACTATATTGTGAACAGTTATTACATAAGAAATCTAAATAATTAAGAAGAAAATTTCCATGATATATCTTGTTGAAGTACAACAATTTATTATAATTTTTTCAAATGAATATCTATCTATATTAAGATGATATTTCTCTCCGGCTAGATGTTACCTTGTCCCTAGAGCGGATATGAGAAAGATCAACAAAATCTCTCCTGGGTGAGTAATAATGTTGAGTAAGCCTCCCGTGAGTCAAGGTCAAACTCGAGTTGCCTCTCTTTCTGGAGTGAAGGTCAAACTTAATTTGGGAAATTGAGGCCAATGATTCAAGTCAAGAGTTGTAAGGTAAAGAAACATAGACAAGAGACATCAAATCATTAACTAACATGAATGAGCATGTAACTAGGACTAGCGGGTTATCACTCGAAATATGCACAATAGGGTGGTGAACACATGCATCTCATGCATGCTATATATATGGGAACCTCGATCAATCCACATCGTGGATAAATAGTCCCCAATGGGGCAAACCGGATATTCTTGCAATGTACCCACCTAAGGTTTAAGACTTAGAAAAGAACCTAAACATGGCTTAGGTAAACAAGAACTTATAGTTGACATATAAAGTATAATTAATGTTCTAAATTATGTGTATATAAGAATAATATCTAATATGTGATTTTATATACAAATAATGGGGAGAGAAATGATCTTCAAGCTCTGTCTAAGAAGAAGATCTTGTGGCAGCCTTTACCTAGGCCATTCATGGGGCACCCTCTAACTCCAGATTAGTTGAGATTCACCATGTGCAGGTACCTTTAAGGAGGATGCAAGGGCCGCGAGCACTGAGTCTTGGTTGTGAGAAGTAGAGAAAGACCTTTGAGGTCATTACATGCTCCAAAGAAGAAAAGACCAGATTCACATCTTTTCTAAAGATACAATAGACGCATGGTGGAGTACAAAGAGAAGTATTATTGGTCTCGATGATGAACCTATCTCTTGAGCTTAGTTTTTGAAAGCAAATTTACAATATTTCCTTGAATATGTCTGAGTAGTGAAAGAATAAGAGTTTATGAATATTTATTAAGGAAATAGGTCAATTAAGGAATACAAACAATAGTTTACCAACCTGAGCCTGTATGCCCCATATGTCCTGACTTCTAAAAGACAGAGCTAGATATTTTGAGAGAGGGCTTGTCCCCTATTTGAGAGGTAAGTAGCAATTTTTCAGCTATCTACCTATTTTACAGTTGTGTGCAAGACCTGATGACTAAGAAAATTTATAATGATAAAACTAAAAGATTGTCTAAAAAAAGGCTTTAGAGCAGCACTCGGTCTTCGGGTCTTAGTAAAGGCTCAACCTATTGAAAAGGCTCAAGTCACTACCAAAAATTGGGCAAAGAGCCTCTCCACTTTAAGTTTAATAGTAATACTATAGAAATTAAATCTTGTAAGTTTTTTAGTGATTATAATCATACTTCTATTAGCAATGCTAATGGACAAGTTGTGTGCTTTTATTGTCTGCTTTATCATTCAAGGTACTTTTTTATTGCTAACATTCCTACTACTGTGATAATATTGGTACCCTACAGTCATTCTTTGCTATGTACTTTGCTATACGACTTGATAAGTAAGCTTCATTGTGGGATTTTGTTTTTCATGTTGATACACCTGTTGGTGCATTTATTGCATTTATTGATACTTGCTGGGTATATCCTAGCTTTGACATTGTTATTGATGGGCATGACTTTACTTTTGATTTACTCATATTTAATTTTCATGATTTTGCATCATGGATTGGCTAGCTAGTAGCTAGAGTAAACTTGCAAAATTTATTGTACTTACATCTAAAAATAAGACACTATTGACTTTTCAAGGAACCCAAATACAACCTCACCACTGAACTCTACTACCATCAATATACCTAGAGTACAATAACTGCCTATTTTCGAAAGCAGAGATTAGTGGTAAGACTGCATTTTGGGTTCCTTCAAAAGTTACTAGTGTGTTATTTTTAGATGCAATTACAACAAATTTTGCAAAACAATTAACTCTAGCATCACAAGTAGCTAGCCAATCCATGCCTAGAATTGCATCAAAATTATGAAAATTGAAAATTGAGTATGGTTAGATTAAAAGTAAAATCATAGCCATTAATAACAAAGTCATAGTTAGAATATGCCCAACAAGTATCAGCAGATGGACCAACAGGAGTATAAACATAAAAAATAAAATCAAACATAAAGGTTTCTTACCAAGTCGTAATAACAAGTGCAGAGGAGTGAATGAATGAGTGAAATCAGTATCTATCAAAATATTAGCAGGAATACCAGCAATAAAAATGGTACTTTGAATGAGTGAGCTAGACACTTAAGCTTACTACTTGGTTATAGCAAAGACTTTGCCATGAGATGGTTATTAGGATTTTTTCGGGCAATTATTTTTGTATTGTCATGGTTATTTTACATTTAAAGCAGACAACTTATGCTTTTGGACAACTAACTGAAGAATGATTTGATCACCATAAATTTACAACAATTATGACTTGAGCCTTTTCAATGGGTTGGGGCCTTTACTAGGATCCCGAGTACTGTTCTTAAGCCTTTTTCCATGTTGTATTTTAGCTCTATATTTATAAATTTTCTTAGCCATCGAAGCATTGCACATAATTTTAAGCAGCCCGCAGTAAAATTGCCCCCTTGATCTCCCAATAGAGGATAAAAGTGCGATCTCTCTCTCTCTCATATCTAGCTCTCTGCCTTTCAAAAGTGGGGATATACTAACTCATGTTAGTAAAATACCATTCATATTCCTCAACTGACCTATTTTCTTGATAAATTTTTATAAACTCTTGTTCTTTCATTAATCGGTCAGATTCATGGAAATATTGTTACATTGAATGCTTTTAAAAATTGAGGCCAAGAGAGATTCATCATTGGGAGCAATCCTTCTTTTTGTGCTCTGCCATGCGTCTGCCACATCTTTCAAAATTTGTCCTTTTCTTCTTCATGGCATGCAACAATCTTAAAGGTCTTCTCTACTTCTCTTAACTAAGATTTAGCTTCTACTGTTCCTACATCACCCTTTAAGAGACCTGGGCTCACACGCTCTAACTCAATCTAGAGTTAGAGGTGACCCATGAATGGCCTGGTATGGTGGCCACAAGATCTTCACGTCATAGCTTGAGTCATAGCTTGAAGGTCCTCTGCCTCTCTTGTCATCGTCCATTGTCTGTATATAAAAAAAATCATATATTAGGCATTATTCCAATGTACTCATAATTTAGAATATTTGTTACATTTTGCACCAATTGTAAATTCTTGTTTGCCTAAGCCATGTCTAGGTTCTTTTATAAGTCCTAGACCTTAGGTGGGTACTAGTTATTTATGGGAGCATGCCCAGTTTGTCCCATTGGGGACTAGTTGTTTACTCTACTTAGGGCTAGTTGTTTATTGAATGATCAAGGTCCCTAGATATATAGTATGCATATAACTCATGACATGGTGGCGCGTGGTGGCACGTGTTTATCAAATAGGTGTGATTTACCAGACGACCCATGGGCGCTAGTTACATACTCATTTATGTTGACTGATGATTTGATGCATCTTGCTTATGTATACTCATTACTTTTTTTTGACATACTTCATATGTCTTACTAGTGCTATCATGTATATCATGATTCTATTATTACCTTACAACTATTGGCTTTAGTTGTTATTTCAATCATTGGGCTTGATTTCCCTACTCGAGTTTGACCTTTGACTCAAGGAGAGGCTTACTTAGCATCCTTGTTAACCTACAAGGAATTTTGTTGATCTTGTTTAGATCCACCACAACGATGAAGTGATATCAAGTACGAGCGAAACATCTGTCTTAGAATAGATTGATATTCAATTGATAAAATTTACAATAAATTGTAATAAACTGTTCTACATAATTGATCCGAATCTGAGCCAACCTGAATCTGAGTCAACCTCACCCTGACTCGAACCAACCAATAACACAACAGTGAACAATGACCGAACCAGACTCATTCAATTTGATCAGACGTGTTGTTCATGATGTGATTTGATCAGATTGAATAACCCCACGCCAGTGAATGCATCATAATGATATTGATGATGGCTTCCCCCATCATGTGGACTTGTAGGAACATGGATAACAGTGGGTAGGGTATTCGCTTCTTTTGTGTCCTACTCATACCCAATCCCATTAATCATTGTACTACTCATACTTGATTATCTACCTGAAATTTTCTTTAAACCCCTACCCAAACCTAACTAAAATTCTTTCTACTTGATAAAACCTAAACCTGATAACTACTCTACCCATTCTTTTCCCAACCCTAATCTCTGCTACCATGCTTTGCCTCTGATAGCCTTCCCCCTTTGACAGGAACCACCCTTGCGCTCACCTGCCTCGCCTCCAATAACACCCGCTCCATTTGCTACGACACTATTACGTACCGATTTCTACCAGCACTACACGACAAAATGGGAAATCAGAAATTAAATCTGATTTCGGTGGCTAGCTTGGCGTCGGTAGAAAATACTGTGCGCATGCGTCCTTTTTAAATCTTCTCACTGTGCCATGTTGCTATGTCGCCCGCGATTCTTTTCCCTTACTCTACTCCGCAGCAACCCGATGTGTTTCCCCTCTTATTTAACTCTCACAGCCGCTGCTTCTTCACTCAATGCACGCAAGCCCAGCTTCGGAACTCGCGCACGCTACCTTGCCTTCACGCCAATCTCCTCCCTCTACGCAATTGTTCCCCTTCACGTTTTCTGCTTCATGCGAGCGCCGCTCGTGACGTTTGCCTGCGTCTTCTCCCCTCTCGCCCCAATCGACAAACGAAGCCTCCCTCCTCTGATTTTCAACTAGCAACCGTCGCCGAGCTCTTCCCGGTCTTCTCCCTCTGCTCCAGCGGCCAAATCCGGTGACTCCCTTTTCTTTCCTTCATACGAACGTGGTCGGCTACGGGACGAACGAAAACTCTAGATCCGGTGCCCCAGCTCATCTCCGGCGCCTCCAGCAAGCCTCCCTCGGCTCCAGCGGACGTTCCGTCCCTCTCCAACCTTTTTCCGGTGCTCCATCTTCCTCGGCTCCGGTGAACAACGTTGGCTGCGCCTCTGGGTTCTTCCACCGGTTGATAGCGATTTCGACATCCGTTCGTGAAGACAGTTGTATGGCCGAAACCCTCTCATCGTCGACAAGATTTCTTGTTGCGGCGCGCTTCGATCCGACATCGACGAACACTGTTCCGACAGTTGGAGTTACTGTTTCGGCGAACTTTGGAATCTGCGCCGACAACGTAAGCTGTATATTTCGGGTTGGTTCTTGCGTATCCCGACGACCTGCGGTGAATTACGTTCGCACGTGGTTGCGAACTAGGTTAGTACCCTAACCCCGTTTATACATACGCGTTGTAGAATTGCATGTGGTCTAGGGTTAAATAACACGTACGATAACCCCAACATGTTGACGCTGTTCTTGTTATATGTTATAAGGTCCGACGGCATAAACACGCTGACGATTATACATATTCGGTTGGTTTTTATCGTAGACCTACGTTTCGAGGTAAGGTCTTCTTCCTATCTTTGTCAGGGTGCCAAATGCATGATCTAATTAGTGGCACCCTATTGTTAGTTATATCTGTTGATTTGGATCTGATAGTCCGTTGTAATCTTATCATGTTCTGTTGTTCATAAACATGTTTGCATGCCTTCTGTTTTTATGATGTTGATTATGCATTATGGTAGTATGATATGATGTGTATTTGTGGCTCTATATGAGCATCCGTTGAGCCCCACAGGATTGGGCTGTTGTGATTATATTGTATTCCGGTCGTGACTGAGGTGGGAGATATTCTAGTCGACCGATGATTGAATGTCGTGCGTGGTTGGGGGTACGCTATCAGATTTTATTCAGGCCTAACCGTGGTTTTAGTCGTGGCTTTGCGACCACTGGCATGTTGTTGATGTCGACAGACAGTAGTTTCGATTTGTCGTTTACTGACTTCGGGATGATCGGTGTTGGACGCTACACCGGCGGTTTGCTGATGGGCAGCCATCCCCTCTGTTTGAGCTACATTGGGGACCACTCCCCTGCAATGCGTGTCCTACGGGACGATTTGGCCCAGCTCTGTTTTAGAGATTGCATGCTGATGTATTTTTCGAGATGATGTTGATTTGTGATATATACATTATGATTGTTTACACACGTAGGACTTTGGTAGAGTTTGCAAATGAACCTTACTTGTTGTTCATACATCATATCTTTATATATCCCTACTTAGCCTTTCTGGCTAACCCCCTGTTTCTTTCCTCCTCTTTTAGATTCTGGCGTGGCTCCTCCTAGAGCAGGCTTAGATAGCTAGTTCTAGTGGCCACCACAGGGTGATGCATTTCTATAATTGCATATGTATTTTCTGACAGACTATGTATTTGAGACATGTTATTCAAGGACTTGTATTTATGTATGCCCGGTCGTGGATCGGATGATGTTGTATTATTATGTTATATATTGGAGTTGTACTATGGGTTGTATATTTTATTTATTGCATTGGATTTGGTTACTGACTCTGCCCGCAGGTTGACCTAGTCGCGTCTTGACGTTTGACCCTTGGGGCGTGGGCTCGGATCCCGCGTCGGGGCATGACAATTTGTGGTATCAGAGCTATAGGTCCAAACTTGAACACTAGGATTAACCTTAAGGACTTAGGCTTAATTTAGGAATTTAGGACGCTACTCTGATTATAACTATTTCAAAGTGCTTTAATCTCTCTTTAATGGCTTACTTGTTCTCTGTTGTAACAGAATGTCGCGCAAAGGTCGCAGCACTGGAAAACTGACTAATCTAGCCAGAGAAGCACTAAACTAGCCATTACATTGGATGTGTAGGAGCAGTCGTTCCGGTGGAACTAGTGCGCCTCCTCCAACAGTTCCACCAGTTCCAGTTCCAGTTCCAGCTCTGCCTTACCTAAACCTGAACCGGCATACCATGAGGCCAAAGATGAAGGTCCTGCAGAGCAGCCAGGACACGATACTGATTACACAGAGGCGTGGATGAATATGACAGATCGGTTTACCGATCTTGGCCACAAGTGCTTTAGGGTTTTCACCGGACAACCCAACCCCTGGAAGGCTATGCAATGGATCCAGAGTGTTACAGACACACTGGATATGGTACGTTGCCCTGACAATCGGCGTGTGGGTTTACTGGTTTACTTTCTCGTTGATGATGCCAGGGATTGGTGGGATTCTCTCGTTTCACCCGTTGGCGACGAACGGTTTGATTGGGATGTTTTTCAGCAATACTTGATTGCTGAATATTTTCCTACTACATTCCGGGAGAAGCTGCGACATGACTTTCTGACTCTTAAGCAAAAAGGGCATCCTGTGGCCGAGTACATTGCAGAATTCCAGAGGCTAGCCAAAATGTTCCCCGAGCTAATCCCAACGACGTTCGATCGCTCTAAATAATTTAGCAGGGGATTAGATCGTCCTCTCAAGATATTAGCTCGAACGGCTAATCCTGAAGATTTCCAAGCAGTTCTTGATATGGCTCGAATGGCAGAAGAGTCTGACGAGTCCGATTAGCCAAGAAGTCGTAAGGGCAAGGCTCCAGCCTCTAGCAGCCGCAGAGACATCGGGCTTTAGGCGAGTAAAAGCCCACCGACCTCACGAGCCAGCTATCGGGACATGGAAGCGGGACGGAAGTCTTGGGCTCCATCCTCTATGTCTCAGCGATTCTTACGGTCTCCTCCGAGCATGAGTTTCTCACCTCCTGCTTCTCCCAAGACGTGCTATCACTGTGGCGAAGTTGGACATATTTCCAGAGCATGTCCACTTAAGACAGTTTAATGCTACTATTGCTAGGGATTTGGGCATTATAAGGATAATTGTCCTCATTTGGCCACCTAACCGCAGGTTTCATAAGCATCTTCACGAAGCTCAAGACAGACTCGCATGCGACCTCCACGGTCTAATCATCGACCATCTACCCAGCAAAGGGCCCAAACTCAGCTACATGGTGCAGCACATGCATATGCTTTATCT
Source organism: Costus lasius (assembly GCA_027563935.2). Taxonomy (NCBI): domain Eukaryota; kingdom Viridiplantae; phylum Streptophyta; class Magnoliopsida; order Zingiberales; family Costaceae; genus Costus; species Costus lasius. The sequence goes on along the minus strand of CM050452.1, from coordinate 11,103,716 downwards.
CAACGTGACGCCCAACGTGCCTCAAATTTTGTGCTGCAAGGCATAATTTCAGTATATGGTAGGGCTGTTCAAAAAATCAACCGAACCGAAAAATCGACCGAACCGAACCGAACCGAATGGGCGGTTAACCGAATGAATCGGTTCGGTTCACGGTCGGTTTTTTGGGTATATTGGTTCGGTTCGGTTACGGTTCGGGGAAAAAAATTTCACTGGTTAACCGAATCAACCGGTATATATATATATATATCTCAAAATTATTTTGATTGTGTATCTAGTGTAATGGTTAGAGGTTATTTTGCAAGTTAGTAGGTCATGGGTTCAAAACCCATTCACTACAACTTAAAAATTAATTATTATATATATATAATTACCAAATAATAATATTTAATAATTAAAGTTAGTTTAAAAATTATTTTTTTAAAAATATTTAATAGTCAAAGTTAACCTTTTAAAATAAATTTTAGTAAATAAATTATGATCGGTTAACCGTTTGACCGTTTAACCGGTCCAATGGTTCGTGATTTTTTCGAACTGATTGGTTCGGTTAACCGGTTGACTATGATCAACTGTTCGGTTAACCGAACAGTGAACAGGCCTAATATATGGTATTCTAGCATTCTTACTTGTCAATACTGATAGTTCGCATTCGTTCATACATATGCTTTTGTGAAAAAAATACAACAAACACCTGTTCTAGCACAGTATGACATGATCGTATATTCCCCTGCGGGTACGTTGCGGTCGTATTTGGAACTTAAATAATATCCACTGGATTTTGGGGACATTGTTATATATTCAGACCTTATGTTTCTGGAGCTTGCAGATTTTGAAGTCATCTTAGGGATGAATTGGCTCGCTGATAACCGAGCCATAGTAGATTGCTACGTTGCCAAGGTGATATTCAGCACGCCAGGGGCAGCGACTTGTATTTTATCAGGAGTATCCAGACGGGTGGCTCCTATTATTAATGCCATGCAGACAAGACGACTACTAAATGATGGATGTCAAGGGTATTTAATGTCTATCGTCGAAGTTTGAGAGCAGCCGGCTATTCCTATTGAGCGGGTACCTGTTGTCAGAAGATACATGAATATCTTCCCCACCAACAGGTGGAATGTCAGAAGATACATGAATATCTTCCCCACCAACAGGTGGAATTCTCTCTGGAATTACAACCAGGCACTGCCCCTATTTCTAAGGTACTATATAGGATGATGCCTAATGAACTTGAAGAGGATAATGCCTAATGAACTTGAAGAGCTGAATGAACAATTATAGAAGTTGCTCAACAAGGGTTTTATCCGCCCTAGTGCATCTTCATGAGGTGCTCCGGTTTTATTTGTGAAGAAGAAGGATGGTACATTCCAGCTGTGTATCGATTATCGACAATTGAACATAGTCACCATCAAGAACAAATACCCGTTGCCAAGGATCGACGACTTGTTCGATCAACTTAAGGGTATCTGCATCTATTCTAAGATTGACCTAAGGTCAGGGGTACCATTAGTTGTGAATCAGAGTAGACATGTTGAAAACCACTTTTCGTACATGCTATGGGCATTACGAGTTCTTAGCGATGCCATTTGGGTTAATAAATGCTCCAGCCTCATTCATGAACTTAATGAATCGGATTTTCATAGACTATTTGGACAGATTCGTCGTGGTATTCATCGACAACATTCTGGTTTATTCTCGCAACGAGGCTGAGCATAAGAAGCATTTATACTTTGTGCTCCGGACTTTGCGCAAGGAACAACTTTATGCCAAATATAACAAATGTGCTTTCTGGTTGACCGAGGTGATGTTCTTTGGACATGTGATTTCAGGGAATGGGATTTCTCTAGATCCCGAGAAATCCCGTGCAGTCTTGGAATGAGAAAGACCTACGAGTCCGAGGAAACTCCAAATTTCGTGGACTGTCGTAGGTCTTTCCCATTCCATAATTGTACGGATCTTCTTGGGATCTACATAAATCCCATTTCTTGAAATCACATGTCCAAGGAACGTCACCTCGGTCAACCAGAAAGCACATTTGTCATACTTGGTATAAAGTTGTTCCTTGCGCAAAGTCCGGAGCACAAGGTATAAATGCCTCTTATGCTCAGCCTCGTTGCGAGAATAAACCAGAATGTCGTCGATGAATACCACGACGAATCTGTCCAAATAGTCTAAGAAAATCCGGTTCATTAAGTCCATGAATGCAGCTGAAGCATTTGTTAACCCAAATGGCATCGCTAAGAACTCATAATGCCCATAACATGTACGAAAAGTGGTTTTCGACATGTCTTCTCCGATTCACAGCTGATGGTACCCCTGACCTTAGGTCAATCGTAGAATAGATGCAGGTACCCTTAAGTTGATCGAACAAGTCGTCGATCTTTGGCAACGGGTATTTGTTCTTGATGGTGACTACGTTCAATTGTCGATAATCGATACACAGCCGGAATGTACCATTCTTCTTCTTCACAAATAAAATCGGAGCACCCCATAGAGATGCACTAGGGCGGATAAAACCCTTGTTGAGCAACTCCTGTAATTGCTCATTCAGCTCTTCTAGTTCTTTAGGCATCATCCTATATGGAGCCTTAGAAATAGGGGCAGTGCTTGGTTGTAATTCCAGAGAGAATTCCACCGGTTGGTGGGGAAGATATCTAGGTATTTTCTGACAACAGGTACTCGCTCAATAGGAATAGGCGGCTGCTCTCAAACTTCGATGATAGACATTAAATACCCTTGACATCCATCATTTAGTAGTCGTCTTGTCTGCATGACATTAATAATAGGAGCCACCCGTCTGGATACTCCTGAGAAAATACAAGTCACTTCCCCTGGCGTGCTGAATGTCACCTTGGCAACGTAACAATCCACTATGGCTCGATTATCAGCGAGCCAATTCATCCCTAAGATGACTTCAAAATCTGCCAGCTCCAGAAACATAAGGTCTGAATATATAACAATGTCCCCAAAATCCAGTGGACATTATTTAAGTTCCAAATACGACCGCAATGTACCCGCAGGAGAATATATGATCATGTCATACTATGCTAGAACAGGTGTTTGTTGTATTTTTTCACAAAAGCATATGATATGAACGAATGCGAACTACCAGTATTGATAAGTAAGCATGCTAGAATACCATATACTGAAATTATGCCTAGCAGCACAAAATTTGAGGCACGTTGGGCATCACGTTGAGATAAAGCATATGCATGTGCTGCACCAAGTTGCTGAGTTGGGGCCCTTTGCTAGGTAGATGGTCGATGATTAGACTGTGGAGGTCGCGTGCGAATCTATCTCGAGCTTTGTGAAGATGCTTATGAAACCTGCGGTTGGGTGGCCAAATGGGGACAATTATCCTTATAATGCCTAAATCTCTGACAATAGTGGCATTGAATTGTCTTTAGTGTACATGCTCTGGAAATATGTCCAACTTCGCCATAGTGGTAGCACATCTTTGGAGAAGCAGGAGGCGAGAAACCCATGCTCGGAGGAGACCGTAAGAATCGCTAAGACATAGAGGATGGAGCCCAAGACTTCCATCCCGCTTCCATTTCCCGATAGCTGGCTCGTGAGGTCGGTGGTCTTTTACTCGCCGAAAGCCCGATGTCTCTGCGGCTGCTAGAGGTTGGAGCCTAGCCCTTACGGCTTTTTAGCTGATCGGACTTGTCAGACTCTTCTGCCATTCGAGTCATATCAAGAACTGCTTGGAAATCTTCAAGATCAGCCGTTCGAGCTAATATCTTGAGAGGACGATCTAATCCCCTAATAAATTGTTTAGACTTTAGAGCGATCGAACGTCATTGAGATTAGCTCGAGGAACATCTTGGCTAGCCTTTGGAATTCTACCATGTACTCGGCCACAGGATACCCTTTTTGCTTAAGAGTCAAAAAGTCATATCGCAGCTTCTCCCGGAATGCAGTAGGGAAATACTCAGCACTAAAGCATTGCTGAAAAACATCTCAATCAAACCGTTCGTCGCCAACGGACGAAACGAGAGAATCCCACCAATCCTTGGCATCATCGTACCATATCCAGTGTGTCTGTCACATTCTAAATCCATTGCATAGCCTTTCAGGGGTTGGGTTGTCCGGTGAAAACCCTAAAGCGCTTATGGCCGAGATTTATAAACCGATCTGCCATATTCATTCACGCCTTTGTGTAATCAGCATCGTATCTTGGCTGCTCTGCAAGACCTTCATCTTCGACCTCATGGTATGCCGGTTCAGGTGAAGGCGGAGCTGGAACTGGAACTGGTGGAACTGTTGGAGGAGGTGCACTAGTTCCACCGGAACGACTGCTCCTACGCATCCAATGTAACAGCAAGTGCAGTGCTTCTCTGGCTTGATTAGCCAGTTTTCCAGTGCTGCGACCTTTGCGCGGCATTCTATTACAACACAGAACAAGTAAGCCATTTAAGAGAGATTAAAGTACTTTGAAATAGTTATAATCAGAGTAGCGTCCTAAATTCCTTAATTGAGCCTAAGTCCTTAAGGTTAATTCTAGTGTTCAAGTTTAGACTTAAAGCTCTAATACCACAAATTGTCATGCCCTGACGCGGGACCCAGGCCCACACCCCGAGGGTCAAACGTTGAGACGCGACTAGGTCAACCTGCGGGCAGAGTCAGTAATACAACATCATCCGGTCCACGACCGGGCATACATAAATATAAGTCCTTGAATAACATGTCTCAAATACATAGTCCGTCAAAAATACATCACCCCGTGGTGGCCACTAGAACTAGCTTCTAAGCCTGCTCCAGGAGAAGCCACGCCAGAATTTGGAAGAGAAGGGAAGAAACAGGGGGTTAGCCAGAAGGGCTAAATAGGGATATGTAAAGATATGATGTATGAACAAGAAGTAAGGATCATTTGCAAACTCTACCAAAGTCCTCCGTGTGTAAATAATCATAATGTATATATCGCAAATCATCATCTCGAAACATACAACAACATGCAATCTCTAAAACAGAGCTGGGCCAAATCGTCCCGTAGGACACGCACTGCAGGGGAGTGGTCCCCAATGTAGCTCAAACAAAGGGGTCCATCAGCAGCCCGCCGGTGTAGCGTCCAACACTGTTCATCCCGAAGTCGGTAAACGACAAATCGAGGCTACCGCCTGTCGACATCAACAACATGCCAGTGGTTGTGAAGCCATGGCTAAAACCACGATCAGGCCCGAACAAAATCTTGTAGCGTACCCCCTCACCACGCACGACATTCAATCATCGGTCGACTGGAACATCTCCCACCTCAGTCACGACCGGAATACAACATAATTACAACAACCCAATCCAGTGGGGTTTAACGGATGCTCATATAGAGCCACAAGTACACATCATATCATACTACCATAATGCATAATCAACATCATAAAAATAGAAGGTATGCAAACATGTTTATGAACAACAGAATAGGATAAGATTACAACGAACTGTCATATTCAAATCAACGGATAGAACTAACAGTAGGGTGCCACTAACTAGATCATGCATTTGGCAGCATGACAAAGGTAGGAAGAAGACCCTACCTCGAAATGTAGGTCTGCGCTAAGAACCAACCGAATATATATAATCGTCAGCGTGTCTAAGCCGTCGGACTTTATAACATATAATAAGAACAGCGTCAACATGCTGGGGTTATCGTACGTGTTATTTAATCCTAGACCGCATGCAGTTCTACAATGCGTATGTATAAACGGGATTAGGGTACTAACCTAGTTCGTAGCTGTGCAAACGTAATCCACCGCAGATCATCGGGATACGCGAGAACCAACCCGAAATATACAGCTTACGTTGTCGACGCGGATTCTGGAGTTCGCCAGAACAGTAACTCTGATTGCCGGAACAGTGTTCGCCAATGTCGGATCGAAGTGCGCCGGAACAAGAAATCTTGTCGACAACGAGAGGGTTCCGGCCGTACAACTGTCTTCACGAACATATGCCGAAATCGCCGTCAGTCGGCGGAAGAACCTGGCAGCGCCGCCAACGCCGTTCACCGGAGTCGAGGAAGATGGAGCGTCGGAAATGGGTTGGAGAGGGATGGAACGTCCGCTAGAGTCGAGGGAGGCTTGCCGGAGGCACCGGAGATGAGCTGGGGCGCCGGATTTGGAGTTTTCGTTCGTCCTGCTGCTGACCACGTTCGTGTGATGGAAAGAAGAGGGAGTCGCCGAATTTGGCCGCCTGAGCAGAGGGAGAAGACGGGGAAGAGCTCGGCGATGGCTGTTGGTTGAAAATCAGAGGAGAGAGGCTTCGTTCGTCGATTGGGGTGAGAGGGGAGAAGACGCAGGCGAACGTCATGAGCGTCGCTCGCGTGAAGCAAAAAACGTGAAGGGGAATGATTGCGTAGAGGGAGGAGATTGGCGTGAAGGCAAGGTGGCGTGCATGAGTTCCGAAGCTAGGCTTGCGTACGTTGAGTGAAGAAGTAGCGGCTGCGAGAGTTAAATAAGAGGGGAAACACATCGGGTTGTTGCGGAGTAGGGCACGGGAAAAGAATCGCAGGTGCACAGTGAAAAGATTTAAAAAGGACGCATGTGCATAGTATTTTTTGCCGACGCCAAGCTGGCCACCGAAATCAGATTTAATTTATGATTTTCCATTTAGTCGTGTAGTGCGGGTAGAAATCGATATGTAAATGGGTGCCCAGTCCTCTTGCCCAGCTTTCCCAGCCCCCCTCCGCCCGCCCTCGTTGCTGCTCCTACACTCCCCCCACTCCTCACTACTTCGATACGGCCCCTTTTGCTCGAGTTGGCAGACTAGGGTAAAGGAGGGAGGAGGGGGGGGGGGAGTCAGCTTTGTAGGGATGGTGGGCTGGGAGTAGGAGAGTGATTTTAGGGTTAAGAGAGGTTTTTTTTTAATTTATTATATATAATTAGGTTCTAATAGTTGATATCTAACCTATACTACCCAAATCCTACCTGTAGTCGACTCGAGTAGTATACTTGCTACCTATACCTGAACCAAACCCGATTAATAGATTTTCAATTACCTATAATCGGGTTCAGATAGGTCGGGAACCTATTAAGAGTGAATCCAACTACCATTCCAAATCAGGCGGAAAGTTGAATCTACCTATCTAATATCTATTTTTACCATTCTCTTTTTTATGCTTGCTCTCTCTCTTGTGTTTCTCTTGCAATCTTCTTCATCATCGTTGTCGTCGCCGCCATCGTCGCCGTCGCCGCCTCTTCACTATTGCTGCTCATCGTCGTCGGCGGCGTAAAAATAAAAAAAATAGGGTCTGCTTATCAATCTTTCTAACTTACTTTCCTTCTAAATAGACACAAAGAGGGAAAATCTAATTATTTCCTTTCTTTTTATTTTCCCTTCTTTTTTACTTTTTTTTCTTTTCAACTTTCTTTCTTTCCTACTAAATACAGCCTAAGGTAGAGGTGGCCATAGTGCTGTGCCAGGCCAGCTCAGGCACTGACCTACTTTGGCTCGTTCTCTGGTGCGTTGTGTCAAGCATGACCAATTTATAATCCTGTCATACACGGCAGGAGATGAAATTGTCTCGACCTAGCACGACACAAGCCAGGATTAAGTTGTGTCGAGCTTAGCTCGGCTTAACAAGCACCAGGCCCAGCCAAGGCACTGACCTACTTTGGCTCATTCTCTGGTGCACTGTGTCAAGCATGACCAATTTATAATCCTGTCATACATGGCAGGAGATGAAATTGTCTCGACCTAGTATGACACAAGGCAAGATTAAGTTGTGTCAAGCTTAGCTAGCTCGGCTTAACAAGCACCAGGCCCAGCCAAGGCACGCGGGATCTTTACACTAAATTTTGCTAAACTAACCAAAAAAGCACAATTGGATTTCATTAATATATTAAAAATAATATTACAAATATAAAAACTTCTATAAAAATACATAACATACTAAAAAAAAGAAAAATAGGAAAACTATGAAAACGAAAATTATAAGTTTTATGTTTAACTCAGATCGAATAGCTTATTTGCCCTTCCATTTTAATCAGCTTGGCGTTGCTTCCAGTGAACAAAAAATTTTATGTTTTAAAATAGTGACTAATTGCAACTTTGACCAAGCTGCCGTGTGGTTTTAAAGTTTTAGCGCTCTATAAAGTAAACTGGGTTTGGTGAACGGTGTTTGGTTTCATTTGGCATAGCGTGTAGTGAATCCATTACTGTGACTTAGTATTTCCAGCGAGTAATTTCTTAGAAGAATTTTGTTAACTCCCTAATGATGTCCTTGACTAATACTAGAATATGTTACTTATTGTGTATTTCTGTGTTGACTGTTGAGTTTGTTTGAAACAGTGAAAGGGAAGGAAAGATTGTGAAAACTACCTTTTTCTTGTTAATATGTTAGGTCCTCGTACATGAAACACTGTAGAAAAGCTGAATTAGTGTAGAAGCACTTTCCACCCTCATTTCTGCTCAAGTAACATATTCACATCTCATTTATAAATGGAATTTAACGAAATTTATGTAATTTCACTGACTTAGTGTTGAAATTTATTCATTTGCTTTGTCACTAGTCACTACGGTATGTGGATACACTTTCTACCCTCTGGGGAAGCACATAAAAAGGTAGTAACTATCATAGAATTTATCCTTCCAAATTAACGGGTATGTGAGTTCACTGCATCAAATATCTTTTCATCGTTGCCTATTAAAATTGAAAATAAGTGAAAAAACTTTTGCATGTACTTCTGTTGTGTGGCATTGACAGCCATTGATGAGAGGACCAATTATAAATAATGAGGATAGAGGATAGTTGATGATTTGATACAAATTGCTGAGTTCGTGGCATGTCATTTGCTGTAATTATGTGCCTGGCAGGAATGCGCAAGGGATTCATATTTAGTAGTAAAAGGAGTCGAGTGAATGAGCTGTCAAAAAAAGTCACTAGCGATTAACTCTAAAGCCAAGATTAGATATGGTCGAAGGTCGATAATAAATATGTTGTATGTTAAAACAGATTATTATAAGACATTTGAATTGAACCACGCTGTATTCGATTTGATTACTAATTACTAAATGATTTATTACAAGAGTAATATAATATTGTTCTGCAAGTCTAAAGCCAAATCATGCTGCAGGCCTTACATCTTTCCTAAATTTTCTTCTTTTATGGTATATCGTTTAAAATATCTAGCCACATATTAACAACATTTCAACTTCGGACTATTTATTCTAACATGGTTGTCTAGACATGTCGTGTAGTTTGATCATGTCTGCATCAATGTTTGTGCATCGAAATGCATTGTTTCATGTGGATGATGAAGCGCATTTCAGTTTCGTTTACCGAATTTTTTAATCTTGTTTCAGGTCTTATTAATGGAGTCGAGTTCTCAAGAATGGAAGGAAAGACTACTTTTTAGATGGTTCTCATATTCAGACTAGGACAAAGCTCGTATTGACCTCTAAAGATGTATCTTTGTTTAACTCCTACATTCTTCATTATCTGCTCAAAAGAAACCAAACCAGTTTCTGTTTTGTTTTTTTATGTACGCATTTCTTATTTAGTTACTGCGAAACGAGTTATTTGCTTTAAATATTTCTATAAACATGTTTATTAATTTGTGTCTGGAAACTGGACTATAATTAGCTCCTCCGTGCCGCAGCTAAACTCCGGGCTCTACTTCCACTACTTAGTGCCGGAGACTGGAGTCGAGCTCTGCTTGTTGCATGTCCATTAGTTTCTGTTCTGTCTATTCAAGTAAGCTGATGATACATTAATGGCCAAGGCGTTATGTGGATCGTTATGCCACAGAAAAGTGTGTGATGTTGCGCTCATCCATGTTGCAGGCCGTTCCTAACGCAATTCACTAATTCATTGAAATTGTCAATGGAAAACTGATGCGGGTAATCGCCACGTTAAATATATTATTCTATTATCAAAAGTATATATTATAGTTATTTATATTTGTAATGTGTTGTAAAGGGTAAAATGAATTTTATTTTATATGTTGTGTGTTAGCCTTGGATTAGTTTTGTGTTGACTTAGGGTCTCTATTTTTCTTGTAACGTATGAGATATCTATAGACTTACGGGTTGACAAATTAAGACTCCTTCGTCAGGTCTGTAGATCAGAGTTGAGGATAAGTATAGATTTTTTGAACAGTGGCATGAAAAATCTTGCCGTGAGATAAGTTGGGATATATATTTAACTAAATTTAGTCAGGTAATGGTTTCAAGTTTGATAGTGGGTTCTATGTCAAATTGGTAGTTAAGCGTATAACTACTTGATACTCATAAAAGTATATTTTAATTTTATTCTGCAAATGTATAAAAAATATTTCAATTTAAAATAGTTTAAATTTAAGAATAAAAATTAATTATTTTAAAAGAATTATATACTTGTAGATGTCTATTTTAATTATATTTGGCAAAATTTGATCTGACTCGACACGAAATTTGGCGGGTTCGAATCAGTCTTAATCGTGTTCGGGTCATAAACAGGTCAACCTATTTAGTGTTGGGCTGTAAACGGGTTGACCCGCTTAACCCGATTATATTATATATTTATATCTAAAAAAATTTAAATATAGACTTACCTAACTTTCATTGCTAGCCCATAAGTCCAAATATAGACTTACCTAACTTTCATTGCTAGCCCCTAACTTTCATTGCTAGCCCAATGGCCTCCTACCCCTCGTGGCATATGGGCCTCTCACTCGCAAGGTAGAAGCCCCATTAGTCTCAACAGCAGCAGGAGGGGCCTATCCCCTCGGGTCCCTACGGTCTGCCAGACCATCGGCGGCCTGCATGGCGGCCTTCAGGGTCCTCACCTCCTGGCGGCATAGCTCATCACGGGCCCAGCTCTGGAGGTGGTCCATAAACGTGTAGAGTCGACCCTCCTCTGACATGTCGTCAATCTCCAGCGTGAGCTGGGAGAACTACTGTACATAATCTCGGATACTCCCGGTGTGTCGAACCTTCTTCAGTGCGTCCCTTGCCGCCCAAGTCGATTTCCTCGGAAGGAATTGCTCCCTGATTTCAGCTTTGAGCTCTTCCCAGGTGAGCTTATAGGTGGGATCGGATCCTAGCAGATTAGGTGCGGCCTGAGTCCGCCACCACAACTTCGCATCTCCGGAGAGATAAGCGACAGCGGTCTGGGCCTGCTCTCCCTCAGGGATCTGGGCGTTCTAAAAGAGCATCTCCATATCCCATAGGAAGTTCTCAACTTCCTTGGAGTAGCGCACCCCCTTGAAGGGGCTAGGCTCCGGGACACGTCGTCGCACGACGGCACCTTGGCCGGACTCAATCGCAACCTGCATCGGCATAGTCGCTATAAGGCGCTTAAGAAGCGCAATCTCCACCTGAGCCGTCTCCAGCTCCCCGGTGAGTCGAGTCACCTGAGCTGCGAGACTCTTGTGTGAGGCAAGCAAGGTGGAAACCAGATCCACCAACGTCTTGGGGGCTAGGGAGCCATCCCCAACAATGCCCTCCAAGGAGGAGATCCTGCTGTCAGCTGTAAGCGTCATCTGCAAATGAACAACAGGATAAGCCAAAATAGTTGTATAACGCTTGTACAAGTTGGGACGTGCAGAAACCCGCCCTCTGATACCAACTGTCACGCCCATGTTTACTGTAACACATTTTTAACGAAATACACGTGAGTCAACGCTTGACTCGAGTCCATACACGCCCGCGCAGGGGCACTACGGTCGAAACCGTAAGATTGGGCGTGATCGGCGGAGACGATCCCTCGGACCATCTCTCAGCCGAAGCAGGGACTCGATACGGATCTCTGCTGTCCCAACCTAAAGTGAATCCAGGTGGATCCGACCGCGTCGGATCGGGGCTACAGCGGAATGCAATCGCGATGGTCAGAATGCCAGCATTGGGGACGTCGGCGACGTCCACCGATGCATATGTTTCGGATAGCACGATCGTACACCAAGCTCACGAGAGCATACAATCGGACCCCACGGGTCGGGGGATTCATTACGCCCTCCCGATGAGGGGACGATTGGCGACTACTATCGTCGGATCGTCCGACCATTGGCATCGCACGCTGGAACAAGGGAAGGACCAGTGTAGTCCACCCCAACACGCCCGCAGTCAAAAGAGGAGAGGGGACGGAGCCGCCTCTGACCCCGTCGCAGACGCGAGCAGCACGCGAACGCCGAAAGAGGAGGTCGAGCGAGGGGTCGACGAGGAAGCGGAGGGTGCGATGCCATTGGGGAAGCGTCCGCGGCCTTCCAAAACTTCCAGCGGTCGCCGACTTCAAGCCAAAGGAGGGAGCCGGACCAGAATGACGTAAGACCACCAGAGGAAAAGGGGAAGGACGAGTCCGCACGCAGGCGGAACGACGCCGACCAACCACCCGCGCGCAGGCGAGCTGAGCCTGGGAATTTTTGCACGCAGGCGAACCAAAGCTCTCGACGATATGACAGAGGGGCTCGCCGGGGAGCGCGGAGGATGAACCGGCCAAGCGCAGGCATGTAGCGAAAAAGCGTACGGAAGAGGCGTCGCTGACCAGAACGCATGGCCAGGACGAAGATCGAGAGGATGCCGAGGACGGCGGAGGAAGGTACCTTGGCCGGACTATCCGGGTCCTTCCTGTCGGTGATGAGATGTTCGTGAAGCCTTCCAAGGCTCGTCTGGGAATGTAGTCAACGGCGACGACGTCCACAACGGCGCCGGAGAAGATGAAGGCGACGGAAAGACTGGGGAGCTTCTCGCGAACCGCTCCTCCCTCCCACACCACCGGTTCCGCAAGAGGAAGCTCCCAAGGACGGCCGGCAACGTCGCCGGCGTCGAAGGGGAAGATCGGAGGTGAGAGCGAGAGCAGGAAAAGGTTTTCCGCCCGCCTTACCTTCCCCGTCCTCTCCCGATTTTCTATCGCCTCTCTACCTCGATCCACGCATCCGCCAACCCAACATCGCCGCCCATGCCTGACGCGACATCCCCCTGCGTCCACACGCCAACTCTGGACGGGCAATCGAATTTTGCCCGTTGGCGCGCGGGCAGGCGCCCGATCCATCCACTTTCGTCCGACCCATTTGGGGTGAATTCAATGGGCTGGGCTGGTTGGGCCGAGGTAGGAATTGGGCCGCGCCTAATTCTGGCCCAAGGCCTAACATTAGGTTTGGAGCTTTTTTCCTCAGTTAAATTATAAAAATGGAAAAAAAAAAAAACCTACCTTGGCTTATTCAATGAGCATCTTTCTCATGAGCCGGGCTCAACTCAAACTAGATCTTTATAAAACCTAAAATCCAATATGCAAACTTTCAACTTTATCTTCCAGGGTGGTTTTCAAATGTGGAATTGGTTTCTAGATTTGTTCATCAAATTAATGATTAAGCAAACAAGAACAAGTGTCATGTGCTTGGGTTGCAAACGGCCTATCAATATATAGTCATTCTATGTCCTTCATGAGTAATAATTGAGCAATAATGAACAAAAAAACAAGAATGTAAATCAAGTGTCTGCTCCAATGTCCTCCAAGCAGCATGAACAAATGTTCAAATCCTGGATAGCTGCTCGCTTCCAAAACTTGAACAGCAAAATAGAGCAGCCCCGATCCAAATCCAGCAGCTGTTCTCCACGGCGTGCACTGCAGATGTATGAACAAGGCCTTATTTCAAAACAAACAGGGTTTGTACAATCACGCACTGGCAAATGCCCAGTTATTTGACACAACGAAATGGCGATTCTACAGTCTGTTACAACAAAATTAGGGCAACAAGAACACAGAGGAAAATTGCTTGAGCAATTCATCGGCTGGCTAATCTTAGTAACCGGCGCTGATCCTCACAAGAGCAGCAGACAGGCCGGCGTCCTCCAATCCGTGGCTCTTCCTGCACTCGTAGTAGAACACAGTGTACACGGCCATGGAGTACAGGTTCCACACGGCATCGGCCGTCGCCACAACGCTTCCCAACGCCATCGGCCCCGCCGACCACTGCGGCCCTGACGCCGTCACGACCGCAGCAAAAGCCGCATAGATCGCCGCCTGGACGGCCATCAGCATGAGGGTGAGCGAAACCCCCCGCTTCTTGTTCCCAATGTAGAGCTCCACCGACCACGAGAGCGCGCCGATCCCCCACGTCTCCTCCACCGCCGCGATAACCAGGCTCATCGACCACCGGGTCAGGAGGTAGAGGTAGAAGAACGACGCCACGAACGCCAAGCTGACCCCGAACCCGAAGACGGATTGGGAGCCGTCGGCGACGAGCATCACGGATCCGACGGCGAGCGAGGAGACGAGGCCGAGGCCGAGGGTGAGGAGGAGGATGTAGAGCCGCGTGACCATGGTTTGGTACCAGCGGCGGCGGATCTGGAGGAGGAGGTTCTGGGGGGTCAGATTGGCGTTGGTGTAGGCCATGGCGAAGGTGTACATGGCGGCGAGGGTTAGGAAGAGCGCGAAGACGAAGAAGAAGACGGCGAATGCAGGGCCGAGCGCGGCGAAGGTCTTGAGGTCTTTCTCGATGTCGGCGAGGAGGTTATCTGGGCGGCGCTTGGTTTCCTTGACGAGGATGCAGATCTTGGAGGCGAGGTCGAGGGGGATGGGGGCGAGGGAGTAGACGCAGAAGAATTGGAGGGAGGAAGAGAGGAGGGAGAGGAGGAGGAGGGGGGAGAGGAGTTGACCTGACTTGAAGGGGAGGAGGACGGATCGTCGGAGGATTTGGGAGACTCCGAGGGGTGAGGAGAAGGAGGAGGAGGCCGCCATGGCTGTGTAGGTGAAGCCCATATTGCTGGAGAGCAGGACCTGCAATGCCGGATGCTTGAGCTGTTGAAATCTGACAAGGAAGACGCCGCCCGCGTTCTTCTCTCGATCAAGAACTTGGAGAATTAATTCCTAGCCGAGAAATGGTGGCTTTGTGGAGAGCATTCATGTGCTAGTGGCAGAATTTAGAAGATGAATTATTGCAGCTGTTTTGGAGCTGGGCGAACAAGACAAAGAAGTCAAGAACAATACATTATTATGTGTGTGCGACAGATCTAAGGGGAAGCAGAGCACAGTTGACTGACAATTTCATTTAGTTTAGTTGGGATGAAATTAAAAGTCAAGGTAATGTTAATTCCAACTCATATTCTCATGCGTTTTTATTAAAAAATAAATTATTGGATTAGGTTTGATTCAGAAATTAACACCTCCTTTTCCTCCATCTGGTTTGTAGCTTAAGCCATTGAAGTGGATGAAGCTGAACTTGTGGTTGCTGAGTTTCCCCGTCGAGAAGGACAAAAGAGTACGCAATTTAGGCCATCCTACTCTTAATTGCATCATGCTTAAGAAATTAATCTCCATAATTAGAACAGTATTTGGATGCAATGCTTTGGTTGATTCTAGTTCTATCGTATGTGAGGGATTAATGACAGTACCTTTTGGAGAAATAATTGTTGTACCATCTGGAGAAAGTAAGTGGACCTCAAATTCATCTACCAAATTCAAACGTTTGTATTTTTCTTACAAAATTCATTCATTTTGTAAGAGATCGAGTAGGACTTATCATTAATTATCATTTCAAGACTTTCAATGAGAACAAACTTTTGCTCTCACTTACTTTTTAGAGTGCTTTGATATTACTTTCCACCCTGCTCCAACAAAATCAAGGGGGCTCTATTTACTAGAAAGGATAGAAAATTAAGAGAAAAAAAAAAGGAGAAACAAAAAATCACATGAAAGTTGTGTATCCAGATGTGTGAATAGTAAAGGAGAGGTAGCGGAAAAGAGGAGGCAGCAATAGTAGCAGCATCGAGCGGGCAAGGTCATAGCATTGAGCGGGTGAGTGAGCGAGTGACACCTCTCCATTTTCCTTTTATTATTTTTTATCTTTCCTAGTAAATAAGAAAAAAATTTCCTCTTTTTCTTTCTAGTAAAAAAGGTGAATATTTATTTTTCATTCTAGTAGCTGTTGTTTAGCTAAATGTTGGAAGCAAAAGCAAAGGAACCCTATAGATCGCACCTTAGTTCATACCGACTTTATTATACACTCTCTTTTCTAGCGAGGAAGGAAAAAAAAAGAAAGAAAAGCTAGAAGGGAAAAGACATAGGAGGGAGAGAAAATGAAATCACGTGTAATACACGTGATGCCTCACGTGAGCGAGTGCAGGAGTGCATCATGCGTGATGCCTGCAGCAGGGAAGGAGATTCGACAATGCACAGGAGCTGGACGGCGGGGAGCACGGGTTCTTCAGCGAGCCAAAAAATAGGCGGCGAGCAGGGCGAGTGGGGCGAATGAGCTGTTGCGTTAGCGAGCTAGCAGGCTGTTACTTCGGCAAGCTGGTAGGCGACTGCTTTGGCGAGCCGACGGGCGGGCACTTAGGCCAACCGGCAAGCCAATAGGCGGATGAGCAGGGAGCATCATCCCCGTCTCCAGTCGCTGCACGCGTGTTGGGGGGTAGCAGCCCCTACAGCATCTCCGGTGGGCCGGCAGCAGTGCAAAGCACCGGAGCGGTGCTGTGAGTAGCCAAGCGAGGGTGAACGACGTCCGACGGTTGCAAGTGATGTGAGGGGAGGGCTGGCGTGATTTTTTTTCCCTTTGTTTTCCACCCAAATCAGGTGGATCGTGTTTGGGAGGAAAAGTGTTACTTTTTCCTTCCTTCTTCTTTCCATCCAAGGAAACGAACCTTACTTTTCATCCTTCTTTCCCTCCTAGAAAATATGGTGTAAAAATTGAAGTAGGCAAGTGAAAATTCTAGTTTTTAAAATTTCTAAAATATTTAAAAATTAAATTGAATTTTTAAAAATATGAGCGATTATATCTTTGTTTTTAAATTTTCTAAACTATTTATGATGAGCAAAAGTATATTTATGAAATAATTAATTTAGCAATTGAAATATCGCTTGGTAATGAAAAGCTATGACAAATAAAAATAGAAAAAACAATCAAAAGGTCAAGAAACTACAAAATAAAGCCTTTTATGTTTCTATTTTTTTTAAAAAAAAAAAACTATATGTCTATTTGGTATAGTTAAAACTTTTAATTTTTGTTGATTTAAAAAGTACTGGTTGAAAAGTAGCCTATTGAAAATATTTAAAGTATTTGGATAAAATAAATTTTTTGACAAATCAGCAGCTTTGATCAGCCAGAAATAAGAAATTGATAGTTTCTTAGAAAAACAGAAGTCAACAGGTAAACACCTAAACTTCTAAAAATCTATTTTTGAGCTTAGGAGAAATAGTTAAATAGCTGTGTCAAGCGGCCTCTATCTCACTAGAAACATTACAATATTGTCGTTCGCCCTTTATTTAATCACTACTTACAAGTTTCTTTTTTTTTTTTTTTGATATTTGATAGCATAAGAAACAAGAAGTTTATAAAAAAAACTTGTAAATTTTAAAAATTGTAGGCATGATTCAACTTTAAGTTCTATGTTCTCGTTATTAACAATAATGCCATATTTCTTTGGACGAAATTCACATGAGAAAAAAGGAAAAATATATTGAATCTACCCCTTTTTCTTATTAAATTTAATATATTTTTTTTCTTTTTTTTCTATAGATTTCGGCCAAAGAAACAGACATAAAGGTTCTCATCAATTAAACTAAGACTCCTGGGTAATTCATGGTCAAACACTCATATAATTTTCATGTGATGAGTGAATTTCTATGATGCATCCAAATCTGTCCTTATCAACATCAATTTAACAAATTTAGTACCGAAAACTACACGCTTAAAAGGATTAATAGGTTATTTAAAATGAGCAAAAACTTCATACTTATCCTTGGTTCAAGATTAAATTTAGAATAAACAAGATCTTCCAGTACAATCTGAACCCCTCTCTCTCTCTCTGATCCACTGCGCTGTCAGGGCTGAGCTCTGATGGAACTGAGCTCCAAGGCTGATCTGATGGAACTGAGTCATAGCCTTCTCCTAACCCTAGACCTAGGTCAATAAGTGGCGGGTGGCAAGCACATGTTGCTTCTCAACCCCATATGCTCACTTAATGACGGCCTTAAACCTAAGCGCCCTGTAAATGACATACACACAACGCTGGCAGTTCACAAGATAAGGGCACTAGACATATGCTCAAACCCTAGTACAGATATCAACAACTACACAGCGAGCGAGCTCCTTGCACAAGCACGGCGCTTGCACAAGTCACAAGCTAAACACACCGAACGATAAAAACACTAACCCCTCCAAGGATACAACCTCGGGTATGAGCAGAATATCTCTTCCAATATGAATAGAGATACTAACAATAAGCTATCAACTACTCAACAAGACATGAGTCCATACAATGTTCATACAAGCTATGATAAAGCAAATAAGCTTAAAGTAAGTAAGGTATACCACTCCAAAGCTAGTGGTGATGAAGTTCAGCCCGTGGCTCCCTCGAGGTGGCCGAACTTTGTCTTTCAAGCTCCAAAACACTCCTCAAGCGCAAGCCCTTGAGGATCCACCCTAGAGTCGCCCCTCTAGGTGGTTTGATGCTCCAAAGTGTCCCCTAGCTCCTAGGAACACTCTCAGCCCTCTATGGACAGCAAGTGCCGCCCTCAATGTGGATGAAGCACAAGTGGTGGCGCCACCAAGATGGATGGCCGCCGGTCCTCCAAACTCCTCCAAATGAAGTCGGTTCCCTTCTCCTCCAAAGAGAACCCTCCAAGACAAGGTGGATGCTCTTCTTTCCTCCAAGAAGTTCCACCCCAAGAACAAGGAAGCTCTCGGCCCCAAATGAGATGGCCGGATCTTGAGCTCCCCCAAGTGATCCTCCTCCAAGCTCCAAGCAACTCTCGGCTGAAGTGGAACAAGGTGGCCGAAGTTCCTCCTCTCAAGCTACTCTCGGCCAAGGTGGGAGATGAGCTCCCTCAAGCTCTCGCCACCAAGGATGGATGAAGGGGAAGAAGGCGAGTGAACTCCCTCAAGCTCCTCTCCAAATCGGCCAAGGATGAAGGAGATCCAAAGATGAGAATCGCCCCCTCCAAAATCGCCAAGTTCTTCCCCAATTTTGGATTTTTGCTTGCAATTGCCGAATGCCTCTTTTCCAATTCGAGATCCCCAATTAGTTGTGTCTTTTGTCAATAATGCCCTTATGCATTATGAAGACTTTAAGAAGATGGCGCCTCCTCTTCTTTCAGCTAATGACCCAAGCTCGGGTTGGTCCTCTCATGCAACATAAGTTTTGGTCTCTCCATATGTCTTGGGTTCAAATCTCACCCATGACATATTTTTTTGCATATGCTTGTACACCTCTATACAAGCTCAAATATCATGGCCCATGTAGCCTCCTACATTGACCCTTATGTTTTTTTCTCCAACTTTACCCCCTTCATCCCTACTCATAACCTCCATGAGTCCATGGGAAAGGCGGGGTAGTACCCCAAAGTACCCCGGGCGTCACAATTCTCCCCCACCTGAATTAGCATTCGCCCTCGATGCTAGGTACCTCTCGTACTGCCTTAACAACCCTTCATATTGCTCCAAATCCGTGGCTTTTTCCCAAGTTGCATCTTCAATTGTCTCGTCCAACCACTGGACTAAGAACTCAGTCTTTCGCCCACTGGTCCCACTAGATGCATAGACTCTATGATCTAGAATCTTTAATGGTCTCCTGCCATACTCAACTTTTCCTTGGGATGGTTGCCTTCTTTCTACTCCACGGTCTGGATGTCTTTCATCTGGATGGTACTTCTTCAACAGACTGACATGGAATGTGGGATAAAACTGTAGCCATGGTGGTAACTGAAGTCTGTAAGCAACAGCTCCAACCCTCTTGATGATCTTGAAAGGCCCTTCATACCTTCTCACAAGACCTCTATGATAAGGGCGAGCTTCAGTCTTTCTCCACATCTGTGGGGTGAGTTTCAGTAACACAAGATCCCCCACATCAAACTCAATATGTCTTCTGTCTCTATTTGCATAAAGTATCATTCTGTTCCTAGCTTCCTGCAAGCTATCACGAGCTTCCTGCCATAGCTCGGTTCTATCTTCAACAAATTTTGTAGCTGCCTGGCATTTCCCTTCCAACGTCCTATTTAGTGTATCCACGGGTGTCATAGGCTGCCACCCTAACACTAACTCGAATGGACTTTTTCATGTGGCAGAAGAAACTTGAATATTGTATGCAAACTGGGCTGTATCTAGCAATCTGATCCAATTCTTCTGAGTCGAAGAAACAAAGTGTCTAAGATACCCCTCTAGCAAAGCATTAATCCTCTCTGTCTGCCCATCAGTCTGTGGATGGTATGCTGTTGACATTTTGAGATCTGTACCCAACTTTTTAAATAGTGAAGACCAGAACTTCCCAGTGAATCTCGGGTCTCTATCACTAATGATCTCTCTGGGTAAACCAAAATGTTTAACCACATGTGTCATAAACAGATTGGCCGTCACCTCAGCAGTGCACGGCTCCGGTGCAGGTGCAAACACAGCATATTTTGAACATCTGTCCACCACTACAAAGACAGATGTCATTCCTTCCACACGGGGAAAATGGGTGATGAAATTCATGGACACAGAAACAAATGGTTTCTCTGGAATAGGCAAAGGCTGCAACAGTCCTGCCTCCTTTTTCCTCTCAATTTTGTCTTGCTGGCAGACAAGACAAGTCCTCACATAATGTTCCATATCCTCTTTCATCCCCGGCCAGTACCAAGCTCTACTCAGCAAAGCAAACATGCGCTTCCCTCCTGGGTGACCAGCCCATATTGTATCATGATACTCACGCATGAGGCCAAATCTGACATCCCCAGATGAGTGTACATACGGCCTATCACCTCGTGCCATGATCAATCCATCCTCACTCAAGTAGAAGCGACGGGTTACACCCTCTCTTATCTTCGCTACTAGCTTCATATAGGATTGATCTGAACCCATAGTGTCTGGAACCTACTGAATGACCTTACTCACGGCATATGACATAGCAGAACAATAAGAAATGGAAGTCACTCTGCTCAATGCATCTGGAACCTGATGAATGCGCCCTGGCTTGTGTTCCCAACAGAAATCAAACTCAGCTAATTGCTCTTGCCATCTGGCCTATCTGGCAGATAATTTCTTCTGAGTCTGAAAGAAAGTATTGGCCACATTATCAGTTTTCACTGTGAATTTGTTCCCCAACAAATATACCCTCCATAGTTTCAAACAATGTACCACTGCTAGCATTTCTTTCTCGTGAGCTGAATGGCTCATAAATATGACAAGGAGAAGATTTAAAATTCATATATACTGTACTGCTAGTGCATTAATGCACAAATATTTTAACCTAAATTTAACATAATTATATTTTGATAACTCACAAATATTTTAATATAGATTTTAAAATTTTTGTTGAACTTCTGAGCTTGCACTAGTTGTTAATAACAAGGTCTAGAGTTAATTCTTGCCTTTAATATTTACTCATGTTAAAAAAATTTACAATAAAACTATGCGCACTTTAGGTTTATTATTATTATTTCTTAAAAAACTACTTATTTTATAATTATGCATATTTAGTGAAAAGAAATATGTTTTAAAATATATAGAAAAATACTTATATAACATTATTAATTATATTAAAAATACAAAAATTTTATATTTTATAATCTAACCAAAGTTAAGGGTGTAGAATTTGTTCAATCTAAACCAAACTAAATTCAATGGATTTAACTCGAGTCTCGAACTAGAATTAAAAAAAATAAAATCAAATTAAAATTCCTGGGTTCAATTTGGGTTAAACCAAATCTATTTTAAAATATTTATTTTATTACTTTTTAAATAAAAATAAATATTATAACATAATTATTTAGATGAAATTTAAAATAATGACTTATTTTTTTTAAAAAAAAACATTAAACTAAAGCAAACCAATGTTTGGTTTGATTTTTTAGATTGAACCAAATGGACACTCTTAATCGAAGTTAGTAACTTATAATAAATTCTTGAAATTGCAAACTCAAAATAAACTAAACTGATTAAAGAAAATCCCAAATTGAAAAAAAAAAAACTTCAATTAGATTAAGTTTATATTTTGAATGAATATAGAATTTAAGTACCCCTATCTCAAATTGAACAAAACCATTAAAGAAGGTAGGTCATCATTAACTGCCACCCTAGAACTCACCTGCTATTGTGACGCTCCTTAACAACGCCAAGTGGACTGTTCATAACGATTGACATTAAAGTATCGTACTTATCTAAATTCTAAAAGTAAATAATTAATCTTTTGACTTTTGATATTTTGACTCTTGACTCCCTCTTTGCTAGTGGAAGAAGAGAGAACAACATCCTTGGAACGGTAATAAAAGTCAAAATTTCAAATATGAATTACTTAGATGCAACATTGACTAGGATTCGAGATTGCCTGCAATTTTTCTCTTGAATTTCTTCACAAGAGTGATGAGTTCGTGTTAGTGATTAGTGGAACGTTGAAACTTTGAATATCAAATCAAGAGAAATGCTTAGACTAATATAAACAAATCAAAGAACAGAAAACATATCCTTACTATGAAAAGAACACTGAATCTCGAAAAAAAGTTTCAGCAAATAAAAAATTACAGAGACATGAAAAAATGATTTCTTGTTTCTTTCGCAGAGAAACAAAAAAGAAATCATCATTGATTTCTGTTTCTGTTTGTTCATCAGAAATCTAACAAACAAGGAATTGACTGTTTGTTCAGCTGTGATCATCACCAACCTTGCTCTGCCTCCCAAGTACCCAAAGCAGAGTCCTCCTTGCAAAGGACGGCGTTTCGTCCACCCTCGACACCGCGCCGCCGGCGTCGCAGAAGCCCCCGGCCTCCACGTCCAAATCCACCTCACTCCCGCTCTTCTTCGCCTTGGTCTCTTCTCCTACGTCTCGGCGCAGCGGCAGGCGGAAGGAAAAAGCTCGCCTTGACGCCGCCGCCGTCGCCTCCTCCTCCTCTGCCGCCGCAACCGTCGCTTTCTCCATCCTCGACCGCATCCATATCTTCGAAAACGAGAAGCTCTCTTTGTTAGCATTCAAACAAGCGCCTCCATCAATCTTTGGCTCTAGAAAGCCTTTGAATCCCTCTCTCCTGGAATAGCAGTCGCACTCCGACATCGCAAACCGGCGGCTCTGCTTCTTCACAGCCGGTTTCTTCTTGCTCGGCGGTCTAATGGCGACCCGAAGCGGAGCGCTGTCGTCCATCATATACTCGTACGAACCCATGGAGAAGCATCTCCTTTGGTCAAAATTCCGACTTTGGCCTCCGCCGCCATCCGCGCTCCTAAACTTCCCAAGCTTGACATGCACAACTTTTTCCTCTGCAACCTCCTCCACCTCTTCCTCCTCCTCCGCCGCCGACGCGTCGTACACCGATTCATCCTCTGCAACGGTCGGTCCTGAGCTCTCACTGCCGGATTCAAGAACAAAGACCAGACGCCTGCAACTGCTAGCAGGGGAGAGATCCTCAACGAGGCATCTCCTACAAAGCGGGCAGGTGGAGTGGGACAAGAGCCAGGTGTCGATGCAGTGCAAATGGAAGGCGTGGCTGCACTCAGGGAGCAGTCGGAGCTTGTCGTCCTCCTCGAATTCGCAGAGGCAGACGGCGCAATCGAAAGGGTCCTTCAGGCCTATGATGGCTTTGTACTGGAAGACGGGGAGGGTGTCGATGAAGGACTGATCCACGCCCGCGTCGTGGAGGTGAAAGAGCTGCTGCAGCTGGCCTTGGAAAACTGTGGCGTTGGTGGTGGGGTCTGCTCCCACGGTGTTGGGTCTGAGGAGGACCCTGACAAGGAGGTGGAGGAGGCCGGAGACGAACAAGATGACGGCTAAGGCTGCAATGAAGACGAGGATGGTGCTTTCATGGTAGAGCCAGTCCATGTTCTGGTCTAAGCAATAGTGACAAGACAAAAAGACAGCTTCAACGCTCCACCATTAGACTAAAGAAATCATTTGAATTGAGGAAGAAGTAAGAAGGTAGGAGGAGAAGTTTTGCAGGTCAATTTGAGGAGGTTGGAGAGAGATTAATGGCGAGTGGGGCAGAGATGAATTTATTACAATTTGGTGGAAAAAGCAAACGCAATAAATATTCAGATTGATGAGTGAGTGGACTTGAGCGGTGCATATGTTTTGTATTGAAGGGCTTGATCTTTAATGGCGACGGGATTAGTAAATAGGAAATATGCATCTTTTGGGAACACCCGCCTTCCTCTGCAAATCCAATGCTTCTTCTTCTTGTTCTTCCGTTTGATCTCCAACTGAGCTCTTCTGCAGTACAGAATACTAAATGGATCCATTAAAATTTTAAATTCCTGTTTCATTGTGTCCAAGAAAATGTCACTGTTGTTTTTCTCTTGGGATTGTGTTCTTCACTTTCCGACGCACCTAGCAACACAAAAAGAAAATTAATAATAAAGAAATTGTAGGCGTTGACTTGGGTTGTGGTGGGTTGACATTGCACGCGGGCTGAGAATTTCATGGGGGAAGAGATGGATTCATAATTTGTGCCGACAAAAGGGGAAGCGTTTGGACCAAACCAAAAAGTTGATTTCCAAGGTCTGTTGTCTCGTGGGGCTTTGAGAACGGAGTGATTACGAAGGAATCTGGTGCTCAGTAGGGTTTGAAGTTTGACTTAGGTCAGGATGACCTAAGAAATATTGTGTAGGGCACAGAACGATAGAACACAAATGAATCATTTGGATAGTGGCACTGCTTGGTCAACTGGCGGACAAAGTTGAGCACGACCTGTGCCAACTCGTATGCTAGGCTGACCATCCACATGGTTGCATCGGACTTAGACCGGATAAAATCTGACTTGACCTGATTCGACACAAAGTTAGGCGGATCAGTCATAATCGTGTTCGGGTCATAAACAGGTCAACCCGTTTATGACTCAAAAATAATCGGGTCGTGTTTAACTCGATTATATTATATATTTATATATAAAAAATTTAAATGTAGACTCACTTAACTCTCGTTGCTAGCTCATAGGCCTAAATATCTTTTAACTATCTTTTAACCCAGATTTTGGCCCACACATAAGCCCAAAGTTTAATTAATTTTAATAGAATTTTTTATTAATTTATTATTTATGTTTAAAATATGAATGATAAATAGGTTATTCGGGTCGTGTGGGTTAATCTGATTATATTCGGGTTATGTCCGTATTAGATAGTTTGACCTAATTAAACGGGTCGTATTCAGGTTGACTTAATTGGGTCACGGGTCATAGCTGACACCACTCGTTTATGACCAAGTTGACTTGAATTGCCAGGTCTATTCAGACTACACTTAAAATTAAAAAATTATATAAACTTAAAATATTATTTTTTTAATAAAAATTTATATTAGACAAACCCAATAAGGTAATTTGGCCAATTAAGGTCAATTTTGATTCTCAATCTATATTTAATCAATTTGAGCCTCTTTGACTTTTATTTATGTTTAATTACCCAATAATTCATGAATTAACAAGAATACTGATATCAAGCAAACAATTTGAGACTATGATCTTCTAGGATGGATTTATTATAGAAAGGCATTACACATTCCCAGAAGATTCATCCAAACTTTATCAAAAAACAATCACATTTCCGTTCATGGCACTGGTGTGAACATTGAAAAATATCAGCAATTTCCAGGATTTTGGTAGCACTTGTTAGTTCCTATCAGTCGCAATTTTTGCTTGCTGAAGGTTGAAGACAGCATTAGCATGTGATTTAAGGTGGTAGCCCATTTCTTGTACTGCACATAGCTGTAAATTTTGAGCTCAATTTTCCCTTTGCTTGTTTGTATGCAAATGCAGCACCTCTCGTGTTCTTCCATCTTTGGTTCTTCGAGAAGGTTTGTGTCCAAGTCATAGATGACACCTGTTTTTGGTAGAATTAGATGGAAACAGAAAGAAAGAGAGATTTAGTGAAAGAATCTGATCAGGGAGATGCCTCCTCTTACTTTCTTTTGCAATGGAGAAGATCATGAGAGGATTTAGCTTCTTGATTCTCAGAATAACTTGCCCGTCCTTGTTTAAGATGGCGGAGACTGATCTTGGCCTTACTTCACCTGGACAAAATCATAAATTTACAGCCAAACATGATATGAACACGAAGAACTTTTCACTCAATCAATAACCATTTTCTGTCGCAACAAGCATCTCATCTCCTTTTGCAAGTGATGTCCTGCACATTCCAAAGTCAAAGCCAGACTCATCGCAAGGAAGAGTGGCGGAACTCCCCCTTGTTTTCTCTCTGTGATCGTGTCTGCCTCTTAGTGTGGCTGCACCCCTCAATGCTGAAACATGTCACAGAAATTGTTAATTGAATGTATTATATCACTTCTGGGAAGACAAATTACGAATTTTCATGCTGGCGGCTGATACATGTTGCTGCAGCAGCTGTTAGGGTGAGGATTTCGGTAGCATCTGTGGCAGTGACTGCGTCTTTAATGGCTGAAGAGAGGTGCTGTCGCTTTGCTCCTGCAGCTTCTGCAACCTGTGCGCATTGAGCTGCAACGAGAGCTGCAGCAGATGCCACTGCTGTGTCTTTCAAGGACTTGTGTTGGCTGGCTTCCATGTTTTCTGCAGCAATGGCTGCAAGAGCTGCTGCTACTCCTGCAACTGATACAGCTGCGTGCACTTCAGCTCTCTGCAGCCGCTCTTCCTCCTTCCTCAATTGCTTGATTTCCTTCAGCCATTTCTTTATCGAGAGCCCTTTCCAGGGCATAAAGTTCTTAGAAAGCTACAGAGCATGATTTGAAGAATTCAGTAAAGAATTAGGGAGGGTTTGAGTTGTTTCAATTTCATATTTGTAATTGGTTTCCTCTGATATTCAGCAAAGTTCTGAACATTTTACTTTACAGCTTCTTGAAATGATAATAGAATGTTAATTAGGAAGAAAACTATCAAGAATCAGCCGATTTCATGACTATCCCCCAAGAAAAAGAAACTGGAAGATCAATCAAAATGAATTAGTTGAGACCAGATAGACAAGAACATTTCAATGAAATCTGATAAGCTACAATGAGATTCCCCAAATTTATTAAATTTCTCAACTTCATATCTGTGTTTTGTTAAATTGTAATCTAAACTTGATGAGAAATTCCTGATCCAAGGAATAAACCTGGAGAAAGATCACAAGGCTTCAATTCATACCCATTTTTTTCTCATGCAGAGATCATAATCAAGCTCAGGATGAATTGCCTTCTGCATCCATATCCATGACTAGGAAAACAAAAAAAAAGGACGAACAGTATCTCATCAGTACAAAAATTGAAAACCAGATAATCAAAAACTAATTATTTCAATACCTTCATATCATCAAAATTTAACTGTGTTGTCGACTTGAAATCTCCTGCATCCACTTTTAAGCTCATATCAGTCTTCTGCAGCTGCAAAGAACTTCAGTTCTTAACATTCTTTTCTGACATCTAAAAGAACTAAACCATTTCTCTTCATAAACATCAGGTTGGAACAAGACAAGCAGCATGATGAATACCCACTTGGTTCTCAAATGCAACAATCTGTTTGTCTTTGACATCGTCCAGACTTGGCTGAAAAACCTGGATTGCTGAATTGCACCATGCCCGTGAAAGAAGATCCATTGGTTCATCAGAGGCTGCCATTGTTACAGCTGAAGAAGATTGAGTCCCAACAACTGATATATACACAGAAGAAAGGGTCTGATAGACATTGATGATTCCTTGTGCTAATAGAGAATCAATGCATCTCTGAAAGAACAAGGTTCTCCACATGATCAGCATAACGACTACACTAAACAACCACACTAGTTGGGACACATTTTAAGTAAAGATCTTAGGAAATTATTACCTAGGAAAAGGGGGAGCATGCAGTGTGCAGAGTTAGGCTTTAGGATGAGATTAGAGATGGAATGGATCATTGCAGCCACCAATCCTTGGGAATACTTAAATAAGGATGGCATCAATTGGGGCATCATAGTTTAAGTATGTACAATAATGCAAGCCTAAGAAACTTATCCTCTCTATGGAATGAAGAAAATCAGATCATTTCTGAGATGTTGGAATCTACAAAAATCAGATCATTTATTTGTTGTTGTTGTTGTTTGAACTAGCCTGCATTTATTCACTTCATTGATCTTGAAAGAACTTTTCCCTTTTCCTAAAAAAACAGTAAAAGCATGATGTGTTGGGTGCCACTACCTTCAGTAATCATAGCTTTTAGACAAGGAAAGATTAAAAAAGAGTTTCACACGATGCTGCTGAACTTTCTGCTACTATGTCCAAACGTGCAATGAACCCTAGAGAGAAAAGTAGATCAAGCTGCTACATATAATAACAAAATGCAGCTACAGTATTGAGATTTATCCTGGCTTATTAAATGGTTCATGAAATGAATGCTCATGAAATTTTTCTTTCATTTCCTGAAACTCAATAGAGTCCAAACTAGTACTCACTCATATACAACTGAAAAAAGATACCAACTCCTTTAGATGGCTAAAACACAAACAAAACTTTGAAAACCAGTTTCACTCTGCACCTGGAGGATGAGTGAATTCAACAATTAATTTGATGTGTGTTTTCCAGGCTGTTGATCCACTGCATGATCCTTAACCTGTGACTGAAATATAAAATTTTGAGTGGTATGGAGTATGAGCAGAATGATGAGAATTGGTTGAGCAACCTGGCTGCGCAGCTTTGAGAAGGTTCCTACTAATCTTTGCTTAGCTTTCTCTGTCCTTCTTTATGACAAAAAGGTTTGATTTAGTTCTTTGATGAATTTACTTGAGGATTCTTTTTTCATGTTGGTGTGTCTTAAAGAGCACGCATCTTTATGTGCCGCTTAATCATGTTCCATGGTTGTTTAATCATTAAATGAAGTTTAAAAGGATAAAATTTCTAGGTTGCATTTCTTTATAAATTAAATTATATAAAAACTTGAGTCATTCGATTAAAATATAAAAGTTTAAAAATAAATTATGTCAAACTCATAGGTTTGTAATGTTTTGCCCTTTAATGATTTGAAATAGATAGCGTGTCCCATCAATTCAACCCAAATCAAACTGGATCGGTAGCATTTAAAAAAAAAAAAAAAATCAAAATCAAGCTATTTTTTTTATAAAAAATTAGATTAAATTGCACCAAAATATTAATGTAATTTTAAAATTATTTTATTAATTTTTTAAATAAAATAATAATTTAATATTTATATAAAATTAATACATAATTATTAAAAATTTTAGCTTATTCAATTCAATTAGAAATTTTGGTGTTGAACAAAAACTGAATAGATTTTTTTATTTTTTAAAATAAAACTAAATTGGACCAACTTAAATAAAATTCAAACCAAACTAAAAATTAAGCAGCCTAGAAATAAATGTGAGCCACTTGAGAATCAGAAAGAATCATTTAGAAATTTTTTTATTAAATATAACATTGTTCATGGTATCATGAAGTTGATTAGGTCTAGAATGTGGTTATCTATCATAATCTCATAGTTGGAGCATTCTTATATGGTGATAATTTATTAATTTATTATTCTTAACAATTAAGGGCTAGTTTGGTTCTGCTGCATTGCCGCAATTGCACTATGATAGCTGCGCTGTCACTATAGCACCTATTGTTAAGGGTGTTTGGTGAATCTAACTGTGTTGTCACTGTAGCAACTATTATTAAAGTTATTTTGTAGATTTATTGAGTTGTTAGTGTTGTTAATAAATAAATAAATATTAATTTAATAAAATATATTAAAATTAAAATTATATATTTTATAATAAAATAAAAATAATTAATTAAATAATAAATTTAATTATTTAATTTTGTATTATTAATTATTTTAATAAAATAATTAAATTATATAAGATCAAATAATTAATTTTAATATAAAATTTAATTATTAATTTTATTTTTTAAGTAAGAAATTAAAATTATATATTTTTATAATAAAATAAAATTTATATGTAAATTTTAAAATAATTATTAAATTTAAAATAATTATTTTAATAAATTTATTAATTTTTATAAGATTTTTAAAATAATTTTAATATAAAATTTAATTATTAATTTATTTTTAAAAGTAATTAATTTAAAATTAATATTAATTTTATTACTAAATATATATTAATATATTAGCCGCAATGCTACAGTATGATATATTTATTTTATTAATTTTATTTTTAAGATTAAACTGTAGCAAAAGCGGCGGAAGCAAACGTTTTTGCGGAGGGGTGCCCCTCCACAAATTTTGCGGAGGAGTGGGCTGGGATTCGAGACACGAATCCTGAAGCATTTTTGCACGATTCTCCAAGCAATCCCAACTTAAGTGATAATATAACGCTGCCCGTTATATCAAATCCTGATATAACGCTTTCTCGTTACAGCCATCCGAACTAACCATGGTTACCATGGTTAGCTATCGAATGCTCACTACCCGCTCAAATTTTCACTACCCACCCGACACTAACTTTGGCGATTCCCTTGCTCTCCGACGACAGTTTTGTCGCCCGATCTTCTCCGACGACCTCCGAGTTCGTGGTCGTCTCGAGCACACGGCCTCCGAGTTCTTGGAGTG
This sequence comes from Costus lasius, assembly GCA_027563935.2. NCBI lineage: Eukaryota > Viridiplantae > Streptophyta > Magnoliopsida > Zingiberales > Costaceae > Costus > Costus lasius. Next base: position 11,073,373 of record CM050452.1, on the reverse strand, counting down.
TCGAGCCCTAATTTTGTGTTTTTTGTGCAGTTGACCTCCGACGTCCTACGGCGATCTGCGACATCTTCCGACGCCCTCCGGCGAACTGTGAGGACCTCGGACGACCTACGGCGTAATGTCGAGTTCCTGGTTGCTTCGGGTTTCCTAATCTCGACCTATGGCGAACTACAACGACCTCCGATGACGTCCCACGACCTACGGCGTAATGTCGAGTTCTTGGTTGGCTTAGGGTTTCCTAATCTTGATTTATTTTTTGCAGGATATCATCTTCCATCCTTTCAGCCAGTGAAGGCCGAGTTCCTCTGACGACTCCAATCTTCCTGTCCTCCGATGACTCCAATCTTGCTGTAAGGTATAAATGTTGTACTTTGTCTTCTGAATACGTAAATTGTTGTATTAATAATATAATTTGTTATATACAGCATCTCACCCTATTATGGTATAACATGTTTCAAACATGGCTTACGGTTTCCTAATCTTGTTTTCTTTTTTGCAGGATCTAATGGCGAGTTCCTCCGACGACTCCAATGTTCCTTTAAGGTATAATGTCGTAATTTGTCTTCTGAATACGTAGATTATTGTATTAATGTCATAAATTTTGCATAACACGCCTCAAACATAGTATAACACATCCCATTATGGTATAACACATCATTTTGGTATAACACATCTCATTATGGTATAATGTCTCTAATTTGGTATAAGAGTGTCCCATTTTGGTATGACAATATTGTATAACACATCTCATTTTGGTATAACATCTCTCTAATATGGTATAACAGCGTTTCATTTTGGTATAACATCTCTCTAATATGGTAGAACAACAACTCATGTTGGTATAACATGCTTCAAATTTGGTATAACAACATCGCATTGTGTTATACCAAAATGTCTCTAATTTGGTCTAAAAGCTGGTCATTTTGGTATAACATGCTTCAAACCTAGTATAACACATCCCATTTTGGTATAACATGTCTATAATATGGTATAACAGCGTCTCATTTTGGTATAACATCTCTCTAATATGGTAGAACAGGGTCTCATTTTGGTATAACATGCTTCAAAATTGGTATAACAGCATCCCATTGTGTTATAATATATCTCTAATTTGGTATAACAGCTGTAAATTTTGGTATAACATGCCTCAAACATAGTATAACACATCACATTTTCGTATACCATATCTCTTATTTGGTATAACATCTGTAAATTTTAGAATAACATGGCTGAAACTTGGTATAATAGGATTCCGTTTTGGTATAACATGCCATAACAGCATTTCATATTGGTATAATAGCTTCACCTTTTGAGTTCTGGATGTTAATTTAGTTATAACGTATGTAACAGTAGGTTTTATATAAGGAGGGCTACGAATGAAAGCCCATCCAGTAGCTCTTCAGATGAAATAGAATATCAGTACAAGGGAATCAAACCTCGTCGAGTACTCAGCAGATGCTCGATGAGCAGGATTCATAGTTTTATCAACACAGTGCAAGGGGGTCATGCTATTAAAGAAGAACTCCTACATACCCCCTTTGGACACTTGCTGCGAGGGGCATCGATTCCACTGGACATGGTTGCTGTAGAATATTTGCAATCTATATGGGAACCGGAGAGAAGGGGATTCAACATTAATGGCAATTTTGTGTCTTTCTTGGCCAAGGATGTATCTATTATACTTGGTCTCCCACGGGTTGGAGAGTTGGTTAGATGGGAGAATAAGCGACCAACTACTCCATATTTCACTGAGGAATTTGACAAGAAGGCAGTTAACAGAAAAGTAATTGAAGAAAAATTGACTAATCTCTGCTCACAAGGCCTAGAGGGAAATGAGAGGATCAGAAGATTGGCTACACTGTATTTCTTTTATTCTTTTATGTTCAGCCGCCTGACATTCAACTTGGATGTGGGCCTTGTATTATTTGTAGAAGACCTCCAAAAATTGGCTGATTACAATTGGCCAGAAACAGTCCATCATTTTCTGTGCTCGGAATTGACCAGTAGCTCAAAGAAAAAGAGACGTGGATTTACGGGATCAGCTATTGTTCTCTCTGTAAGTATTTTTTAATATATGAAGTAGTCTTTCCATAATTAATATTGCCTCATAAATATTTTGTTCTCTTCTGCAGATTTGGTTTTATGAGCATACCAAAATGTATATAAATAATAAGATGGAGGGTGTATACCCTCGGTTGTTTCGTTGGGCCAAAGTGAGTCGACAGCAGTCGGATGTCGTCGGAGGTTGTCGACGGCCGTCGGAGGTTGTCGGAGGCAGTCGTAGGTCGTCGGAGAGGATCGGGCGACAGAACTTTCGTCACAGCAAAGTTCGGGTTAGACAAAACTTTCGTCACAGGAAAGTTAGGGTTAGAGAAAATACTAAGTCAGTGAGTAATAGCGGGTCGGGCGGGTTGGGCCCGACCCGACCTGTATATTGATACCCGTGTTATACCATGTTTGTTCCGTGTTATACGAATTTCTGTTCTTGTTATACCATGTTTATGCCGTGTTATACCATGTTTGTTCCGTGTTATACGAACTTCAGGTCTTCTTATACCATGTTTGTCCCGTGTTATACCATGTTTGTTCCGTGTTATACGAATTTTTGTTCTTGTTATACCATGTTTATGCTGTGTTATACTATGTTTGTTCTGTGTTATACGAACTTCAGGTCTTCTTATACCATGTTTGTCCCATGTTATACCATGTTTGTTCCGTGTTATACGAATTTCTGTTCTTGTTATACCATGTTTATGCCTTGTTATACCATGTTTGTTCCGTGTTATACGAACTTCAAGTCTTCTTATACCATGTTTGTCCCGTGTTATACCATGTTTGTTCCGTGTTATACGAATTTTTGTTCTTGTTATACCATGTTTATGCCTTGTTATACCATGTTTGTTCCGTGTTATACGAACTTCAGGTCTTCTTATATCATGTTTGTCTCGTGTTATACCATGTTTGTTCCGTGTTATACGAATTTCTGTTCTTGTTATACCATGTTTATGCCTTGTTATACCATGATTGTATAACACACAACAAATAAGGTGTAACAAGACCTTTTTTCGCAAAACATTGCACAGAAATCGTATTAAGGGATAAGTAGATACATATAACACATATAACACTCTATTATACCAAACATGGTAGATACTCGTCAATATTCCGACAATACTGTATAAGACAATACTATGTACATGGTATAACAAACAAACAATTGTCATTTACAATCTACTTACGACCATATTCCGACATTAAACAACCTCTAAATAGTTCTAGACTAATTTGTGCCCTCATAGCTGGGATGTGCTTTTGGGAGAAGTTAAACTTTTTACTGGAAACGAGACATTCCATTAACTTCACTAAAAAAACTCTACAATCAACTAGATTTTCTTGCTTTGGGCAATTAGCATCTCATATCCGTTCATAATCTGCTATAGAAAATTTTCCTTTAGTCTGCACACTCAAATGAGTGTCTAAAAGTTTTACCTGCATAAAAAATAGCACAACAGATTATAAAACTTCAACATAGGAAAACTAGTCATGCATAACAAATATACTAAACACTCACATACGCATTCGCAACATCCACATCACTCTTACGGGCTTCCAATGAATTATAAAAAATAATCTGCCTCTGCCTTCTAATTATATACATCAAAATCCAATATTTTTTATCACAAATTGGCGCAAGTATTCTTGTAGTGTAACGAAGGTTTTCAGCTACCATATGTTCCAAACAAGTAACACTAAATCTGAATTTATTATCTGAATACAAACTCATATAGGTTAGAGATATGTAATCAAAAGCCAACAACTTCGTCTTCTTGGGATTATTCAGACCTCTAGCGACCAAAAGACCAACATAAGCATCTACAACCTACAGTTAATACAGTCAGCATAAGCATCTGCTAAACAAATAGTATAAAATAGTAAATTAATTAGGTATTTATACATACATCATCACTAACGTCCATCCCAAACATCAGCTGAATAACTTTCACCTTGTCAACTCTCCATTCGGTACCCATGTGCAAAAACTTCTCTGAAAACTTTATATATAATGTCATATCATTTCTTTCTTCAGCAGACAATGCCCCATATCCACAATAATCTGTCTGATCCACATACTGAAAATATAATATAGACATATAGATGAATAATCAGTATCCTTCAGTATTCCATATAGATAAATAATTGACCGTAGGTAAAGAATATGTATAGTAGATAATAATTGATACCTCGTCAATATTCATATAGATCTTGGACTCATCAAATCCAGTGGGAGGAACTGGGTACTTCTTGTTCAATTCCTCTTGTGAATAATGGCACAGAAGGCCCCATTTTCTCTTTCTCTGTCGTTTCCCTTGCATATCCACTGCACAAGATGTGCTGGGGTCTTCTGCATTTGTGTCCTCTTCATCATCTGACCAATCGGTATCTTCATCAGATAGCTGCTGCTCCCTTTCAGCTGTCATTTTCTTTATTTTGTTTTCATACTCCTCAACTAGTAATTTTGAAGCTTCTATTTGGTTTTCTTTCTCAACATTTTGGGAGTCAATTATCTCCTGTAACTCATCTATTTGGCTCTGAAATGCTACAGACATGCTATATTTCTCGTCGATCACTTGCTCTACTCTGCCTGAAATTTCAGTCACAGCTGATTTCAGTTTCTTATTTTCTATAACAAGTCCATATCTATAGTAATGCAGCTCTTTCTTCATATCAGTTTCTATTTTATTGTAACACTCAAAAATGCCTTCCTTCTCTTCAGTGAGCTTCAGTACTTGAGCTTTGAGGTGTGTTATATCTGTATCATCATTTGTGAGCTCATTTACATTTCCTTCTAATTCTTCAACTTTAAAATTTAATTCTGCCTCCATTTCCTCTTTCTCCTTCCCAATCTCCTTTATCTCATCCTCTGCTTTTTTCAGCTTCAGCTTCTCTGCTTCAATACCCTTCTTGTAAAATTCAATTTGTTCATGCATATCTGTTTGCAGCTTATTGTAATTTGTAAGCAAGCTTTATATCTCTTCCCTTAGCTTCTCTACTTCTAATTTCAGAGTAGCTATCTGAGATATATTATCATCTTTATTTACCTACATCAAAACAACAAAATATCATTCAAATACATACTGAAATTGCATGCTTCTAACATTACGCAGTTCAGTATAACACTGAAAATTTAGGCATAATAAGGCAACAGTTAGGTATAACATGTATGTCGTTTAGTATAACACTGAAAATTATGGTATAACAAGGCAAACATTTCGTATAACACTTACATAGTTTAGTATAACACTGAAAATATTGGTATAATAAGGCAACAGTTTAGTATAACATGTATGTCGTTTAGTATAACACTGAGAATTATGGTATAACAAGACAATAATTTGGTTAAACACTTATGTAGTTCACTATAACACTGAAAATTTTGGTATAACAAGGCAAAAAACTTCGTATTACACTTACGTAGTTTAGTATAATACTGAAAATTATGGTATAACAAGGCAAAAACTTCGTATAACACTAACGTTGGTTAGTATAACACTGAAAATTATGGTATAACAAGGCAAACATTTCGTATAACATGTCATTTACCGAATAACAAGTACATATTTTTGCATAACTTAATCTTTTGAATATACTCACAATGTCAAGTTGAGCTGATAGGGTCCCAGGTGTAGGGTCTGGTGTCCTATGTGACGGGCCAACATCTTCATGGCTCTACGCACAAAATTAACAAAAAACCCCGTTAGGTTATACTATGTTAAACCTCATGCACAGTTTGTAAACATACTTACACTATGTGATGGGCCCACATCTAACTCTTGTACACCGAGTGATGGGCCCACATCTAACTCTTCCTCGAGAGCTGTTTCTAATACAGGTGGAGTATTTACAACATCACGCTCCACCTCAACAACTTCAAGTTCAAAAATAATCTACAAACAACTAAATAGCATTAGAATACCAAATTTGACCAATAACTTACTACACCTACAAATTTACATACTTACCGAATCTTTATTTAATTTAGAACAGTTTTTGAAATACGTTGTCCGTCGAGTACAATTCACATTTGCCCAACGAAACAACCGAGGGTATACTCCCTCTACCTTCCTATCTATATACAAGGTGGTATGCTCATAAAACCAAATCTACAACAAAGAATTTCAGAAACAGTTAGCTTATAATTAACGTAATTAGTTTGAAATACAAGTTCACATAATGCAAAATACTTACACCAAGAACAATGACACAACCAGCAAATCCACGTCCCTTCTTCTTTGAACTGGACGTCAATTCCGTGCACAAAAAGTTATGTACAGCTTCTGCCCAATTGTAATCACCCAATCTTGAGAGGTCTTCTACGTAGCATACAAGCCCCGCATCCAAGTTGTATGTCAGGCGGCTGAACAGAAAACAGCAAAAGAAATACAAAATGGCTAATTTTCTTATCCTCTCCTCACTTTCTTTAAGGCCTTGTACGCATGTCATTCTCAACTTTTCTTCAATTATATTTCTATTAGGCAACTTCCCCTCAAATTCTTCAGCGAAGAATCTAGTACTTGATCGCTTATTTTCCCATCTTACTAACTCCCCAACCCGTGGGAGACCAAGGATGATTGATACATCCTTAACCAAGAATGGCACAAAATTGTCATTTATGTTGAATCCCTTCCTTTCAGGTTCCCATATGGATTGCAAATATTCTACTGCTATCATATCCAAGGCAACGGATGCCCTTTGCAGCAAATGTCCAAAGGGGGTCTCTAGAAGCTGTACTTTAATAGCCTCACCCCCTTGCAAAGTATTCACAAACGTATGCATCCGGCTTAATGAGCATCTACTGAGAACTTGCCGACGTTTGATAACCTTGTCATGATATTCCCTTTCATCTAATGAGGTACTAGCTGTGCTTTCATCCGTAGCCCTCATCCTCTTTGTAACAAACCTACTGTTAAATATGTTATAACTAAATTAACATGAAGAACTCAAAAGGTGAGACATGTTATACCAAAATGAATAGCTGTTATACCAAAATAGAGACATGTTATACCAAAATAGAGACATGTTATACCAAAAATGGTTTGTGTTATACAATGTTTGAGACATGTTATACGAAAATGAACGTGGAACATACAACTTAGTGACATGTTATACCAAAATAGAGAAATGTTATACCAAAATGGGATGTGTTATAGTATGTTTCAGACATGTTTTACCAAAATGAACAACTGTTATACCAAATTAGAGACATGTTATAACAAAATAGAACCAAGTTATACCAAAATAGGAAGTGTTATACAAACATGATATACCAACTTACAAACATGTTATACCAATTTAGAGACATGTTATACCAAATTAGAGAAATGTTATACTAAAAATGGGATGTGTTATACTATTTTTAAGGCATGTTATACCAAAATAAACAACTGTTATACGAAATTAGAGACATGTTATACCAAAATAGAGACATGTTATATGAAAATAGTAAGTGTAATACAATGTTTGAGGCATGTTATAGGAAACTTTATAGCTGTTATACCAAATTAGAGACATGTTATACCAAAATAGAGACATGTTATACGAAAATGGTAAGTGTTATACTATGTTTGAGGCATGTTATACGAAACTTTACAGCTGTTATACCAAATTAGAGACATTTTATACCAACATGGGATGTGTTATACTGTCATTAATACAACAATGTACGTATTTAGAAATAGAACGCATGTTTATATCATTAATGCAAAAATTATGTCATTAATACACAAATTACAACTTTTATACCTTAAAGGAACATTGGAGTCATCGGAAGAACTCGCCATGAGATTCTGCAAACAAAAAAACATGATTAGGAAAACCTAAGAAGACAAATTATATCAGTTTACTTATTTAAATAATTAATTAGGCCATTATACCTTAAAGGAAGAGTTTGGGTTCGTCGGAGGAACTTGGCCTACAAATGGTAATGGACGGAAGATGAGATTCTGCAAAAAATAAATCAAGATTAGGAAACCCTAAGCCAATCAAGAACTCGACATTACGTCGTAGGTCGTGGGACGTCATCGGAGGTCGTCACAGTTCGCCGTAGGTCGAGATTAGGAAACCCTAAGCAACCAGGAACTCGACATTACGCCGTAGGTCGTCCGAGGGTCCGAGGTCCTCACAGTTCGCCGGAGGGCGTCAGAAGATGTCGCATATCGCCGTAGGGCGTCGGAGGTCAACTGCACAAAAAACACAAAATTAGGGCTCGACACTCCAAGAACTTGGAGGCCGTTTGCTCGAGACGACCACGAACTCGGAGGTCGTCGGAGAAGATCAGGCGACAAAACTGTCGTCGGAGAGCAAGGGAAACGCCAAAATTAGTGTCGGGCGGGTAGTGAAGATTTGAGCGGGTAGTGAGCATTCGATAGCTAACCATGATAACCATGGTTAGTTCGGATGGCTGTAATGGGCCGGTTCGTTCGGATGGCTGTAACGAGAAAGCGTTATATCAGGATTTGATATAACGGGCGGCATTATATTATCACTTAAGTTGGGATTGCTTGAAGAATCGTGCAAAAATGCTTCAGGATTCGTGTCTCGAATCCCAGCCCACTCCTCCGCAAAACTTGCGAAGGGGCACCCCTCCGCAAAAACGTAGCCGGGTAGCACTCTTGCTTCCATGAACAGTACTAAATGTGGCACTATTCCACTGCAAAGTGGTTGAAACGAACGCGAGTACAGTACTCATTTCTACTATTTTTTTGTGCACCGTTGAAAGCAGCGTACCCCCAAACGGGCCTAATTTTTTTACTAATTTAAACTTTTAAGAACCCTCATTCACTTCCAATGACGGATCTAGCCAAAGATTTTGACTTGCCTGACTAAGATTTTCTACCACTTAAATTTCTTTAAACTCTTGATGATATCGCAACTTAAAAAATTCATCTCAATCCTATAATCAATCAGATATCTTGGCCACTATTTTCTTCTACTTCTAATAATTGTCATGCATCTCTTACTCAAAACTCAAGTTTACAATATGTTGATGAACACACTGAATCGACTGAACTCATCTTTGTTAGGATGGATCAAGCTATCAAATTTTGTTTTTATCATCGTCTATAACCAATGAAATTGTTCATCCAGATTTTCCCAATTTGAGTTTCATATATTCGGGGTATAAAAAAAAAAGGCTCGTTTATCATCCTTTTTTTTCCATTAACTGAATCATTAATTAACAGAGAATCAAATCTTTGATCTCCCAAAACCATTTGCAGAAAACAAGGACCGGATTGAATAGCAGACAAATACTTTGTGTGTCATTAACGAGAACCAGAAGACAAAAGACTCTTAAGCTTGCTTTCATTGACCAGGGTTTCAGTTCAGCTCATTAAGGATGTTCTTCAAGACATTTCAATGACTCCTCCTCCTCCATCAACAAGCTTATCAAACACACATTATACCTCCTAGGATTCCTGCAATTAAAATATTCCAGCAATTATCCCCAACACATCACATTCCAGCATATCAAGTGGCCTTCTGATCTGAGTTCTAATTGGCGGACATGTGGGATGTACAAGGGTTTGGCTTATGGCTTGCTTCCTTGATGATGCCTACCTTTCCTAGTAGAGAAACATTCCTGCGGTTGGATATTAACTTGACAAATCCATGACAGGCAAATTCCCTACAATTTTGCATCCTGCGGCATGTTATCAGATCACAACCATGTGCAGATACAAGCAGAGACATGAAGAATCCAAGGGGGGAGTCCTGCAGGAATTTGGCCTGGCATTGAGCAGCCATTCAAGTGCAGCAATTAAAGCCCTGTGACAGTTCACAATCTCAGTGTTGGATTCCCAACTACCAGTATATCTATGAGTGAAGTGGTGTCTTCACCACCAATAACTGGATTGGTGAACTTTTTGATAGCTTATGTTGCTTTAGATCATAACCAATTGGGGCATCCGGAGCTTTTGGCAATCTTTTAACCTCAGACAGACCTACCTTCTCTGATGCATGAATTCACTGCATGAACTCAGACAGATATCTTCATGAATCATTGAAGATGAAGTAGAGCACTTAACTAAAGGGGATTAATGAAAAGTACTAAAGATTAAAAAAAGATCTTACTAGATTGTCCTATATAAGCATCTACATAGGGTAAAAGCAAGAAATTAATCACGATTCTTCTTTTTGCAAAATAATAAGAAAAAACCTGGCAAGAACTGTTTGCCACAACATGCAGATTTAGTAATTTACATAATAGAACACAGCAAATTTCTACATAAATAAAATCCTTTTCAGCTCTAAACATTTATGTCCTGGTTTTAACTGTACCAAACACAATGTAAAAGCTTCCAAATGAATATGGGTGTCCAAACGGTTCAATTTGAACCGAATCGAACCAAACCGATTTCAAATCGAACCGAAAAATAAAAAAAAAATCCAAATCGAACCAAACTTTCTAAAAACCGAACCGAACGGGTTAAACCGAAATTAATTAAATATATATATATTTAGCTTGTTTATACTATTATATTATTAATTTTTAATAAAAATAATAATATAATATATTTTATATAATTAAAAATAATAATATAACATATTTTATATAATTAAAAATAATAATATAATATATTTTATATAAAAAAATTAATATTATATTCAAATTTTAGTTTGTTCAGGCAACCCAAACCGAACCAAACTGAACCGAATTGCACTAAACCGAAAACTGAACTGAAATTTTTTTTTACCCATCTTAAACCGAATTGAACCGAACCGAAACGTTCTATTTTCCTGTTTTACCCTTTTTTGGACACCCCTACAAATGATAAACGAAATGGTTATACCCATACTTTTTGCATTAGATGTAAGGTTACACTTTTAATGTCCATAAATTTTGCCTGCAAGTCTACAAACAGTCACCCTCATCTCAAGGGAGAGCCCATGTTCACATCTACTGATCTTGAATGGGCTACCTGCAACATCTTAAATGCCGCTGTTAGTCACTTGGGCATGCAAGAAACTCAGTAAAGATAGCAAATGGACCACTTCGCCAATAACCACAACAAGAGAACGCAAGCCTATTGTTTCAGTAATCTTAAGAGATTGTCATTAGGGAAAATCCTGAAGATAAATAAATTCCATACAGCACAACTTCATGAAGTAGTTTACTTGAACCTGTTCTTAGCTCCAAAAATAATGTGTAGAGTGTTAAGTATGAATGATACTAAAATAAATGATAACAACTGATTCTTCTAGAAGTTCAATTAACAATTTTTTAGCTAAACACTCGCCAAAAAAAGATTTTGAACCAATCCGCTACTCAGATCTAGGCAAGTTGGCCTGGGCTAGTTAAATCAGTATGGGAAAAAAATTAAAAAATTAGCATGGAGAAACATGGATGGGCATAAAATAAATGATAACAATGATTTATTTGGATCCTGTTGTCCTATCACTAGGTGTGTTTCATCAGTACCACATAATCTAGTGATATCAAACTTTGCCATAAATCATGTACATAGACAAACTTTTATTGATGTGAACAAAGTAAATTTTGCATAGCACAATTGAAAAAGTAAAATACAAAAAGTTTACAAAGGTCAGTTTTCTCAAATATGAAAGGGTAAATTCAGATAGGGATCCTGGTTTACTTAGTTAACCTCTTTTGATAATAGTTAGTCTATCATTTACCCTAAAAAAAATTAATCTATTAGGAAAAGGACTAATTTATATATTTTCAATTTAATATTTTTCTCCACAATCAACCTACTAGCTTTGCATTGGCAAATTAGACTACCATGTATTCTAAATGCTTAAGCTATTAAGAAAGGGTTTCTCTGATACATGCATTTATAATTTAATAGCCTCATAAACAGACAAATGCATGATTCTATGTGGATGTGTCTTTGCTTTCTTGGTCCCTATTCATCTTGTTGTCCAAGTTTATTTTCATGTACACCATATCACTTGCAACTATTACTTTAACTGATCAGTTTTTTATGAGTCATAAAAGTTGTAACAGGATGCGTAAATCTCCTGCCTATATAAATTCTACCTCCTACATTCTTAGACCTCATTATTCTTTTGTTTTGTAAGGTCTTTAGCCATGAAAAGGAAGTCCTTACCTGCTGCAAGAAGAAAAGAGCTGGTATCCTTGAGGAAGAAGAGATTGCCTGGAGGGTTGGTGCTGAAGAAAGTTAAGAAACTCAAGACGATTGTTCCAGGATGCAAGAAAGTTGGATTAGAGGTACTGCTTCAGAGGACTGCCTACTATATTTCCTTTCTGAAGTTACAAATGATTCTCCTAAGGATTGCATCAAACCTTTGATGCACATCAACTATAGTTTCGTACAGTTGATCTTTGCAATTCAGAATCTACTACAGTAGGAGAGAGCAAGAACCAGCCTTGCATCTCTTGAAGCCATATTCAGTTTACTTTGGACAATATCCAACTATCTATATCCTGTGCCCAATGTCTAGTTCACTTTCATATACGCCCAATGTCCTGTATTATGAAGAAAATGTAATAATTTCTCTTTGATTTCTTTAGATTGTCAGTCTCTTCCTTACTGAAGCCCAGTTTCTCGGATATTTATTGTTTTTCAATTATTACTTGAAAAGGAAGAAGAACCTTTTCTAAATTTGAATCTACCTAGTCAGAGGGATGAAATGTGAAATGATAAAAACGAGCAACCAAAAGATCTTTCCCATTCACAATCATAGCCAATGATTAATTCCAACACACCCTCTCAAGCAAAAGTAGACATTTCAAGGATGTTGAGCATACTACAAAAGGATTCAAAACGAGTTGGCCTTAATGCTTCTTGCACCTTACCTAGAACATGTTGGAGCAACAAATTGTATCTCCTTTCTCATTCAAGTTGCTTGGAACTCACCGGAACAGGGAAAAGCAACTCCCCCTGCATAGCACCTAAACAAAAGAGAGGGAGGGATCGACACCACTCCTTGTAAATGGAGGCTCAATGAGACCTTTGGTCACCTACAACCTCAACTGAGGCCCTCCTGCTCTGACGCCATCACTGCTTCCTATAAGATGTCCTGATGCTTCCACAAACTTATCCCTTGTTGCCAACTCAAGATGAAAGATTATTTGGTTTGGGCGTATTGTTGTTCCACAAACATTTTAAGATTGCATCCTTCAAAAGAAAGAAAAAGAACAAAAGAAACGTTTGAGGAAATATGATCTCAGGGGCTCATATAGGTAACATATGAATCATCCAAAGCCTAGTGAAAACCAGAAAGAGTGCTAAAAGTAAAAGAGTAAACCTCAGATGTGCCTCTTCCAACATGCAAAAATAATGATCCAACCATGGGAAAAACCTTTGGAGGGATTACAAACATGAATAATATGCCCAATAATCCAGCTATATCGACCTAGCTGGTCAAATCTGGATTCAAATTTTAAACATGCAAAATCCATTTAAGCTTCCCAGTTCAAATTCATATTCAAGCATGCAAGGTCTACTTCACTCACTCATCAACCAAATTCAAATCAAGACTTCTAGTAAATAAATTCAAGTTTGAATTCAAAACATACATAGTTCTTTTGAGACGTCTAGCATTTGAACAAATCCATTGAGTTATCTAATCAAAATAAAAAACCAAGTGTAAATTATTTGTAGAGTGCCCTAAAACCATCTGATTCCAAGAATCTCATAAATAATAAAGTTTCCATTAATTGCCCTCACGCAGGATTGAACTACGGACCTTCAGTTTACAAGACTGACGCTCTACCACTGAGCTATAAGGGCTTTGATTATTTATTATTATTTATTTGTATTATAATATTTATATTATTCTTAATATATAATATATCTTTTATCCTTTCAAGAGGATCATACGATCTTACTTTCTAATCCTATAAAGCCTCTATTGTTCTTAGCTAGGATTTAATCCTGATAACCTTGATTAAGACGCTTATTCATAACTTTAAAATTCATTATGATAGGATGATACAATAAGATTATGGACTTTGCTTTAGAATATTCTTAGGGAATTTTTATTACAAATTGATGATGTTAGAATAAATGAGTAAATGTTAAATACATAATGAAACAAAGTTAAAAAAATTCCACACATCTTTTAATTTTGAATAACATAATCCTTTGCATAATTTCAATTCCTTTTATGTCAATCAATGTTTATAAAATCAGTCCAAACTACACAGTATAGCCAGTTTGTACCAAACCAACCCCGATACCGATACATAGTTAGGTATAGACAATGGACCAATATATTAGTTCAAACCAGTTTTTTAAACCTTGGTGTCAAGTAGTATAAATTTGAGGTGCTACAATTTTCCACAAGATCCAACTAAGGAAAGAAAGACTCAAGAGCATAGGAGAAAATTGGTTCATTAAATTTTGTTGATGTGCCAAGAGTGGAGTGTTTAGTATTAGAATAATATCACATATTTGCAAAAAAAAAAAAGGAACTCCCTTGGATAATAAGGTTATCTCACAAATCCAAATGTTATTGAAATGCTACTAATCATTCCTTCGCGGACCTAAAGATATCAAAGAGAAAGGGCAACCTAAACCATTTTGTCGAATTGAAAAGGAAGAAGGACGATTAGGACCCTTTGTGAGAGTTGGTGGATGTCACGGCCCTTGTTTGCCACTAATGTTCAATCAGATAATGAGGAAAAGCATAATGAATGGAATAAAGGAGGCAACTGATGAGTGGGATAGGAAAAGAAACCTTTAATAGGATCATATAGAAAGGATACGTGGTATTTAGGGTTAACAAACAAAAGAATAGTCCTCAGTATACGTAAATGAGCAAAAAATTTCCTGACTTTGATGAAAAAATTGTTCAATTGATAATCTCCAATCTAGTTTTTGTTTTTCATATAGACTAGACACACTTGACTGACAAGGAATTGTTTCTTATTTTTCTCTGTTTTAGCTTAAGTTTCACTTACCCGATTGCAGTAATTAAGCTTTAAACTCAATAGTTGGGAACCGATTTCTTTCAAGACAAGCAATCTCCCATATCAAAGCCATGAATTTACTGACAGATATAACAGGCGTAGCACGCTGCAG
This sequence comes from Costus lasius, assembly GCA_027563935.2. Lineage (NCBI taxonomy): Eukaryota > Viridiplantae > Streptophyta > Magnoliopsida > Zingiberales > Costaceae > Costus > Costus lasius. The sequence goes on along the minus strand of CM050452.1, from coordinate 11,058,311 downwards.
ATTTCAAGCATAGTTACGAACTTCTTCTACTCCTACTAGGACAAATCATTCAATTCTGAATTGGATTACGATATTCTAGCTTATCATTTGGACCTCAAATTCTTCTGTCCACACAACTCAACTACTTATCCATGTATTTGTAAGGTTAAAGAGTATGGGCATGGAATGGCCTACTAAAGACATTTCAACAACTTGAAGTATGTGCTCTCACAGTACCAACAAAACAGATCATCAAAAGGAATAACGAGATACATGAAAATTTGGCTTCTAATTTCCTGCATTTTTTATATATTTTGGATAAAAGAGTGTTCTTTCAAAATGAATACCTAAAGAAATCTAAGCAATCCGACAGAAAATTAATAAAACCAGATCAAGGCCAAACTTTTTAGCCAGCTGCAGTATTGGAACAAGTTAAGGGCTCAACCTGCTCGATTTTGAGTGCGGATGGATGGCATCAGAATGACAGACACCAAATCGATGAGAAAAGTATATGCTACAGCCAAAGGCTTCAGCGAAATACTTCGCCGCCTCTTCTTCAACTCGTCCCTTTTCTTCTTCTCGGCCTCTGAAACCCTAAAATGACGGGTCATTTTCGAGAAAAGAGCGGCAAGTAGCTCGCAGCCACTTTTCAGCTTTTAATTTTGAGAGAAAATCAACATGGAATTGCAATCTTCAGCTTTTAATGTTGATTTTGAGTGAAAATCAACATGAAAAATCAATATTTAATACGATACATTCTGCCCATTTTTTGTGTGATGAAAATATGGATTTTTTTAATTAAAAATATAAAAATATATATTTTTTATTATAAATAAATAAATAAACGTTTTGCACGATGAAAACGGGAATAATAATTGATATGCACACATAAAAAAGATCACTTGACTCAATTTTATGGTCATTACTTTAATAAACATTAAATTATTGTCAATATTTATTACAAGAATAATACTATAATAATTTTGTTTTAATTTTTAAAATTTTTACTTTCTAGAAACGACCTTTATCCTGCACCTGTCCATGTCTATTCACATACACAAACCATCGAAAAAAATTTCCCACGTCGGAGCACCATTGTCATCAAAATGATAATACTAGAAAACCACATTAGGAATGAACAATAACAATAGTTCTACAGCAGTCAGCAGCTCAGACCGATGTACTCGGAGCTAACTGGTGAGTACAGCTAGCTGCTTATCAACAAATCAACGACGACCTAGTATATATGCACTGAAAGATGCAAAGCAACCAAGTAGAAATACACCTAAATCTAACGCAACAGACGAATAGTAATCAGAAGCCATTATATATACAAACTGGAGTGGAAATAGTAATGAAGCTAGGTGGGCAGAGAGCAGCCTTCAAATCAGAGTACCACCATTTCAGCATGTCATGCTTTCCAGCCAAAGTAGCCATTGTCGCGCCTGTTGTTCCTGAGAGCACAGCAACCGATAGAGTAGACGATGATGAGGAAGGCGAGGAAGATTATGTTGAGGATAGCAATCTTCTTCCACTTGTTCTTGAGGTTGGCGATGACGCCGGCTTTGCAGGATTGGCAATCGTAGCAGAGAACAGATTGATCGTTGCTCCAGGTTGTACAGTCACTATTGGTTGAATTGGGGTTGGTGCCAGAATAGATCCACGTGGTCGCATTTCGGTAGGTAAAGTTACATTCGGTTGGAGGCTTGCAGCATCCAGACTACAAAGAGAGATTTCAAAAAGAAAGGATCTTGTTAAATATTAAGCAAATCAGTGATGCATCTTTACTCTGCAACAAAGGGCGAAGTATACGGTGCACAGAAACCATGAAAGAACTATAAGGTGTAGTGCAAATTGCAGATGTGTACTTCGTATGGTGAGATGTGATACTGCAATAGATGAAGAACAACTAAACTAATGGCAGAATATTCAAAAAGATTTTTCAGCCGGCTATCTATATCTTAAGATTATGTAGTAGGAACAAATATTACAAAATCATCAGAAAAATCGTAATCAGTAAGAGACTGGTCACAGAAGGATGTAGATATTACAGATTTTTGTGGACTAGCAAACATGTAAGAATTCATGAGCGATGGAATATCCTTGTCAAAAGCATTAAATTGAAAAAAAAAAAAATCTAGAAGTCAGAAAAAGGAACAAACCATTCCGTGTAAACCTAATTTTCACGGATAAAAAAGTAAAATCCCGTATCAATTCTTTGTAAGAACAGAGGCCTAAGTTTAAAAACAAACACAGTTTTCTTGATCACAAAGAAAGTGAAGTTCTCCAGAGTAAAATTTCAATTCAGCAAACACCATACCCTAAAGGAGAATTTCTAGTGCAAAGAAAAAAAATTATTAACAAAAATAAGCAAACACCTAAAAACGATAGTCTTTCCATCATATCGAACCCACAAAACATCACAAATTTGCCACGAGTTATCTGTGTCGACCTCCGTTGGAATTTGAGATAAGATTTTGGGGAATACCTCGATGGGCGAGAGATTGCTCGTGATGTACTGCTGAAAGCTTTCGCTTGAATCCTGCAGCCTCTGGCAGACCTTGCCGTCGACCAGGCAAGCACGGATCTTGTTCCAGTTCTTGGTGTTCTCAACCCGCTTCTGGAGCCAGTTGGAGTAGTCACCGAGGCGGTACTCCTTGTACCCACGTCCGGATACGACCTCGCCGGCGCCCTTATTGGTGATGACGAAGACGAAGATGGTGAAGCAGAAGAGGACGACGATGAGTACGAACATTACGAAGAGGTAGATCCAGAGGAGAAGAGAGTTGCGGCAGCAGGCGCCGACGAGGCCAGCGAGTGAGACGACCATGAGGAAGGCGCCGATGACGATAATAGGGGTCTGCAGAAACTTCTCGCAGACGGTGGCGCCGCCGCGGGTGGCCAGCCATATCCCCCCGCCCAAGATCGGCACCGACAGCAGGAAGGTGATGAAGTTGAGCACCCCGATGAGGTTATTGCTGAGCCGAAACATCTCTCCCTCTCCCTCTCGCCTTATTATACTGAAGGCCACAAAGAACCGGAAAAGCAGAAAGCAGAAAAGCGCCGGAGATGTGTTCGACGAAAAGCGTGAGTGGCCAAAAAGATGGTGCTCACATATATACACCACGTCGGCGAAACAGAAGGGAAAGTTCGTTGTGCGATCTCGTCCCTCATGGAACACCGTCCGGGAAAGCCCTATCCTCAAGTCACAAATAATACTCCACCGCACCCGAAAAATTCACCCCGGGGGTGACTCGATCTGGATGATGACCTGGCTGGGTCCCACCGCAGCATGTGTTACACATGTGCTATCGCTGTCCCAGTTGTCCTCTTACGCTGGCGGGCGGAGCGGCTAGCATGTGAGTGCCCTTTTAATTTGCAACGGAATAACGCTCCGCGTGTTCAAATTTCTAAATAAACTGTTACAAACGATAAATAAACGCCGGTAACACCGTTATCTCGCACGCTCTCCACGTATATGCCGTTATATATGACCCCCCACGTTAAATTCTTCCGACGAAGCATAATGGAAGGGCAGGTTGGTTGCGATGCGCGGTTAAAAATCGTGGGTGCCGAGCAGATCAGCTGTTCGCCACGGAACAGAAATCCTGCAAGGAGGGCAGTTAGAATCGTTCGTAATTAGTTTCGGGCTGTTGGATCTGTGTCCTGCGGGTGTGCGTGTTCGGTGAGAAATTGTTGATTCGAGTGCACGTCTGTTTGGCGGGAACTGGAAGAATAGCAGGTGTTGGCTGGTTGAGGAAGGGACTGGGACAGGACGATGACACGCGTGCTGGCTCTGGTGGTTTCTGAACTGACGCGGTTGCGTCAATGGAGTTCGGAAGCAGCTTCGAGTCGTTCCTTCCTCCGTTCCTCGAAGGAAAAATTTCGAAAAGTTTTTCTGAAATATTGAAGTGAATGTGAACGCTGTACGTTCGCACACCGTGTTGCAGGACGCGGTTGCTTGCTGTCAAAATATTTTAAGGTTAGCGAGTTTCCTCGTCCTCGAAATCTGGTGTTGGAATATTGCCAATCCTCGTCTGACTTGGAAAATAAATTAATATTATTACGGGTGTAAAATAATATAAGAATTTGACAAATGGTCTGGGATTCTGTGGCCTGTGGAAATGGGAAATCAAAATCCTGCATACAGTCTCTTTCTTTTGACGTAAAAATGAAGTGAGGTGAGAAAAAAACTGACTGGAGTAGCATCTGATTTTTTTTTTCAAAAAAATTCGTTTGAATTTGATGAAAAATATCTTACTTAAAAAATAAATAAATAAATTCATCGTATTTTTTTCATCCTAACACAAATAAATAAATTCATCATATTTTTTCAAAAGGTGTGCTTTAATTTATTATTCATGAATGGTATTCTAAATTTAGAGAAAGAGATTCGTATTAAAATTGCTTAAACATGGTATGAGGCTAGCTGTTAGGCCCAAAGACGGAAAAAACTTAAATGCGGTGCCACCATCCATCATCCATACTCTCTCAAACACTTAGAGATGTGTGCAAATACACATCCCAATGCAAGTGTGAATGGTGGATGGTGCCACCGCATATAAGTTTTATTCCCCAAAGACCCACTAGTCTCGGCTAGTTGACCGGGTTAAAATCAGCCCAAACCCAACTCAAGAGACGAAATCGAAATTGGGAAAATCGAGCAGCACAATCGCTCGATCCCGCTCCGATCAAAGGCGACGTTGGCCACATCTACGGCACCCAGAGGTCTCGGACCAACCGACGTCAGACAACGAAGAGACGCCAGGTGGCGATTCCCAACCGTCGAGGCTCCAGCGCGTGCGTGATGTTGAGGCAGCGGACGCGACTAGATGGGAACGAAGCGGCGGACACATGAGGCGTGGATCCAACAGACTACGACTCCTCTTCTGCTCCATCAACTACCTGCGTCGCCGGTTGCACGCGTAAGACCATGAAAAGCCAACATGGTGGAGCAGGCATAGTGTCGCGATTGTGTGGAACAAATGCAAAGAGGTGATGATTGATCGACGGACCGAAGGGTGGAGCTGGGTGGCTGTGTTGACGTGCGGCGTGGGATGGCATTGGCGGAGCGTTCGGCACAGCATGAGTGGCACCGACTGTCAGGTCGATGTCGCGTGGAGGAAGCGTTCGCGTGTGGTTGGACAAGCGGTGGGAGAGCCCGAGCTACCAATAAGAGGGGCGGTCCCGGCGAGCTCGAGGGGAAGAGAGAATAGCTGGAGGAGAATAGTGGGTAAAACAGCTTGATCGGTTGAGAACGAATCGAAATCGTTGTCTTCCTCCTCAGCACCCTCCTCGTCTCCATCGTCTGAACTCGGCGTAAGACTTCCCGATGAGGACAAGCTCCGGTGGTGTGGGTGGCAAGGTTCGGAGCTTCGTCGACGCCGAGAACCCCAGCGAACTCTCCCGTCTCCTTCTTCCGCCTCGTCTCCTTTCCATCCGATCCCAACGAGCACGAGGCGGCGGCTTCGATTGGACAATGAGCATTCATGGGAAGGAGACGACGGAGCTTCCTCGCCTCGCATGATCGCTGAACGCGGTGACTGTGCATTCGTCGGAGGACGCAACAGCCGCGCGTTCATTCGAAGAAGACATACACTGACGAGCGCCTGATTTCGGACGCAGGTGGGTGTTGACCTAATTGCAGGCGTGAAATCGGAATCATCCGCGATTTCGGACTCAGGGCAGAGGATTTTTGCATCAGATTCAGATTTAAGGATCCGACCCGATTAAGGTATAAATCTCCACTTTTTCTATTTGATTTATATACTGACAAGACTTATCTCTCTCCTCTCTTTTTTTTTGGCTGGATGAAGGTCAAAATCCTTCGTGAAAGACGAGGGGTGCGCACAGGTGCGCCCCTGCTAATCGTGCTGAACCTGATTAAACCGCTTAATTCGTCCCCTTCAGGACTAATAAATGATTTGACCCTTCGTGACTATAAAATTTATTATATTAATTAATTTAAGTTGATTCATAGTATTTGTGTAAAACAGGCGTGACACTACCTGTCACGCCCAGTTTGAGATTGTTTTTTTTTATTTTTATACAGGATAGTGGACTGACAGCAGAAGCGCGAGCTTCTCAGCCCAGAGCGCACAGATCAGATTCAAAGAAGAACAATGCGGAAGTAGGAAATAAACCACACGAAGCACCGAGCGAGAGGGGAAGAAATCCCGACCTTCCAGAGAAGTACAGAGAACAAGCTCGGGTAGAGATCAGTACTGGAAATCCACGAGTGAGACCCCCATCGCGTCCTCCCGAAATCCCACCGAAGACGGGGAAACTCCAGGCGCGATCGCTGAAGGTGCTATCGTTGCCGACCGAACCCAGAGGAGCCGCCTAGTGGAATCGCCGACCACACCAGGAGAGTACGAGCCAGAAAACGGAAGAACCAGGTTGGAGGTCTGGCTACAGAGAGTCCCGTCCCCGTCGTCGACGAAGTCCCGTCCGACGATGAAAACCAGGGCGACGGACCCCACGAAGACGACGCCGGAAGAAAGCCTACGCCGGGGTCGAGTCTCGAGAGTACACCGGAAACACCACAGCGAATGGGGAAAGGAGAGAAGGAAGCCCGATCCGCCCTCGTCCAACCCACTGGCGGTCGCCGGCCTCTCACAGCAACACCGCCCGGACGAACCACTCGTCCATTCGAGCTCTCTCCTTTTCTTCCTCTTGATTCTGATTACAGAGAGCGAGAGAGCGAGGCCAGGAAGTCCTCCCTCCTCTTTTACTCCTCTCCCTCGCGTCAAATCACTCTGCCGAATCCCACTCCTCTGCCTGCTCTGCCACGCCTCCGCTCAGAGCTGGCGTGCGAGCCATTCGCGTTCGAGTGAACGCTTCGATCCCACGTCAACCTCCACGTGGATCTGACTGGGCTAACATAAGTGGGTCCAGGCTGAGTCAACAGTTGTGGGCCCGTGCCACGCGTCCTGCCACCGCGACTCTACTCCAGCCTCGTGCGCACCAACGCACACCCAATGCAACGCTACTCATAAGTCAACATGTCCTAATCCGTAAACGGCTACTGCGTGTTCGTACAAGGCTGTGACGTTTGCTACGCGTTGACAACATGGTCAACGGATTGCCACGCGTCACCCATCGTATTGAAACACGACCCTTCGCTCGGTCAATGGGACAGTGGACCTACGTCCCTCGTGCGCTACGACGCACTTGGTAGAATAGCGCACAGTGTCGTATCGAGTCCCGCAGCCCACGACGGCCCAACCTACGTGGGTCCAAATATCGTAAGCCCAAAGAGAGAGAGAGACTCGTAACCCAACCAGCCCATCGGGCAGTGGGCACGTCCAACTCAGCACCGACTGAATGGACCTCGGCCCAAGGCCGTAAGCGGACAAACAGTACAATATAACACAAATATAATTATATTACATTAAGTCCATAATACAGGGTGGAACTACATAATAACGGATAGGGGTCTAACATTACCCATGAGAACATATACTTTATGGTTTGGTTAAACTGGATTGGGTTTAATTTTCAATATTAGTTCGACCTAGGTCTAATCTTGATTTTTTTTTTCTTGCCTAATTTACAAAAAAATTTTATAACGATTTGGCTCTTGGATGAATCGAGAATGCAAATGTAACACTTTTTTTAAAAAATATTTTTATTGACCGTTCATATCCTCACATGGAAAGAAAACATTGCGTGGAGACAAAGCCAAGAATTTATGTATCTTGGGAGGACAAATCCCTTAAGCAATCACGCCTAATTTTAAAAAATATTATCTTATAGAATGAAATTTATTTTAAGTATTTGATAATAAGGTCGTAGAATTTAATTTTAATTTTATTACTTAATTTGATTCTATAAAAAAATATTTTAATCAAACCTAATTTTCGTCAAGAACTTTTTTTGACCAATCACCGTGGTGGATAAAGCTAGAGCATATTTCTAATAATATAATAAACATTTAAAAAATAGTGGCTTGCTAAAAATGTGAAGAACCGGATTCCCCGGCCGCGTGATTGGACCGGAAAAATTAGAGGCTAAGGCGGTGTTGGATTCGCGTACGCGTACGATTTAGTATTTAATGTGGTCTGGTGGTGGATCGACTTTTTGCCGGCCTATAAATTTGAGTAGACCGACGCATTTCTTGGCTCGTTCTTTAGGGTTTCATTTCGTGCCAAGATATCTCTCTCTCGAAATCTTTTCGATCCACCTGATAGAATTTGATTCTTGAGAAGTGCAGCAGATCTTGGATTTTGCTGGGCCTCGTTCGCTACCTCCTCCTGATCGTTTTCTTCTTCAGATCGTAAGATATCTGTGCCCTTTCTTTTTATTTTTTTGCTTTCTTTTCGGTATTTGCTTGATTATTCATTGATTTTTCCTCGATTTCTTGATTCTTTTGTGTGAACTGTTATTTTCTTGTTTTTGCGCTATTTCTTGATTATTCATTGATTTTCTTCCTCGATTTCTTGATTCTTTTCTGTATCCGTAGTCGACTATGAGTACCTTGTCCCCGATTCTATGCTTTGTTTTTCTCTCGTCTTGGTAGATGTGGTTCTGCTTTAATCTGCCCTACCGTAACCATCTCTTTGTTTGTCGAAGTTTTTGTATGTTCCGACCGGGGGCCAATTTGTTGTGCTTTTTTTTTTTCTGTAAATATGCTACTTGCGTTTTTTGTGCTTTGTTACAATTCTCGTTAATATGTCGAATTTTCGTTTCTTGTTATCGCTGCTTGAGATCCAGTTCTTCTGTATGCATAAGTTTCGGGTTGTAGTTAAGTTAGAGTCTATGTTTAAGTGCTTTCCTTTTCGTTTCGTTTCTTTGCGACAAGATGACCATGTCACTTTCTTTTATATGATTAATATTTTCTTGAAATTGATTACGGTTTCCCATAATTTTGTTTTCTTTTGTTCTCTAATAAAAAGAATATATAGATCATAGATCGAATAATTTATTGCCGTTGTTTGTTGGGAGCAGCAGAATCATTTTCTGTGCCGATAATGATAATTAGTATAACCCTTTGTATCCTGTCTCTGCAGGAAAGTTGAATGTTTAATGGAGTCTAAAAGCGGGAAGAAGAAGTCTAGTAGTAGTAATTCTTTGGATTACGAAGTTCCGCTCGGCTACAGCATTGAGGACGTTCGACCACACGGAGGGATCAAGAAGTTTCAGTCTGCTGCTTACTCGAACGTAAGAATCGAATTTAGATGAAAAAAAAGGATTTCTATTTCATTTACTTGTTTTAATTTCTGATGCGTTGTTGTATCCGTTTCAGTGCGCGAAGAAGCCATCCTGATAGCCCTTCGGATTCCGAATTCAGTAGAGTAAATTGCAATTTACTCTAACTAAGTTCTTTGGCTAGCTGCTTTCAATTAACCAAACTCTTTCCAAACTCCCCACTCGTTCCAAGTCTCTCTCTTTCATCTGTCCTCCTGTCTGCGTAATACGATGGCAGTCATTATGCATGATTCCCCAAACCCTCCCGTAGCCTCACCAATTGGGTTCGAGGGATATGAGAAGCGCCTGGAAATTACATTTTCCGAGGCACCTATTTTTGTGGATCCCCGTGGTAGGGGATTGCGTGCCCTTTCACGCCAGCAGATCGACTCTATTCTAGACTTGGCACGCTGCACAATTGTGTCTTATCTCTCGAATGAGTTCTTTGACTCGTATGTTCTCTCTGAATCGAGCCTGTTTGTATACCCATACAAGATAATTCTCAAGACTTGTGGGACTACTAAGCTGCTGCTGTCCATTCCAAGAATGCTTGAGCTGGCTGCTGAGCTTTCTCTATCCTTATTATCTGCAAAGTATTCTCGAGGGACCTTTATCTTTCCTGGTGAACAGTTATATCCTCATCGGAGCTTCTCGGAGGAAGTTGCTGTTCTCAATCAATATTTCGGCCAGCTTAGTTCAGGTGGTAATGCTTATCTGATTGGTGATCCAAAAAAGTCGAACCGCAAATGGCACATATATTATGCGACAAATAAGCCTGAGCTGCCATTGGTCACTTTGGAAATGTGCATGACTGGATTGAACACTGAACGGGCATCAGTCTTCTTTAACAATTCAGTGGATGGATATACTGATGCCAAAGAGATGACAAAGTTGTCCGGCATCTCTGGCATTGTTCCTGAAATGGAAATATGCGACTTTGCCTTTGAACCCTGTGGGTATTCCATGAACGGGATATCTGGCCCAGCTCTCTCTACAATCCATGTGACCCCGGAGGAGGGTTTCAGCTATGCAAGTTATGAAGCAATGGGGTTCAACCCTTCGTCACTGATATATTCAGGCTTGGCTGAAAGGGTTCTTAAATGCTTTGGACCATCAGAGCTATCTACTGCAGTCACCATTTTTGGTGGCCGTGGTCTGTCCAACACCTGGGGTAAGAAGCTTGAACTTGATGGATATACATGTGTTGATCTCGTGGAACAGGAGCTGCCTGGCGGCGGGCTATTAGTTTATCAGACTTTTGCTGCTGCTCCTGCGCCTGCGCCTGCGCCTGCGCTGACCCCAAAACGCATCCTGCATTATAGTGGTAAGATGACGGGGAAATAGCCTACAAATATGATGACTTCTGTGTTGACTTGGCAAGCGAAGAAGCGCTCAATGAGAAAGCCAAGACTACTCTGTGAAACTACTGATCGCTGTTTAGATTTATTCGGACTTACTTCAGTTGATCGTAATTTAGTCTGGTTTGTTTTTAATCAAGCAGCTAGCCAAAGGTACTTACTAGTATTACTATGTTATCGTGTTCATATTTATGTCTCAAGTTAGAATAAATGCTCTAGTTGGCAATCTCTCTGTCATCGTGAGCATATGCTTTTATGGATCTTAAAAACCTTGCACTGTAATGGATTTGAATGATGTGGAATGAGGATCGATATTGCTAGTTGTTTAAGATTGAGTTTATTGTTACAACGAACGAAGGAGTTCACGGTGCTTCTTTTGAGGGATAAAATCAATTGTCTGTGTCTGAACAAGGGTATTAGCATATTCCTATGTATTACTATTCAGCAAAATCAATGCTGTATATTTTTTTTGAAGAAACAACTTTTTAACATTTTTGAATAAAAGGTTTCAGACAATTTAATACGAGTGACTTTTCTAGATATGCCAGAGCACTATTATACACATTAAATGTGAGAAGATTATTGGAGAAATGTTCACGGTATCTTGAATTAAATGATAATAGTTCGGTTGAAATTAATGCATGTAGAGATTGGTTCACTTTAATCCAATTATCTAGATTCAAGTATTAAAAGAAGCGTGAAAGTTGGCAACTTTTTTCGAATTTTAGAGTGAAGGTAGCTGACAGCGATAAAAGAAGTCTAGGACTACTATGTGCATGTAAGTGAAGGCAGCGGCACAAAAGTGTGGGTGTGTGTGGGTGGAAAGAAAGTGAAAGAATCCGTGGTAAGTAAATACCAGCCATTTGGTTATTTGATCCGACTTCAATGGGTTTGGTAGATACGCAACGAATTAAAAATATGCTTCCTTCTTTGTAGATAACAAATTTTAAAAGATTTTTGTCTTTTTGTTGGTCGCTTTCTCAGCAATCTCCGTCCACCCGCTTCTCCTCTCCTGCCAAACCCCGAAGCATTCCATCGCAATTCTTGCTCCCTTCAAGGTCAGGCGGATCTTAGCCCATTTTCTCTTATTTCCCTCCACTAAATCCTACTCAAATTCCCTCATGCGTGCCCCCTCTCCTCCCAATTCGCCTCCATGACGCCCGCTTTCATCAGCCAAGAAGATCTCCTCCTCCTCCTTCCCTTCGATTCTGTCCTCTCTCGAGTTCCCTTCTTCCCCTCCCCCGTCTCCTCCATCTCCCCGTTCCCCTTGCCCTCCGCCCCGGCTAGGCCGAGCAACCGGCCGCGGCTCGTCCTCGCCGCACTCTCCTCCCCCTCGTCCAAGATCCATCGCCTCTGGACCCACTTCAACCGCTTCGTCCGGCTCCACTGCGAGCGTCGCGCCTCGATTGGGTTTGCCTCCCTCGGTGGCGTCTCGAACGATCAGATCCGGTTGGACGGTGAGGACCCCGCGGTCGTTGAGAACGACGGCACCCCCGCTAATGGCGTGGGGTACGTGAGGCCGAAGAGAGTTCTGATTTTGATGAGTGATACCGGAGGCGGCCACCGAGCGTCGGCGGAGGCAATTAAGGCCGCGTTCAATCAGGAATTCGGCGATGAGTACCAGGTGAGGGAATACAATGCCTTCTGTTGTTATCTTCAATGTGATCCAACTAACACGTAATTCATTCTTCTTTTTCGTGTCAAAATTGTGGTGCTAATGTAGGTTTTTGTGACGGACTTGTGGACCGATCACACCCCTTGGCCGTTTAATCAGTTGCCCAGGAGCTATAACTTCTTGGTAAAGCACGGCGCTTTGTGGAAAATGACATACTATGGTAGTGCCCCTCGCTTGGTGCATCAACCACATTTTGCGGCGACTTCAACGTTTATAGCCCGGTGAGAATGTTTCTTTGTTTCTTCCGTCACTTTCGTTTTGTTATTTCTTTTCACGAAATGCTCTAGGATGATACATTTATATATTGGAAACAAAAGTTGCATTTGATGAGTGATGAACTTGAAATTGTTAATGCATAATAAGTAGTTTGCGCTGGTGTGATTAGTCTTGGAATGGGCTTCAAGAAGATGAATGCTTTATCTAATAGCTTTCAGCCATTTTAGAACCGAAAAATGTTTTCTAAGGATATTTAATTGATAATTGTCCAATCCTTTGCACTCTTCTACTTGCATCACATAAAGCGAAAGGCAATAGGTTTAGGTATTTCTCTTCCTATCTACTTCTGGTTATAATTTCTGCATGGTGAGTTGTAATTTGCTATTTAGTAGTTTAGAAACAATGTTTAGAACAGACAAATTTTGTGTGATTAATAACTTCAACTGATTTATGCTTTTTGTGACTAGTTGTTGAAAGCTCACACATTCTTGAATGATTTGTTTCTTTTCTATTAACCAAATCATAGTTTTAAATATTGGCTGGTGTATAGGTCCATACTCCATTGTTAGATTAATAATTTATCTGTACGGTCCATACCAACACATTATATATTATACATGCATATATACACATGCACATCGTGCATGGGTACAAAGTTTTTTACTTATAGTTGAACTAGACCCGAACCCTACTTGGTACCTAATTACATAACCCAAACTCGACTTAGGTATTTAAATGGATATTAAATAATAAAAAAATAATAATAATAAATAAATTTATATAATAATTATTTTATATTTTTAATAAAAATATTTTTAAGTTGGGTACTCATACCTATAAACCCAAACTTGATTAAAATCTATCTTGCTAAACTTGAACTTTGTCTCATCTAGCTAATCAGGTGTTTAAACACACCCGAAACTAGTCATGTATTTAACTATGTTGGGTTCAATTTTCCATCCCTAGTAGCAACCAAGTTGGTACATGGTTAGATTGGTACAAATTAGTTGTTCCATCTAGTGCAGTTTTTAAAACAATGAACCAAATATAATTCCATAACTGGACTATAAGAATATCTCTTATAGTTGTCTTTTTAGATATGTTAGTTGATATGTCAATTAAAATGATGTGGCATTCCTTTAATTGTTGAACTACGTGACCAAGAGACTGATGGTATTGCATGTAATAAAGAACACATATAATGCACACTTTGTTGAATCAACTATGTTTTCGTCACTGTTTGAAGATTGACAACCCGAACTTAACCTATTATGTACTTCTGTAATCGAAGCTCTTTGGACTTTGTTTAATGCAAGAATACAAGAAGCTATTGCAGGAGATTCAGATCCTCAAAGTATTTGTTATCTTAATGCACAGTCTATTTGACTTGTATGTGCAGAGAAGTTGCAAAAGGCTTAATGAAATACCAGCCAGATATTATTATTAGTGTACATCCTCTAATGCAGCATGTTCCCCTTCGAGTTCTGAGGGCAAAAGGTCTGTTGAACAAGATCATCTTTACTACAGTGGTGACAGATCTGAGCACATGCCATCCAACATGGTAGGCCAACAAAGTGCTGGCTGTAACTTTACATCTTTATATGCTGAATCCTTTCGAAATTCTAATCTTCCTTGACTTTCTAGTTAATCATGTTCCTTTTCAAATTGCATGTGTTTTTACTTGTTAGGTTCCATAGACTTGTAACAAGATGTTATTGCCCTTCTACTGAGGTGGCGAAGAGGGCATTAAAAGCCCGACTGCTGTCTTCACAGATTAAGATCTATGGTCTTCCTGTTCGTCCTTCTTTTGTTAAGCCTGTGCGTTCTAAGGTAACTATTTTCTTGGAAAGATCATTAAATTTCCTGCATTACAATTTTTTTCTTGAAATTTTGAATTATTGGTGCCACTTCTCTTAAATATCATTGTTCTTTGGCACGACAGGTCGAATTGAGAAGGGAACTAGGGTTGGATGAAGATTTACCTGCTGTCTTACTGATGGGAGGAGGAGAAGGAATGGGTCCAATTGAGGCCACTGCTAGGGCACTTGGTGAGATATTACATAATGAGAATCTTGGGGCACCTGTAGGCCAGATCCTTGTAATTTGTGGCCGGAACAAAAAGCTATCAAACAGATTGCAGTCAATTGACTGGAAGGTTCCAGTTCAGGTATTTCAATAAAGCTTGGACAATTGTGGTTCTATTCCATAATCTTGTACTCCATCTCTCTTTCATGTGCGTATACACACAATATCCTTATTATATTCCCTATCCATCTACCCATCTTCTTTGTTAATTCAATATCTCAGAATTCCTTCTACAATCTACATAGAATGTATTGTTCATGCAACACAATAACTCTTTTTTTTCTCTTCAATAGAGTGGCCTTTTGACTCTCAATTTCACTAATTAAAAGAAGTTATCCATTTAAATTTTTAGGTATATAGCTATGTGTCCTTTGTCATTCTTACTTCTTTCTCGTGGGCTTGTTATTCCTATTTACCTGCGTTTTTTAAAATTTTATGCTATTTCTTCTTAGTTTTTAATATCTTATGTAGTGTCTAAATTTTATATAGTTTTATTGCCCTATTTACATTATTCTTATTTCCTATTAAATCGAAACAGATAATTTCCTTTCTCTTATACTTGATATAGGCCTTATTTAAAACCTACCAATTGAAAACCCTACCATGTCTTTTTGGTTGCCCTCATCCTTTTTCCTTTTGCGCATTTAGAGTGGTGCGGGGAGTCTTGTTCTTGTGGAGGGGATTTGAGAAATCAAAAGTGTTTTTAATATAGGTTTCTCTATTCCACTTCATGCAGGATTAAATTAAAGTGATTATTTTATTTGAGTGTAATGGATCCTTGTTTAACGTGTTACACATTAGTTAAGCAACCATTGAGGAGCGGGAGGCAGTGTAGTCTATTAGACTCTTTAGGTCTAGGTTCGATTCACGGCTGATCCTAGGTGCTTGTATTGATGAGTAGTGTGTTCAGCTTGGTGGCCTAACAAGTGAGTGTAATATCTAGTACAATAGTACAATAAGTCGAGTTGATCTAACTTGAGTTGCTTAGCTGAACCGCATAGGTATGGACAATAACTAGTTTTTTTAGCAATTTATTTTTCTATCACTTTTTAGTTATTTGTGTTATAAATTTTGAAAAATTTTCCTTTATTATTGAAATTTTGCATATCATAAAGTAAAATTTAGAAGCTTTTAAGAATTATGAATTGTTAGATTATTTTATTTAGCAACATTGTATAACTTGGGCTACAACTAATTTAAATTGTGTTATGAATATATATGTTTCAATACTTTTAATATTCCTGATGAGGTTAGCCAACCTGAGCATAATTAAGAGAACCTGAGCATAATTAAGAGGTTAGCCAATACTTTTAAAACGATATGTATATTTATAAATAAAAAAATAACTTGAATGTGAAAATGAGGTTAGCCAACCTGAGCATAATTAAGAGAATTATGGATGTATTATCAACTATGTTAATTATTAAAATCTCATAATTAAATTTTCTTTTGTATATATCTACTCTTATTGTTTATCTTATATATTTGTATTGGATTATTTACTTATGTATATAGTTAAACCTTAATGCAATATAACATTATTGTTATTTGAGGCTTTTATTGGAAATTACTTTAGATGTTCTTAGGTGATGAACCCTTGTTTGAGGGATGGCAATGGGTCTGGTTGGGGGCGGGTAATGCCAAACCCGATCCCAACCCTAAACCCAATGGGTTTGAGAAAACCTACCCCAAACCTAACCTCGCTAGGGAATTGGGTACCCGTGGGGAAACCCAACTCTGGAGTGGCAGCTGACGAGGGCGGGCAAGGGAGAAGGGGCAAGGGTGAGTGAGGGAGAGGGGGTGAGGGTGAGCAGGAGAGAGGGGCGCAGAGAGGGGTGAATGGGAGGAGAGGTAGGGAGGGCAAATGGGTGGAGAAGCTAGAATTTTAGAGTTATAGTTAGGTCTTGATCCAACTTACATGGGGGAGGAGGATGTAGTGTAATTAAGTGGATTCTCTGTGCCAGGATTGGCTCATGATGCTCAACCCCATGGTATAGGTGGATATAGTGTATAATATAGTCATATAACACATATGAACGCAATGCCTTAGTGTAGCCAACTCTAAAATGGCAGATGCCTCATTAAGCTCAATCTTACCCAATGCCTAGTTTTCTTTGTAGCAATATATAATTCTATATTATTTTGATTTGTCATTTGAGATTTTGTTAGATTGTGATAGAACACCTCAGCCGTTGCCGACGAGAAATCGTGCAAAGCACGCCCTAACGAAACAATAATCAAATACTCGACACTCTACTCTAAACCCTAGGTCCTTATTTATAACCTTTTCCTACTAAGCGAACCGGATATGACATACCAACCCGGATCCACTTTATTAATAACCTACTAATAATATTGGGCCCGTAACAATTGCCCTCCTCTCTAACTAGCCTTGTCCTTGTCCTCAAGGCTGTAAACTCTATCTTGAGCTTTTCTAGGATCCCAAATTGTTCGATAAGTTGTTGAATCAGAAATACCAAACGTTGCACCCTTAAGCACATTATGCTTTTCAGAAAATATCCCACCCCACTCACTTGTCTGAAAAGTATGACTAGTAAGCTGAGGTTGTCCGTTTATACCATGTTATGAAGGACTTAAGACATTAAAGCTTAAGTATCCAGGATTTGCAGGTTTTGCATTTAAAGGTTGCTCTTTCTCCATGTCCTCTGGTTCTTCTAAGACATCTACTGTCTCGAAAGACAACGAAACTGCTCGTGCAAGATCAGCATCATTTGGTACAGGCAACCTTGGATGTCCCTGCAAACCATTTTCCTTATTTTTTCTCTTGGAAGCTTTAATAGCAATTCTGATCATTTTCTCTTCTTGATCAACATGATTTACATCGTTATCTTTATAGTAGCTCTGATCAAGAGTTTTACTGAATCTTTGTATCATCTCTTGCTTCAACCCTTCCCAAGAAAGATTAGAAATCTGTCGTCCCAACTCTCGAATCCAATGGCCTGTCTGCTCCTCGATATGAACAAACGCCATAGGAAATTTATAATCGCGTGCCTTTAATATTGAAATAATATTTAGCTTGTGCAATCCATCCTTTATGAGTTCCATCAAATCCTTATAATTCTACGCAACTACGAATCTGCCTTCTATCCTCCATGGTACTTAGGCTCTGTAATTTAGTCTTCAGGACCTTGTTTGAGGTTGGATAAGTCTGCCCATCAACAATTACATTCACACCCTCTCGCATTTTCTTCTCTCTAACCAACTCCCTCAACATTGTTTTCATCTCATCTAAAACGTCTAGACGACGATTCATTTCCTCATCACGTTGAGCAACCTCACTACTCGTCATCTTCTTTCAAGGTTTTTTTTTTTAAAATAATTTTTTTCCTACAGTACTTGTAACAGTAATACCAATTTTTTTTATATAATTCTATTTTTTTAAAAAAAAAACCCTAATCTACAGTATCTTCACGCTCGCACAGTCGCCGCGCCTGCTTCGCCGTTAGCCCCTCCCCTCGCAGGAAGAGGGGTTCGGAAGAGGGAAGCGTCACCGCCTCGCGTCGCCTCCTCACGTCGAAGAAGAAGATGTCTCCTCGCGTCAGAATCTTCGGCTCCTGTAACAGATTGCTTGGAACTATTCTAAGTGTATTGAACCTCTGCGACACTATGGGGGAGGGGGAGGCAATGTAGTTAATTAGACTTGTCATGTCTAGTCTTGACTCATGCCTGAACCTAAGTGTACATATGAGGGTGGCTCCACACAAGCAGGTGCTATGTTTAAAGCAATCAAGTGTATAGATCTAATACAACCAAACTTGAGTTATTTAGTTGCGCCTATTGTCTTACTTTATGACAAGATTTGTTGTTTTGATTTCTCTATATTATTTAAATTTTTAGTTATTGGTACTGGAAATTTTGACAATTTTATTTTTTTATCATTAAAATTTTATATTTAGTTTTTAATACTTTAAGAATCGATAATTATTGAAATATTTAGTTTCATGAAATTGTATTAGTGTGATGTAATTTTTACTGTGCTATGAAAAGTTATGTGATAATAATATTACTAACCTTATTCATCATCTATTTTTGTATTAAACCAAATTATATATATTAAATAAATATTACTAACCTTATCCTGCAGGAAACTTACATGTCAGTAAAAAGGTCTATAATTGTGAAAATAAATGTATTAAGATCAGATTTAAGTGTCGCAAAAGGCAGAAGAATACCATAGGTATGAAGTCTATAATTGTGCAAATAAATGTATTAAGATCAGATGTAACTGTCGCAAAAGGCAGAAGAATACCATAGGTCTAAAGTCTATAATTGTGCAAATAAATGTATTAAAATCAGATGTCAGTGTTGCAAAAGGCAGAAGAATACCTATCTGAAGTCTGAACCATCTTAGGAAATACGTTAATTCATTTCTAGCAACATATGAAGAGGATTGTAGTGTAATCTCAAGCAGTTGGATTCAAGACTGTTATTACTGTAGTTGTAAACCTCACTTTTGAAAATTTTGCATTATTCATAAAGGAACATGTTCAATTTACTTTGTTTACATATTCTCTTAGTACCTGTGGTTTAAATGGTCGGAGCCTCACATGATTTTTGTTAGTGACTCCAGACATCTTAATTTGGAACAATAGTCGAATGCTATATTTTCACAATTCTCCTCTTCTGATATAATCAATTCATTCCTTTATGCATTTTCTTAGGTAAAAGGTTTTGTTACTAAGATGGAAGAGTGCATGGGTGCTTGTGACTGCATAATTACCAAAGTAAAATTTCAAATTAATGTTCCAGTTCTTTGGTATCAACTTGCAAGAAAGAAGCTAAGAAGTTTTATCTTCTACAGGCAGGACCAGGTACTATTGCAGAAGCCATGATCCGTGGCCTTCCTATCATTCTAAATGGCTATATTGCAGGACAGGTAAGCATGCTTGTCTTCTCTGTACAATTTCCTAATTGAGCACTTTAAGAAAAACAACATCATGATGAGGATGATGGTCTACTTTATTCTTTGCAATGCTAATTCATCATAATATCATCATTTGTGTTTATTTATTTATTTTTTAGTACTAAATACTTATGAATTTTCTCTAGGAGAGTTTTGGTTTGGGGCAAAACCTTGGTCAACTGCATATTCTTGACTCAAGCTCTCAAACCCAAAATCATCCAAGATCCACATATAGTCTAAAAGAACAACCAGTATTTTTTAGAAGAACAAAGTCCAATCACAAAACTTGATTGGAAAGACAATAGACTATGAGAACTGATTATACAATAACGTCTTTCTTGATTAGTTAGCTAATATGAAGAAATATCTTCATTAGAATGAGATGAATAACATCCAACGAACCCAATTTGCAAAATCAAACTTGTCAATGCATCCGAAAAGTAATGGCATAAACTTCTAGCCAATGTGGTTGTTTATTTCAGTTGTCCATCTATACACTGGTTTGAAATGAACTTTTGTCTTAGAGAGGAATATGGTACATACTTTTAGGGTCAACCATATACATCATAGATAAATAAAGTGTCCGTAAGTCTAATAGAAAAAGGTTTGAGAAATTTGAAAATTGTTTTCAATTCATGAAGAACCTAGATTTTGCATCTAATAGTTTATGAATGACCTTAGGCTGGGATTAGAAGTGAGGCCATGCTGCACTCTCATTTAGGGAACAAGTTGTCATTGTAGAACCTAAATAAGTCATTCAACATTTACAACCTTATCTTTTTACCACCACATAAGAGCTTTAATCCTTATTTATAACAATTCCAACATTTAGTTCTTTCACTTTACTATCAAAGTCATACCGCATATTGATAGCCTAATCACATCTTGATTATATTGCAATATGACATAGAACACCTTGATTGAGGTTGAGGAGAACTTTAATACCATAATAGGACCTAATGTTGTGCATTTACTTGCATATCATACATAGAAATGTTTTAGTATTTTGGCATGAGTTGTCTTTCTCCAACTTCCTCATCTCAGTAGGGTAGTACATCTCTACCATCACTCCCAAGTTTACCGTTGTGTTTGTTCTCTTTCAATCGCCCCTCCGACCATGCCACCATCTTCATCTATAGGCTCTCCTTTTTTTGGTACTAACGATATTTTTATTGCTCTGTGCAAAGAGAGATAGAGTGCTACTACTTATCCTGTATTCTGGTATATTTTTATGCTAATTTAGTCATCACTGTGCCTTTGTTACTATTCTCTCATTTGTTATTACTTCGAGAAACTTTTCTGGGCTGTGATAGTACTGGAGTAGAAATCCATTAGAAATAAGAAAATAATGGTGTTACTGTCATGGAAATGTTAACTATGGTGGAAATATTGACTACCAGTCAGTCTTATGATCTTTTAGTATGAACTCTTCATTTTCACTTCATTTCATTTTCTTTCCGGAGTTTAGGCTTCTAACTTGAATCTAGTAATTTTCAAGCAAGGAAGAATACTGAAACCAATCAATTTCGTAATCTTGTGTGGTGAACAAATGTAAAAGTAATCACTTGATACCGTTCTCTTAAAGTCATGCCAACAGCAACGCAGTGCACATCTTTGCATATGACAGGAAGTCGGTAATGTCCCTTACGTCGTAGGCAATGAATGCGGGAAGTTCTCCAAATCACCCGAGGAGATAGCGAAAATAGTTGGCGAGTGGTTTGGTCCAAAATCTGATGAGCTCAGAGCCATGTCTGAGAATGCTCTACGACTAGCACGCCCAGATGCAGTTTTTAAGATAGTTCATGACATGCACGAGTTGGTCAGAGAAAGAAGCCTTGTTGAACCACAGTATTCATGTGCCTCTTGACCATACGCCTTCACCATCTTCGGCTTTAAGGTGTTGATTCAGAGGCCGCTTGAGAATTTGTAGCAACGATCTATCTTAACGTTTTTCGTATGAAAATTTTAGTTGTTCGTGGTTTTGTTCACATCATTCTCTTTTTTCTTTCTTCTGTACTTGTGTGCCTAGTGCACTTCATTCAATTGTTTGTACCTGAGCAACAGATGATTCAAAATGTTCAGTTGTAATGCACATAGGTTAAGGTTCTCGATTCTACGTGAAACTATTATATATTACAGAGGGATCAATTATTGGGTTTCCAAGATCCGAAATATGTAGATATAGAGATTGAACATTAGAAATATCAATCCCACATTCTTTATTTTTTTTTTCTTTCTTTTAAGTTTAGTTTATTTGTACAACAATTCAAACCTCAGAAACAAAAGAAATATCAAAATGTTCGATGACAATAAAGTGCTTCTTCTATCTAGTAAAGCAATTCTTGAACAAGATATGGAGATTGAAAATGATAGGGTTAAACATAAATTCATTACCTGTTGTGGTTTAATCTTGAATATCTAATCTCTTACATTTTTTTCTTGCATATTGAAGAATTCTTTGATCATAGGCTTGACTATTTGATAGTAGGCTGACTATTACATTAAACATAGATTTCTTTGAATAGTCATAGTTTCTTCAGCCATACCTATTTTTTTGCATAATTGATTTATTCTTTTTTTTTTTACAAGTCAAGTAACACAGGTAGGACTTGACCCTGAATCTTATTATTAACAATTGAGTTTTGAAAAATTATATTATTAGACAATTGTTTTTTTTTTTTAAAAAAAAGGGACATTACTTTCCTTTTAGTTACAGATGACATAGGGGTGCTTTTGATCATGTAACAATGAAAGAGTTGAAGCAACCTAGGTTTCTTCGACGACAAGCAAGCGATAAGTAATCTTAGTTGAGTTTACTTGTAAAAAAAACATGGGATTTGTTCAGACAACATGAGGATACAAGGATTACAACAATGGTGCTTTGTTTGTAGAATCGAGAATTCTTAACATTAGGTAATTTGATTGGCATAAGTTAAAACCTTGGCTTTAAGATTCACGCTCACTAATTCATTTAGATTCTTGGTAAGGGACCGTGCATAACATCCCTAGGTCCCTCCCTAATTTTCCCCTTTTTTATTGCTACCTACTATTTTTTTAAATATTTTTATCAAAAATGTATTAATTGGTCCGTGCTAGTCCAAATTTATTAATAGACTCGACCAGTAGATCAATGTATTAATATTAATTTAAACCTCACGTGCTTTCGATCCTTTTAAATATAGTTAGATTTTATTAAATTTTATTCAATTTCTTACAATCCAATCCTTGAAAGTTTGTAATTTATGAATATTAACACTATAAATAAAAATATAAAAATATTATAAAATAATACTATAAATAGACTTCTATTCTAAGATGACTTAGCTTGTGAACTTGCCATTGTTGCTACAAAGCCTACAAGCCAAGAAATGAAAATTGGATCGAGGTTCATTTTATCATAAAAGCCCATAAAAAAAATAAATATGTAAAATATGAAGAAACATATAATCATGAAAGAGATAGAGATTAGAGAAAGGTAAGATAAATTAATTAATTTTTTTATCATTATTTTTTAAAAAAAAAAAGCTGAAAAATTGTAGATGTAAAATAATAAAACGACAACAACAGGAGGCCAAGTTAGAGGAGAAAAAGCAGCTCCGATCGCCCAACGGGGAGGGAGCGTTGGCGTTTTCCAGGGGATGGAGAAAGCGCAGCTTTGGCTACCTTTTCTCCTCGCCCTCCTCCCTTTCTCCTCCGTTTCGGGGGTCGGCTCGGCGGCCTCTGCGTTGGAGCGGCAGGAGAAGGAGCGGGTGCAGCGCCTGCCCGGTCAGTCTTTCAACGTTAGCTTCGCTCACTACTCCGGCTACGTCACCGTCGACGAGGATGCCAACCGAACTCTCTTTTACTGGTTCTTTGAGGCGACCGAGGATCCCGCCTCCAAGCCTCTCCTGCTCTGGCTCAATGGAGGTCTGACCCTCAGAAAGTCTCCTAGTTAACCTATTTTTTTTTTGTTGGAAGATCCGTTCTTTTGTCGAATTGATCAGATGCCGAAAAAAGATTGTTTTTTTTACTTTCCCTGGGTATTTAATGAAAGATTCATGGACAAATAAAATTTGGATTTTTTTGGCGTATGTGTTGCTTGCATCACTGTCGACATATTTGGTAAATCCTTATTCCTGGACCATCGAAGAGTTGGTTGGTTGGTGTGAAGTGAAAGTCCTGAAGATCAGTCTTTTTGTTGGCCTCCTTTTTTGTGTTTCCGGTACTATTAAGGTAGAAGTTGGATATTTGAGAACGTTGTGCACTATTACCATGATTGTTGAAGATGCTGCAATACTGTTCCCGGTATTGCTAAGATAAAAATTGGACATATGTGAACCTTTACATTATCACCAATGTTGTTAAGCATACAGCAGCTTCAGGTGAAGGTTTTTAATAGTTCATAATAATTAGATCGAGTAATTTCTGAAGCTCGTGCACTATATCTGCAAACATTCATGACAAGATGGAATTTTTTTTTTCTCATAATACTGAGGATCTTGCTTCTTTGGTTCTTTCCTGGTTTCTTATCTCGCGTTGGAGCTGAGTGACATGTTTAGTATACTGAAGGTTAATATTTGTAAATTTCTGGCTAGGTAATGTTAAAAAATCACATTATAGGCTTCATTTTCATTCTTTTTTTTTGTCTCACTACGTGTTGTAGGGCCTGGTTGTTCTTCTATTGCATATGGTCTGGCTGAGGAGCTGGGGCCTTTCCATGTCAATGCAGATGGGAAAAGTCTCTATCTGAACCCCTATTCCTGGAACCAAGGTGAAACGAACAGAACCTGGAATTTGTCATATTCCTTTGTCCATGTCTTATCATGTATTTGATGATTTGCATCAGCTATTTGTTAAATGACTTGATGTGTGTATGAATATTCTGTTCATATGTTTAATAGCTTGATGTCTATCATCCTCTATATCTCTGACATCAAGCATGATAGATTGCTAAATTTACTAATATATATAAATATTATGCAGTGGCAAATATATTGTTTTTGGATTCCCCTGTCGGTGTTGGCTTTTCATATTCTAAGAATTCTCAAGATCTATTGACAAATGGAGATAAGAGGACTGGTAAAATTTTCTTTCTATCTTCTTTTTTCTTGGCTAGCTTTCTTAGTTACGGATGTTAGAATAAATTTTCATTTTCGATTTTTTCCTTCTACTTGCAGCAAAGGATTCCTTGGCGTTCTTAAAGAAATGGTTTAAGCGTTTTCCTCAATATCAAGGACGTGATTTTTATTTAGCTGGCGAGAGTTATGCAGGTTCAACCGTTCAAAAACAAAATAACTTCTCCCTTTGCTTCTTTGAGTGATAACTTTTCTAATATGCTGAAATTTCTGTTCAAACTTGTTGAACTATTTCATGTTCTGTTTCTAGGACATTATGTACCACAGTTAGCTGAAGCTATTGTGAAATCACAAAAATTGACAGGGGAAAAATCAATCAACCTAAAGGGATTTATGGTATGATTGATCTCTGTGTTTCTATGAGATATGATGATTGTAGAGTCTTTATTTACTTTAGCTTAAGTGGACTATCACACCTAAACTTCTGGATGATGTGCAGGTGGGAAACGCTCTGACTGATGACTTTCACGACCATTATGGAGTTTTTCATTTCATGTGGTCAGCTGGATTGATTTCAGATCAGACATACAAACAGCTAAACTTGTTCTGTGACTTCCAGTCATTTGTGCATGCATCAGATAAATGTGTAAGTGTCCTTGAAAATGCTGATAAGGAACTTGGGAATATTGATCCATACAGTATTTTTACTCCTTCCTGTCCTGCAAGTGTCACACACCCGAAGAATAAATTATTGAAAAGAAGGCGGGTAAGTGTTTGCATTCTATCATGTTCTGTTATCCTAATACATCTTCCTCCATGCAAAATTTCTATTTGATACATTTGAAGTAATGGATTGCTCAATTCTCTCAATTGAAATAGGCTTGTGATCCCCTTAATTGTTGTCTTATTTTGACAGACAGTGGGAAGTATCAGCGAACAATATGACCCATGTACTGAGAAGCATTCTACTGTTTATTTTAATTTGCCTGAGGTTCAAAAAGCACTCCATGTCAATCCAGCTTTTGCACCATCTAAATGGGATACTTGCAGGTTATTATCGATTTTTAACCTTTTACTGGTTTTTTGACATGATCTTTATCACATCTATATAACATTTTCGCTAGCGGACTTATGGATTGATTGATGCTTACGTTGTTCTATGTGATGATACTAACTCTGGGCTGGGTGACAACTGAACCTAAGATTTACAAGTCCTCCCTTTTCTTATAGCATTGTAATAGCGTCAATCATACCAGAAATTAGACAGGGATATCATGCATAATTAAAGAAGAGTGTATATATAAGAACGAAATATACTATTTTGTTTTCCCATCCGCATGTATCTTCAACTATCCAAATCGCGACTTGTTTATGAACTTCAATGATTTCCTCTCTATTGTTCAATCTTGTTTTTTTTTCTCTCATAGAAAATAGCAGGTAATCAAACATGAACAATACATGGACTTGTTGGCGGATACCTATACCTAAACTCATTCAACCTGCCTCTGGCAGTTGCTAACCTACTTTCCAGAATTGATGTGCAATTAAGAATAAGCTTTATTTGTCTTACTAGAAAATTTCTGTTCCTGAATAACTAGATCTTTGCTAGATTTTGATATTATTGTACGAAGTATCTGAGCCCATGTGCAATCTGATCTGCATCAGTAATCCATTTTAGCATTCTGATTTCTCTCTGTAGGTTTTCTG
This sequence comes from Costus lasius, assembly GCA_027563935.2. Taxonomy (NCBI): domain Eukaryota; kingdom Viridiplantae; phylum Streptophyta; class Magnoliopsida; order Zingiberales; family Costaceae; genus Costus; species Costus lasius. Next base: position 11,032,124 of record CM050452.1, on the reverse strand, counting down.
TATAAATTTTTTTTTTTGCATTTTATCTACTTCTTTGTCAGGATCATGTACAGCCTATTGGCAAAGAGGAACTTTTAGTGTTCTGTCAATTCTTTTGCTTTTCATTAACGTGTCTTCAATACTTTTAACAATATTATAGTTAACCCTGCTTCATTCTTCAGTGATGTTGTAAATGAGAATTGGACCGACTCTGAAAGGTCGGTGCTGCATATTTACCGTGAGCTTATAGGCGCTGGACTTCGTATCTGGATGTTCAGGTGACATTATGTTCCAATGACTTGGATATTTCTTCAGTTACATGTACAGTAAATTCTGGCTTTCATAGTGCATACATTGAGTAATTTATTGGGTATTCAAAATTGGAAATCCGTAGACCTTGCTTTTATTTTTTTTTCTATACATTCTTTTCTATTCCTAGACCAAGTAGTAAAATGTCTATTTTACTTTGTTGAAGAAGCTAGATAATCAAAATGCTCTTTATACCTAAATCTGTTTTTGCTATCTATTTTGTCTCTTAGTTCTTGTGTATGTGTTTTTTTTTTTAATTTTCAATGTATTACTCACCATGTACATACCAGTGATGTTTTCTTTCTTGGCTAATAAGATTCTTCTATGGATAGACTCTATTTAGATACACATTAACCGATATACATATCTTGGATTGCACCTCTTTCAGGTTATTCACAATGCTTGCAAAGAAGACTGAAATGAACAATTCTTGTAGTTATTTAACCATATATTTCTCTTGTTTTAGTAATGTTGATGTGCCTTGTTTCTTTCTAGTGGAGATACGGATGCTGTGATTCCAGTTACATCAACAAGGTATAATATCGATGCTCTTAAGCTTCCTACAGTGACACCATGGCATGCTTGGTATGATGATGGCCAGGTATGTAATGTTTATCTAATATTCTACGAGGGAATTTCAACCCACGTTCAGATATATAGTCATAGTATAAGGATAAGTAATGGATGATCTAAATAATTTAGTTTCCAGTGCCAGAGTTTTGTTCGTAATTTACTTAGTGGTAAATATGAATCACGTCAAAATACATATTTGATGACTGGTATTGCTTCCCAATAAATCATTGATATGATTAAATATTCATGCCCTTTGAAGATTGATATGCCTTGTCAATTAACATAGCAGGCACAATATACTTGCATATTTACATAGTTGGTATGTTCTTCACTTGCAGGGCACTTAAATCTGAGAACATTGAATGAAATAACTTTTCTAACCTCATTCTAGCTCTTTTTTTTGCAAAACAGCACTTACGCTATGTTTACTTGGATGGATAAAAAGTGCAAATGAAAGGAAAAAAAAGAAAGAAAGAAAAAATAGATGGATGGAATGTGTTATAGGTTTTCCTTCCTTGTGTTTACTTGAGAGGAAAGAAAGTTTGAAGAATTGATATATACTACCTAATTTTTATTTTTTGCACTCATATTATATATATATACTATTAATATCATAGAATTATTAAATATTAAATATAAGTAATAGTAGCGTGGATAAGCAGCGGCGGCAAGAACAAGCAGTCGGGTAGTGGCAGCGAGCTCAAGCAACAACGAGGGACGAATAGTCAAGAAAAGCTCGAAGTGAGCGAGGATGAGCAACGGTGCGGTAAAAAGCGAGGTGTGAAGTTAGTAAAATTATCATTGGGCGGAAAGCAAATGGAGGGATTAATGTCTAAGTTTCCTTCTTACTTTCCTTTCTAAACTATTCATCTGCCTAAGTAAACAAGCATATACTCCTTTTTTTCCTACTTTCTCTTCTTTCCTTCTAACTTTCCCCCAAATAAACAAGGCCTTAGACCGTTTAAGCCTGTGGTGCTGTTTGCAACTGCTGCGATTATTTAGATAAAGTGGATCTCTAGTGAACTGGACATGTGAAATTAAACTGCCTTATTAAATATGATATTTACATGTTTCAACAATTTTATTATGAATTTGATATGCTCAAAAAAGTTTGAAATTTAATTTTAATTTCGTAAACTTCATTTTGTATCCATTTTTTTTTCAATAGTTACTCCTAGGTTGTGAATATTATTATATGCCTGATCGGAAACTTTTAAGGTTTTCGTCGTGATTGAACTAATAACAAGCAGCCACTCGCTTACAGCTAAGCACCTAGAATGGTTGCAAACCTGTTAGTGGGCAACTGTAAGTTACTGAACAACCTTGAATTGAGTTGTGGTTGCAAACCTAGATCTAGTTTGAGAAGTCATGATTAGATGAGAAGGCATAAGACGTTTTAAGATGGTTGTGGAGCTTGCATTATCCTATACCAGTATACAATACAAAGTTGGTACCAATTGGTACTATATACATGTGTAAATATGTGTATATATATGCATATGTATTATTAGTGAGTATAAACTGGTTTAACAATGACTAGGATACCGATATGCATTGAAATCTAAAATCATGGCTCCATCAAATTGTTTAATCAAGAAACATTTTTAGACCTGTATAATCTCTTGCATTAGGGCCTTCTTACTAGATTATTTGTGCAAACAGAAATGGAACTGCCCGTTGTTCTTATAATTTCTTTAATTCTAGTAATGCTACCAAAATCATCAATATTGGAATGTGAAACCTATACCTATAGATGGAAAATATTGAAGGTAAAACTTACTATGGTGAATAGTTTGTTCTTGATAAATACTAAATGTCGTCAAATTATCTTTGTATGTCCTTTTATTGCAAAAAAACTAAAGACCAATGTCATGTGTATAAATATGTCAAAACGGGATGCAGATTGCTAATCTTTGATTCCTTCTCAGTTTGTTATTTTTAAGTTTCATTACAGGAGGATAACCTTAAACTATCACTATTGCTGTTCTTTTATTAAAAATAGCATATGTTTGATTGTGTCTTCTTTTTAATTGAAGTGATTCTTCTTAGTCATCTAAACCACCGGTCTGTATGTCATGTTTTAAAAAAACATTGTTTACTTTCTTTTCATGCTCACACTCTTTTAAATTAGAGAAACAATTTATTATATTTGGGATTTTTTTTTGATGGCGCGTGATCCTAGTTAGATGACTATAATGATTGAGATTATATCAATAATTCCATGTGCATGTCATTACAAATTTAGGACAATTTTAAATATTAAAATTCAGTTGGCCAAATCAGAACAAGGATAATTGTTTAGGACAAGGATTTAAATCTCGTTCCATACCGCCAGGAGGGTCGGACCAAATAGGGCAGTACTAGTTATATGTACCAACACACAATACCAACGGTATTCGTTAATACCAATTATATATATAACTGACAAATATTGTTGGTACTGTGTGTCGGTTCAACAATGGACCGGTAAACATAGGACATCATATGAAGGATCTTCACACTTTTTTAAATCGAATTAATAATCTCTAATTGAATATACAATGTCTTGAGATCTTTTGAGATCTTTTTAGTCGATTATACTCTTGAGTATTGCCAATTTCCAACTATAAGGTGCCTTGCTCTCATTCGAGCAAAAATCTTAGTCAATTACTCGATAACAAATTTCCATATGTTTTCATCCTAATCCAAAATCATTCTTCTGTGCAGGTCGGTGGATGGACTCAAGTATACAAAGGCCTGACATTTGTGACAGTGAGAGGAGCTGGACATGAGGTTCCCCTGCACCAACCGAAGCTCGCTCTTGTTCTTTTCAAGGCATTCGTCTCCGGGAGTCCAATGCCTACTTTTACCGGGCGTGATGATTCCTAACCTCACCTTATAGCTTGGCTTTTGCTGTGACTTTTGCTGAGTTTATCCATGGCAAGTGCGAGAAAGAAAAAATCATTGTATCATTTGCACTGCCTTCTGGTTCAAAATTCTAAACTTGTGTGCTCGAACTATGGGCTAGGGTTTCGTTTTCCGCTTTCACCAACCTTGACTGTTGTTAAATGATAGTTACTAGATAATAATATTCCTTCTGTTGAAGATAAAGAAGGTACCTTTGACAGGATGTTTCAGTGTTCTTCGTGCATTGTGGTTGTTCTTGCGTTTGTCAACAGCAAAAGAACTGGGTAGGTTCTTCTGTGAGATGTATTCGTGTTTAATTGCTTTCCAGAATTTGACTGAATTTTCCATTTTATGCTAATGACTTAAAACTATTGGGTGAAATCTCAGTCACTTTGGGCTAGTGTGGGGTTGATTTTATTTTTACCTTTTGTTGGCTGAAAAATTATCTTTTGTTGGCTGAAAAATTACTAGTTAATAGATAACTGGCTAGAAAAGTATTAGTTGTTTGGTTAAAATAACTATACTGATAAGCAAAATAAATGGTTATGCAAATATTAAAATATCATGAGTTAGACTTATATAAATAATATTTATTAATATTAAAATATTTTTTATAATTAATAATATTATTATTGTTGTTGACACTTATCATCTTTCAATATTAGTAACATTATTTAATCCATGTGAGGAAAGAATAGTAATCCATGTGAGAAAAGAATAGTAAGATATTTTAAATTAACTTGAATTATCTAAATTAAACACTATATATAATTAATAAAATTTTATTAAAATTTTATTTGGTTTTTATGAATTTCATACTACATTAAAAATTAATTTTGAGAGCCTCCCTCGGGATTAATGAATAATAAAAATATTTATGAATGTATTAATGATGATTAAAAATAATTCTAAGCTATCTAAATTATTTTGGTCAAAAGATTTGGGTCAGTTGAAATGATAGGGAAAAGGAAAAGCAGCCTGCAGATTTTGAGAAAGCAGCCTTTACCTTGCTTCCCAGGGCAATTGAAAATTGTTGTCTGCAGGCACAGAATCAGCCCCAAACACCTGTATTATAGCTGTTTTTGCTGCTTGGAAGTAACCCCAAATGCAGCCTTTGTCACTCTCTTGAAGCTTTGAAAATCTATGACAGATTTTGAAGCAAACTTGTACAATGTATTGTTTAGATCAATTCTGTGCATAATATCATCATTTAAAGCATGTGTTATCTAGTAAAAGGTCAACAAAATTTGAAGATATGTAATTACCTAGTAAAGGAATCAAATCAATATGAGTTACATGACAATATCCAAGAACAACTTAAAACAAGCTAAGACTAGTAGGGTGATGAAATAGATAGAACATAATCGTTATCAATGACATCTAAACAGTGCAGCTTCTGAAGCCACATGCCAAACGCTCAAGCTTCTCATTTTTTGGCTGCCCGCAAATGCAAACGCGGGCGGGCAGCCTTGCCAAATGGGCCATGGTCATTAGCAAAGCATCCAAAGAGGAGCCTAAACTCCTATTAACTAAGTTCTAGCTTTCGTAAGCTAGGACTTAGTACCTATCAACTTCTATAGAGTCTTCTAGAAATAACTCACAAATCAGATAAACACCTCATGAAACTTGATTACATCCTAAAAATAATATACTACATAAGTGACATCACTAGTGTTGGGAATCCTCGGACCTTAGAAAAACATTAAACACAGCGGAAGCGGAGGTCCGAAACAGAATTCCAGAAACACCAGGATCACTTACGAGAGAAAACCGAAGGATGTGAAGAGCAATACCTTATCAAGTAACTTTAGAAGCGGCCGATGATGAAGACGCGCAAGGGCCCGTCCTCTGCAATTGCGCACACATGGACTCCTCGAGATCTCTCCAACCTCCACACGTGTTGCTAGCCTCGGGAGTTGAGATCCACGCCTCTTGATCTTCTCGACTTGCGCCAATGCCAAGGAGAAGAGGGACGTTGGCGACAAGGAGTGGGTAGCACTACCACTTGTCCCAACCCTTGATGCAAAAAACCTTTTATTGTCGTCACCTCCAGGACCCTCACTCCAAGGAGTAGAGGGGAGGTGACAACTAGAGATAAGAGAAGAGTCTGGTACAAAACAATCTCCCAAGTGGGCCTTTCTATTTATAATAGCAGAACCAGACGCACACTGGAGATTTTTCCCATGTGGGATAATGAGCACAGGCGCCTACTTACAATTAAGCGTCATCGGTTCGAAGCCCCGCATATGTAATTAATTATAAATTGCGCCCAAGCTTATTAATTAGCCAAGAGAAAAATTCTCTTGCAAATTAATATTTTTATTTTATTCATGTGACTAAAGTGCCAAGCCCAAACTTGCACCAAAACCCTTGTTTGACTCATTTTGACAACACAGGTCAACATAGATTAAACGTAGTCCACTAGAGTCAACTAGTGGTCAAACATGAACTAAAATAAAACATCATCTCCTCTATAAAAGTCTCAATGCATCAGTTCCCCAAAAAGATCTGAATCACACAATGATTCGATCAGAGACTAAACAATCAGTATGAGAACTCGAGTGTCTAGGTGTGCGACCCTGTAGGTTCTTCAGACGTTGACAGTGATGACTAAATCATCATAAGCAATGAGTGGCACCTAGCAGTACATCGTTGCTACCCAAGTCATCAGAATGGTGTCATCATCGACATTCCCTAAAATTGCAACAAAGTACAAGTGCAGCTTTATCCTTTTGCCAACTGATGTCCAGATTGGGCAAGTGTTCATACTTAATCCCAATATTATGGTATGACTAAATCAGGTTCTCACCTGGGTATGGTCATACATTTTCAATCATCCATATAGGGGCGCCATGGACAATCAAGCTTCCCCGTAAGGAAAGGGCAAATCCTCTATTGGCACATTGAATCTCTCATACGGCTTTTGACATACCCAATGACAACCGTTATGACTTTCTTTTTACGGCGAAGCGTTAGGTTGCATCAAAGTACATCAATCACTATATAGAGACACCAATGCCCTCAAGTTTAGGACAAGCGCAACTCTGTCACTATGATATTCATCTCGTGACACCGAGATGAATCCTCATGGCGGGTTGACACGTCCCGCAAGTGCACGGTTATGTCAAAGTAATATAAAAGATATTGAATCCCACAGGGAACAAGGTTGAATACTAGAAAATCCGAGTCCTAATAGCTAGGCGAATCGAAATTGGGTTTTGAAGACAGAAATCGAAAACAAGCAATTGCAACTACGTCAGTAGAGGGTAAATATGAGAGAGATATCAGGGCTACAGTTTCCACCGCAATGATAATCTTAATCGCACAAGAAAGATATTAATTATTTGGTTTATTGGTTTTGCACAAGGAGTCTAGCCCTAGGGTACAAGGTGCCCTCTCTCGAGTGTACACCCCGGTGTTCGTCATAGACCGACCTCCTACTCTTGCGGTGGATCGTTCTAAGACGAACCCAATGAGTTCTATGGCAGACCGTAAAATCCTCGAGCGAAGACCAAGCACTCTCGTGTCGAGGTCTCGCAAGTTTTACTAAGAGATTCCACCCTTACGATCCTTCTTTCGATATGAATCGTAACGGCTAACACGTGAAAATACTCGGCCAAGGTAAAATCATGAAATAAATACGTCAAAGTAAAATATGCTCACAATTCATTCCAAATAACAAAAATAGATACAAAGTTTGCGATCAAAATCATCAAAGGGCTTCAACCAAGCCCCGAAATAGGGTTTACGCTACAATCGTCATGGTTATGCTCAAAATCTCTCTTTTAATGAAAGAAAAAGTACAAGGAAACGAATCTAAGAGGAAGGAGATGATGAACCGAAGGAATCCTGAAGCAATCGTGATGATCTTGTGTTTCAATCTCCGAAAATCTCCAAAAATCGCCTCGTCGCCATGTTCTTCCGCCCCGGGCCACTTCCTTGCGTGATTCCTCGATAATTAGGATAAGAAAATTAGGGTTTTTATATCCCCTGCATTCGCCTCTGAAAGAGCTTTCTATAGACACCTCACTTGCTAATTTTGGACTCCGAATGAGTGAGAAATCGCTGAAAAACCTAGTCAAGGTCGGACTCGCGCGTGCCCTGGGTTAGAATCACGGGTGAACCCTGCGGGGTTCACCTGCCCGTGATTCATTCTGTAAATTTCGGCTGAAAGAAGCGTGGCGAACCCTACCGGGTTCACCTGGCCATGCTTTTCTCTGTGCAGATCTCGACCTTCAGGAAAACCGGTGAACCCGGTGGGGTTCACCCGGATGTGATTCTCTCTGTGAGTTCTGGGCGATTGGGATGGTGAACCCCGTGGGGTTCACCTGGCCGTGATTCTTTGGCAAACTCCAAATGAGCTCAAATTTGATGGGCGGCTTCGTTTTCACACAAGAAATCGTCTCATGGCCTTAGAATCTCCAAAATACATCGAAAAAAGGGTGTTTTTACCTGAAATTCCATAAAAGTGCCAAAAAGTGAAGATTCCAAAGATATGAAGGAAATAAGGCTATAATGAGTATAAAAGTGTTAAAATAAGCCTAGATTTGACATAAAATATAACGAAAAAACACCATCAAAATGCGATGCATCACGGGTCGATCTAGTATATCTCCCTTGATATACTCATATGCCTGCGTTAGCAACCCATGCTCAACCAGCACATATACCAGTCTCAAGTGAATCATAGCTGTCCCATATCCACTATGATTCTCGACCAGGGATAAACACAGAGACTAGATGAAATCTATCTCTTAGGGACATTGTATATGCAAATGAACATATGCGCAGATGTACAAACTTGCATAACAACGACAATGCCAGGATAACTCATCTATCAACTAGATGTGATACACATATCCCAATGGACCATCCTGAGGTCCTAGGGCATAAACACTAACAATCTCCTACTTGCACTAGGACCCTGCATTGAGCAACCTCAACACCATGTCCTAAGCACGACCTGTCACGCTCCTGCTGCGCCAGAGCATCGGTCTATGGGCCTATCACGATTGTATCAGCGTTCATATCTGCTATATCTTAAGTACCTCTGTCCCTAAGACAAGGTATAAACATCTGAGTACGCCTGCGAAGTTCAACAAAGAACTCCCACTGCTTCCCAAAAGCATCCAAAAACATTTGCATACTCTGCTTTCAAGTAGTCTGCTCTGAAGCTCCCAAAGCTTTTAGCACCACTACAGGAACAGCTAGACTGTCACTGGTCTGACTAGAACAAGCTGCCAAGTGAATACACTGGGCTTTTCTCGTCATTACTGACCAAGAACCATAGCTTAGTTCTACATAGAACCTAAGTGTGTTCTTCACTACTTATCTAGTGCTGAGCTTCTGGACTAGACCTGGTATCTTTTGGTTATGCTCTCGGCACAAAGCACATCTGGTCTATAACATATCATCATCGATGTATGTTATCTGACTTGGCACTTGGAGTTTCTTGGACTTATCCAAAAACTCACACACCTACCCCATAGGTGATGTCCATTAAGTCATTCATCACAAGACATTTCCCAATCATCTATTCACCAAGTGAAGGATCGGGATATCGTCTTTGATGATCTGTATGTCCCCAACATACAAGACCAGAGATGTTATCAAGCTCCCACTAAACTTAGGTACTATAAGATGAAGATTCTTTGTCCATGTTAAGAGTTACCCATAACACTGACACACATGAATCGATTCAACCTTATTCCCACACTTTCTGAGCCTAGGTCGCCCACAACCTTTATACGAGGCTCAGATTCCATCTTTGACCATTTGTGCTAGGCGGCTGACCTTGGACTGTATCCAAGTCACAATTTCCTCCCACTTGCCATTTTCAAGGAAATACTTTTCCAAGAAAACCAACATCAAGAGCAACAATCGCTTGTTCTTGAGTGGATCTATGGAAATTAGTATCCCTAAGTCAATTTAGGATACTCCACTTACACTTATCAGATCTTGATTCTATGTCACTAGATTCAGATGTATGACCCCCAAAGTGTCACATCTATAGATCCTGATAATTAGTCATGTCATCTCCTTTCCTGGAGATACATTTAAGATGAAATAGTTCAGTGTCGAAGAAACTATCAGCATAACCTCAGCAGAGATATGGTTGACTTTCAATTCCTCCCACTAGAACCACCTTCCAAGGTGTTCTCTAGGAGATATGAGCTATGAGCAGACCTCATACTCACTATGATAGTCACCTGTGGCTCAAGTACTCTTCATCCAACTTGGACTGAAGATCACTTATGAATTTTGATAAGCTGATTCCATAAATATTTTGGTAATTTCACGAATTCCTCTCTTTTGATCTTTTAGACCATGTCACCTTACTTGGTGAAAAACATTTATCAACAAACCAGCCTTTGCCCATCTATAATATCTCGAAAGAGGTTAAGATAGTCATTCTCCTTGAAGGTGTTTGAATCCAAGAATTCATGTGCATGAAGTCAGTGGATGCATCACTTGTTTATGATAAAATCTCTAAGTCAGAAGATTGGCATTCAATTTGAACCACTTATTAAATTCAAGTTATTTTATTACCTCATTATTTTGCACAATGTAATGACAAGAGATTTGCAAATGAAAAGAATGTCAAATTCCTTTTTATTCCAAAAACTCTACTCCAAAGGAATAGATACAATGTCAATTACATGTTTGCAAAAATAAAACAATCCTATCGATGACAGATGAAAAATAGCTCGGCAGCATCAATGCTCCAGCAAGTTTTTCTTACTGTCATCTATGTCCTATTTCTCTGGAGCTCCTGCATATTTTTGCAAATATCAGTCTCACCATGCGGTATAAAATACCCATGTACGGAAATAGACAATATAGGATTTGGTAATAAAATTACCTGAGCCTGAAGACGAAGGGTTACTTCTCTTCATCTCTTTTTGAGGATGCTTGCAGTCTTTGCGCCAATGGCCCTCCTGGCCACAGTTGAAGCACTTGTTCTCCCTCACCCTGTCTTTCTTCAGTGCCTTAGCCTTGGACTTGCCCTTACCCCTTTTTCCGCTTCTTACTGTCTTTAGAGACTATAAGAACGGACTTGGGTTTGGACCTGACCATTTCCTTCTTGGTCGCTTCCAGCAGTTTTAGTAGCTCCTCATGAGTACAAGAAATTTTGTTCATATTGAAGTTAATGATAAAAGAGCTATAACTCGGAGGCAGCGACTGCAGAATAAGGTCCGTAGCCACATCTTGATCCATCGGGTGTCCTAGTCTAGTGAGATGTGACAAGTACCCAAGCAACTTGAGTACATGTGGTCCCACTGGAGCACCTTCAGGCATCTTGCACTGAAAAGCAGCCTTGGATGTCTCAAACCTTTTTGTTCTAGCCTGCGACTCGAACAGTTGCTTTAAATGCGTAATGATCTGAAATGCATTATGATCCTCATACTGCATCTGCAACTCGGACAACATCGTGGTTAACATAAGGCAGCCAACATCCAGGGCATCATCCTGATGCTTGTGAAAAGCATCCCGTTCAGTCATGCGGGCTGAGGATGACGGGTGAGGAGGAAGCGCTTGCTCTAAGACATACAGCTTCTTCTCCTGCTTGAGAATTATCCTCAAGTGCCGGGTACCAGTCCATGAAATTAACTCCAGTCAACTTCTCCCTCTCAAGGAAGGAACAGAATGACAGTCCGCTGTTGTTATTGCTTGTAGAAGACATTTACAATACAAACAAGAGCAGATCAGTATCACATTTCAATCATTTATTCTGGCCTTTTATAAATGATTGTTTCTCACTATTTTATTCGAATCGATAATCCTCAAAAATCGATCGAGAAGTCGCCCGACTTCCTTAGTGAGATGGGATCCTCATTTCGTACACGACCTTGCGTCCCACGAGGGTGGGATGTACTGCATAAGGTGACACATACTTCCTGAGGTAGGCTCGCCGGCCAATTGCTACTCAGTAATTCCCCTTCTTAAGACCGTCCAGGCACTTTGTGTCCAACGAGGGTTGGATACAACATAAAGTCCTAACCTCTTGAGGCTGCCTCTAGAAATTTCATCATGTGAACCACCACATATGAAAAATCTAGTCAAGTCCGACCTGACCGTTATACCCAGGGCCAACAATTTCCTTGCGAAAGGCGCGTCCGGAGTTTTAACCGGACTAGGGAAATTATTATCACCACACACCTCCTGAAGATAGATGGGTGTGTCTCACGAGGGTGGGAAACAGTGCACAACACCATCGATCGACAGTTTGACGAGGGTTACGCGTCAGAAGGCTAAGCAACGGGACTTGATAAAATTTAGTGAGGATTTTTGTGGTTTCGGCACCACGAGCTTTTTATCTTATTCTACCAATACAGGCATGCAATCCTATAGTGGAATAAAACCAAAAGCAGTAAAGACATGCTGGAACAGAAACAGTAAATATGATGTGATCAAATCCCAAAACATGGGTAACAAGTCCCTAAACCTAGTCCTAGCCACCTAGCACTACCAAGGGCTATGAGCCATGGGCCCATGCCAACAAGTCCTTATCTCATCCCTGAGTGCACTAAGGGCTCTACTCCAAGGCCCCGAGGTGCGCCACCTAGATCTTCAGCTCCATGGGTCAGCTCGCGAACCCTAAAGGCACCATGCAGGAAAACCCTAGACCCCCTTTAGGTTCGGCCAGCCCGAATCTTCTCCGTGAGCTAGCTCGCAAATCCTAAGCTTCTCCTAGGATTCGACCAACTCAGATCTCCACCAGGAAGTTAGCTCGCAAACCCTAGGCTCCTCTTAGGGTTCGGCCAAATATCTATGTGCCATCTCTATGCTAGGTATCTCACCTCAATGCTTGATACGAATCATCCCTTGCAAGGTGCGCCCCCTTTGCTTGGATGTGCCATCAAGCATCATTGGCGCTCGACCTTCCTCCATCAGCCTGTGAACTTAAGAAGTGTCCAATGGACCTTCAAGCTCTTGGCTAATGATAGAAGATCAGCCCCTTTGCAAGCTTGGAGGGCCAATCCTCTTCCTCAACCCATGAACCTCTATGCGCCACCTAGGAAAACCTAGGATGCACCATGGTTCGGTTAAGGAATAATACCAGCCCCCTTACTTGACTAGGTTGCGTCATCACCTTATCCACCATCCTCCCTTAAGTGAACCAACTAGGTAACCCTAGAAGCCACTCAAGGTTAGGTCAAATAAGGGGATGCGCCACCTTGGGAGGTGAGGTGTGCCAACCCTAACCCTAGGCGCCACCCCCTTAGATGCGCCCCTAGGTTTAACCCTAGAAGCCACCCTAGGGTTTAGCTAGGTCATGGGTTGCGCCACCTTGAGAGATGCGCTAGGGAGCGAGAGAGAGTCACACCACAATGTCTTCAAAATCTTCAATTTTAAATTATAACACAGAATTGAAAAACAAAATTAAAAGACGGCAAGCAGGCCTCACATTATTACATCACAGGCATGACAATAGGGCTTGACTTTGATCACAACATAAATGCACAAATAGAATTACTCATGCGATTCTACATGCTATGAAAAACAACAAGTAATCACTTTTATTTTTCATAAAACTCTTTCGTCTCGCCCCTCTCAGGAGTCTACAAAGGGTAGCCGCCCCTTGCAATCCTTACCCCATAGAGATTAGGACAATCACCCAGTCCATGCCCCATAATCTCCTATGGGTCTTGCGCCATGGGTCTATCCCATGAGCGCAAGGAGTAAATTCTTCCACATAGAGTCTATCCCAGATATGAAGAAAACGAGACTAGAAGACGATTAAGAGGCGAAAATTAAAAGAAATTAATTTTCAATAGAAAATTCATGGCATAAAACTTTCGAAAACTTTTTTCATGACATGGGGTAGGCGCATGTAGAAAAGACACTTTCGGGCCTCGTAAGATCGCTCTGATACCACTATTGGGAATCCCCGAACCTCAGAAAAACTTTAAACACAGCAAAAGCGGAGGTCCGAAATAGAATTCCAGAAACACCAGGATCACTTACGAGAGAAAACCGAAGGATGTGAAGAGTAATACCTTATCAAGCAACTTTAGGAGCGGCCGATGATGAAGACGCGCGAGGGCCTGTCCTCTGCAATCGCGCACACACGGACTCCTCAAGATCTCTCCAACCTCCACACGTGGTGCTAGCCTCGGGAGTTGAGATCCACGCCTCTTGATCTTCTCGACTTGCGCCAATGCCAAGGAGAAGAGGGACGTTAGCGACAAGGAGTGGGTAGCACTACCACTTGTCCCAACCCTTGATACAAAAAACCTTTTATTGTCGTCACCTCCAGGACCCTCACGCTAAGGAGTAGAGGGGAGGCGACAACTAGAGACAAGAGAAGAGTCTAGTACAAAACAATCTCCTAGGTGGGCCTCTCTATTTATAATAGCAGAGCCAGACGCACACTGAAGATTTTTCCCATGTGGGATAATGAGCATAGGCGTCTACTCACAATTAAGTGTCATGGGTTCGAATCCCCGCAGACGCAATTAATTGTAAATTGCGCCCAAGCTTATTAATTAGCCAAGAGAAAAATTCTCTTGCCAATTAATAATTTTATTTTATTCATGTGACTAAAGTGCCAAGCCCAAACTTGCACCAAGACCCTTGTATGACTCATTTTGACAACACAGGTCAATAGAGGTCAAACGTGGTCCACTAGAGTCAACTAGTGGTCAAACATGAACTAAAATAAAACATCATCTCCTCTATAAAAGTCTCAATGCATCAGTTCCCCAAAAAGATCCGAATCACACAATGATTCGATCAGAGGCTAAACGATCAGTATAAGAACTCGAGTGTCTAGGTGTGCGACCCTGTAGGTTCTTCAGACGTTGACAGTGATGACTAAATCATCACAAGCAATGAGTGGCACATAGCAGTACATTATTGCTACCGAAGTCATCAGAATGGTGTCATCATTGACATCCCCTAAAACTGCGATAAAGTACAAGTGCAGCTTTGTCCTTTTGCCAACTGATGTCCAGATTGGGCAAGTGTGTCACACTTAATCCCAATATTATGGCATGACTAAATTAGGTTCTCACCTGGGTATGGCCATGGACAATCAAGCTTCCCCGTAAGGAAGGGGCAAATCCTCTATTGGTATATTGAATCTCTCATATAGCTTTTGACATACCCAATGACAATCGTTATGACTTCCTTTTTACAGCGAAGTGTTAAGTTGCATCAAAGTACATCAATCACTATATAGAGACACCAATGCCCTCAAGTCTAGGACAAGCGCAACTCTGTCACTGTGATATTCATCTCGTGACACCGAGATGAATCCTCACGGCGGGTCGATCCAGTATATCTCCCTTGATATATCTATATGCCTGCGTTAGCAACCCATGCTCAACCAGCGCATATACCAGTCTCAAGTGAATCATAGCTGTCCCATATCCACTATGATTCTCGACCAGGGATAAACACAGAGACTAGATGAAATCTATCTCTTAGGGATATTGTATATGCAAATGAACATATGCGCAGATGTACAAACTTGCATAACAACGACAATGCCAAGATAACTCATCTATCAACTAGATGTGATACACATATCTCAATAGATCGTCCTGAGATCCTAGGGCATAAACACTAACAACTAGTCCTAGAAAAGGAATGAAATATGCTAAAATCTGTTTTAGATCATAAAATAGAGTCACAATGAGCTCTAGTCTTAGACAAGTGTAGAATAAAGCCTGTGCTTGCATCCTTCTAGTGAGTACGTAGAATAGGTAACGTAGTGTACAAATTAGTATTGCATTTTTCTAACTTTTGATAAATTGATACATGCAATATCACACCACATACGCTTCCTCAACTCTAATACTCTCATCCAGTATCATCTATCACGATCATGATCAACATCACAACGAAAGGTGTAATTTTCCTAGAAGCTCTGTCACAGTCAAGGGTGTAATTTTCCTAAAACTCTAATTCACAAAAAATTTGATAAGTAATCTTATCTTGTTTTATCATTAAAAATTATCTGGTAACATTAAATCTTCTAAAATCTATCCATTTTTAGTTTTTTTTACCTGAAAATTTAATAAAACAAAAAATATAATTTTTTTTTAAAAAAATTTAAATAAAATAAAATATAAACTATGAATTCAGACCTAATTTGGTAATAAAAAGCTCTAAAAAAATTTATATAAATACGAGCCATCGATGACAACCGTAATCTCTATCCGTTGACCCAAACAACGATTATGATGCTCTTCCATCGTTGCCACAACATCCCCTTGCAAACACGACAATGATGAACCAAGATTGACTCCTTGGAAAAGAATACTTCGATCAAGTGATTTTAAGCTTCTCAGATTGTTGGCTTAGTTCTTCCATTAGAAGATTGATAACTATAGCCGAAAATCAAAAGCAATTCTTTACTATCAAATTCACTTCCAGTACAGAAGATTTCATTTTGTCTCATCTCTTCCAGATGGAGGAGAAAATATATGCAAAATTTAGAGAGAGAGAGAACTCAGCAGTTGATTCCACATTGCTTTGTGTCTGGACCTTTGGCTTTGATGATGAAGGGGTCGATCCTCACCCAAAGCAGCGAGAAGATGGAAGCCAAGAGCACCGACCAAATGACAACAATGGTCGGCGTCCGGTTCTGCCTCCCCATGAGCCCCTTGAGGAACGGATAGAGGTGCACGATCACCCAAAATGCAAAGAAAAGCTTCCCAAACAGCGGCCCCCATGATTGGTATCCGTTGT
The DNA here is from genome assembly GCA_027563935.2 of Costus lasius. NCBI lineage: Eukaryota > Viridiplantae > Streptophyta > Magnoliopsida > Zingiberales > Costaceae > Costus > Costus lasius. The sequence goes on along the minus strand of CM050452.1, from coordinate 11,015,678 downwards.
TAATGGCGTCAGAGATCCCGGCAACGACGCCGATGATGTTTATGATGAGCACACTTGTAGGGGGGATCAGCAGGGTCGTCCACTTGAAGGTGTAGAGTTCGCCGAACTCCTCGTCGTCAGTAGCTTTGGAGGTGACGGTGAAGTTTGTGTCAATCCCAGCTAAAACCTTGAGCAAACCTTGGACAACGGCGAAAAGATGAGCTGAGATGCCGCCGATGACCCAGAATTGCTCGTTCCTCCACCACTCCTCGATGCTGACTCCACTCCATCTCAGCTCGAGGATGCCAGTCGCGAAGATGGATATGAAGAGAGCAATGAAGAAGAGACTGGCAAAGGTACTGATCTGCACATAAACATTGTGAACTTAGCTCAAGAAATGCAGAACTCGGAATTGAGGAGCTCGATTCAGCAACACGCACTGTCGGCATGATGAACTTTCCGGTGAGGAGGCAAATGGCAGGGAGGGTGCAGTAAGCCAAGAGCGGAAGAGAGGTGAAAGGGTAGATGGTCGTGTTGATGTAGGCGAAACGCTCGAGCCACTTGAGGTGGCCGTCCTTGTAGCCGTACCACACCGGGCTGTGACGGCTGAAGAAGATCTCGACGGAGCCGAGCGCCCACCGGAGCACCTGATTGAGCCTGTCGGAGAGGTTGATCGGAGCCGAGCCTTTGAAAGCTGGCCTCGCGGGCATGCAGTAGATTGAGCGCCAGCCGCGGCAGTGCATCTTGAATCCTGTCAGGATGTCCTCCGTGATCGATCCGTAGATCCAACCGATCTGCATTCGATCAGAGATGGCAACATAAGCAGAGCAGCAAACTTGCAGCTAGTTCAGATTCATCTGTTACCTCTAATCCCCAATCCGTCTTGTCTTCGTAGCCGCAGCTGATGACATGAATGGCTTCTTTTAGCAGTGCTGCTGGGCTGGATGAGGGAGGAACGCCACCTTCCTCCATCATTGTTGATGTAACAAATGCAGCTGACTGACCAAATCTCTTTTCAAAGTTCGTCTGTGACATCAGCAGCTCCTTATTTCCATCCAGTCCTAAGATCAATCAGATCCTTCAGGCTTTTTTCTTTGTCTCAAATCATAACTATCAGTTCGGAGAAATCTTATAACCACTACTACCGATTAAAGAAAACAATCATCACCTGCTCCAGGTACAAAAGCTTCATCGGCTCCACTCTTTGAATGCTTCGGCTTCCTGCGACGACCGAAGCAGGGGCAGCAATCACAAGTCACCATTTTGGGACGTTTTGGACCTTTGGGAGGATTGTATCCATAGAGAGCCTGTCTCCTAAAAACACATCCAGTACCCACGTAAACTGGTCCTTGGATTCCATCCAAACCTTTCATATTGATCTGAGAAACAAAAAAGAGAAGGATCAGTCACTAGCATTTGTTCTTCAAGGATCTCCAGGTAACAGTGGATAAGGATTTGCATCATACGTCAAAGAAGACTGTGTTCCTGTTTGCATATCGATCGTGCCTGTCGATGCCATCGAACCTCTGAGGGAACTGAACATAGCAGACTCTTCTCCCAATCTGAGGATCCATCAAGAAACACATGGCTTCTCGAATCGCCTTGCTGTTGTTTATGTAGTGGTCGCAATCCAAGTTGAGCATGAAAGGCGCGTTTGTGAGCACTGCTGAAACGCGAATCTGCCATTTGCAGACTTGTAAGCTAAAGTTTGACCAAATTTGGGAATATGGAGCAGGCAGGATGATCTACCAGAGCATTCATGGCGCCGGCCTTCTTGTGATGCTGAAAACCTGGGCGCTTCTCGCGGGAGACGTAGACCAGGCGGGGGAGCTCATTTCCCTCGGCGTCGTGACCTCCGCTGTGCCCCAAGAAGACCTGGATCATGCCGGGGTGATCGCGGGTGTTGTTGCCAGGCCACGGCGTGCCATCTTGCATGATCCAGCCTTCCGCAGGGATCTTGATGGCTTTGGCAACCAATGCAATGATCCTAACTTTGAATTCTTCGTATTCTCTCTGTCAAGAACAGTACATCCCAAAAGTTCAAAAATTATTCCTTAATCGATAGTAGCGAGGACTGAATTGGGTAGTATAAAAATTGAACCTTCATGACTCTTCGCTCCTTGACGAATGTGGGGTGGACTTTGTCCTTGAGGTAGTCGACTTTCTGAGAGAAGTACATCTCCGGCGCCCGGGGCTCGATGCTGAACTTCTTGCAGAAGGGAACCCATTTCCTCGCGAATTCAGCTGTCTCCGAGAGGGATTCAAATGTGAGCATCGAAGCGCCGTCGTCGGATATGTAGCAAGACACCCTGTCCACTGGGTAGTCCACCGCCAGAATAGATAGCACTGTGTTGGCCGTGACCAGCGGCGGCTCCTTCAATGGATCCACCGTGCTGACAAAGATGTCAACTGCAGAGAGCATGGAAGGCTCCCCTTCCCTCTCGTATCTGCATTTGTCAACGGATGAATCGACTTATCAAAGGAAGTAATTTGTTTGAAGAAAATTGCTGGCCAATCATCACCTGAGGGAGAGGCGATCAAGGTAAGTCTCGCGGTCAATCGGAAACCACTTGGGGAACTGATCGAGGATCCATGAGATGGCGAACCATATCTCGCAGATGATTGAGGTTAGCCAGAGCCCGATGGCGTCTTCTGCCGGGTGAAGGATCCGGTAGCGGAGGAAGAAGGCGAGCACGAGGAGGCGGATGACGATCACCATCCGGTAGGGGTTGATCTTGCTCGAAGCTATGGCCACCTTCCTCGACAGTGGTTGCCTTGCTTCATCCATTCTGATATTTGAGAAGATTAGTCATCAGAAGATTGGAAAAAAAAAATCTGATTTTTGAGAACTTACAGTGCAATGTCTGGATCGACATCTTCTGAATCACCTCCAGGTAATCCTTGCTTTGATTTCCACTCATCCATCCTCTCTTTCCATCCGCCATCCTTATTCTCATCCCTCCTTTCGTTCCCTGCTAATTCAGCCGCAGCTATTTAGATCATCTACCTTTGAAATCTCTGAAACTTTCTGCAATTGACTTCTTACCAGGCTCGGGAACTGGATATGGATGAATACGCTTGTGCAGTGATGATGAGATCTCTCCATGGCTACGAGCGGTTGAAATCTGAAACTCTCCACTCACCTGAATTTCATTGATTTTGTATCAAATTGCACCATAGCAGTCACATTTTGGAGAATCAAGAGTTTGACTTACCGGACGGGAGAGAGAGCTAGTGATGATGAGTGGAAACTGAGGAGGATTGCTCTCATCGTCCTCGGGGCCCCTGCCGTAGCTCATCTTGCCGTAGAGCATTGCCTCGGTGATGTACGTGTTCGGCATTGGCTGCTTCTTGCTCTGTTCTTCTTCCAGTTTGAATTCGTGCTCGATGTCATCGACGTCTTCTTCGTCTTCATCCCCTTCCACTCTCGGGCTTCCTGCATCACAATCAAGTGTTCTTTCTTAAATTTGCTTCATTAACCATGGTGAGTTCTGGTTTGAATCTGATGCAGCTGTGGGTTACCTTTCAAGCGCTTGTAGCGGGTCTTGCACTGCGGGCACAGCTGAGTCCCTTCCCGCCGTTCGTACTCGTAGCACGGCCGGCAAACCGGGAAGCCGCACTCGTTGCACGCCACGAAGAGGTCGCCGTCCACCGTCGACCCGATCTCGTCGCCGCAAATCTCGCATACCTGGCCGTTGAGCGGCCTCAGCTGCTTCGGCTGCAACCATGAGTGCGACATTAGCAAATCCTCGGTGTTTTTGGAGCGGGTGGTAATGAATATGCCGTACCTCTTCGTGGCCGCGGATGAGGACGAGCTCGTTGCGGTTGTGAGACCCGGCGACCAGCCCGGCGCTCGCCTCCATCGTCGGAGCTTCGCCGGTGAGGGGGTCGGGAGCACAGAGTCGATTAAAGTGTCTGGTTTTTGAAGAGATGTGATGTTTTTGGAGGGAGGAAGAGAGGGTGGTGGCGAGTGTTTCTTATTTGCGCACCAAATGCGTAGGTGAGCGGGCGTTGGTTGGTTGCAGAGTCGCCATTGCCGTCAAGTGAAGCTATGTCTCTGCCTACTCAATCGCCAATAATTCTTATTTCCCGCCTCCATCAGATCTTCGTCCACAGGGACTTTTGCCACCTTAAATTCCTGTTCTTGCATTTCGCACGGCCGTCTCTATCATTTTTCTCGTTTCGTAGTATGCTTTCACTTCAACCAATCTCTATTGAATTCATTCCCTCACGAGTTTGCCGTCATATCATAATCTTGAAGTCGCTCATATCTTTGACCACTCTTCAACCTCGTTTCATCCATGTCAGTCGTTAGTGTAACCTCAATTTACTATAATATATATATATATATATATATATATATATGGATTATTGAAATTATTATTATCAATTTAGACTTAACTATTTTAATAAATTAAATTATATTACTATATTAGATTCATCAAATTAATAGATAAAATTTAATCCTAAGCATAGTTTTGGGCTTGATGACTATCGTGGAGGATGAAGCTGCTATTAAACTACTCTCATATGCTACTGGTTATTAAACTAATGCTACTGGTTAAGGGATAATTCTTAAAGATATATTAAAGCTTTGGGTTTGTCGATGATACCAAAGTTTTAAATGAAGAATTGAGTGATACATTTAAGGCTCCAAATACCATCATTCTATAAAGAATTGAGTGATACAATATAAAGAATCATAGTTTTTGAAATCTCCAACAATGTGGTGCCTCCTTTTTAAACTCTTTCCATCCATCTACTATTCCAACTCTTTCCTATCAAAGTAAGGGATGGGTGAGTCGCCAAGATAATACCCAAAACTCTTTTTATCTATGTAATGAAGCTTTGCAGTGGTAAATATATTCAACGTGTAAGAAATAAATAGCAACATGCTTCAGAAAGTTGTGCAGGCTAAATTGACTCTTTGAATTTATTGGACGGGGGTCAACTGCTATGCCAAATGATCGATTCAAATTAGAAAAGCAATTTGGACTCAGTGGAATCACTCAAAGGTCAATGAGAGAATTCTTTAAAGGCCACTTAGGAAAAAAAAACTCATTATCCAACCTAGCGCATGCTAGAATCAGTGATCATTGATCATATGAAACTTCTACAAGGAATGCATCCGTGCACATGCATTTGAAAGTGAGAAGAATTAATAAAAAAGAAACATACCAAACAAGGTTGTGCTCCCAAGAACGTTGAAAAGTAAAGCCAAATCTTCAAAAGAAACCCAACAACCCGTGGAATAGAAAACTAAAAAGATTACAACAAAAACACGGATCCAAACAAAACTGAAACCCAGAAGAACATCATCAAAAGTTGGTCTATTGATTTTTTTTTCAAAGCTTCAAGTTCGAGAACTTTTTAGTTGCTCCTTTTTCTTCACAAGTTGACAGCAATAATATTATATTAAATGACCGACTAAAATAACCTTTAACGAATCATAAGAGTGAAGCTTACTTCCTCAACTTAAATCAGAATTTCATTCCATGATATTGGGAGTAATACAAGAAATTTTCAGTATATATCAGATTAGACTATGGATCATAACCACAAAGACAATTCGCAAAGAGGCCTAAATCCTTGGTAAAAATTTCTTCAAGCAAACATAAGATTGTCCACAAGAGCAACAATTAAAAATTCCGCCTCCAGCAAGTCTGACCATAATTAAGAAGATGCTGTTGGTGAGCAGACTGTCTTTCTCGAAGCAAGATTGGCCAACACATTGTCCATAGACAGAATCCACGGTGGAAAGAAAAAACAAACACATTAAATCTAGAAGCAAAACGAATTTAGATTTAATGTGTTTTCCCTTCTTTCCACTTAGATTCCATCCAAGAAAACACAGCAAGGGGAAAAGTAACTTCGATCAGATTCAAAGGTAAACAGATGCACTGACCAAAAAATGATGACTCCGCCTGTTTCACTGCCTGCAACATAAAACAGCTGGATGAAAAAAAAGGACGCCAACAGCACATTGACTATACAAAAAAATACATACTATATACAAATAGCAGACCCTGAACCCATAGCAAAGTCATTTAGATTTTCCTCTCAAAATACTAAGCAAAATGAACTGACTTGCAAATCCATAATTCCTATAGAGATGATAGCAGATGAATAACAGATATGCATAGTTGAGTTAATGCATTTCCTGCTTAACCAAATTTAGTTGAGGACTTAGAAATCTACTTTGTCTAGGTAAAAGGAAACCTATCCACCTTTCGGATTATCACAATAACAAGATTTATTTTCTGGGCATGGTTCCTTCACACTCAAAATTCAACGGAATCATAAATGAAAAATATGTATCTTCTCAACTGCAAATCATCACTAAACTAGTTGCAACTGAAAGGAAGTAGCAATTTTATGGCCTGACTACTGAAAAAGACAAAAGATTGACCTTTCTTACCCAAAGATTTGATGAGACTCTAGACCTTCAAAACTACCTGGTCTTGCCATGAGATTTTTCTCTTACGAGCCTTATTTGAGTTCTTAGCAACATCTCTAGAAATTACAAACTTTTTTCTATATCCTCCTTCCGCTGAAAATCTATTTAACTTCTCCATTTTCGGATAGTTCTCCTCCAACTCAAGCATCTCCATTTCTTCCTCGTTCTGCAATCGGCAAGGAGTCAATTTTAGAGACAGTTAATGATGCACCTATATAGATTAGTGGTAGAAATATCATACCATTAAAGAAACTTGATTCTCTTCTAGCATTAGGGAATTCCTAGCATTTGTATCTTCTACTCCATAACTCCAATCTTGTGAAGGCACTTCTCTTGGGACGAACACATCTAGTGGATGTTCAGCACAAAGGGATAATGGTGTGTTTTTCCTCTTCTTATTCTTATACTGATACTGAGATGGATTTATCAATAAAGAATCTATCACAGAAGTACTTGTACTTGCAGCTTCAGATAGTCTGTACTTCTCTTGCAGAGAGAGTAATTCATTAGGAACATGTGACTTCATTGATCGAGAAATTGTCTCAGACTGCGATGTCATCGGATGCGGTTGCTTCTTTAACCTACATAGTGTTTCCTGACATGGATTTTCTGACAACAACTTATATTTTCTTCGCAAAAACCTAGCACATTCATTTCAAGTGAAGCAATTAACCTTCAGGAAGAAGATGAAAGCCTGAACTATTTTAATGGCACATATTGAAAGATAATTATTACCTGACATCAGCCAAAAGTTGCAATTTCTTTTGTCTAGTTTCCTCTAGTTTCCTCTTCTTTGCTTCAGTTTCCTTAAAAAAACCAAGCAGATCAGAAAACCAAACAACTTATCGCTGAGCGAGAAGGCAAAATTTTTCAACTGGAACATAAATTCGGCAAAAAAAAATCTATATTTAAAATCTTTTGACTTATATAATTAAAATTGTGGACATAATGATATCAACCCAAGATTCTGGCCAATAGATTTCATAAAAACCTAAGATTCAAATGATTAAGAGAGATATTTCACAGAATTTGTGGGCTATTGCGACTTCCAAAGATTAGTATAACTACATCTCGGAAATAAACGAGGGAAAATAGAAGTAAAAAAATATATAAAAAGAACAGAAATGATGCCCTCGATTGCTAACCAATCGTGTATCATTGATGCAATGCAGAGTAAATGAGTTTTGAAAGGAATTAATATAAAAGCCCTAGAAACAAATTTATAAATGCAGCGAATTCGCAGACTCCATTAAGACAGGAGAATCGGAACCCTAAAATAAGTCGATCCTCCAGAATCCAAAGTACTGATAAGAGATTTCTAGCAAAAGAAAATCACAAAGAAAGGTCTCACCTTAAGCAACTCCATGTAATCTTGCAGGAGAGACTGGTGTCTGAATCTTTTGTTTGCGTCCTGCGCAAAGCAGTCACGAGAAGAAGACGGCGATGGCTCTACAGGAACCTTTCGCATCTTCTTCGTCATCATCGCCTCAAGTGCCGCTAAAGATGGAATGAATAACAAGCAAGAGTCAGATCGGACGCAGTCGTGCCTACGGAGAAGATGTCAGGAAGACAAAGAGATGGGCGCAAGAGAGAAGGTGCGGTGGAGAAAATAAAGGCGGGCGAACGGAAAGAAAGGGGAGGAGGTTGCCTCCCCTCTTGTTGCCTTCCATGTGGAAGGTCTGACCACGACAAACTCCAGAGAGCCTCATGCAGTTTGGGAACAGGGGAGGGAGAAGGCTGGCAGGGTCCTTTCTCTCCTTGTTTAATGGAGGGAGGAGGTGAAGGAGGAGAAATTCTTGGGTTGCAGAGGGGCATTTGTGGCAACAAATTGTCCTGGGAGGAGGAAGACGTCTCTCCTTCCCTTCCATCTTGCCTCTTTCTCCTCCAAATCTCTCTCTCTCTCCCTCTGTCTAAAATTCTTCCTCAGACAAGGCTACATGGAGAAAATAATCAGTATCTTGCCTCTCTGTTTCTCTTTCTTAATTTCATAATTTTGAAAAGAAAATTGATCAATTAAAATAAAAAAATAATAAAATAATAAAATAATAAAAATAATAAAAATAAAAAAGTAACTAATATAAGCAGCTGATTTTTCTGACCTTTTAATTTAGACCAGACAACATCTGACCAACATAGAGGTCGATTATAATCAAATTAATCTGTTTATAACCTGAAATTTAGGTCAAATCACAAACAGGTTAACCCATGGAATATATACATTAAATATATATATATACTACAATTAATTCTATACTTAAAATATATAGCGAATATTTTAAATATATAATATTTAGTTTAATATAAATAATATTTATTTATATATTAAAGAGGTTATTGGGTTGGCCTATGCAGGTCGTGTAGAGTGACCCAATTAATAGACAGGTCTGGTTCTGAGCATAAACGGGTCATGGATCATATTAATACTAACTCATTTATAATCCGTTGTTTGGTCTACTATGAATATAATATAATATAAATTCTAGAGCTTTTTCTATATAGAACTCTCTAAGGTATATCAATTCACTACACAGACTAGAGCAAAGAAATAACAAGAAAAACATTAAAACTTCGCTTGATAGAGATCATATACTCAGGCTAAATAACCTCCACAGAGAATTTCCAGCATTTTTACAAGCATTACATGAACGGATAGAAAATAACCGTTCAATTTGAATGAGAAACCTTGAAGATTCCCAATGCAGGGAGTGACAAATAAGAAATAAAAGTTTCGATCATGTTAAATGCGGGTTTAAATTAATGTATCAAGTAAAAAAGAAGGTGTTGGGTTTATTAGAGTAATGGAGTACACATGCCTTGCAAGATGATGTTACTTGATGGGATCCAAGAACATTTATTCATTGAGAGGAAAAAATTTCTGTAAATGAAGTACAACTTTTTGTATAAAGATCAAGAAAAACCTAGGTATGCTTAGCTGCAAGTGCTGTAAGGACCTTCAAATTTCCCCCAATGAAGCATCAGACATTGAACCCCTCTGCGCGCAGGCATTGTAAGTGTGCTTGGATCCATTTCTCACACGCTGCCTCTCCGTTCTGCACAATGCATTCATCCCTCAGCCGCTTCGTCTCTGGGCAGGCGCAGCATATCTTCTTCTTTGGCTTTGCAGCTGGTGCAGGCTCTGCTACAGAACCATCTTCGCTAATAGCTGGATGATCCGGAGACTTTGCTTGTGAAGGCATTCCAACTTCTACATTGCCCATCTAATCCATTTTGTAGAGAAACAAAAGCAAATTAAACAATGTAAGACACGGGAATTCCGGTTGGAAACAGTAAACAAGTAGCAGCATATTATTTCCCAAGAAAAACATCAAACTGAAAAGAACTTAAATTTCTATGTAATAATCTTATTCGTTCCATTATGAGACACAGTAATGGAGAACTGTGTCCTTGGGCGGCACACCACAACATAAGAATTTGAAGGAACCAACGGCAACAGCAATATTCCCAGCAGCACTATCCCATAGAATTTCTATCTATACAAAGTTTCAAAAGATCAGAAATAATTGGACATCCAAGTGGCTGGATCCACATGGGAATGGGAAGAAGAATATAATTTGATGCAATGAATAGAAATTATGATAATCTACTTGAGTAATATAATAACAAATTGAGAAAACAACATAAACTATAGTCTAAGCAAGGGTAGTTTGAGAACTTATAGAGGAAGATCAAGAAGGTTATCTTTGGAAGACGCACTCAAGCATGCACATTCTGACTTATGAACTAATGACGAATGGATTGGAAATTCATCTAGCAAGCTTGGACAAAAATTAGCTCTCCTGAGTCGGAATCTGATTGGCCAGTCATCTTGGAAGTCAGTAGGTCGGGTAGGTCAAAACCCCATGAGTCGAGAACTTGGAGGTTGGGAATGTTCTTTAATTGAGTGCTTGGCAAGATTGGTTCGAAACTACCCTTAAGGTTAGGGAACCCTATGAAATGGGCACCTGACATGTTGGGACGCTCCTTGAGTTGAGTGCTCATCAAGACTGGTCTAGAGCCAGCCATTCATGATGCTTTTTGATTCAGGCTTTCAAAGGTTGATGCAACATAGATTGACTTTGTGGTAGTAAGATGAAGAGGCAGAAAGCATATGGAGCTACACGATGCAGATTTGGGCACCACCGATAATGATCCAGGCAATGATCAAGGCGATGTACACTAAGTCAGTTGTTGAGTATTTGAGAGTTGAGACCATGTTCGAGTAGCCTTATGTCACATTTGAATTGGCTTAGAGAATGATATAACCAACAACAGCTATAGAGATGGAACGCGGTGAAGCAGGTTTTAATGCTTCGTTGGGATCGAGATAGTGGTTGGCAGTGCAATTGGTTGAGTTAGAAGTTAGAAGTGCCCTTTGACCATTTGATAGCATATTATTCACCATATGGTTATAACTTGTATGTCGTCCATTTTCACATTTCTAATTATTCTTTCTTAGTCAGTATGAAGTGCCACATTTATTCCCTATGTGTGCACATCTTTCTCTTTTCATCTAGTGAAAATGGCATGTGATATATTGTATAGGAAATACACAGTTAAATAATTCTAAACAATGGATATATATGTATCATTGACATTGAAATGACTATGCTTATTGATATCAAACAAATAACAAAATATTATAATCATTATTTTTGCTAAAGAAAAATTTAAATTTAATCGGCTATTTTTGAACATGTATTATGAATCTATGACTAGCATATGCTATTGTAAGTTTTAAAATGGGATAACATGCTTGATAAGGTATGAGTTCATGTTACACAAGTGTTTCCTCATGGGAATATTTCTGAATATGATCGATCACTCTTTGCACTTTGGAAAAGATGTTCTATATATATGTACTGAGGTAAACTTTGACTTATTTCTCCAAACTCGAATCCTTTATCACAACATTATCCTATTCCATACCAAAGAATGATAAGCACTTACTTCTTCTTCTTCTTTTTTTTACTTTTTTAGGTTTGAATTTATTTTTTTTATGTTTTTGGCTATTTTTGAAATTTTATAAATATATATTATGTTAATATTAACAAAAACATAACTTAACAATGACATTTATTTATGTTTCTTGAATGTCTCACAAAAACTAGACCAGGCACGAGTGACCTACCACACGATCAGTCTTATAAATAGGTAAATGCTCTCGTTTATTACTTTACTTTACCTCAACTTCTACATAGCTTCTTCAAGTAACTTGATCATTCTAGCATACAGCTAGAAATACTAAGCCAGTAATATTGATCGCTGTGGTGCATAGTGAAATGAATAAATCATCAACCAAATGAGGAATAAAAAGGATATTAAAGATAGAAAACAAAGACCAAAAATGTCACTTAAATACCGAAGAGTGCAGGACAGTCCTAACTACATGTCACATAAAAAGACTAAGCTGAGAATATGAAATAAGAAGAAACTAGCAGTGTAAAAAGGAAAGATCAATTATGTGAATAAAAGAGTTAGTGTAGCAATAGAAATGCTGATATACTAAAAATGATCTCACAGGCTTGCAAATTATTGTTTGCTGGTGATACTGAGCTAGAACTAAAGGAATGAAGAAGCATGGAAAATAGTACTGTTGCTTTACTGAAGAAGATCATAATTTGCAATATTAGGAAACATAGCATTGTGTTACCCCCCAGAAAAAAATCTCTATTACCCAGCAATGCCAAATTATACTTTTTATTTTTCATAAAGAACACAACCAAAAACACTACCTGCAAATTGCATGTTTGCAACATTCTAGTGTCTAAGTACAAACACTTTGATAGTACCGAATGAGGGGAGAAACTCCACCTATTGCTAATTGGTGATTGGCTCCTAGTAGGCATAAAATCAAAGTGAAGTAGTGCCTAAACATTTCCATCGTGATTGATCTATTGTGAATCCAACACATGATCATGGCTTTTGATGTCAAATCAAGATGATAAGAATAATAGATGCTATGTGAGGCCAATAAATGTTATGCCTATGAGCAAAAAATCGACAGAGAATTAAAAAAGTCCATCAAAGGAACTGTTTATTTTAGGGTGGGTTTATAAAAGCATCACTAAAGTGTGTTTAAGGCTAAAGCACTTTAGTGAATAAGAATAGATGTTTGGGAAATACTTTTTAAAGTGCTAATATTTTAATTGAAGGATAGCTCTTCGCCAAAAAGTGACTATATAAATGCACTTCAAAGTAGAGAGCATTCTAAACACACCTTAGTATTTTGATGTGGAAATCGAACTACTATACACTCAACAAAGAACACATCATATAACCAATACATATTGGTCCATTAAACTAAAACTGATAAAAGATTGCTATTTCGATGTCATCTTCTTTTGTATACGAAGATGAAGCAAGTGTATTGTCTTTTGATGAGATACAAAGTTGTATTCTCTGATCAGCAAGACAACAAAGTAGATATATTTCACACTAAGAAGTAGATAAATAGTATAGACCGTTAATTGACTAGAACAGAGAAATAAATTCATGGCATGAATAATAAGGATCAATATTTTTTCGAATTTTTTTAAAGATACATGGCAATAGTCATCCAACAATTTGAGGGAAATTTAAGTTTATCTGTTTGTGTTCCTAAAACCTCTGTTGCCCAGCGCTAACTGAAAATTTTCTGATAACTCATTTAGCACAATTTTTCAAAAAGTTTTTGCCATACAACGCCAGAATTTCAGGAAAGTGAGTATGTTGTCCATCTAGAATTGCGAACCAAAGCTGCTAATAGGAAATAATTATAGCCCGTTGGAACAAGTTCAATCTTACATGTTCACCGACCTAGGGGCCTTGGTGTAATTAGTCGGGCTTGAGTACAAAAATATGAATTTCGATTTTATGACCCTACTTTTTAAATCACAAAATTGAAAATAATTGATCATTTAAATTTTCATCTCCAAAGACTCGAATATGCGATCCAATAAGGAGCAAGAGAATTACGTTACGTTTTTTAAGAAAAAAAAAGGATTGAAGGTTTACACCATGAATCGAGCGGACAGGAAAGCAAGAAAGAAAAAACTAAAAATCTCTAAGTTTTTTATGTCACAAAAAAAAAAAATCAAATACACAGTTCACATTTACGAACCCAAATATTTCCCCAACAAGGAAGATCAACCTCCAGCCATCAACCCTAAATCACGACATCCTTTAGAATGAGACTAGGGAAAACAGAATAAGATTTGAACGCGAAGGACTAAGACTGCATCGAACTGAAAAGAAAGTATAATTTAGGGCAACAAAACGAGCACACCTCCAGGCCTGCAGTTAATGAGTGGAACCGTCGCTCCGGAGCCTCCCTTCGCGAGCACGCGCGTCTTATATACAAACACTGGAATTCCATCGAATGGGTGGTGGGCGTCCATCGCCGCTGTTTGACTTGATGGACGGACTTGATGAGCTCTTTGACTTTGACGGTTCAATAAACTGAAAATTCTTCCATCTTCTGGTCAACTCTTTGATTCGCTGCCTGCAAATGGGCTTTGTTTCTATAATTTTTCGTTCACGCCATGGGCTAATGGACTCGAGAAAGCTCATACTGAAATGTGTCACGGTCACGGGTTGCAACATCAAAGAAAGATGTCTCAAAGTGGGCCTGAGATGGTCCTGAACAGCCCGTCCTATCGGCCTGACTTTTTTTTACCTGCTTGCTTCGTAATTAGCAACACATGATTGAGTTTTTGTATGGCTCCAATTGAAATATTTTAAAAGTTGACCAACATTGTTAGTCAAACTAATTGAACACGGCTTGATGGTCAGCCCAAAAACCTATAAGCAACACTTAAAGGATGAAGTCAAATCCAAATCCAAATCCGATCAAAAGCTAGGCAACAGGGTGTTGGTAAGAAAAATATGAAGTGTTGACTTTGTGAATTATCAGTTCATAATATCTTACTTGTGGATAATAAGATCTTAGATTTAAATCATCACTCGTAGATTGCATTCAATCTATCACACATCAATTCATAAAATCTCATTAATACCGACATGATTGAAATATAATAAAGGAACCACGGGTACAAGTAGTTAGGATGAATTAATTAGCAATAGTTGCAAACGTTTGTTTTCTAGTGAGTTTGATTCAATCTAATGATAATAGAGTACGTTAGTTTCGGATATTTATCCGTTTCGATCTATTTAGCTAATTGGATATCCGAACCTGATTAATAAATTAAGTCGGGTTCAATATCTAAGACACGTATTATTGTTTTCTCAAAATAGTTATAACTTAATTACTCAAAATATTCTGTTTGTTGACGGCTACTAGTGGATAGTTACAGTTTATTTCTTTGGAGGGAGAGAAAACAAAAGGGCAAAGATTAATCAACGTGGCTAAAAAATAGAAGAGGAGAAAACTCAGATCACGTGAGTTGCACATGATTAAATTTTTTCTTTTCTCCTAGTGATGAAGGCAAGCATGTGAGTAGGTGTGGCTGGAGGGTGATAACGACAAGAACGACGACAGTGAGGGATGATGACAACGATGGCGAGCAGTGTGGACGACAATGGTGAGCATGAGCGAGACAGCGAGGGTGATTTGGGCGGAATGGCGAGGGCGAGCGGGACGTGATGACGAGCGCAAACGGGTTGGATGGCGAACGCAAGCGCAGGCAGGCGGGCTCTAGATAACGACATCTAACATGAGCAGGCGGGCTAGACGGTGAGCAATATGGAATGGCGACAACGGGTGAACGGCGTAGATGCGAGGAAGAAATGACAAGTTTGTTTTATTGAGTTTTCTGCTAAAATTGAGCGAGAGATAAAATGAGAAAAAATGAGTAAATATTTTTCTCATACTTTTCTCTTTCTTTTAATTTTCCCTCCAAGAAAATCAAAGAAAAAAATTACTTCCCTTTCTCCCTTCCACTTTTCCTTCTTAAGCAACATGCTGTTAAAGTAATCTACGCGGCGCCAGTGACCGCCTCCCGACATTGCCTCGGGCTGTAGCCGGTGACAGTGACCCATCTTCCGGTCACCCCGTTTTAAATTGTGGAACGCCCTCCAACTCTTACACCGTCCCCCCTTTCCTCCTCGATAAGGGCAGCGGACGCGCTCCGAGAGCTCCGTCCGAAGTGGGTTACTCGACGGCGGATCCCCTCGTCCGTTGACAACCGATGCAACAAGAGGCGCCGAGGTGACCCCTCATTGGGGTTTCCGGCGGCTGAGGGTTCGTGAGTGCTCCGCGGTCGATTTCCGCAGCGCCGGGCGCTCCTCTTGCCCTTACAAGTGTTTCACGTGCTGATCGCGACGTTCCCCGTGAAGCCGACGGCGTACAGAGTGTGATTTCAGTCTTTGTGGGCTGCTTTCAGCACAAAAAGTAATGATTTTGGGTTGTGCTAGTGGATTGCTCGATTTGTGAGAAATCGGCGTGTAGAGGGATATTGTGGAGAAAGATGGAAGTTTTTCTGGATAAAAGGCGGGATTTTGAGCCTGGAAATTTGGATCAAGATTCCGTCGCTGTTTGATTCCAGTAAAGATTGCAGAGGTTTCCATGTCAGGGGCGCCTAAGGTACGCCCGACGAATGTTGCGGATCCGGAGGCGAGGCCGGTCCTTGCGCCAGCCGGGAACAAGGCGAGGTTGGTGGCTGAGGGTCGGAAGACTGCTTCGAAGCCCTTGTGCAAGGTCGAGCAAGCGGAGTCGGAGCTTATAGAGGGGAAGCAGGCTCCAACCTCTATTGCTGATTCCCCGCCTCCGTCGCCGCCTCTTAGTGCTGCTGCTACTTTGAAGAGGCACGAAATGCTTCTGCGCTCCAACTTTTCGCTTAATGCTTCGTGCTCCTCGGATGCTTCCGTGGATTCATTCTGCAGTCGGGCATCTACTGGAAGGATTGGGGGTTCGAGCTTCATGAGGCGGCCACGACGGAGCCTTTCTAAGCCGGAGAAGATTGGTGCGAAGCTGGAAAAGGTAGTTCCTGATGGTTCTACCACGCCGCTATCAGAGTTCTTGGATGGAAAGAGGAGGTGCGCTTGGGTGACTCCAAATACTGGTAATTTTTTTCCCCTAGTCCTCTTGTCACTCTTGGCAGTTTAAATTGGCTATTTTTGTTACTTCGTATGGTGAAGTTTAGTGGACTACTACAAGGAAATCCAACTAGCTGCTCAGCAAGAACCATTCTAGGTCCAAATATTTGTCCTGCAAGTTTTTATTGTATTAATATTGTAAAAGAAAAAGAAAATCTTCTATAATTTTCTGATTTTGCTCCATCAAATATGCGATAAACTTTCATGACAGACAATATGTTTGGCTTAGAATTATTTTGGGTTACAGTCTCTTAATATTGTATTAGTTTCCTCCGTCTGTTAAATCCTGTTGTACTGTTTCATCGCGATTCCCTTTTCACTGAGGCTTGCTTTTTGATATCAAACCGCGTGGATTCTGGGCAAGCCATATGAGATTGGAGACATGTAGAAAGTAATGTCAATGACTGCAATGCAATTATATCTTGCGTTTTCTTGTAAGGGTAACAATTTTAACTTGTGTTGGTGAAGATGTAGCATTTGTTAAGACTCTTACGCCCTGTTTTGGTGGAAGGAAAGAAATCAGCAAAGAAAGAAAATAAGGAGAGAAAGGAAATAAGGAGGGAAAGAAATCATTGCTTTCCATTATAGGCCCTGTGTTTCAGTGGAAGGAAAGGAAATAAGAAAAGAGTAAAAACTTTGTAAATTAATTATATTATACATAATACATAAATAATTAGTAAAATTATAAATATTATAGTTTGTTAATTATAAAAATACTATAAAATTCATATTAATTTGTATAAATTTTTATTAAAAATTATAAAAAATATAAAAGTACTATAAATTCTTATTAAAAATTATCAAAAATTTTGACAGCATTTCCTTTATATTATAACACAATACCTGTATATACAATATAATAAATTCAACAAAATATAAATACACCACCAAAACATAAATATCATCAATTCAACACATAAGTACCATAACATAAATAGCATCAAGTTCAACAACAAATAAAAAAGAGCACAGTTCTATACCATCTACACAATGATGGTTTAAAATACAATATGGATAAAGTCCAACTAAAGTCTAACATCAGGATTTACTAAGACATTAGTATTCTTTTCCATGGAGCTCATCAACATTTGAATGCTTTCATTTGTAACTTTCACTACAGAATCATCATATTTTCTTTTACTAATCCTTGACGACGTTGCAGTAGTGTTATTGCCTTGGCTTTGTGGGATAGAGGATGGACTTGCTACATCTTCAATATTATCATCTCGTTGCACATCAGATAGTGAGAACATTAGATAAGATAATATATAGAATTGTGGAGAAAAAGGAAAGAACAATAGTGAGAACATTAGATAAGATAATATATAGAATTTGTAAATACATAATTTCATTTCTGACCCAATTCACAAGTTTTTGAATCTCTCCTATTGTCAACAAGTTGACTGGTAAAAGTTAAAGTAAAGACGACTGCATAAACATCAGAATCTAGGAGACATAATCCTTTGTGTATAAAATGACTAATAATATAAATGATTTGCCACTTACAAAAGCCATAAACGAATTTGCAATTTTCTTATTTGAGCTACATGTTCTAGTATGCACCTCAGCTTTTCATACTTGGATATTCTACTAGCTTTTGTCGAATTGCTAGTACGAACAGGAAAAAAACCTTACATCAAAATGAATAAATTGTAAATATTGAAGTAGATTACTAGTCAAGACTAATGAGATCCATTCTCAAATAGATAAAGCACCAAAAACACAGAACATCTACCCACATGTTCCTCTTCAGGCACATTATGCGAAGCATCACGTTCTTTCCGCCTCTTCGCACTCCCAATTGTCTGATAAGTTGCATTTCTCGGCCTTTTCACCACCAAGTAACCCAAGAGAACAAATTGAAAAACATAAGCACCATAAAGCTGCTACCTTTTGGGCAATCGAAGAACGAGTGGAGGAAGACAACAGCAACAAACCATCACAACCTTTTCCGCGCTTCGATTTAGCGCCAGAGCAGCTTCCCTCTTCGGAAACAATAGGAGCTGCGAAAAATATCAGATAGACGAGAGGTCCTCGAAAGTACAATGAAACGACAACGCATTGAAATATAGGACAAGATTAGAGAATCAAATGAACCTGGCAGTGCTTCGTCGTTGCGCTTCGACGGATTACGAGTTTGCATCTCTGGAATTCCTCATGCCCTTTCTTCTCTCCCCCCACTTCGTCGTCGCTGCTTGTGAGATCGGTAGCTCGCTTTGGGGTCAGGCTCAAGGAGATCGAGGTCGAGGTCGAGGGCGAGGTCGGGACGACGGCGGGATGAGGGCTTCCGTCGGGACGAGGGCGAGGTCGGGACGACGGCGGGACTAGAGCGAGGTCGAGGTCGAGGTGGAGCAGCGGCGGGACGAGGTCGAGAGCGGATCGAAAGCAAATTTTGGGGCGAAAAGGTTCGGACGGAAATGAGATTTCCGTCGAAATAAGAGGGAATGGTTTTGGAGGGAATGGAAAGTTAATTCTTTCCTTTCCCCCTTTATTTCCCTTCACTGAAACTAAAGAAATAGAGGGAAAGAATCTGCTTTCTTTCCTTTCTCTCCCTATTTCCTTTCACTGAAACAGGCTGTTAAATCATAAAAGTGGAGTAGTAAGGTAGATAATGGAAATTTCAAGGTAGAGTCCGTTTGACCGCATTTATGATAAATGTATATTTGTGATAAAAAATCAGTAGTTATAATCTGGAAGCGCAATAATATTTCTTGAACCATGAGCATCATATATATACCTTTCCTTAACAGTATTTCACTTTTTTCTTTCTTTTTAAGGCATTGTGCTCTTCTTTGGTTAATTTTCTTGCTTTCATCAGTCAAATTTGTTAGTTAATACAGTATAGATCAGTCTTTTCCTAATATCATAGGCTTTTGGTATAATTGACCACCCAATCACATCATAATATGGTATGAGCTATGGATCTTAACAGTATAGATCAGTCGATTATGGTTGAAAGTATAAACATTTTATATGGTTTATTGAACTTTTAATATCTTTAGTTATTAATAAAGAGGCAGTCCTCTGAATTAAACTTTCGATAGCTGGTGTTATAGTTATTAACCCAAACTGGTCCGGATGTCCATCCAATGAAACTCAGAAACAGACCTCATGCTAATCTGTTTCAGTTGTAGCAGTAGAGGTGTGGGAAAAAAATTCAAGTTAAGCTGGCTGACCAAACCAATTGGGCTGAGGTAGAACCAACTGGTTGAACCGGATTTATCCTGTTACTTCCAGATTCAGCCAGTCCAGTTTCTTTTGTTTCTTTACCAAATTTTATGGTATTATTTTTTCACTATTTCTAATAATTATAAAGTATATGTAGTCTGATTGATGAACCAGTGAAAGAATTTAGCCAGGCTGCTGTTGTAGCCTCATCTTTTTACTTTATCTTTGATATGTTATCCAGCCTTCTAACTTTTAGCTTTATAGCTATCCTCTTTAAGATTCAACTTTGTTTCAATTCTTACTTTCTCACCTCATTGGAGAAATCATTATGGCGCAGATCCTTGTTATGCTTCTTTTCATGATGAAGAGTGGGGTGTTCCAGTCCATGACGATAAGTATGAAACTCAAACATCCTCTCACTCTCTATAGAATCAAACAGTATTTACTGAACTGCTAGATAGACATGTTGGCTCGCGTCTGACAACTTGAAAATATTCACAGGAAACTATTTGAATTGCTGTCATTATCAGGTGCATTGGCTGAACTCACTTGGCCTGCAATTCTAAGCAAGAGACATTTGTTTAGGTACATTTAAATTTCAAGTCTGTTATGTCCCTACTTCAATTTTCTCATAGTATATGACCTTATTATGTTATGGAACGCATTTCTAAAGGGAAGTTTTCATGGACTTCGATCCTATGCCTGTCTCCAAGCTGAGTGACAAAAAGATTGCAGTACCAGGAAGCACTGCCAGCTCATTGTTATCAGAGTCAAAGTTGCGGGCTATAATTGATAATGCACTACAAGTACTTAAGGTTCTTTCTCTCTCTCTAGATCATCCGCCTATTATTGTTAACTTGTGTGTTAATTTTCTATAATTTTTTATTCGTCAGTGTAAACTATAAATTTCTTTGGATCTTTTGGTAAGCCATCAAATCGATGCTTTATGGGGATGAATTGTCTAAAATTCCCGTCTCATTCTTGCTTCAAGAACTTTTTGCTTTTTTGCTCATGACGTATATGAAAAGGCTATTGGTAGGTGCTGTACCATTGTCAACACTGTTGACACATTTTTTTCCTCCTTGTGCAGATCATAGAGGAGTTCGGCTCATTTGATAGATACTGTTGGAGTTTTGTGAACAACAAACCCATCTTGAGTAAATTCCGATATCCACATCAGGTGCCAGTAAAAACTGCTAAAGCAGACATCATAAGCAAAGACTTGATGCGAAGGGGTTTTAGGAGTGTTAGCCCGACAGTCATTTATTCCTTCATGCAAGCCTCAGGAATAACCAATGATCACCTTATCACTTGTTATAGATTTGAAGAATGTGCGGCTACTAACTCTCCCGTGTATGGTGAACACAAAGAGAAGACTATCACAAGCGAAGTGGCACGAGAACTGATTCAAACCCAGGATTAGCAGTGGATTGAACATCTCATAGCAGCCACCGGAGGATGGTTGAGGAGCTGGAATGATTTGTAACTTTGATGCTGGAAGGTGCTTTTCTGCCCATTCCCTGTGTATGTTTATGTACTAACTTGTGTGCAATTTATTGGATGTAGAGACTGTTCTTCAGCTTGCTGATTTCATAGATCTCATCTCGCTCGGCGTGTAAAGACGAAGTAATAACCCCGGCTAATTTAGTTTATTTTTCTTAGGATACGACTTCAATTATGCCATGTAGTTTGATTGTACTGTTCAACTATCTCAGATTTAGGAGAACCTGCAAACAGGAAACCAGCAGCATTTCTGAAATAGAAAAAAGATTAGCTCGCCTAATTTGTTCTTGGTGCAGTTGGCTTGTTCCTATCTTCTTTTCTTTCTCTTTTCAAAATATCCTTTTTGGTAGCTGTGTTCAAGAGATTGGGATTGCTCAGAGGATGGAGCTCGATTCTTCCCAAGTAGAAAATTTTATCTTAAAGTGGGTCAAGAAAGATTATGAAAGGATTTGAACTTGGTGAATTGACTTAAAAATAACTTGAAAAATAAATCACTACAATACTATTTTTCTCCTCTTAGTAGATATTATATCCCTAATTAAACAAGCTTTAAGTGACGCTTAAAATTTTTAAGCGGGGCTCTTATAATAAGGTGGAATCTCTTATTTCCACTTATAAGGTAGAACTCCAGAAAAAACTTATATGCGATGACACCATCTACCACAAACACCACTTTGGGATATGTGAATGCATGTCAATACTTCTGTCTAAGTGTTGACACTTCTAAGTGTTGGCCGGTAGATGATGATGTCATCGTACCATGCGACGGCATCGCATATAAGTTTTTTCCTAAAACTCCTAACTAGTACAGTAAAAAAAATTCTACCTTATTTTAAGACTTCGCTTAACATTTTTAAGCGAAGCCCCGCTTAAGAATTTTTTCCTTAGAAGTCCACTCAAGAATTTTATGCAAAAGCAAATCAAGTTCTAAGATGACTTAAAGCTCATACATATTTCACTTTTTTAATCCGTAAATCACCAGAACAATTAGAGAAAAAAAAGCAAGAAATTAATAATACTTGACCATGAACTCATGAAGTCGTCTTAGTTCAAGATGGTCAAGTCCAACCTAAATTCTGTACACGTAAATTGAATTAATGTGCTTCTCTAGAGTCTATCTCCGGGAGCAGGCTCTTAATTACAGGCTCATGGTCAACATCAGCACCGTTGGATTAGCCTCAGCACCGGAAGTCAAACTAACTACAAGTCAATAAATCCGTTCACATCCATGCACGTCGAATACTGGTAGTGGATGGGGCAGCTATACAACCAGATCGGACACGGAGAGGAGACTTTGATCGCATGATCGCCGGAGACCGTCAAGTCAACGGTCGACGCTAAGATATTTTTGTATTTTGACTTACGGCTGCCACGTCGCGATGGCGGGCGGGCGCACACAGACATGCTCGCAAGTCTTCGCCTCTGCTTCAGGTCAGCGTACCCGCTAGACAATCCGTCAAAGCAATACATGTTATGCTGCTTATAGAATTGGATGACAAGGACAAAGTTGAACATTGGTTTCGCGTCATGCTCACATTTGGTACAAATTAAGTAATCAATTGATTGATTGTGCATGACTCGATTCAAGTCGTGTTCCTAAATGACTATGTTCATGCGATCCAAGAATAAAGCCTAAGAGGCTTAGGTCACAAAGACCTGCTACAAAATACATTTGCAAGTCATGGAGTCGTAAGAACTAAAGACTACCCTAAACTTCAAGTTATTAAATAGCTTATTATTTGTCTATGTAAAAAAAAATTAAAAAAATGCTTAGGTTAGAAGAAATTTTTTTTTATTGTTTTAAAAATAATTTATCATACAGTCACTACATTGTTGTGATCGACTACAAAGTCGGAAGTCAAAGTATATCTAAGAAAAGTCTCTCAAATTTATCATTATGTTGACTTTGCTCGGAGCTTGGTGCACAATCAAAGAATAAAATACTACCAACTTATGCAGATAATTTTCCTCAAATAATTGAGCATTATTTAGAATAATTACCTTTTTTTACTTTGACTTTGACTTTGGAACTCTTGGATTTTGACTCGAGTGCCTACCTTTTTAGACCGCTTCTGGATTGCCTGAGATGCCGTTCCAAATTTCCACCCGATTCACATTCAATTCGTCCCTTTCATTGATTACCTCACAAAAGTCCACACCTAAATCTTCCTTCTTGTACTAGCTCAAGAACTTAACCAGAAGTACCCTGCCTAAAGTTTATAAGCAGGGTATCCTAAATTTTGTAAAATATGATTATATTATCGTAAAATAAACTCATTTTATAAAAAAAAAATAGATGCAAATTACCTTATAATGAGAATGATATATCGTAGAATAATTGTCTATTAGTGTTGAATGACGGCCAAAATAACGTAGAATTTATTTTAACAGCCATTTTATAATATTTTGATAATTATTCTACGTTAATAAGTAATCATTTTATAAAATGTTATAGTTATTCTAAGATAATTAGCACTAATTTTTTTATAAAATGACCACATTATGTGATAATATGTCATATTCTACGGAATTTATAGCACTGCTTAGAAACTTTGAAATTTTCTCCCCCTCGAGTGTCCTTATCCACGAAGAAACTAATTATTGTGATGCATATGCTGACGTCAGGCTTGTGACGTCAACGGGCGACTTCTGGTAGGTTGCAGCTCCACTCCCTGATTCATGTCTTCTTATAGATTCGCTTGTCGCCGACAAGCGTAATCTGCCCAGGTTTAGTTCCTCAAGAACAGGAGAGAGCCGCCTGCTTGCCATGAATCCACCATGGTTTGATCATTCATCTCTAGCCCTCGACCTCCGCTTGGGCCAGCTTCCCCGTCCCTCGGACGAAGCTCCGGTGAGCGATCCAGTTCATGTGGTGCAGCCTCAAGCTCCTCCAACCCCTGACGACGGCGGTGCTTCGACAAAAGACGAGGTAACGGATTCATGCATGCTTAGGCTACTTAATTTCTTCCGATTAAGCTTAAATCGGTAGCCAAACAAACTAACCACAGATCGAGGCAGTCGAAGCGAAGCTGAATCAGATGAACAGGGAGAACAAGGCGCTGGCGGAGATGCTCGGCGTCGTCCACTCCAACTACGCCGCCCTCTGCGGCGAGCTCTTCAATATGGTGGCC
Source organism: Costus lasius (assembly GCA_027563935.2). Taxonomy (NCBI): domain Eukaryota; kingdom Viridiplantae; phylum Streptophyta; class Magnoliopsida; order Zingiberales; family Costaceae; genus Costus; species Costus lasius. The sequence goes on along the minus strand of CM050452.1, from coordinate 10,991,408 downwards.
ACCTCATCGTCTCCTTCGGGGAAGTGGAAGAGCGAGAGCCCTGAAGCCGCCGGTTTCAGTGAACCGGAGGCCGGAAAGATCTCGGAGAGCGATCCAAGCGAAGAACACCACTCCTCCTATCCGTACAGAAGATTCAGGGAGGATCCAAGACCCAAGATCTGCAGAGTTCTTGTCCCGGCTGATGCATCAGACGCCAAAAGACTGGTAAGGATTGATTTGCAGACATGTGGCTCACGTGGCAGTCTTCCTTTTTCCTTCTGATGATCTGACCTAATTAGGTGGTCAAAGATGGGTATCAATGGAGGAAATACGGTCAAAAGGTCACGAGGGACAACCCATCTCCAAGAGCTTACTACAAGTGCTCCTACGCACCGGCATGCCCTGTGAAGAAGAAGGTAAAAGTCTTCATCTTGAACAAACTATTGTCAACTCTTGCTGATTGAGTTGATTTGATTTAGGTTCAGAGAAGCAAAGAAGATAGCTCGATCTTGGTAGCCACCTACGAAGGCGAGCACAACCATGGCCAACTGCACTCACTGGGAGCAGCCGCCGGATCGGTGCAGACTGATGGTGGAGCAGTCGCCGGATCGGTCCAGACTGATGGTGGAGCTCCTCCTTGCTCAGTTTCCACGAACCCTTGGTGCCCTACGATCACACTTGACCTCACCCAGGGAGTGTCGCCGGGTACGGCATCCAGAGAGATGGAGTCGCCGGAGTTCCACCGGCTCCTGGTGGAGCAAATGGCCTCCTCGTTGACCAAGGACCCTAATTTCACCACTGCGATTGCGTCTGCGATTTCAGGAAGAATATTTCAGCCGAATTCCACCAGATAATCATAATTAACTGTCTGTGTGAATTTATTAGAAATTGATTAAGAAATCGCCTGTCTCCGCCTTAAATTTTCATACCAACTCAGATATTTCCATTTGAACCTCAAATTCGTTCTTTGACTTTTGTGCGAGAAAAGATCAAGCTTCTAGGGTTTACGTTTGAGGTGTTCACCACCTGTGTGAGAAAGATCAAGCATACGCTTGAAGATGATACAGAATCACAGCTAGCTGTTTCAGAATCTTAATTATATATAAAATCCGAGGCTTTGCCAGCTGAAGAACAAGAACAAGAAGAACAATTACTTAGTGCAGCTCCACCACCACCACGACCACCACCGCCACCGTGCATGCATTGATGATGTCGGCTCCGCCTTCAACGCCACTCCGGTCCCACTTCCTCTCAGGATAATCTCTTTTAATTATTTTTCATTTGATTAAAGAGACAGATCCAATTAGCATTAATGATAATGATAATTAAACTTCCTTGATGAAGGATATCATCTTGTTGATACGTTAATTAGTCAGTGTTAATTAAACGAGGACATGCAACTGTGACAGCTACTAACCATTATTTAATTACCCTAATCACAATAGACTTCAGCGCTATGTACCATGCTAACACTATATATACCGGTATCAATTCTATTTAAATTAATATATACCGCCAATGATACTAATATATCAGTTTATCTCAAATTAGGGCTCATTTGGTATAGTTGAAATTTTTAATTTTTGCTAGTTAAAAAAATATGAATTAAAAATCGCTAACTGAAAAAGTTTAAAAGTGTTTGAATAATGTAAGTTTTTTGATCAGTCAGCAGCTTTGATCTTCTAAAAGCAGGAGGTGACAGCTTCTCAGGGAAGCAGTTGCTTCTAGGTTCATGTCACGCCCCGAGACTTACGCTGAGTCACCCAGCCTCGGGACGCAGCAAACAATGGACCTGCAAAGGCAATACAAATCCAAGATACAATACGAAATAACAAATATAATAAGACAACAACATCTACATGGATAAATACACATCGGACCGACGTAGCGGTCAAAGTCAATAAATATACAAGACCGATATCCTCGGTCTAAGTCAACAGTCAAACTGGTCCATGACTAGATAATACAATCCCACTAGATACAATTCTCGAAATACAACAATAACTATAATGCATGCGACACATAGGAAAAATACAACATACGGTAAGGAAACATCTACCTATCTATCTACTGCGCACCAGAGGGAGCCGAGCCCGAACCTGGAGGCAAGGCGAAGGGGAGTTAGCCGGGAGACTAAGTAGGGTTTAACAAGTAGATGGTGCATAAAAGAGCAAGGAGAATCCAGCAATAATAAATAAACAGAAGTGCACCATAAATAAATATAACTCAACTAAGTAAGTACAGAAAGTACAACATGCAAGTGGAAATCCAGCTGTGCCAAATGTCCCGAAGGACGCACACTCAGAGAGTGGTCCCTACCGCCAGCTACGGTAGGAACGACTATCCGTCGACAGCCCGCCGGTGTTGCATCCTACACCCAGGTCACCCCGGTATGCCGAGTCCCATGACAACCAACCGTGACCCATCCGGAGGCCTGTAGTCCATGGGCTCACACAGACTGCATCCATGACTACTACCAGTGGCCAAAATCACAAGGATCCTGGAAGGTGGACTATCCCAGTCAGACCAATCGTCCATCCAAATATAAACACACGACGGCTGTAAAGACAGCCAAGATATATATGTACAACCCATAAATCATACTATCAACAATATCATGCATTGTAACATAAAATCAGGTCGCATGCAAGCATATACATATCTCAATGGCAAGTGATAGAGTTCAACGGGTATAAAAGGTAATCATCCAGATAATCAACTACAGAAAGGTGCCACTAACTATGCATGCAATTTAGCATCGTACAAAGAAAGGAGGTAGAAAACCCTACCTAGTTCTTTTAGGTCTGCGCAAAGAACTAGCCAAATATACGTTCAGGATAGCCTCGCACGTGCAGCCCGAAACCACAGTCGCGTTCATCGGAAAACCTCGCCGGCGGCGATCGCCGGAACAGTAACTCCAGTGGCGGGGCGGAGCTTTCCGGTAGTCGAAGTGAAGCCGACAACGAGAGGATCACGTTCGTACAACCGTCCTCGTGAACGGACGTCGGGATCGCCGGAGATCAGGGTTAGCAGTGTCGCCGGCACCGCTCACGTAATCGCTGGAGCCTGGGAAGACAACGCCGGAAATGCGTTGGAAGGAGGGGGAAACATCCACTAGGGCCGGAGGGAACCTTGCCAAGGTCACCGGAGGAGGGACACGCCAAATTAGGGCTTCGATTGTGTCTTCGTCGCTGCACACGTGTGGAAGCCGGGAAAGAGGAAGTTTCATCCGCTGATTCGGGTCGCCGGAGCAGCGGCTGAAGAGGAAGATAGGCGAGAGGAAGGAGGAGCTCGGGTAGCTGTTGGCACTAAAGATTGGAGGAAGGAGAGGGAAGAAATAGAGAAGGAGAAGGTGGCGGGGTCGGCTCGCGTGGGAGATAGAGGGAAAAAGGGGAGGAGGTGGAGTTGGGTTCACGGGGGAATAGGGGAGAGAGGTGGGGGAGGGGTGGGAAGTGGGGAAGGGATGGGACGCACGATTGCGTCCAGTCCAATCAAAGAATTTTTTTTTTTTAAAAAAAAATTGTAACGGTACAAAACTCAGAAACTAGCCAAACATTCAAACTTCTAAAAATTTATTTTTGCGACAAGCAGAAACAGCTAAAAAGCTACGCCAAATGCCCCTTAGTAAGAACAAATACAAAATAGTATCAAATATGTCAGCTCTATATATATCGGTATTGATACTATTTTGAATTAATATATCGCCTAGAGATATGAATCGATTTTTAAATCGTTCATTTGAAGTATATATAAATAAGGCGGAACCATATCTCCCCTCCCGATTCAGAGGAGAGCAGAGCACAATAGAAGCAAACAATTCTCCTCGTCTCCCAATCATCAAGCAATCCACCAAACTAAACCCTAGAATCTCCGCAGAGGCGATGCAGCCCAGCAGCGGAGAAGTGCGGGGGGAAATGCCGGCCTCCGCCTCCGCCCAAATGGCGCTCCGCGACCTCCACGGTGATCACCGCCGGGAGCAGATGCAAAATCCCAGCTTACACGACGACTTCTTCGACCAGATGCTTTCTAGCCTCCCTTCCGCTTGGCCTGACCATGGCAACCCCAAGTCCCCGTGGGACGCCGATGCTTCCGGTGCGCAGAAGCTCTTCCGAATCGACCTCGCCGGGAAGCAGCTCGACGAATCGCCGGCCGATAATGGATTCGCCACCTATGACGAGTCGTCTCTGCTGGCGGCGCAGCTCCGGGAGAGTCAGAGCAGCGGCGGGAGCTCGCCGACGGGAAACACGATGGTGCTACGGATGAGCAGCCACCACATGCTCCCGACGATGGGGCAGCCTCCGACGGGTGCGGGAGGAGGCGGCGAATCTGGCCATCTACCACTTCCTCTGTCCCTAGGCAGCTTAGGCCCGACGGATCCCCGCCTCATCGTGGAGGCAACTGGAGACGACGTGGACTGCCCTTACAAATCCCCCGACCATAATGTATGTTTTCTTTTTTTTCAAAATTTCGATTGATGACCAAAATGAATTGAAATTTTTTTCTTCTACTATAAGTTTAATCTCTTTGTAGCGTATTGAAGAGAGGCGAAGATCTGTACAGCGGCTTCGGGGGATCGCTTCACACGGCTCAAGCGGCAACTGGGCCATACTATCAACATCCCCCGGTTATCTATTTACACCTTTTGAACCAAAGACTTGGGGTTTTTTTAAGTTTTTCGATCAATTGATGCCTGAATCGATGCCTCGTGACATCGATGCAGAACTATGTCGGAGCAGCGCCACCGACTGGAGTTGGGCAGTGCCCGGCGGCGTCGGCAACATCCGGCGGTGGTACGGTGGCGCCGAAGCAGAGGGTGAGGGCGCGGAGGGGGCAGGCCACCGATCCCCACAGCATCGCCGAAAGAGTAAGCTTTCTTTTCTTTTGTGCGCTTTAGTTGGTTTTAAGGTTCAGCAAATTAGGGCTCCAAGTTTTGATTCGCCTTGTCGTCTTTTCTATGATCACTGTTTTTGTTGAGCTTTTTCGACTGTTTCCCGTGTGCAGCTTCGCAGGGAGAGGATTGCTGAAAGGATGAAAGCCCTCCAAGAGTTAGTGCCCAACGCGAACAAGGTTCCCGTCTCTTACCTCCTTCCATTTCTCCGAGCTTTCTTACAATTAGAATACTTTACTGACTTGATCTACATTCATATGATATCTATAGAAAGTGATGCAATTCGATTCAATATTATATAAAGAGGCAAAGTAATTTGAGCTTTTAAGATTTCATTAAATTACTTGGATGATATTTGGAAGTTCTTCAGCTTGTCAGACACATACATGTTAATTATGTTTAAGATAGTGTATATTGACTAGGAGATGGCAGATAAGTGGTCTGACTTTACAGTCTAGCCAGAATTGTAGGCTGTGGGATGGTCCATGATGGCGCGATCTTAGAGTGCCTTTCAAATTGGACCATGGGGCACGTCGTGGTTGATTAGAGGTTTTATTTTATTTTATGTTTTGTCACTTCTACTGTCTAATTTTAAATACAATCCCTTATTCTTTAATATATTTTTAATTTTTAAGTAAAATATTGGTACGTGCAGACAACATTATAATTCGAGCGCAGCTCATGTCAACCCTTGCTTTATTAATAATCGAGGTGCAAAGTTACTAACTACGTGTTCTAGTTGTCCTAGAGAGTGGTATCTTTAACTTTTCATGATAAAGGCGGTTGCTATCCAGTGCCCATCTTAAAGCATTTCTGTTGCCAAGAACTTTATTACCAACTGTAATATTTCTGAAGAAAAGCAGGCATAAGCAAAGACATAGGAATTAGCAGAATGAAAGATAAAATTAGGGTCATCCTTATTGTAGGTCTGTTTCAATTAACCTTCATCTGTTTTAATGTGGGTTTGCTCTAATAAGGACTCACAATAATAGAATTTGAGTTAACTGGCCTTTAGAGGGCACAAGATCTCTCGACAAGTAACAGGAATTACATAAAGTAATAGAAAGCATAAAGTTATGCATCAACAAATATGACAAGTAGTTATCTTTCTTTTTTATAGATTTTGCACAGGAGACATGAATGTTTGTAACCCCATTGAGCTAACTATTATTAGACTGAATTTTCACCAGATAGCAAGCCTATCAGATATTGAAAGTCCCCAGTAAACCCATTTTCAATGAAAGATGCTCTGTTAGTGTTTATAATATACAACAGCAAAATTCATTTAGTTGGACTCGGTCTTTGGTATCCATAGTATCAATGATGCCTTTGATTTTACCAAGAGAAAAGAAACTTGGAAAGAAATGATATTCAAGGAGAATTTCAACAATAACATACCACAGACAAATGTGAAAAAAGAAAAAGATAGATACACTTGAGATGAAACCAAACGAGTCTCGTTTAATGGGTTAAAATTCCCAACATTATTAATGTGTTTAATTGTCTGTTAGAAATTATAATGCATAATACTGATTACATTGAGTGCTACAGGTAGATTTTCATGTCAGTAAAGTTGCCAAAATAAACGAATCCTAGTTAACAATGAAGTAATCTATACGAGTTTAGATGCTTAAAAGGTGACAGGTAACGAAAATATTTTACTAATTATGTGATGTTAATATTCAAGATAGGTTTGCATCTTTTATATGCTTACTATGAATTGCTATATGGCTCACAAATTGAGTTATATGTATTTATTTGACAATTCAAGGGTTGAATGCTGAATATTAACAATTGACTTGTAAATGGCAGACGGATAAGGCTTCAATGTTGGATGAAATAATCGAGTACGTTAAGTTCCTGCAACTACAAGTCAAGGTCCGCCTGATTAACATTCTCTCCATCTCAAGCAACATGCATCGATGTTGTCCACACATTAATCTCTGTGATCTGCTACCTTCATTAATTTGCATTAGGTTCTAAGCATGAGCAGGCTTGGAGGAGCAGCGGCTGTCGCTTCTCTTGTCGCTGACTTGTCCAGCGAGGTTACTTGTCAAACTCTTTATTCATAGAGATTAATTCTTTACTACACAATGTTACAAAACACTCAGAAAGGCAGAGCATGCAGGGTTCGAAATCACGTACAGTGGCTAAGAGAACACCGCCGCCGCCTGGCGGCGGCGGCAGCAGCAACAACAACAACGACGACAACGTGACGCTGGCGGAGCACCGGGTTGCAAAGCTGATGGAGGAAGACATGGGCTCAGCAATGCAGTACCTGCAGGGGAAGGGCCTCTGCCTTATGCCCATCTCCCTCGCGTCCGCCATCTCCTCCACCGCCTGCCGCCCCGTCGCCGGCGGTGACCTCAACCCGGCACCTCCCGCAGCCGACGCGGCCACCAAAGGCGTAGAGTCCCCTCCGTCGCCCAGTGCGTCTGCGCTGACGGTGCAGTCCGCAGCGACCAACGGAGCCTCTAAGCCGTGAATGGAAAAACGAGAATAATTGAAAGAAGAAAAAAAACTGAAAACGATCCATTTCTGCCCGTTGACCAAAAAAATGGCTGTTGTCAAAGCAATCGAAGCGGTAAAGTATGATGCGCAAACTTTTGCTTTTTTTTTTTCATGTGAACCAAAACTGTCTTTTGGTATTTGCCCTGATTGTTGTCAATCTGTTTCTCTTACTTGAAATTAGCACTCCCGGTCTCAACCGTTGACTAAGTTTATAGGACTCATATGTAGATGAGTGTGTACAGATGGCCAAGTAAACTTCAAGCTCCTGATTCAAATTTTTCCAAATCAAATTTTAATTATAAATACTATGAATATATATATATATATATATGATTTTAATTGAAAAGCCTGAGAATATAGCTATTTGATTTGATGGCTCTGGAGATACTTGCATGTAATCCTGTGCAGATAAGACATGACTAGAATTTGTATTCCATTATCCACCCCTACTCAATCCAAATAATCCTAATATTTGTAATGTTGGCAAACTTGACTATAGTCATTACTTGCTCCAAAATTTATCCATATCCAACGCATACTGGAGTGAATAACTTATCTGAATGATCTCATTTGGACTAAGTACTTGAATAGGGACACTAGCTATTTCTTTAGAGATCACTACCACAATATATAGCATCAAAGTCAACTTACAATATCCAAACTCTTGGGTAGTGAACCATCAATAATGGATGGAAATAAAATATTGCAAATTAATTAGAATAAAACAAAAGTGATGAAATCATGGACGAGAAGATTGGCTAGTAGCATGTTGACTATGATTTTAATGATCATAAAGAAAGGCCAAACAAAAATGATGCTAAAAATTGACTTTGTACACGCCAAACTAATCATTGCTTGTAGCCGATTTCCACCTTAGAGCACATGGGCGCCAATATAAAAGATTTGCCCGATCATCACTAACTGGTATTTAATAAGACTTGATCTGATTTAGTCAACTTAAGAGATAAAAATTTCCTAATTCTTTTAAATCTAAGAAATAACAAAATTATTATGTCAAAGTTTGGCTAAGTATAGGCTAATTGATTCTTTTTTTTTTTATTCAAAAGAACCAGTTAGGTTACATCAGAGAGGAGCAGAGATGCCAAGTCAGAGGGCATCTCGTTGTCAAAGAACAAATGCGTCTTGGTGTGACGAGTCCTAGTAGCTAGCCAGTTGGCAGGTCCATTACTTCTACGAGAGATGTGTAGAAAGGTAACATGTAGGCCTTGGGAGAGGTGTAGAATTTCTAGCAAAACGCTCCTAGTAGCCATAGAAGGATAGGGTGAGGAGCTACTAAGCAAGTTGTAGGCTTCCAAAGAGTCAGTTTCCACATCAAAATAGCGACGTTGGAGATCAGTCCTAGCATATAGAAACCCAAGAGCCGATCGGATCGCTAAGAGCTCCACATGCAGAGGCGAAGTCCCAGAGCAAGGGGCCGCCACCGCGACTAACACAGTCCCATTGTGATCCCGAATCAGGTAGCCAATCCCGGAATCCTGAGTCCTTGGACACCAGGATCCATCAGTGTTTATTTTAAACGTGCCAACAGCAGGCGCAGTCCATAAAGTAGTAGCACGCTCTTTCGGAAGACCATCAGTAGAAGAGTGAGCCGACTGAAGTTCGTTCAGAGCCGCCAAAACCTGACGGGCAACTGGTCTAGGGTTAGGCGTTGCATTGTTGAACCGAGCGGCATTCCTCATCTTCCAAGTGTGCCATAGTGGGTAGTATAGTAGTAGTCCAGGAGCGGCTAATTGATTCTTTACTAACTCAAATAATACATAATGTAGTCTAGAGCCATTGGGAATATTTTAAAAACTAATGGCAAAAATAAAAAATAAAATAAAATAAAGATATGTGGTGCTTTACATCTCATTAGTCGTATGTCATTTATTATGTAGTCAAATTTGGTTAAAAGTTTAAAATAAAAAAGAAAATATAGCCATGACTAGATGAATGGAATTTGAATCAGTCAAAACTCATGCTAACTAAATGAATTGATCATTTTTGACGGTTGGAATCACATACAGGGGTGACAACCTATTAGGTATTGGTGTTTTCATCCTAAATTTGAACATAATCCGATTATAAAATCGGTTACTCAAACTCGAATTGTATTTAAACGCGATTAAATAAAAATAAATTTTTTATTATTTTATTTTATAAAATATATTTTAAAAATTAAAATAATAATAAATATATTTATATAATAATTATTTATTATTATTTTATATTTTTAATAATAATAAATATTTATATAATATTTATTTTATTATTATTTATATTTTAATAATAAAAAATTTTTATTGAAATTGTTCTTAAATCCTAACCCGATTAAAATTCGACCGATTAAACTTGAATTCATCATGTTTAGTTAATCGGGTATACGAATCCGTCGTAAATGGGTTGAGTTGAGTAAGATAGAAAACCCAATGGGTGAAATTACCATCCCTAATCACATATGATAAAAAGAAAAAAAAAGATAAATAATCTCTACCCACCTTTTAGTCCACAAATAGGACCTCCTGTTCGTTTGTAATTATAAAATGCATATGAAACGCGGTGTCGGCTGTGAAACAAAGACTCCACCTCTGGAATTGATCCAATGGTTGACTCTTTTTACCAAGTCCACGCCATATATACATATATATCTAATCTGCCCTTCCAATTGTCTGAAAGAGTCGTCATTTGTCCACTCTAATCAAATGCTTGGACAAAGTCAAGAATGAGCACGCGGTTTCATCTACCCGTAACCAGATTTGTATATAAATGCGTACATCCATCGTCCTTGCATTGCATCATCAGTGGCTGTAAATTCAAAGATCCTCGGCATCAAGAAATCAAGCAGCTGACCGTCATCGTCCTTGCATTGCATAATCTAGCAATTCAAAGACCCTCAGCATCAAGAAGCCAAGCAGAATGAGTGCAGCAGCTTGCGAGTTTTGTGCTCCTTATCCAATCGACCTCACCTTCTTCACAAAAGAGGCCGCCTCCTGGTCGAAGGGGTGCGACCTCGCTGTGACTGACGCCAATGGCAACGTCTTGTTCAAAGTAGAAAGGCACAGTTGGAGCCTCAGGAACAGGCACGTCCTCGTCGACGGCGCCGGCAAGCCTGTGATTTCTTTGAAGCACAAGGTACAGATAGTAGCTCTTTTCTTTGCTTTGCGAGCTTCAATGGGATGCATGGATCCACAAGGCAATCTAATGAAACTTGCTATACGCAGATGCGCAGCATCCATGATCGGTGGCAAGCCTTCGCAGGCGACAGCTCGGATCCTAAAGATCTTTTGTTCAGCGTCAAAAGGAGTTCTCTGCGCCAACCCAAGACGAATTTGGATGTGTTCTTGGCTGCTAATGAGAAGGAAGAGGTGTGCGACTTCAAAATCACTGGCAGCTACTGCAAAAGATCCTGCACTGTCTACCGGGGAGAGTCTCCATTGGTAGTTGCCAAGGTCTGGCTCATATGTATTAATTACTCTATAAATGTCAGTCCTGATCTTGTTCTTGTACATACTGATCGAAATTATGTGAATATTGATGGTAATTAATGCAGATGAGCGAAGAATACAGATCTGTGAATGGTTCGTGTTCGAAGGACGCTTTTGGGGTGTCTGTCATAGCAAACATGGACTTCTCCTTCGTAGCTGCCATGGTCGTACTACTACATGAGCTTCATAGCGGAGAGGACGACGAAAAAGAACACAAGAAAGGGAAGAAAGAGAAAAAGGGAAAGAAAGAGAAGAGCAAGAATAAGGGGAAGAAAGTAAAGCAATCAAAAGGAGAAGAGGAAGAGGAAGAAGAGGAGGAAGAAGAAGAGGAAAGTGAAGAGGAGTGGGAGATAGATGAAGAAGAGGTTGAAGAAGTACAGACGGGAGTGCTTGGACTAATTTCTGAAATAGTTACAGCAATATCCGAGGCCTAACAGCAAGCTCAAATCTGATATTCATAAAGAAAAGTGATTTCATTCTGTTTTTTTATTACTTCTTTGCTGGCTTTGAATGATACATTTCTGATTAATCCTCCACCTTTTTCTAGAAAACCAGAAAAAAAAAAATTTACCTGTATTCTTTATAAATTCAATAGCATGAAGGCAAAAGCCTGTCGATGATGCGTTCTAACGTCTGATTTTGGATTATACTAAATTGTATTTTACTGCTGATTTTGGATTATACTACTACGCTGTTATAATTTTAAAGCTACTTGGTAAATATCTTTTAAACCAGTGTTATCTATTTGATAAATTTGTTGTTGTGAAAATTGTTAAATGTGAAAATAACTAAATTGACTATATATGTAATAATAATAATTTATTGTTATACATACAATTAATATCCCTCAACTACTCATAAAAATGCTAAAAAAAATTTTGGCAAAAATTCACCCTATAATAAGAGGAACAAAACCCTATATACAAAAAATAATAACTAACACAAATAATTAAATACATTCATACAATCAAAGCACAAAACACAAACTAACCGAAAATATATTTCACTAAATTACATACATAAGAAAATTACATCACCTATACATGAATACATCCACAAAATCAATGTGAAGACAATGACAAAATCAAGTGAGCATCACATAACAAATATATCTACAAAATTAAAAAAAATTAATCATTCTTTTAAATTTAAACATTCATATTTTCTATTAAAACGCAGGTAATTTCATCGTGTAATACATGAATCTCTCTTGAAACATTTCTAATTGGTCTCTCATTGTTTTGATAGTTTTCTTTATCAATTAAAATATATGCAACAATAATTAGGATATCTCGTGATAATGCAAATACAGGATTGATTTTTGATCTTCTTAAAAAAAAATATGTGAGACAATGGTAGCAATCACAATATCTCTATGCTTCTCAAATAAAAATAATGGTATTTTACATAAAATCTTAAATCTTATTTTTTTTAAAAAAAAATCAATACTATACTCAATACAATCTCATGAATGTAATCGATTAAAATATTCTTGCATCCCTACCAAGGAGGAGGTTGGGGGGTGAACATCGAGTTAGGCGAGTGCAAGCGAAAGAAGTTGAATGAGTTGCCATCGAGGAGGTTGGAGGCGAGCACCAGCGAGACGAGAAAAAAAAAAAACTAAAGAATGATGGATACTTCTGGCGGAACGGGCGGAAGGAGAAGATGAGAGAAAAAAAATTAGATCAAGAGTTTGAGGTAATATTTTATATAAATCAGAAATTTTAAAAGCTGAAAAATTCAGCTTCCAAAGCTTCAGTAAAAACTCTACTTTTGTCAGCTTTTAATTTTCTTTACCAAATAAAAATTTATTCAAAATCTACTTTTAGTGGGGCAAACGGGCCTACATTCACTAGTTTCTATGCTCAGCTGTTCCTATATGTTGAATTTTGGTGTGCTATATAGCAAACTGGTTGCGACAAATTTATGTACGGGACGAAAGAGTAAGCATTGGATGCATCAAGAAACTTTATCATAATTGGAATCTGATTGTAGGAACCCCATGTTGGTATCCCTTGGATCCGTTGTTGGTCAAGATTGTACTACTTGATATTGATATTTATATATCATTCTGGCATTGTCATTATTATGCTATGTTACATCTGCGATTATGTACATGGATAGTAATGTCCCTGGAGACAAATTGTATCTGGGCTCAAACGGTGTGTCCCCGGTCGAATACCTGAGTGGATAAGGGACAACTCTGGTACATGTGAGACTGGTATATGGGCTGGTTACGCACGGGGTGCTAACGCAGGCATATGGGTATGTCAGTGGTGGATATACTGGACCGACCCGCTGTGAGGCTTTAACTTGGTGTCATGAGTTAAGCTCACATGTGACAGGAGATGCATTGATCTCTCGACTTGAGGTCATTGACTCTTCTATATGGTTAGGAACATGCTTCGATACAACCTAACGCCTCGCCGTAGCAAGGAGGTCATAACGGTTGTCATTGGGTACGTGACGACCCATATGAGAAGATCAATAGACAGACATAGGATTTGCCCCTTCCTACGGGAAGCTTGATATCCACGGGGCCCCCCTATGGTTGCATGACTGAGAGTATATGGCCATACCCAAGTGAAAGCCTGATCTAGTCATGACCATGAGATTGGGTGAAAACAAAGTTGTGACACACTTTGTCCAATCGGATATCAGTTTGGCAAAGAGACTGTAATGCATCGGTATCTTGTTACGATGATGGGGATGTCGATGCTGATATCCATTCCGAAGACTTGGGTAGCAGTGATGCACTGCTAGGTGCCACTCACTGCTTGTGATGACTTAAGTTCATCACTGCTAACGTCAGAGGAACCTACAGGGTCGCACAACTTGAAACTCGGGTTCTCGTATTGATCGAGCAGCCTAATGATCGAGTTATTAGATAACTCGGATCTTTTTGGGAGAATCTATCAGCGCCATTGTGCCTGATGAAATGGAAGGGACTTATTGGAGCTAACTTCATTTTTGGGCCAGATGGGCCTAATGGGCCCTATAGGCTAATTGGCCAAATGGGCCGAATGAAGTGTTAGCATGGACCATGGACCAATGGGCCTCCAAGCCCAATGGGAGTGAAGCCCAGTTGGGGCGTGAGGTACAGTGGGCCTTGAGGCCTAATGGGCTGTCAGGCCTAATGGGCCATGACAATAAGTTGCCTGGGCCCAATAGAAATCATGAGAATTAAATACTGCATTTAATTCTGGGAATTAATTCTGTATTTAATTCTGCATTTAATTATGCATTTAATTATGTAATTAATTCTAAGTTTAATGATGAATTTAATTCTGAATTTGATTCTGAATTTAATTCTGAATTTGAAGAGTCACATCATTAATTATCATTATGAGACTTTATTTCAAGGTTTTAATGAGTCAATATGAGACTTTAATTCAGGGTTTAATTCTATAATTAATTCTGAATTTAATTCTACCATTAATGATGAATTTATTACAGAGATTAATTCTGAATTTATTTCAGAATACCAGAGGCCACCGTGATTTCTATATAAGGGCTAGGAGGGTTGAGAGGAAGTGGTTCTGGATGAGGAGAAGTCTCCGAGAGACTCGCGCGGGGAGACTTCATTCGCAAGCTTGGAGCTTGGCGATTTCCCCTTTGAGACTCTCGCTTGAAGACTTGTTTCGCAAGCTTGGAGCTTGGCGATTTCTCCTTCTTCCTCTCCTCTTGGCATCCGCAAGGTTGGACCTTGGCGAGTTTCCATCATCCCTCTCCTTGGCGCCTTCTACTTGTGAGCGGCGCAAGTTTTAGAGGAGGACTCCCCAAGAGGCGTGGATCTTCTTCCCGAGGCTAGCACCGGGCGTGGAAGAAGAGAACTCGAGCGTCGGCTGTGTGCGAGACTGCAGAGGGCGAACATTTGGGCGCCTGCATCGCATCCTTCTTCTTCGCTGCAAGGTATCTTCTCCTACATACCGTGTCGATCTCCTCGCAAGACTTGATCTTCTGGGTTTTTGGGACTGGCCTGTTTCGGGGATTGCTTCCGTTGTGCTTGTCTGTAAAAGTTTTAAAATCCCCAGGGTTTCCCAACAGTGGTATCAGAGCCATCTTGCGAACTCGAACGGTGTTTTATGCTTTGATTATATGCTCACATGGCATCTAAAATTTTTCAAAAATTTGCATATGCGCATGGATTTTTCTAAGTAGGAAAAATCGTAAGTTTTTCGTTCCTAACATCTATTCGATCTCTTTGGTTTTTCGCTTTCTTCACTTGGTGGGATAGACCCATATGTGAGAGAATTAATTTCTCCCCACGCATGTAGGATAGACCTACTGTGTGGGACTTCTTGGCAAGTTAAGGACTGCAAGGGTAGGCGGCAAGCGTGCTTGGAGCATGCATGCGCCACTTGTAGACTCCGGAGAAAAACAAAAAATCCTAGATTTGTGAACGGACGTTGAGGTTGAAAGACAAGTTTTCTAAGAAACTAAAACTGAAGTTTTATGATTTCTTGAGCATATAGAAAAGCATGAGATGATTGTGCATCGTGTTGTGGTCATAGTCAAGCCCCTTGTATGCCTGTGATGTATTCTGTGTAAGGCCTGCGTGCCGCTTTTTCTTTTTGTTTTGTAAACGCACAAAGAAGATTAAGGGCGCATCCCTCTTGAAGCTTACATCTTGACGCATCAACCATGATGGCGCATCTTGCTTGGTGGCGCAAGTAAGGGCTTGGCCGAACCGTAGGGTTCGTGAGCTATCCCTCTTGGCACAAGCATGATGGCGCATCATGCATAGAGGAGCCATCAATGTCTTGGTCGAACCCTTGGGTTTGCGCGCTATGCCTTGGTGTGGAGGACCTTGGAGCCGCACTTAAAGATAAAGCTTAGTGGCGGCTAGGTTAGGTCTGGTTGGGGCTTGTCACCTAGGTCAAGCATTGAACATCCTTTGGCATGTGATGGTTCAATGTGTTGATTAGGCTATGACCACATCGCTTGTTTATTGTTTTCCACTTCTGCTAAAGCATGCCTAGTTGTGTTTTACCGTTTTGTTATCACTATAGGATTGCATGCCTGTAATGTTAGACAAAAGATAAAACTAAGAGGATGAGACATCAAAAAATCCTCAAAAATAATATCAAGTCTGGAATAGCCTTCTGACGCATAGCCCTCGCCAAACTATCGATCGATGGTGTTGTGCATTGTTTCCACCCTAGTGGACACACCCATCTATCTTTAGGAGGCATGCGGTGACAATGTTTTCCCCAGTCTAGTTAAAATCCTGGACGCGCCTTTGCAAGGAATTCGTTGGCCCTGGGCATAACGGTCATGATAGACTTGACTAGTTTTTCATAAGTGGTGGCCACATGATGGAACTCTAGAGGCAGCCTCGAGAAGTTAGGGTTTTGTGTTGTTTCAGCCCTAGCTGGGCACAAAATGCTTGAACTGTCTTGAGAAGGGGAATTGCCAAGTTGCAATTGGCCGGCGCGCCTACCTTGGGATACATGCGTCACCTCGTGCAGTACATCCTGCCCTAGCGGGACGCGAGGCCGTGTGAGGAACAAGGATCCCATCTCACTAGAAAATCTCGGATTTCCCGATTGACTTTGTGGGTTGTCAATTCGATTATAATAGTGGGAGCCATGATCATTTAATGTAAGTCCAAATTAAATGATTCGAAGTAGTACTCATCTGCTTTCTTGGTTGTTGTAGATCAAAGGCTACGAACAATAGCAGATTAATACTGCGATCGATCCTTTGGAAGGACGAGATGGACTGGTGTCGAACATTGAGGGGTGACCTCAAGCTCGAGAGCTGTAAGAGGCATCAGCAGAAAGAAGAGAAGAGAGGGGTTACACCTTCGTCTTCAGGCTCTAGCATTTGCATGGTTGAAGTCAACCTGTCTACTTCAAATACATGGGTATTGAATACCGCATGTGGAGCGCATATTTGCACAAGTATGCAAGGGCTCAAACGAAGTAGGACAGTGCGACCAGGAGAGATTGACCTTCGGGTCGGTAATGGCGCACAGGTTGTTGCTGTAACTGTAGGAGACTACACTCTCTCGCTGCCGTCTGGACTTCAACTAGAACTGGAACATTGCTTCTTTGTACCGTCGATCACTAAGAATATTATGTCCATTCCTGCCCTGGCGAGGAAAGGATTTTGTTTCGCAGTAAAAGAGAATACATGTTCTTTTTCATTGGCAAACCTATTCTATGGATCTGATACACTATGCAATGGGCTTTATGTTTTGGACATGCAAAGTTCTGTGTGCAACGTAAATGCTAAGAGGATCAAGTCAAGTGGTTTCAACAATACTTATCTTTGGCATTGTCGTTTAGGGCACATTAACAAGAATCGCATCCAAAATCTCCATGCAAATGGATTCCTGGATTCAGATTCCTTCGAGGAATTTGACACATGCGAGCCTTGTTTGTTGGGCAAAATGACAACGGCGCCATTCACCAAGCATGGTGAGAGGGCCACAGGTTTGTTGGATCTGATACACAGTGATGTGTGTGGGCCATTCAACAAACAAGCTAGAGGTGGTGGGTATGTTTACTTCATCACATTTACTGATGACTTCAGTAGATATGGTTATGTCTATTTGATGAGACATAAGTCTGAATCCTTGGAGAAATTCAAGGAGTTCAAGACTGAAGTGGAAAACCAGCTTGGACGATCCATTAAGGCTCTTCGGTCTGATCGAGGCGGAGAGTACTTGAGCCATGAGTTTGCTAACTATCTTACAGAGTGTGGGATTCTTTCCCAACTCACTCCTCCTGGAACACCTCAATGGAATGGTGTGTCCGAGAGGAGAAATCGAACTTTGTTGGACATGGTTCGATCTATGATGAGTCACGCAACTCTACCTTCGTATTTCTGGGGTTTTGCATTACTTACAGCGATCAAGACACTGAATAACGTTCCGTCAAAGAGTGTTCCTAAGACCCCACACGAGATGTGGACTGGGAGATGCTCATTGTTATCATTTATGCGGATCTGGGGATGTGAGGCTTATGTCAAACGTCAGGATTCTAGTAAGCTAGAACCCAGATCTGATAAATGTGTGTTTATGGGGTATCCTAGGGAAACCAAAGGATACTACTTCTTTAATCCCACCGAGAACAAAGTTTTTGTTGCTCGGACTGCTGTATTCCTTGAGAAAGATTTTCTCTTGAAAGACACTAGTGGGAGAAGCTTTGACTTGGATGAGGTCCAAGATCAACCACAAGACACAGCAGGTGAGATGGAACCTGAGCCACCTGCACTGGTTGCTGGGCAACCAGAGGCTCAGACACAGGCCCTACGTAGGTCTGGGAGGATTCGTCGTGCACCTGAGAGGTACGGGTCGCTGCCGACCCAACACGATGGGATATTCATCGTTGAGGATGAACCCAGGACCTATGATGAGGCGGTCGCTGGACCGGACTCCGAGAAATGGCTTGAGGCCATGAGATCCGAGATGGATTCCATGTCGGCTAACCAAGTCTGGGATTTGGTTGAGTTACCTGATGGGGTAAAACCTATAGGGTGTAAATGGGTCTTCAAGAGGAAGACTGACATGGATGGCAACATAGTTACCTATAAGGGTAGACTTGTGGCTAAAGGATTCAGACAAGTTCACGGGGTGGACTATGATGAAACCTTCTCGCCAGTTGCCATGTTCAAATCCATTCGAATCCTGCTTGCTATAGCTGCGTATCACGATTATGAGATATGACAGATGGATGTGAAGACAGCATTCCTTAACGGAAAGTTGACTGAGGATGTGTTTATGACACAGCCTGATGGCTTCATCCATCCTGCAGAGGCCAATAAGGTCTGCAGGCTAAAGAAATCCATTTATGGATTAAAGCAAGCTTCTCGAAGTTGGAATCTTCGATTTGATGAGGCAGTAAGAGATTGCGGCTTTATCAAGAGCGAAGATGACGCCTGTGTATACAGAAAATTCATTGGGAGCTTGGTCACATTTCTGGTATTGTATGTCTATGACATACTACTCATCGGAAACGACATCCCTAGTCTTCAAGCTGTGAAGACATGGTTGGGGAAGTGTTTCGAGATGAAAGACTTAGGGGAGGCCGCCTATATCCTAGGCGTGAGGATCTACCGGGATAGATCCAAGAAGCTCCTGGCCCTTAGTCAGAGTATTTACATTGATAAGATCCTGGAGAGGTTCAGCTTAGAGCAATCTAAGAAAGGATACCTTCGAGTGAGACATGACCTTATTCTCTCCAAGAGCCAGTGTCCCATCACACAGGCTGAGAGGGACGACATGAGTCGAGTGCCCTATGCTTCGGCAGTAGGTTCGACCATGTATGCGATGTTGTGTACTAGACCCGATGTGGCTTATGCTGTGAGCATAACTAGCCGATACCAATCCAATCCAGGTCTGCAGCACTGAGTGGCTGTAAAGAACATTCTGAAGCATCTGAGAAGAACTAAAGATTTGTTCTTGGTCTATGGGGGACAGGAAGAGCTCAGTGTTCAGGGCTATACTGATGCATCGTTCCAGTCTGACCCTGATGACTTAAGATCGCAGACAAGCTATGTGTTCAGATTGAGTGGAGGTGCTATGAGCTGAGATAGCTCTAAGTAATCCATTGTAACTGATTCTACGATCGAGGCTGAGTATGTTGTTGCTTCTGAGGTAGCCAAAGAAGCCGTTTGGATTCGGAAGTTCATTTCTGAACTTCAGGTGGTTCCAACTGTTGTGGATCCGATTGAGCTCTATTGTGACAACAATAAAGCGATGGCACAGGCAAAGGAACCACGGTCTCATCAAAAATCCAAACACATTATCAGTAGATTTCATCTGATCTGGGAGATCATTGATAGAGGTGATGTCAAGATAAGTAGAGTTGACACAGACAACAATCTGGTAGACCCACTGACCATGGCTTTGGCGCAACAGAAGCGTGTTGGTCATACGAGGGACATGGGGTTGAGTTTTCTCAACAACTAAGTCTAAGTGCAAGTGGGAGATTGTTGGTGTATATGCCCTTGGACCCGTTGTTGGTCAAGATTGTACTACTTGATATTGATATTTATATATCATTCTGGCATTGTCGTTATTATGCTATGTTTACATCTGAGATTATGTACATGGATAGTAATGTCCCTGGAGACAGATTGTATCTGGGCTCAAACGGTGTGTCCCCGGTCGAATACCTGAGTGGATAAGGGACAGCTCTGGTACATGTGAGACTGGTATATGGGCTGGTTACGCACGAGGTGCTAACACAGGCATATGGGTATGTCAGTGGTGGATATACTGGACCGACCCGCTGTGAGGCTTTAACTTGGTGTCATGAGTTAAGCTCACATGTGACAGGAGATGCATTGATCTCTCGACTTGAAGTCATTGACTCTTCAATATGGTTAGGAACATGCTTTGATATAACCTAACGTCTCGCCGTAGCAGGGAGGTCATAACGGTTGTCATTGGGTATGTGACGACCCATATGAGAAGATCAATGGACAGACATAGGATTTGCCCCTTCCTACGGGAAGCTTGATATCCACGGGGCCCCCCTATGGTTGCATGACTGAGAGTGTATGGCCATACCCAGGTGAAAGTCTGATCTAGTCATGACCATGAGATTGGGTGAAAACAAAGTGGTGACACACTTTATCCAATCGGATATCAGTTTGGCAAAGAGACTGTAATGCATCGGTATTTTGTTACGATGATGGGGATGTCGATGCTGATATCCATTCCGAAGACTTGGGTAGCAGTGATGCGTAACAGTGATGCACTGCTAGGTGCCACTCACTGCTTGTGATGACTTAAGTTCATCACTGCCAACGTCAGAGGAACCTACAGGGTCGCACAACTTGAAACTCGGGTTCTCGTATTGATCGAGCAGCCTAATGATCGAGTTATTAGATAACTCGGATCTTTTTGGGAGAATCTATCAGCGCCATTGTGCCTGATGAAATGGAAGGGACTTATTGGAGCTAACTTCCATTTTGGGCCAGAATGGCCTAATGGGCCCTATAGGCTAATTGGCCAAATGGGCCGAATGAAGTGTTAGCATGGACCATGGACCAATGGACCTCCAAGCCCAATGGGAGTGAAGCCCAGTTGCGGCGTGAGGTACAGTGGGCCTTGAGGCCCAATGGGCCGTCAAGCCTAATGGGCCTGTGGGGTCAAAATTGTTACATTGAGAAATGTATTATGACCGTTTCAAATCCACCTTAAATTAATAAGGCTTTTTTTTTTTGGGTTCTGGCTTCCAATGAGCGCAAGCGCTCATTGTTAATTACCCCTAAAATCAGGGAACCTTTGATTAAGAGATTCATAATACGCAACAAGATAAGGACGACATTCATAAATTTAACTTGACGTGATATATAATTTGACATGATAATAAAAAGATTTCGTTAACATGGGAAATTTGTATTTGTCAAACTTTAGCCTTGTGACGACGTATTGGGTAATACCCGGCCTAGGTAGTACGACGTCATTTATAACCGTAACGAAGTACAAAGTTTGACATAATATTTAAACGATAAGAGAATGAGCTTTTCATCAATTTGAGCGTCTCGTGTCCGTCGGGCATTTGGCTTTGAAGCATCCCGTTGAGTGATAACCGGTCTAGGCAACCCGATGTCATATTGAGGAGCTACGCCCCGATGGTGAACATCGACGTACGCACCTCCCAAACAATATTTCACCGGAGTTGCATTTAGACGTGTTGGATATCTGACTTGGGAAATTATCCGGCCTTGTGGAGTATCGGATAATTTGATTTGGAAATTTATCCGGCCTTGCGGCGTGCTGGATAATTTAATTTGAGATTTTATCCGGCCTTGCGGCGTGTTGGATAATTTGGATTCGGGATTTATCCGGCCTTGCGGCGTATTGGATAATTTGATTTGGAAATCTATCCAGCCTCGCGGCGTGATGGATAACCGGACTTGGAAGAAAATTACCCGGCCTTGGTGGCGTATGGGATAATTTGATTTGAAAATTCATCCAGCCTCGCGGCGTGATGGATAACCGGACTTGGAAGAAAATTACCCGGCCTTGATGGCGTGTTGGATAATTTGATTTGGAAATTTATCCGGTCTTATGGCTTATTGGATATTTAAATTTGAGAAATTATCCAAACAATATTTTATTACGTTAGTTTGAGACGTTTAATTTCCTTTTGGAGTCGGAGTTTAATTAGGTGCGATTTAAGTTAAGCTTGAGCTTTTCAAGGAACCGACTAAATCAGCCACGGCTAGGTTAATACCGCCTCCTTTCATCATGCATCTTCATCTATTCGTTTATCTTTGTTCCCCAAGCCAAAAGAGTAAAGTTCTCTGACTGGGCGGGTTCCTGTAATCAGCAAGGCAGCCAACTATCGTGAGCTACTTCCGATCGAAGCGCGGGAGTGAATCTAGCAAGGAGGAGCAGTGGCGACTTTGCTGAGTTCTGGTAGGGATGATTTCGGGCTGTTCTCTGGAAGTTTGCTGTACCGATCTGGGTCTCAAAGGGAAACGGGAATGAAGTAGTGGCGACGTCAGCTTGTTATAGCGCTGATCAGCAATGGCGTACAGGCGATGTAGTCTGAAGCAAAGACGACCAGCGAAAAGGGGGACGATCAGTGTTGGCAGAGGAGATGATCCCAGCGAACGCCAAGCTGGGGACGATGGTGGAGGATATTGGTTTGATGTAGATTTTTGGCGACAATCATTCGAAGCGAAGGGACGCTTCTTCAGCCGAGTCCCCGGCCAACGGCAAAAGAGGAGATGATGTCGGATCCTTTAGCGTTGTCCTATTTCAACAAAATGGATTTAGTTGAGATCGCAGCAGCTCAACGATTGGAGAAAGATCCGGCGGCAACTGATGAACCAGGCATATGAGTGAAGGAATTGGATTCGGCTGATCCATGCCATCAATATATCCTTTCCATATATGTCTTCATATGCATTACCCTTTTCTTTGACCCAGATTTATTAATTTCTCTGGTTTTGGATGCTTACCAGAGATAGGCTCGGACTTTGACAATCATTTTCATACAATCATACTTCTATTTTCGTATGTTGGTGATTAGCGATTATTGGTGAAATAAAATTTTCTCTTTTCCGAAAGAAATTCTTCACGAGATTCTGCGGACTGCAGTATCTAATTTTCTTTCTCATAACTCTTTTGCTATCTTCGGCCACATAGAGGCGCAAGGTCTTCTGCATGACTTAGCCCTTTTTTTTGAAGATTTTTTTTTGCAGTTTCCTTCCATTATTATTTTTTGTTGTCCGTTGAACTCCTTTGTTGAGATTTTGTTTGTCTCATGGTGAAAATAGAGAGAGGAGATAAAAGCCTTGACATATACTTATCCTCTTTAATCGAGCTTTCTTTTTGATTACTGTGATGAAGATTTTGCTTAATTTTAAGCAAACCGATTAGAGATTCTGTACATCTTCCCCCGTGGCGGCTGCAGCAAATTTTCAGTTCTAATTCAAATGAGGGGATTTTCTTTCCGCGTCGGAGTTAGTTTGACGCCTGAAGAGAGGAGCAACAGAAAACTCAAGCAGGTATTCATCTTATTACCCCTCGCATGTCTTTTTCGGTTTGTCGATCCTTCTGATTCTCTTCCCTCTTTTTTTACGGATTCACTCAGTGTTCTTTTGGCCTGGTTTACTGTTGCTTTCTCCTCCCTCACTCTCTTTTACTTCTCTCTTTTTCTCTTTTTTTTTTGTTTTCTCAGCTTCCTCTTTTTTACCTGATTCTAACGCCTGATCTTCATCCACCTTCCCCTTTCTTCTTATCTCGGTATTTTCTTTTTCCTTTTACCGATCACGCATCATCTCCTCTTCTCATCTTAGCATTTTTTTTCTTTTGTTCACTGTGGTGCCACTGGGTGCCTAGTGCACCTTAGGCCTACTAAAAATGCCACTGGTGCTTAGTGCACCTTAGGCCTAAAAGAAGCAAACTGGAGAAAATACACTGAAAATACAGTGTCGAGTGTTCATGATGGTGCATGGTGCGTGTGTGCATATGTGTACATCGTGATGCCATCGGGTGCTTAGTGCACCTTAGGCCTACAAAAACGAGAGCAGACCTCCCCTATTTACCTTTTTCTTCTTCTTGCAGCCTCTCCTCCTCCTTCTTGGGCCTTCTTCTATGTTGCTTTCCCCCCTCTTTTTCTTGCCGAACTCCCCTCTTTATAGGCTGCTCTGTCGGTTCCCCTCTTCCTTTTTGTTTTATTATTTTTTTTTTCTTCTGTCCACTGACAGTGGACATCCTTTCTTTTTCCATACCAGCCCTTGTCACTTCCATGCTCTCCCCTTACCTTGTCTTTTCTGATTTTTGAAGACTTGTCTCGTCTATGATCATATTTTGGTGGGGGATTTGGTGATATTTTTTGTTCCTGGTGATCTATGCCAGGTTTCCTTTTGTTGGTTGCGGCTGTTTCTTTCTCTCATTGTTTCTTTTTTTTTAGCTCTGGTCACTTCCTTGTTTGCTGGCTATTGCCCATTGCCAGCTGCCACTATACTTTTGAAGCGTTCTCTCTTTTTTAATTTTATTGGCGGTCAGACTTCCTTTCGCTGGTGATTATGGCCAACCGTCCTCTCTTAGTTTACAGCCTTGATCGTCTAAGTGACGAATTAGTTTGCAGCCTCATCTATTTTCCATTTTCCAGAGGAGTCCACTCATTCGAGAATTTCTTGCCTTTACAGATTTACAGCCTTTTAAGGAATTAATTTAAAGTATAAGGGTCCCTTCTTTTCTCTTCCTGCTACCGTTAGAATTTTCCTTCACATACATAGCGTAATCAACTGCACCTTCTCCCTTATGAGAATGATCATAGGATGTTAGACTTAACTGATCACTTCGTTGGAGAACAATTTGGGGATGACATTAATATGGCAAACAAGGCACCAATAGGTTTATAGGCCGTTTCCATTTCAGATTCTGTTCAATTGATCATGTTACTACACGGCTGATTTTTACATTAATCGTCACTGCAGCATTTGATCTCTGTTGTAGAGTATCGCTTATATACTTGATTGGAATAGTTTTGACATGACGTACACTTGCGATAATAGGTAAACATTGTTCCTCTTTGCGATAATACTTTGGTTGGAGCGCTATTAATCCACATCTGAATTTCTGAAAATTCTGCAGCTGTATTGATAGATTGTACTGCTTAATCTCTGATTTCAATCATCATAGATAGATTGTACTGATTTCAATCACCATAGATAGATTGTACTGCTTAATCTCTGATTTCAATCGTCATAAACTATTGCCAGAATTTAGAATTGATGCAGCAAACAAATAATTCTTGTCTGGCCATTTTGGTTGTTACTGCTTCACATCAAAATTGGATGTTACTATTTCACTTTTATAAGCACAACCAACTTTGAACAGCTCATTTACAGATGCAGTCTACTCTCTGTTTCGCTCGCATTGATGAGCTGATAAGTTTGGTTTCTTTGTTCGATTGTTTTGTCATATACTTCAATTCTATCATTCAATTGAACCAAAATGTATCTTAAAAGTCCAACAAATCTGATAAATTTTGCCATGAATTTTCATACTTCAACAAATGCCCCCCAACGAATTTTGTATGAGCGAAGAGCGCGTAC
Source organism: Costus lasius (assembly GCA_027563935.2). Lineage (NCBI taxonomy): Eukaryota > Viridiplantae > Streptophyta > Magnoliopsida > Zingiberales > Costaceae > Costus > Costus lasius. The sequence goes on along the minus strand of CM050452.1, from coordinate 10,966,007 downwards.
AAATCCGTTGGAAAATATATTTCTGCACCGTTCTTATTTGCTCTCGGCATTTTCTTAGGAGCGAAGATATTCAAGAAGCGAATCCAGAGTTGCTTGAGAAATCCGAGGCCCAACTAGCTTCTCTACAAACGCGGTATAAGACTAAGGAAATTGAACACCGTAGACTCGCCTCTTCCATTCCTCTTCTTGCACCTGATGTTTGGATGCCAAGTCTTTGTATCGATTCTTACTTTATCACTCACTGATCTGTAACCTGCCCATTGTTTTGCTTTGCTTGGCTGAGAACGATTCTGCTTTAGGGTGGGAGAGTGTTGACTATGACTCCTGCACTTTGTAAACACAGGGTAATAGATGTGATGGTGACTTTTCTTTTTGGCATATTGTTATGACTTGTATGATGTCATATTCGTATTGTCAAAATCGTTTCCCAACAGGATTATGCATGCGGTATTGAGGGATATATTCTGCAGTTTTTGTTTGAAATTCAAACCAATTCTGCCTTTTTTTTTTTTTTTTTTGCCAACAAGAGATTAGCACCACAGAATGGGTAAGGTCGGCAAAGCATCAATTATTGCTAGTCTTAATTCAAAACAACCCATCTAAAACCAACAGTCCATAAATCAATGCTTCATTAGTATACCCAGGACCTTTCTAATCTGCATCAAACATTGACATTGTGGCTTGCTTTTCCATTTTGATGATGGGGAAGAAAGACCGGCATTAAAATTGTGGCTTTCATCCTTGATAGCTATCAAAGAAGTTTAGATTAACACAATTGTAAGACTCCATATTGGCCAATGGGGATGGTAGCATTATAGGCACATGTGTTGCCACTGCCAATGAAAGGATTTGCATAGCCAATGCATGATAGAGGGGTTGACTGGGTTAACACATGACTCCCTTCTCCCTTTATTCACTCATTGTTTTTGTTACACCGGTGGGAGAATTCGTTGTCATGGAAAGCCTGCGTAAGCTCCTGCTATCCTCCGTAACGACGACATCAGAGGATTTTTTTTTGTTTTTTTTTGTTTTTTTTTTTGTTTGTTTGTTTGTTTTTTTTTTTTTTTTTGAACACAAGCGAGGGATTAAAGAAACCGGGGGATCCTGGATAATAGAGAATTGGAGTTCAAGGATCTCAGGTCTTAGAAGCTCTCTTTGTTTTTTCTTCTTCTCCCTTTTTCCTTCTTCTCCCTTTTTTTTTTTTTTTTTTTGAGACGCCTATGGACGAACTTACGCTTCCGTCATCCAACTGGGGTGAATGCTCATATGAGGAAGTTATATAATTTTAACAAACGGCTAACCGGAAACAATCTCGATACCCCTGATCTTACTGTTGCTTTGTCAAGATTGGGTTTGCGCTTTTAAACATGATATTTCTTTAAGAAGCGGCCATTAATGGGTGGCATCGGGTGCGCCCCATCTTGATCTGTTAGTTGGTAGGCTCCTCCTTCGTAGACTTTTCCTATCACGTAGGGTCCTTCCCAATTAGGGTTGAACTTCCCTTTTGCTATCTTGTTGGATATGATGGGCCGCCTTACTGCTAGGACAAGATCTCCTTTCTTGAAGGTGCGTTCTCTGGCTAACTTGTCATACGCCCTTGCCATTTGCGCTTGATATAACTCTAGGTTTTGCTGTGCCAGCAGCCTTCGCTCATCAAGTGTATCCAGTTCATCAAGACGTAACTGAATGTTTTCATCCATTGTCATGTCACATTGCATTGCCATTCTTAGTGAAGGTATTTTGACCTCGAGTGGAAGCACTGCTTCGACACCGAAGACTAAGGAATAGGGTGTTGATTGCGTGGGTGTACGATATGTGGTTCGATAAGCCCACAGCGCCTCCACTAGCTTTTGATACCACTCTTTCTTGTTCTTTGAAACGCTCTTCTTGAGCAGCTTGCACAGAGTTTTATTGAATGCTTCAGCTAGTCCATTCGCTCTTGGATTGTATATCGAGGAGTACCGCCAATCAATTTTGTGACGCTCTGCAAAGTTGTAGATCGAGGCATTTTTGAAAGCCAAACCGTTATCGGATATGATTCGTCTAGGGGTTCCAAAACGACTCAATACATTCCCGCGAAAGAAATTGACGACATTGGCGGCCTTGACTTCCTTCAATGGGATGGCCTCCGCCCATTTGGAGAAGTAGTCTGTTGCCGCGAGTATAAATCGATGCCCCAGAGAAGAAGGGGGTTCTATTGGCCCTACTATATCTGTCCCCCACGTCTCGAACGGCCATGACGAGACCGTTGGATGAAGGGGGTTGGGATGCTTATGAATTAAATCTCCATGCACTTGGCATAAATGGCATGTCTTTGCACAGTTTATGCAGTCTCGTACCATGCTTGGCCAGTAGTACCCCAACCTCTTAATCTTAAGATACATTTTGGGTCCTGATTGATGGGCGCCACAAAGACCGGAATGGACCTCATGTAATACGTGAGCGACCTCATCCATTGCGATGCATCTGAGCCAAAGTTGTTCATACGATCGACGATACAGCGTGTCATTCACAAATGTATACCGAAGGGCTCGTTTTTTCAATTGTACTCTTTGAGTCTTATCCTCGGGCAGAATACCGCTTCTGAGATAGTTGACGAATGGCTCTCTCCAGTCATGTCCTTGCGCGAGGGAGATTGTTATAGAATTTATTACTTCTTTCTTGTTGACGTTGTCATTTTCGGCTGGTGCGATCAGCTTCCTGTCCCTGATCATAATATTGATTTGGTCAATAGGTGATCCTGCTAGTTCTTTGGCGAACTTTGCTAGTGCATCTGCTCTACCATTAGCGGTTCTAGCGACGCAAGTCAAAGTGACGTGCGGTACTTTCTCCATGAGTTCCACAGCTTTCGTATAATATTTGTGCAATTCCATTTTCTTGACTTGGTACTTACCTGTCACTTGCTTAACAATGAGCTGGGAGTCACCGTATATTTGCATTCTGTCACTTGCTTAACAAGGACCAGCGATTAAAGCCTCGTATCCCAGCGATTAGTGCATCTACTCTCTGTTTCGCTCGCATTGATGAGCTGATAAGTTTGGTTTCTTTGTTCGATTGTTTTGTCATATACTTCAATGCTATCATTCAATTGAACCAAAATGTATCTTAAAAGTCCAACAAATCTGATAAATTTTGCCATGAATTTTCATACTTCAACAGGGCCATGACAATAAGTTGTCTGGGCCCAATAGAAATTATGAGAATTAAATACTGTATTTAATTCTGGGAATTAATTCTGTATTTAATTCTGCATTTAATTATGCATTTAATTCTGTAATTAATTCTAAGTTTAATAATGAATTTAATTCTGAATTCGATTCTGAATTTAATTCTGAATTTGAAGAGTCACATCATTAATGATCATTATGAGACTTTATTTCAAGGTTTTAATGAGTCATTATGAGACTTTAATTCAGGGTTTAATTCTATAATTAATTCTGAATTTAATTCTACCATTAATGATGAATTTATTATAGAGATTAATTCTGAATTTATTTCAGAAAACCAGAGGTCACCGTGATTTCTATATAAGGGCTAGGAGGGTTGAGAGGGAGTGGTTCTGGATGAGGAAAAGTCTCTGAGAGACTCGCGCGGGGAGACTTCTTTCGCAAGCTTGGAGCTTGGCGATTTCCCCTTTGAGATTCTCGCTTGAAGACTTGTTTCGCAAACTTGGAGCTTGACGATTTCTCCTTCTTCCTCTCCTCTTGGCATCCGCAAGGTTGGACCTTGGCGAGTTTCCATCATCCCTCTCCTTGGCGCCTTCTACTTGTGAGCTGCGCAAGTTCTAGAGGAGGACTCCCCAAGAGGCGTGGATCTTCTTCCCGAGGCTAGCACCGGGCGTAGAAGAAAAGAACTCGAGCGTCGGCTGTGTGCGAGACTGCAGAGGGCGAACATTTGGGCGCCTGCATCGCATCCTTCTTCTTCGCTGCAAGGTATCATTTCCTACATACCGTGTCGATCTCCTCGCAAGACTCGATCTTCTGGGTTTTTGGGACTGGCCTGTTTCGAGGATTGCTTCCGTTGTACTTGTCTGTAAAAATTTTAAAATTTCTGGGATTTCCCAACACCCCACCGACTCTGGTTGAATTTTTATTATTTTTCATCCGAGAATGTTTCAAGAAAATCAAGCATAATGCACAATAAAAGAAGAGAAAAGGAAATCGATTGTTTCCGTTTAAACAAACAGCTCAGCGGAACAAGTCAAAAGCTGTAAATAAATGAAGAATTAATGAAACTTTAGAGAGGAAAAACGTTTGGATCAATGTAAGAAGCCAAGCAAGCACGAAATATCTGAAAATAATAGAAAAAAAAGAATTCAAAACTGGTCGTGTCATCTTCTATCATCCACTACATAAAATATAATTAGTCTAATCAAACAGATCCCATTTAAGTAAACATGTCAAAAATATAATTATAATTATAAAAGCAATAGACTAAAATTCATTTGCCCACTTAACAAAATAAAAAATATTTTATATGAATTGGATCGCTAAAAATTACCATAGTTAAGGGAATGTCAACGCTTCCAGCATAATATTATCACTTGACAAAGGAACAAACTTTATTTAGCACATCTTAGAAGAAATCCGCTATATTTTAACATGGGACGTGGAGTATACGGCAAAAAGAGCCCCATTTCTTAAAGCGCCGCTAGAGTTTATGGGAATGTTTAATAATAGTGAATACACGACTCCCTAGAACCTCATCTTCTTCTTGGCAACTTCAGTTTCTGAGAAGAACCAGGCATTGTCACGCACATCTTGATTATCCTAGTTGACAGAGATTCTCCATTGGATATCCATTGGTGCTAGTTAGTTTTCGAAGGCACAGGCAGAAACCCGATTTTGCAAGCCAGCAAAATTTCTAGTTGAGACGGGAAGAAAATAACATGAGATGATAATCTTGATTCCAGCATAAATGGTGAACAAAGCGCTTTAGATGAAGCATTCATCATCTTAGATGGGAGAAAATGCTTAGTTTGGTTATAAAATTATTCTTGTTCACATAGAATATAACTCATGCATGTATAATGTAATTTAGAACTTGCAAACTGGGAACTCAATCTGGAGAACAAAATCGCATGCCACCTAGCTTTATGCCAATTTGGTCTTCTTTAGACAAGAAATTGAGGACCCAGGGGTACACTAGTTTATAAACAATACAAGGAGCATCATTAAGTACTCTTTAACATTCAAAGGAGAACAAGCTTATATAGTCAAACTGTCAGAGTCTCTAATTCTCTGCAAGGTTGTCTTGAGTTTAACAGTAGCATTAACCTCTATTGTTTTCTTGAGTTTAACAGTAGCATTAACCTCGTATTGTTTATTTCATGTTAAGGCTTCAGCTATTATGCTACAAGAATTTAAAACATGTATATATCTTTAGTTGAAATGAGCTGTCCATGTCCTATCTTTCTACAAATTCTGTCAGGAGTCACGCACAATTAAGTAATTCTGTGGAAACCGAAAGACGACGAGCGCCGGAATGGTTATCACCTCATGAAGATCAACTATCTTTAACCCTTAAATTGAACATGTCAAGGATTATAAAATGTGTGACATCGTGAGCTCAAAACTTCTAGGGATGAAGATGTGGAAAAGAATTTATTGGTGGGTAGGTGATCAATGAAGAAACCATGTACCATAAAGCTGATGAAGCAAACAATAGTAAGAAGATTTTGCAAGGCACAACCAAAAAAGAAATCAAACACTTGAGATCTGTTTTGAAGCTTGACAAGGACGACTAATCAAAAATAAATGGAAGAAGGTCGATAGATAAGAATTAAGTAGCAAATAACAGAAAACAGAAAATTGAAGTATAATTACCATCTAATATGCAAATAAAGACTAACAGCAATACTATCATTTTCAACAAAATCGTATACTAACATATTCATCAAAATACTTGTTTGGAACTACTAGTAGAAATGAGCAAGACAACATGATAAATTTAATGAGAACAAATATTTATAATTCCTAACTCACCAAAGTGTAACCATCCGCTAACCATGTCATGTATTGTGTAATTATCACATCCGCCTTTAAAATGCACATTATTCCTTCATTTCTTCTGAAGTTTTCTTTCTTTTACCTGCTCTCGCCCTTCTAAAATTGTTGATTGGCCCTTTTTTTCTTTTAGATTCTTCACGCTCTTTCAGCTTCTCCAAGGCTATTTTTCAGGAAATAAAAACATTAAGGTTTTAAGTTTAACCAACAATAGAGATTATAAGATTGTATAATATGAGGTGATGTTATCTACCAGAAGAATAAAGAGGACGAAGGTTTTCAATAGAATCTGTGGGTAAAGAGTATAAAACACAGGAATTATTGCCCGCCTTCTCAAGCATCTTGTCAAAACGTCTAACCTGAATGAAATATAATAAAAAGAATGGTATACATCATAGAAGAATATGAAGCATGATCGTAAAAAAAACATTTATGCAAATCGTATTATCTGCAGCATACAGCAAAAGGCACAGCAACACAAAACTGAGGATAAGACTAAAAACAAGAAAAAAAAGTCAATAAAGTGCTGGTATTTAATCACCAAGTTAAGCCTCATGGTGTTATTGAGTCCTGCAATTATAGATCTGATGCTTTACATTAGAGGTACGATAACACAGTCCAGAATAGAATCAAGGTAAACCTTTTCCTACCACCAACAGAAACCTTGATCAATGAAAGAGTTAGTTGTAATTGTCGTTGTACGGTCATCTTCATTGTCAACTTCAAGAATCAGGATACTTAATCTCTCAATCACAAATCAACAGTGAAATTTGGCCACTTCAACTGCTCGGCAGATCTGACTGATATTTTCTTTCTGCTTATCCAGCCTTCTGAATCCTTATAAAACTAGCAAAAGATTCCAGAGCAATAAGACAAAACTAATCTAACTAATCCAGAAGATCAATTCCACTAAACAATTATATAAGATTCTTTGAGGTTCTCTGGGCCTGTAAATTGAATCTAAAGTTTTTCAAATATTAGAAAAAAAATATTAGAACAGTATAATAGACCATGTTAACCCATCAGCACAACCTTAATATGAATTTAAAATCAGTTCAAAATACCTTTTTATGTTTGCCTATATATGAAATTATCAATACGCAACAAGATTCCTGATAATATAATTTTATCCATGTACCACATCTTACATAAATTAAATTATGGAGACCATTTCTTTATTACCGTCATGAACAAATGGACTAGTCATCAATTCATAGGTGGACATCTCTTGTTGGTCCCAAAAGTCTGACTTCGAATCATAAATATTCTATCCTTAAATCACAAATTGATTGATGACGATTCAGTCAGGAATCAAATCAAGAAGAAATACATATAATGAGAAACAAACAAAGATAGGTGTCGTAGACATGAAATGCTACAATGCTCATTGACGAGTATAATATAGTACATTAATTTTTACTATATACAGAGAACAAAACAGGTTCTAATTCAATTTACTAATGCTTATAACCACCTGAATGATAATCACAACAAACAAAAGTGCTAATTATAAAATTACAGTGTAGCCAAAAGAATTCATTACCTCATCCTTTCGGAGTAATGTAAAGCAACGCCCCAACTGCCCTGCTCTTGCTGTGCGACCTGCTCGATGAATGTATGTCTTAACAAAGGCAGGCATATCATAATTTATGACGTTTCTAATTCCTTCCACATCCATCCCTCGAGTCATTGCGTCTGTAGCAATAAGCACTTGGGTTTTTCCTTCCTTGAAGGCCTTGAGTTTCTTGCTGCAAGGAAAAAAAACTCAAATTATGAAGCAAAAGAAAAGGACAAAATCAGCTGGGCACTATCTTGTGGAGGAACCAATACAAACGAACTTGCCAAACAGAGAAGCATAAATTAACCAATAACTAATTCAGGTTGGTTTGAAGTTAAAAAGAAAATATTAAAGCTACTCGGGCTTTTCTTCCTAGAATGCAGTTCATCCTCATAAATGTTGCATATATTAATGCCAAATCGCTTTAAAACAAAAAAACAGTGAACTTAATAGGGATCTCTGGTAATCATGCGTTTCATGAACTCAATAGGGATGCTAATTTTTTAGATGGAGAAGCTCTCAGCTTGAATACAATATACACATCGATTGGCCTGACCCGCTTCATGTACCTCAGGTCAAGCCCTAGTCCTTCCTAGGCTCCTTTGTCAATAACATTGCATTTTTATTTTTAAATTTTTTATTAAAAAACACAACATCTAGCTGAGAATCATGAGAACTTTGATAAGTAGAATTGGGTAGCCCATCTATGGAGAACATGAGAGAAAGAGATATGACTAGAAAGAACCATGAAATGATGTCCTTCATGTTTTAATGGCTCACCACATTTTCAAGTAGGATTGGTGAATATAATTGATTAATACGCTAGATGACCAAATTTGTGGCGGGCAATGACAACAATAGAAGTCCATCTTGATTCACCTAGGTTGCATGTCAATGAGTACTAATATTTGAGTTTGGGGACAGCCAAATTGCTCCTACCCGCTTGCAAGGGAGGATTTGAAGCTACTTTTCTACACTTGTAATAAGGTAGAGCAATCCAATTATCATTGATCTTAACACAATAACTTTTCCTTCCAATCTGCATAATAATTCCTACCGCAAGACAACAAAACAAATCATTTCATTTTGATTGCATTCCTCCACATGAGGATAGAGACACCATTACCCCATCATATGATCCAAGAGAATAAGATTTCCACCTCCTTATAACATTAGTGAAGAATATGATGGGATGGATTTAAAACATGGTGGGGAAATAGGTAGATGTTAGCATCAAATTGATGTGTCATGCATAGATCAAGTCAATCTAGATAAGCTTCATAAACTTGTTAACCACAACAACAAAGTCATCTTCCACTAGTCAATAAGTGATTCAACTCACTACGATTGACCAATGACACGTTGTGCAAGTTATGATGAATAACAACACCTAACTTCAAGAAAGTAAAGGAGCTTATCTAGAAAGATAAACACACTAAGTTCTCGACTTAATGAACATCCCTTAACCTCACAATGGGCACGAAGACCTCTAAGCAAGGTTTGAAATTTCGGTCAAAATCAGCCAAATTTTTTGGTTTGTTCCGATCTAAAATGGGTCCGATTTTATCAATACTAAGACCACTGTAGCAATGTCAATTTCATTGTAGTATACCGATCTAGGTTGATACACCGGTTCGGACCGATTTTTCAAACCTTGTGACTCCAAGTAGTGAAGATGAAACCAAGGGTTCAAAATATCATTTGCTTAATATCTAATCATTGGTATGCTCAAACTTCACAAAAGGGGATACTTTATGTCATAGGTTTGCAGAACACTCTTGACTGAAATTTTTCAATAAAAAGAGTCAAGCCATGTTTACAAGCAAAGAATGAAGTCGCTTATGATAAATTTAAGGTATCCATCTATATCAAGCATCATATATCGATTCATCTGTGATACTAATATTTAAGTATAACAGTATTTGACAAGTATTAGTATATTATTATATACTACTTTTATTTATATATATATATATATATATACACACACACATCGATATTGACTAATATGGTCGGTACCACATTATAGGCGCATATGAGTCCGACCTGAGAAACCAATATAGACCAAGCTTGTCAAAAACGCGAGTTGACTCTAAGTCAACAAATTGGCTATGTAATGGCGAATCGAACGGTTTTTTAGGGTTATCTCGGTGGAATCAGTTGACTCAGACGAGTTTTGCCAAGTTAACACAACAAAATGAAATAAAAAGTCACTTTGTCTTCCTCAACGATGAATCGAAAAAGGTATGTCTCGCCACACTTCTTTGCATCTTCCATGCACTCTATCTCTTTCCTCAGTGCTCGGTCACCACTTTTGCTACTGTTTGTTGCCATTTTTTGTCGCCTTCAACAGCCACTTTGTCACCGCCCAGAGTCGATAATCTTTCTGTCACTGCCAGGAGTCACATCATCACTGCCAGGAATCTTTTCATTGCTGCTAAGGAGTCACTTCGTCGTGCTACTTTATCACTGCCGGGAAGAGAGGTCTAGGTCAAGAGAAGTTGCTTTCATCGCCGCTAGGAAGAATGGTAAGTCGGGAGAAGCTTCACATGAGAAGATGCTTCATCACTTCGTTAACATTTTCCCCCAAAATCCCAGCTTTACCATCTAAAATTTTTCTCTTATCAATAGTCATTACTGTTCAAATTTATGCTATTTGTACACTGTACATACTACATATTTTTATATATTTGAAAAATTAAAATTTTAATTTATATTACTTTTTATTCATGGTAGAAACTAAAAAAATTTGGCAATAGCAACAAATTAAAAAGAAAGAATACCATTGGAAATCGATCTGATGTTAGTTGAGAACATGGTATGAAGTTGAAAATAAGCCAAGAAAAATTAAGTGCAAATTTTGTGAGAAAATAATTATCGGAAGAATTTAACGTTTTAAACATCATTTAGCTTGCACTAGAAAGGATGTTGGGGCACGTAGAAGTGTTTCATATGAGATGAAAAAGCAAATGATTCATGGTAGGAAAACTTACACTTAATGCAATTAATAAAAATAGCAATATTCCGGACATTGGAGAGAAAGTTAGAGAAGAAAGCCAAAAAACCACTGCAAACAAAAAAAGGAAAAAGTATCTTAAGATCTTTTGTGAAAACAAGTGCAACTCAACATATTACAATAAACAACACGTTCGAAAGAGATTTAAGGGACGAAGCTTGTCAACAAATTACAAGACTTTTTTACACAAATGTTATTCCTTTCAATTGTGTAAAAATCAAGAATTGCAACACTTGACTGAAGGAAAAAAATACAAAAATTTATTTTGGATAGTAAATTTTGGAGAAATATTTTGACGCATCTTAAAGCAGTATTTTCACTCATTAAAGTGCTTCAATTAGTTGATTCATATGCGAAACCAGCCGTGGGTTTTATTTATTGAGGAAAATCAAGAAAAAAAATTCAATCAAATTTAACAACATCAAGAAGAGGTAAACTTCAATTTAATTATTTTTCTAGCTACTCAAGTTTTAGTATTTAAATTTGCATTAACTTATTATGCCTATAACTTCTTTTAATTGTCTTTTTTCATAGATATGAGCCAATTTAGGAAATTATTGATGATAGATGGAATGTACAATTGCATAGGCCCTTGCATGCAGCTATCTATTATTTAAATCCTTAATTTCATTATAATTCGAACTTCAAATCAGATGCTGAAGTAAAAAAAGGGATTGTACAATTGCCTAGCAAGAATGGTCCCTTCTGTCGATGAAAAAAGGAAGATTAATTTGCACCTTGAAGATTTCTACAGCGAAAGTATTATTTGATATTGAAGCTACAATTTTGGCAAGAAAGACAAAACTTCCAGCAAATTGTGGGATTCTTATAGTGAAGATTGTGTAGAGCAATAAAGGTTTGCAATTCAAATTTTAAGTTTAACATGTAGCTCATCTAGATATGCGTGTAATTGGAGTATATTCGAAATGGTTAGTAAATCAATCTTGTCTATTTTAGTATTAAACAATATATTAATTTATTATTTTTTTGTTTATGAATAATTACTTTATGATTATCTAATGTATAACTTTGTATTTTGTAGGTTCATACTAGGACAAGAAATCGATTACATCAAGTCAAATAAAATGAGTGACCTAGTCTTTGTGATGCACAACTTGAAATTGAAAAACCAAGCTAAGAGAAGGACATTTAAAGAAACTACTTTTATTGAGCTCCCTTATGAGGATGAATGGATAATAGAGGTAGAAAATGGATAACCTAGTTCAACCAAAAATGATTAGTTTGATATTCTCATAAGATAATGAGTTGAGACTTGGAAATCAAGAGATGCAATTTAGTGATCTAGACATCGAAACAAATGTTATTGTTGAAGAAAATGAGCTAATTAATCATTCAAAATAACTTGGAGTTGAATTTGGATGAAGGCCATGAGGATGAGGAGAGTGAAAAAGATTTTAATGTTCAAGCTACAAAAAATTTGTTTTAGTTTTTTATGTGATCAGTGATGTTCATTATTTCATTTTACATTTTTGATATCATTTTGGATAACAATGTGATTTTGGATGATAATGTTCAATTTTTTTTTAGACTCTTTAGAGTTTAGACTTTACTCTTCATTGTTTACTATTTTACTTTTAAAAACTTATAAATTTCTTTTATAATCACTTGTTGAAGTTATTATTGTATTTTAGAATAATTATATCTTTGCAGTTTATACTCTAATATATGCACAAGATTTATAAAATATGATTATTTTATTATAATTATAGGATCTTACGATCCTACGATCTGATCCTATGGAGACTATACCATTCCTAGGTGAGATCGTGATCCTGAAAACCTTGATATAGACTAATATTCAAAACCTTGCAAATACAAAATGCTAAAGATTATTCTTCATATCTAATGTTATAGTTTATATGCAATTTGTAGCTTTGTAGCAAAAACAATTTGTAGACATCATCGTACACTTATCAAGTTTGGGCGAAAATTTTTATTTGAAGACTTGATTAATTTGGTAGTTAAATAATTTGATCATTTAAGCAAGTAACATATTTTGCAGGATTTTGGGTAAAATTATAATTTTGTTCATATTTTTAGTCATGTATTGCCTACTCATTCCTCTAAATTTGAACTTTACCATCAAACTCGAACTCATCTTGATGTTGGATACCCAACTGACTCAAGTTTAAAGTTTCTAATTTTATCAGTTTATTTTACAACAAATTGGCGGTTCCAATTTGAGATAAGCATAAGTTTGCAATATAAAACCTAGATCAAACACCTTCAAGCATAATTGGTCTATATTTGCATAAATCCATCCAAAAATTTCATTAAACCAAGGATTGAAATTTCATTTTGTACCGCCCGGTATATACCAATCCGATCGATCCATGGTAGGTAACGTGTGTCTATAGCGAATGGCGAAGGCCCTTTCCTTCACGCTTGGTAAGCGCTTCGCTGTAGCCAAGCTTACTGCTAGCTTAGCCTATCGGCTAGAGCCAAGCTTCGTGTGTATACATATATATATATATATATATATATATATATATATATATATATATATATATATAGTTGTTTCATGTCTCAGACCATTTTTTTTATCATACTCAATATATGCGTTATATGCACATGCGATTGCAAGTTTTCAACGAGACAAAGGCAAGGAAGTGGTTTATCTATTAGACTCATTTAGTATCTAATATGATGAAGATGCAATAAAGCAATGGTGACAAACAATCAAAGAAGATAATCCATTGATGGACAAGCCTAAAGATCTACCACATATAATCATAGTATATTTAGCACTAATCATAATATATTTCTTAATTAACCAATGGCATAAATATAGATACATATACATATGTAATAGATCTACCAATGTAAGAGGATGATAATGATGAAAAAACAGTGCAAAGTACCAAAATGACATTACTCATTCCCAACTACAACACCCAGCTCTTCCTACTTGCTCCTAGAATTCAAGTAGAGGATAGAAGTCAATTGGAGCATGCGACCTAACAAGGTCAAAGATGAATGATTTTAGCAACAAAAGTTCCCATTAAAGACATGGGATGAGGAAAACTCCAACTAATTATTTAGATTCTATCAAAGACGAAGCCATGACAATGAATGGACCACCTCTCCCTCCAACACAGCTCTTCATCAATGCCTACTACAAATTGAGATAATGGTGAGAGTAGACAAGATAATGAAATTGAAGAAGATCAAGTGTGGGGGCAATAATTTTGTTCCTGAGACATAATATGGCCACAAGACCCACAACCATGGATTTGAAAAGCACATGTAACACATAATATCCAAAAGGACCATGGCGATTGCACAAATAAGGCATTGACTATTAAAAATAATACTAAAGAAAGGCTCTAGAGGAAGCCAAATATGGAAGAGGTTGATCATCAACACTTGATGACTACAGTGGAATATAATCGAACTCACCTAGTGTTGAGCATGTCAATAACTCAGCTTGGTCTTAGTCGAGTTGCCAAGGCTATGATCATAGGCATCCAACGACTCATCCTCTATGTACCAAGTGCATATGGTTGTTTCGATTCAAATGCTCATCGTAGTCCTAATTATTCCAATACAACTTTTGCACCAAAGTGGCTTGTTACACGTGAGATATTCAAAATGTCAATACCATATGACATGAGAAAGTTCCTATTTAAGCTTTAAAAAACCCCGACATTGGCTTAAGTTTTTTTTTTTCAAACATAAAAGGCCACACTTTTTTGGCTGGACAAAGTAGGTGTTTCTACTAACTAGCCTTAGTCTTAATAGAAAAGTTTTTTTTATTACCAAGGTAAGATAAATCAATTCAATTATACTTGTTATTTCTATTCAAATGTAGCCGTATATGACTCAATATGGATGTAAAGGTAACATATTTATTGTTTTAGGAGGCATAGCAGGCTTATGGGATGAAGTGGCTGAGGTGTGCCATGGAGTTGAACGAGACAACCATGGAACCAGAAAGTGGTCCATCTTATCATGTGTTGGCACATTTCAATGTTGTACATACATTATAGTGAGGCAAAGAACTGATGATCTTAACACTAAATAGCTTAACCTCGGATAAAAGACAAATATTTACTCAGAATCAAACCAAACCACATTATAGCACCACTATAATTGAGAAAACAAGTAATGGTTCATTTAATGCACTGAGATCATAAAGTATGAAGTAGAAATTGATGCCATAGGGGGGGGGGGGGGGGGGGGGGGGGGTGAGGGGAGAGGAGGAAAATATCTCTGCTCTTCAAGGAATTGGTGGAGAGATAAACTAAGATTAATTAATCAATAGTTCATTTATCAAAATCTGCTCGAAGCCCCTCTGATTTGACTTGTAAACATAATCCTAATCACAAATTAAACATTATACTAACCCACTACCCTACTAACACATGATCTAATTAAAACGTAATGTAGCATTCCTAATATAATATTGAAAGTTGACACCGTATCCGAATTGCATTCTTTAAAAGATTTAAAAAAGAATTTTATCTACCATATATGCATTGGATTTACCTTCGTACAGATTGATGCTGGCGTCGTGAATATTCACTGATTTTGAAGGGTAATTCACCAAAGAATTTTAATAAAGTGCTTAGCTTGTGAGTTGATTCTACAGAAGATGTAAAAACTATAGACTTTTCTCCTTCCAAATTTTGTAGAAGAACAACCAAATAGAGTGGCTTAAGTTTTGATCTGCAAACCTGCGAGCATTCACAACCCAACGGAAAGCAAAAGTAAGGTACAGCAAGATCTAAACAGTTGTCCAAAACATTTAAGTATCTGACGAAGTTGTAATCAAAAGATACAGGTGTTTCTACTAAAACAAAACAGAATTCATCCTACAGTAGAACTAATAAAAATCAAAGAAAACTCAAGTTGTTGAGTTAGCTGATTCAAGGTGTTGACAAATCCACTAGGAAAATTTTAGAAGGGAGATACCAGCTTGAAAGCTTCTAGTGTCTTAGGCATTTTGTAACGTTTATCGCCGCTTGTCAGCAACAAAGGATGATGTAAATCAAGCTGGGAAATCTTGCTGGGATCTTGAGTCAATGTAGCAGAAAGTATCATCTTCACAAGCCTCGGGAACCTTTTACCTTTAAACCCTCTCTCAACACCACTGTATGCGGAGAAGACAGCAGATTTCAGTGAGATATAATATAGTAAAACAGGTTGAGAAAATCAATCTCTAGACGCATCTATATTATGATTTTATGCTATGCCAAGGATTAAAATACTAGTGGAACTTGTAGTTTCCAAATGACCAACTAGAGTCCTTTTTTTTTATGTTTTCGAGTGGAAGGTATTTAAAACCTTGTCAGAAGCTAAGTAGAAAGTGATAAAGTTACCATCTTCTAATTGTAGTTAATGAACCGAGTGCAGCAGGAACACTTCTTGTATGGTCAGCTTCATTATTTAACCCAGTAAGTTGAATCACAGTCGGCAACCAGGACTGGTATGCCTCCCTCAGCAATCTATCTGTTTCATCAACTACCTGAGAGTACATATAGGATGAAGTGATCGGTACAATTAGAATGTCAAATAATGCCGGAAACGTATGAGCCCTACCTTCATCCTAGTAATTAAACTTATAAGATAATCATGCAACTCAGATTAGCACTTGACAGACAATGAAAAAATTCAAGTGATTAGTGTTTGAAATTGTATGATGTCTATCAATTAGTGGTTTCTCAGAATGACATGTGACATCCTTTTTAAGAAATACTTCATAAGAACATTCATATAGATAAATCTGAAAACTCAGAAATAAGTTTCAGATGATATTTTTGAAAGTACTGGCAAGTAGAGATAGTCTGCCAAAAATAAGTGGAGGTAGAAACTGAAGCTATAGGGCAAAAAAAAAGTTAACTAGATAGATTATCTGCTCATCTTAGATTCTAAATAGATCATCAGAAGCAGTATAACAGGTTTGGCATACTCAGTGTTGTCCTTCAAATATGGCACCAAAAACAGAATAGAGGCTTCAAAATTATGTCTAAATCAATCAAATGTCCAGGCAACTCAAGCTCCAAGCCTCCAAATGATGGATTCAAAGCAGATTCATAGTACATTAAAGGGTAAGAAAGCAATTCTCATGGTCCTGAAGAAATGAATAGTTGAAAACTGATGAACAACATCGAAGGCACAACAAGCGGAAGAAACGAGCTAACAGATATAAATACCAAAACATTAGCACCAGCATGCTTTCAACTGAAAACCACCGTAACCAATATCAAAGTATAAAATCTCACTGCTGAAAATCATCCGTTCTTAAACTAAGTTTTCATGGTACTTCCCGCACAAATTATGTTTTAATGATAGCGCAGAATAACACTAACGAAAGTTGACAGTAGTTAAGCAGGGAGATGATTACCCAAACTCAATTTACAGGCTACACATGAAAAAAGTTCTGGGCAATGGATTTGGGAGCCAGGGTATGTGCAAGAACTTGAGCATGACCATCCATATATCAAAATGATATTCTAGTATATCCTATTGAACAAAGGGCTCGTTTGTTATCATATCAAAATGTTGCTAACAAAGACATCATGTAATGTGTTGACTCCAATTTAATTTTATATTTCTTCGAGTATAACAAAAACTCATTGTGCCTTTCATTTCATGCAAAATTTATATTTATGGTAAAGTGTAGCTAATACAAGATCTACTATGATTAACCATTATTGTAATCCTTTGAGAATGGCTACAATCCAACTTTTATTGACAACGTTGGTTATTGTAGTAGCATTTAGACATCATATTAGCCAGAATAGATCCAGGAATGGTTTAGTAGCCCTAGACCTGCACATAAACATCAAATACTAATAAAGACCTTATTGTCCTATTTGGTTAGACTTTAGGGTAGCTTGACTCAATTGTGACGTCTCTGCCATTTAAATTATGTTTGAGGTTTTGAGCCTAGGTAGTGTTATTTGAGTTTATTGCTCAATTTGATTTAGGATCAAAGGCTCAAAGCTAAAGGCAAAGTCAATTTTGCATCTGTCATAGTGCTCAGACCAACTATTGGCTAACGTGGCAGAAGTTATGTCATAAACACTTAACCAAGGCCATCTAAGGCCGATATAGTTCCAGCAAAGCCATCAACTGATTTGAGATGGTTGAGCAAAGGTGCATCATAACCAATGTTTTGAATGCCGGTCTGAACCGGTGTACTGCACGTACCAGTTCGGACCATATGAGATGGGGCAAAACCGGGCAAAGCTCATGGACAAACTAATGGTTGATGCCGAGCAGTGAGAGGATGAGGGCAGAGCATGCAATCGCTTGCGTCGGCGTTAGCTCACATCCGCATCTGTTGCTTCCACCAAGTACCGCTCGCCTTCTCCCACTCCTCTTCCTCTTCTTCTCTTTCTCCTTGCTCGCCTTCTCCCACTCCTCTTCCTCTTCTTCTCTTTCTCCTTCTTCTCTTTCCTCTTACGTTGCTTCTCCACTACTCTGCATCAGTCCACTGGTACTGCTCGTCTGCTCCCGCTCCTTTTCCTCTTCTTCTCCTTCTCCTTCCTCTTTTTTCTCTCCTCCTCTTCTTCCTCTCCTTCATCTTCTTCCTCTTCTTCTCCAATGCTCCGCTCCACTCCAAACTCCATGTATCAATCTCTGCTCGAACTGGTACAAACCATCTCCATCGCCCGATACGGAATGGTTTTTTAATTCTTGATCATAACACATGCCTTTTATGGAAGAGAAAAAAAATAGAAATAGACATATACTACAATTTTACCATACAATTAGTTTCCTTACCTTGAAAACTCATTACATGTTAAGTGCTACTAAAGAAGTCCAGTCTAGCATGATTAAATTAAAATTTGTAGGGATGGGAGTAGGTTGCTTGAGGATGTCTGTTTAAGCTATCATTTTACGTGGATAGCAACCTGGAAGAGCCTCAATGCATGTTATGGATAAAGACAGACCTAAACTCAACCTTGTTAAGTTGAGTGTGTTAATTTGATTGAATGCTGCTTAATTTAGGACAAATGGTCACCCAATCAAATTTAACATTGTATCATAGCAAGATTGTGAATTTAAAACCTTATGTCTGCTTATTTTTTCAATAATTCCACAGGCTATTCATCAATATTCTGGATTTATCTCTATGAAGAATTGCAAGCCCATGGAAGTTGGAACAATTCTGTTCTCTTGCTCTTGGGTTTAACTAACAAAACCTAATTTGCCTTCCATGTGAATTGAAGTGTTAGATTATAGACCTAGTATATGAGATTATAATATTTAAATAGGGTAGTTTGCGAATAACGTAACTTTTTGGGATAATTGATTTCCAATCAAATTTTACATAGTACCAAAGCCATATTTCTAATTTATCCACATGGAATTTCATCAAATTTATGACAATGCTAGTAGCCCAGTATGTAGGTAGTTTGTAGTATTAAGTCTGGATCTGTGGCAATAGGCACAGTCGGGTCATAAGAATCCAAGAGGTAACACAAAATTGCATCACTAGTGTGGCACAGTCATAAAATCAATCTAAGTGGTCACCAAGAACTAGACCACGAACGTCAGCACCATTAGCATGACCATAAAATTGCATCGGTACCAAAATCTATTCCTCTCTAGTAATTTACCAAAGCCATCTACAAAAGATTGATGGTTATAGCAGAGCCAATAGCCAACTCTATCAAGATTAATCAATTAGACAGGAAATCATAATGTCAAATATAATAAATAAAAAGTGAATGCTGCCCATCATATATGTTTAATTACCAGGTAACAAAGATGTTCCAGGCTAAAACCTTTTGTCGTGTTAATATGGTCCATTAACCGTCCTGGAGTAGCCACCAATATGTCAACTGCAGTCTGTAGTTCCATTTCTTGATCTTCTGGATCGAAGGGGGAACACATCCCTAGCATAGGCCTCTTGATAAGGTCTATAATTTCATCTTCAATTGATGACTGCCCAATTGCTGAGCCTACACGTAAACCCACTGCAGGGGCTATAGCAGCAAAGACATCTTTAACCTGAATGCAAGACAAGAGAAACCACAAGACAACGGGAATTAAGTTAAGTAAGAATCGAGTCCATAAAATTTTGGAACATTGGCTGCATAACACGCATGTATTCCATGGACATACAATCGACCAGCATAGTTCATTATGTTTAAGATCACTACTATCAGGTTTTGGAAGTATGCTTCTGATTGCCTGGGCATAGTAATTTGTTCCAAATTTAAGTTATGTAATGGAAGGTTAATGTAATCCCTCCCAGCACTAATCCGCTTGTTGAGCAAGTTTCAAATTCTTTATTAAGGTCACACATTTCACTATGAACAAAATACCACAATAATCAATACATGTCTTGGGTAATTGTTAATTCCTCACTAAGAACACATCCATGGTAGAGACAAAGCAAACATGAAAGACTCAATATCAGCTCAATCACCTAGATGAAAGTATAGGACACGAAAATTATTGTGTAATTTTCTTAAGGTGTGATGCCCGCATTTTAAATGGGAAGGGAAGATTCTACGAATCAACCCCTATATTTTCATTTAGTCTAACAAATTTGATGGAAAATGAAATAAATATACAAACACATGCATGTGCGTACAAGCTGTTATATAGAAGGGCAAAAATAGTTGTGAATGTGTTATTCTAAGTCATGCACATTTATAAAGCATTGCTAATAATTTTGTGAAATAAGTCCTAAAACATCAACTCAACAATCAAGAAATATCAGAATATCTACATTATAGGAAGTGTAACATGCAAGCAAGACTGTAAGAGTTATCTAGTTAATGCTCAGCATGAGAGACAAATAATATCAAAGTAATCAGTTTGGCATAACCAGTGTTGTTAAATAGCCGCAATAGCGGCGCTATAGCGTTTTTCCATAGCGGTTTTTGAGCAATCCGCTATGAAACGCTATAGCCCCGCTATAGCGGAGAGGACCACATTATTATGTTTTTAAGTTTGAGAAATTAAAATTATGACTTGAATTGAGTTAGTACTATGTTATCTTTCTTTATATAATTTATTTTATTTTTATGCAGTTTAATTTATTAGGTGTATAACATATATTTCAAACGTTATACATAAATTTTTATATATATAATATATATTTTATACGCTATGTGACTTCCGCTATTTGCCCGCAACGCAATCCGCTATATAATATTGCGGATTTTTAGCTTTCCGCTATTTTCCGCGATCCGTTATTGATAACACTGGGCATAACAAAATAGTTAACTACATCAATTTTTAAATAGTAGTAGTAGGAATCTGATAAAAATTGGACAGCCATGTTTAACAAACAATATCCATAAACTATGAATGCATAGCATCATAATATACAACAACATTTTTCACATAACGCTGGTGTATTTCCAGCATGAACGTCATATTTAATAGAACTCATGGTCCCACTTATAGGGAGTTGATGCAGCTGTGGATTTTTATTGCTAATAATGTAATAAGAGGGAAGACGAATATCTACGATGCCATTTAATTGTACAACAGAGCAACTTGTATATTGTTTTTTCCCTTAACAGGAGTTTGTTTCATGAAATTCCTAAATCAAACCACTTAAAATGTACGGTCTTTAAATCTCAGCAGACCTTGCATTTTATACTTGCAAAAATAATTTTGTAACATGAGCAACAAATAAATAGTCAAAAGAGGTAACTCTAACAGAAGTTGAAGGCAAGTAAAGAATTCATCAAATACCTGTAAGGCTAAGTCTCGAGTAGGCAAAACTACTAAAGCACGTAAGCATTTTATCTTCCTATTTGCAAGTGCTTGTACAATTGGCAACACATACGCAAGAGTCTTGCCGCTCCCTGTGGGTGAGTTTACACAAATATCCCGTTCAAATGCACCTGGTCCAATTGTCTCGTGCCACACTGCTACTTGTACTGGAAAAAGTGAGTTTATACCCATTCTCTTCAAAGCCTCATCCAATCTAGAAGCCAAATTAGAAAATAGGTGTTTACAATAAAATATTGTTCACAAAGGCAGAATTTTGTGTTATGCTATATAATATTTGGAAGTATCATAAAAATGGTGAACAGTATGCTATCCTGAATAAAATGTAGGGGAAAATGAAATAAAAGAATCCCCAGGAACTCAGTGAAACCAATGATGAATGTGTAGCACAAAAAGACGAACTGTTCCAAAGTGTAACTACTGAGAAACTAAACCTTGCAAGCAAGAAATGCTATTACTATGACTTGAACTTGGTCAGTAAAAGCATAGTACATCTGTATGTAGGGTTTTAAAAACTAGTTTGTCGGCATGAGACAGACACCCTAAACCCTAGACACAACCTAGACTTATACTGAGAATGGTACACTAGTACAAACTAAGACTTCAAACCATGTTTGTATCAAACATAAAACGAGATACTTAGCAAAAGATAATGCAATATACAAACATAAAACAAGATACTTATCAAAAGGTAATGGAATATTCTAGTCAATTTAGTTAGGGCCAAAGTCCTAATTATTGAAGGTTGCACATAAGCTCCTTTAATGTGTCATATTGTTCCCGACTCTTGCAAGCCATTATGTATTAAATCTCATATGGCAAATACTCTAAGACAAAGAGAGAAGGAAAAGTAAAAAATTAGCAAGAAGCTTATGTTTAAACAAGTAGAGTAATTATGCATAATAATATTATTATTATCTGTAGTTAATTGAGGTGACTACTAAGGGCAAATATTCCTCAAACTAAAGGTATCTAAGGAATTTCACCAGACTATATATTCATTGTGTAAAAATAAAAAAAAAAGAAAAACTATAATTAATAAAATCGTCATAGACTTTCATGGAGGTGAAACAAAGAGCTTAACACACACTTGTGTGAACTTGTAGTAGACGTACTTGATTACTAAGCACCACTATTTCTCTTGTTATAAGGAATCCCACAACAGGAAAAAGAGGAAAAAGAGAAGAAACAAGTAGGGGTGGCAATTCCACCCATCCGGTTAGGGTACCCAACCCGTTTATCATGGATTCGAGTACCCGATTAGCTAAACAACGCGGGTTCGGGTTTAGGGATATGAGTACCCGGTATCCGATGCCTGATTTTAAAAAATAATATAAATTTTATATTATTAGAATATAAATAATAATAATAAAATAACTATTATATAAATATTTATTACTATCATAAATATAATAATAAATAAATAAATAAATATTATATAAATTTATTTATTTTAATTTTAATTTTTAAAATATATTTTATAAAATAAAACAATAAATAATTTTTTTTAATCGGGTACCGGCAGGTACTCGTTTAAATACCCGATCCGGGTTTGGGTCAGGTTTGGATAGTGGGTCGGGTTCGGGTTTATGGTGAAAACACAGTACCCGACCTGTCGCCGCCCCTAGAAACAAGGAGGTGGTAGAAGGGGAAAGGAAACCAGTGAAAAGGAAGGGGCTATATACAGCTCAAATTATGAGATTAGGAGTTGATGTTTTTCAACCAAAAAAAAAAGAATCTCTTAGATAAGTAGAGTATACGTGTGTCTAAGAAGTTTTATTATAAATATATGAGTTAGATTGATGGCTTAGCTAAATTAAATGCCAAAATATGAAAAAAAAAAAAAAAAAAAAAAAAAAAAAAAAAACCCTGCAATGTCTATATTATCTGTACAGTAAATATTTCCTTAAGTCGTGACCACTGTAGATATCCGAAAATATCAATATTTTAATAAAATTTATGTAGAGAAACTTATTTTTCATGTGGGAGTAGAATCATTGGGGCATGGAACATGAATAACACTTTTGGAAACTAGGAGTGCATAATTATGTACCAAATTTCTTATAGATGTTTCCTATGCCTAGAGATATCCAAAATAATTTACATTCAAGTTTATGTAGAGAAACATATCTTTCACATGGGACTGAAATTAGATTCACTGGATTTGCATATAAAAAGATCAAGGTGCACGCTACTGGAAACTAGGACCATTCTATACCTTATTTTCTTGTAGATGATTCCTATGTCAAATTTACATTCATGTTTACAAAGAGAAACTTAACCTTTCATATCATATCGAAATCAGATTATTGCATTTACAAACAAAAAGATACAGGTTGTTCAATTTAGAACACCAGAAACTTGTAGGGCTCATTATGTACTTTAGTTCTTTTAGATGCTTCCAATGCCTATAGATATCTAAAATATATCAATTTTAAACTCTAGTTTATGTAGTGAAGCTTATTTTCATATGAGACCGGAATTAGATTCGTACATATAAAATATAGGGTATGGAATATATAAGAACACTGCTGGAAATTAGCGCTGCAGTGGTTTTAGGTCTCTTATTCCGATAGGTCGCTAAATATATCAACTTAATAGTCAAATTTCCTACAGAGAAACTCATCTTTTATATGGGACTAGAATTAGATTCATGAAACAAGCATATATAAATATATATAGGCGGTGGAACACAGAAAATACTGTTGACGACTAAGACTATCATTTTATACCTAGTTTTGTGTAGATGTTTCTATAAATTTAGACTTTCTTAAATGTACTAAATTTATAGTCAAAATTCATGTAGAAAAAACATTTTCATGTGGTATTGGAATTAGAATTATTGGTAGGTGCAGAACATTGTGGCGAAAGTAGAACTACACTTGTTCTGTCCTTATGTTCTTCTGAGGAGGCATATCTACAACTTTCTGAATATCCACTTTATATTTAAAATCCATGAAAAAGAAATGTGCTTCCAATAACACAGAAATTATGATCCAGTGAGGGATTTTCCAAAGAAAAATTAAGCATCTTTGTAAGTGGATAATTAAATTTTTATCTTACGCATTTATATGTAAAATGGTTTAAATTCTAAATGTGGTCATATGAAGATAATGAATGCACTCAAGAGGGTTAAAACTGACAACGGTTATATACAATTAGATAGGTTAAATCAGAAGGCGGTTAAGCCAAGACTTTCCAAAGGCACTGGGGTAAGTAAGCTATGCCACCAGTCACAGGATCAATCAGGTAATTTTGTTTGATCTGAAAACTAGAATACTATTATTTGAATCATGCAATTAAATTCACAATGTGATTTAAGTCTGAGCATATATTTTCCATGTTAATTTACCTATTTAAGGTTTGTAATACCAGTCCGCACTAGTAAACTGATTCTTCACCGGACCGGTACCACATATTGTACCAATGGTGTGTGTGCACATATAATACACACACACATATCCCCGTATATATATATATATACACACATATATATATACACTTACATAGTCAATGTTGATCATGTACCGATACCGGTCTATGGTCGAACCGATATGTACTGCCCGATATGGTACGATACTTTAAACTTTGGATTTAGAGCAATTTCTCATTTCTAGTTAGCTTTTTCCTATACAGTTGACGTGATTCAACTATAGATTGAAGGGAAACTAAGGAAGAATTACATTGTGTCAAGCTAGAGTCTAATCATTTGGAGATACAAGTAACGAGTTATACCCTAAATGTATCTACTTTGATTGGTAACAACTTGTAGTAAAGCATTGTATATTCTAAACAAATAGTTGGCGTCAATGTCAATCCCGTATTGTATCTTCTAAGTAAGTAGACATTATGCTTACCAGGTTTGACTAAATATAGACTTTATATGTGTCAAAGAATTCATGTCGCACATAGCCATTGTAAAAGTCTTGGGGAATTCCAACCTAAGTAGGAATCTTATGGATTTTGATTATTTATACCTCAAAACAAGGACTATAGGAGGTAATTCAATGATCAAATTAGTGTTTCAAAAACCAATATGTACCAAGTGGTATGGCCGATTTGTACTGGTTTGAGTAAGGACTAGTTCACATACCTCAACAAACCCGAGCAAAGTGGAGGAGGTGTGTACCAATATGCTACATGCTTCCACGAAGTGGTTGAAGCTGTGAAGCATCGTGGGAGACAAACACATCACAGGAGCAAAAAGGTGTGCAGTGAGGGGGGAGCATCTAGTACCTCCACCTCTTCTTCTTCTTCTATGGACCAATAGTACAATACCGGTCTAAGCCTGAACCAGTATAGGGTCTCGAACCGGCTTTTTGAACCTTGGATCAGATGATTGTTATGAAGTAAGGAAAAAGGTGTTGAAGGAGTCATTTGGAGGAAAAAAAAGACAAAGGAGACTTAGGTAATAATGAAATAAGGGTGTGAATGCATATATATTTCAGAGAAAGCAATGATGAGGATAAATAGAAATTTGTGCGTGGAGGGAAAACAACGAGAAGGTGTTAGCAAAAGAAGTACATGAAATAATTGAAGTATCAGTCCAAGTTGATGTAACGGTCATGACACAGACAAAATTCATATTGCGCTACTTTTGTAACAACATACAATATGATAAAAATTCAAGGAAAAAAATACCAATCCAAACCAAGCAATATTTTATTTGTACCAGTACATAGAACAAGACAATTCAAACCAGTTATATATGTGAAACTGGTACACCAGTTCAAACCAGTTTTTTAAACCTTCAAACAAAATTGATATCATTTATTATTTTTTAAATATTTTATGCAAGGACTAAATTACCAGTATCCCTTGTTTGGTTTGCAAGTTTACTTGTGTGACCAGTATATACCAAGCTTATCACCATAGAAGAGAGATATTTTAGAATTCTAAACTTTAATATTATGCACCAAACAAAGAAAAAGAGGTTTAGTACAAGCCTAATCCTTCATATTTAGATCCGTGTACACAACTGGATAATACAAATTACTAACAGATTCTTTGAATCAATAATTCATCAGAAAGCTTCATTTTATTTACAATATAAGAATCAAAACAGTTTACCTATATACAGAGAAGTAAACTAATATAGTCTTTATGAGTCTTTTGGCTAGATAGGTTCCTTTATTAGCAGTAAGAAATGGCCAGAGAACTTGATTGCTGAAACATGAAAAGCACAATTCATGCAAACGAAGGAATTGCAATAGTACCTGCCGGAACAATTTCTCTTCAACCAGACTACAATTTGGCCATTCGAGGCTCAATTTACCAAACCACTGAGGATATTGACACTAATTTTTACCGCATTCCCTTACTAGCCTATGTTGTATAATGTCATAATACTTAGAATTCATGGATCACGAAGTTATTTGCATTATGCTTCAACATCACAGTCTTACTCATGTCTTTCCAACTGAATCCGATTTGTAGAGCGACATTTGAAACGCAAAAATCGCTGTCTTAAATGTGCGTTTTCGCAGATGTACAAAACCAGAGAGAACGAGTTGGAGCAGGATGTAGAAGAAAATGAATAACCTTGGATCGAGAAAGGGAAGGAGACTGAGAGGGAGCTCCTCGAATTGATCGATGTCGACCGGGTCTCTCATCCATGGCAAGTGGGCTACGCACCTCTTCTGATGCGGCGGCGCTTCCATATCGCCCACTCCTGTTGAAGAAACGCCGAGGCTCAACTGAGATTGGACACACACACATGCAGAGGGGGGGGACAGCCGGCGGTGGTGGAGAAAGAGGGAGCGAGCCGACAAGGCCGGAAGAGACGACGCAAGCGAGGGTTCTGAGAGGCTGGCTCGTGAACTGTAGAGTCAAAAACAGTACTATTAGTGATTCGAATAAGCAGCGTAAATTACGATTATGCTATAAAAATTAATAATAATTAAAATTTTGATTAAAAAAACACCTGCAGCGACGAGACACGATGAAGAACGCGCCGGAGCCCCAGCGATGAGCACGTCGAAGCCAAGCGATGAACGCGTCGGAGACAGGCGAGAGAAGCGGGGACGGCGACGGCGACGGCGACGGCGCGGAGGATCGCGATCGAGTGGACGGGGAGAGCAGGCGGAGCGAGCGCAGGAGCTAGGTTAGGGACGACGCGGAGGATCGCGAAGGCGCGGCGCGGAGAGGGTAAGTTAGAAAATTATTTTTTTCTTCACTGTCGCCCCCTGCGGCCGCAGGCTCGGCCAATAGGTTCAAAGGGTCGGGCGCGACCCGCTCGGCCGCTCATCGCAGCGCAGCGGGTGAAAGGCGCTGTCTGCACTGTGTGTTCCGGCCCAACCCCCGCCCTCGCCTGCTCCGTAGGTTGGGCCGCACTACTTCAATACTAGTCACCAAACCTAAACCCAATAAACAAGTCGAATTCTTTAAGACAATTCACACACCCTTTTAGTCAATTTTTGACGTTATGTCGTTATTTGAGTATTCGAAGATGCTGATGATTGAGATGTCTTCCTTTACTTTTGAGCTCAAGTCACGCACCTAATGCTCAAAGTATGAATCCACTTTCCATCTCTACATCTCCCACAAAATGACTCAATGCCTCAAAGTATGAATCCTTGATTCTAACTAGGCGTTAGGAATTTTTAGGGTTTTGATTTTTTTTGTACGGCACTAATCAAACTTTAAAAGTGATAATGAGAAATTTGTTTATATAATGTAACAAATATAGCTCCATTATTATTATTATTTGGTTTGAAAGATATGGTTGTCTTAAATGCCATTATTAGTCTAAATATTATTATGCTGATCAATTTAAAAAAAAAGAATGATATTTTTTAAATAAAAAGTTTTTAAAAAGGATTTTTAAAATAATAGTAATAAATAATTTTAAATTAAAAAAATTAAATTTAATAATAATATTTTTTATTAAAATATTATTAATTTTTTGCTAAATTTTTGTAAAATAGAAATAGAAATAACTTTAATAATTTTAAAAAAAAAATGTCATCAAAAGCCACACAATTATAAGTATGGACATAAGATGCAAAAGAAAAGTTTACTATTGTTAGAAAGCAACTAAAAGTAGCACTTTATCAAATTTTTCTAAAACTCATGTTATTCTGAGTTTGAAATCAAGAAACAACTTATCAAATATATCAAAGTTTAGGAGGCTGGTCTTGCAGCTCCGGTCTTCGTTGTTCGAATATATCAAAGTCAGGATTAGAATCCAAAAGAGAGAAGATATTTCTTTCCCCCTCCAAATTCACGCGCCTGGAGTCAGTCTCCGCTCGTTCAAAGTTCATAATTTCCTCCAAACTCCATTAGGAAAAAAAACACTGGCGTCCCACGTGAGGGCATCTGGAACAGTCCCCTCGTCCAAAATCAAGCAGCTGCAAGTCGCAGCCAGAATTTTCTTCGATTCCATTTTCCATTGTTGACTCCAGTTCGTCGTCTTCAATGTCGGAACCATGTTATTGGACTGTCAACAGAAGTAGTAATATTCAAAACAAACTCGCACTGCATAACGTAGAAAAATGGTCTCCAGCAGGCAGGCATTGACGGTACGTATGTCTTTAATAATCTTAGGGAGCTTTTAACCCGCGCAGAATTTACAGAAACTGTGTGTGTAAATTTTAAGAAACAAAATTTAAAAGACCCTTATATCAATAATAGCATCCTCATAATATGCATCTCATTTTTATGGATCAGATATTAAAAAGATCCACAGCGGTCTCTCTAAAATCTTTTTAGAGAGAGAGGTTATGAGTTATGACTCTCCCTAAACACGCATGACACTTAGAGAAGGAAAAAAAACAGGCAGCATCTGTCAAATATAATCTCATATATAGGTATGGCTCAAATATAATCTTGCCCAAGATTGCTATGATAAGGAGCTTGGTCACAGGAACTGTGTGCTAGCTTCAGTTCATGTTTCACTCTCCCCCATGAATCGAAACGCTTTGCTGCGGGATTCAGGGAGGGAGCGTGAGAGGCCCCTCCTTGTCCTTGAGCCTCCCTCCCCTTCTCTGTCTCTCTGCTGGTGGGGTGGGAAAAGAACAAAACCTCCACGTACGCCACTCACTACCCAACAAATTAGCCTTCGCTCGCCTCACATGCTCTGTCCACAATCCCAACCCAACCCAAATAAAAGCAGCTTAATTATCTATAATTAGGCTTAATAAAACTAAGTTTTAGTCTTCCCAGGCTGTGTTTATCTAGATAGAAAGGAATTCATTGAGATTCCTAACCCCTAAGTTGTTTACTAAGAAAAAAAAGGTAAGTAAATAGGTATGAAAAGAATGCATTGCTTAGAATTGATCAATGTCTACTTAGCCACGCAATGACTCCAGTCAAGGAGGATGCGTAAGCCAACTAAGCATAGTCAAACTCAGACAAAAAAAGAATTGCTATCGTGTAGAACAAATGACACAAATGTCTTGTCTGCATATGAAGATATACCTTTGTGGGTTTCTTGAGAGAAAACTCATATGTCGCCTGGGAAATGGGAATAGCTTGGCATATGGTTCTATCACAATCTCTTAAAATCTGCACAAGGCCTAGCTGGATTTGCAGTTAGGTATAAGAAAAAAGGGATAAGATTCAATGTTAGCTCAATCTCCAGCTTTCTAACACCCATAAGCAAGGATTGAAAATTAGTGAGACATTTAGAGCTGGCATAAAACAGCCTTCTCATGCCCAGCACAACTAAACAAGATAATGGTCAAACAAGAACTGAGTGAATGAACAAGTTATATCATTACATACAAATAAGAACCTATTTTACAAGAGCTTACACAACAAATATTTGGAATCCAGAAAGAAACACGCGTTGAAGTTCATGGATGCCATATGTTGAGATACAAACTTATTCCATTATGTAAAATACTCGATCTATGAGTCAGTTTAATTTTTTATAAAGGATTTCAATCAAAATTCCGTGCAATAAGGAAATTTACAAGTTTTACGGGAACAAAACGGGAAGAGGCCGAGGATTGATGATCATGGCAAGCATGAATGCACAATAGAACACGAATTAGCTCTTCCAAATGTATACCAGAAGCGAGAATCCATCCTGCAGCTGCAGCTCAATCTCCTCCTGGCTCTCCCAGTCCATCACCGACGCACTGCTAGCCGACGATGCCGATGAGGTCGAGGAGGACGAAGAGGCCGTCTTCAACAGGTTCTTCCTTCTTATCCTCCTCCTCTCGGCCCCACAGCCGCCACTGCTGCTGTTGTCACTCCAATTCCTGCTCCTCCCCTGAAGAGTACTTCTAAAGACCGTACCTTTGCAATCGCCGAAAACCTTCATCAAATGCCCCTCCCCTGGCTTCGCGACCTCCTCCTCAAAGCGGAAAACGAACACGGCTCGCCCCCGCTCCGTGGCGGCCGAGGCGGAGGCACCACCGGCCGCAGCGTCGTCCTTGGACTGGAAGAGCCAATCGTGTAGGTCCCACGAGACCTGCATCCGGGCGGCGCCGCCCTCGACCTCGACCATGTCCGTGCCGCGGAACTTCCACTGGAGCCGTCGCACGTGGAGGACTCTCTCACCGTCAACGGCGACCGCCATCCCCGCCTCCCGTTCCTTCCCCTTCGCTCCCAGGTCGATCGAGATCTCGCGATCTCTACCGCCAAATCGAACCATTGTGCGGTAGGATCGCCGGCCGCCGGGGTCCCCCAGCACGACGTGCTCCCTCCTCGATGTCGGCGCCGGGTTTGGGAAGGGGGCTTTTGGCCTCTGCGCTTGGGTCTTCTTATACGCTTCCTCGACAAGATCGCCTGCCACAAGGAGCATCTCGCCGTCGACCGCCACGGCGACGAAGAATCCAGAGGTCGGCTCGGGCCGGCCGCCGCCAGCGCGAAAGCTCGCCCGGGAGAGGTCCCACACGAAATCGACGCGGCGGTGGCGGGGGTGATTTCTGAGGCGGAAAAGCCGCGACCCGCGCCGCTTCCAGAGGAGCAACGGCCGGACGCAGAAGCGGAGGGGCTCCTCATCCTTGCCGCCCTCGCCGGAGAGGGAGAGGTCTGCGCCGAGGGTGAGGCCCAGGACGGCGCGGGACCAGGTGAGGGCGGCGGTGCCGAGATGGGTGTCGTAGATCGACGTCGTCAGGTTGGGATCAGCCTCCGCCGGCGGCGGCGCCGGTACCCCGGCGGCGCAGCCGCCGAAACAGGACAGGAACCGATCGGGCATCGTCCTTTTCCGGCCTTCAATTCTAGGCATTGCTGCGAGGTCGGATCAAAAAAAGGGGGCGGTTTTCATCAAGAAGAAACAAGAGGAAGATGTAAAAGGGAGCGGCTTCTCCCTTTGTCTGAAGCCCGAGCTAATGGAGAGCGGTGTACGCATAGTTTATCTATGTATATATACGCACACATAATTCTTGCAAGTGGAGACGCCAAGGACTCAAGAAACTATGGGTAAATAAAATTTATTATTTGTCTTTAGTTAATGAAAATTGAAATGCAAAATAATGGAACATAAATAAGCTATAATTTTAGCATAATTTTAAACAATAAATATTAATTTTAGTATGACAACTAGTTAATACTTTGCTTGAATCAATTGCCACCTCTCCATTTGGACCCAAAATTGCTTGTTTTCTTATGGAGTGATTTAGATTGGACCATAAATCATATTTCATTAACCAAATGAATTATTTAATAGATTAGGCAATCAACTTTAATCTCAATTACATAAGCCAATGGGGTAGTTATCTAAGTTGATAAGTGGTCTGATCAAACTGGACTATTTGCTAGCGTGTTTAGTAGGAAGGAAAAGAAAAAGGAATGGATAAAAAATTGAAAAGAGAGCTACTAAATCTTCGGTGTTGTAAAAGGAAAATTGAAGCCAAACAAGCTAGAAAGGGTTGATTTTGTTTTACTAGAACCATCAGCATATTTTTTCAACTAAATGGAAATCAAACTTCTTCTTAAGATCCCATGAGTGAAAATAGAAAACAAAGTAACTAGACTAGACGAATTTGGTATAATCCATAGCCACGCCCTATTTACTTGAACCGACGAAATGATAAAAAAAAGAAAAAAAAAATAAGGAAGGAAATTAGGACACGTGAAAAATCATGTGTTTGTGTCTAGTGAATGGGAAGAGGATAGGGAGGTGGCGAGGCGAGGTGAGCGGGTGAGCAGCGGCGAGGTGAGGCAAGTGGGAGAGGCAACAACTTGGAGGGGTGCCTCAATGAGTTTGAGGACATAACGAACATCCATCTTCTTAGCAGCAGGGAAGCGTCGGTGGCGAGCAAGATGTTGGGTGGTGGGCGATGTGCAACGACGGAGAAGGAAAAAATAGTTTTCGCCTGATTTGGGTAGATCCTAGAACGATAGAACTCACAGAAAAGAAAGTATTTTTTCTTCTAACTTTCCTTTTTCAAAATTTCATCCGCCCTAATAAACGAGAAAAAAATACCTTTCTTTATTATTTTCCTCTTTCTTTTCGCCCTAGTAAACAGGATGTCAAAGTTTTTATATCATATAATTGAATAAAGGCTAGAGTATGAGTTGTTCCATTGGGTGCTCAAGAACTCAAGTAACGTGACATATATGCATCTCATATAAGCCAGGGGAACATGAAACCTAAATTAGAAAAGGAAGTGAGTGGATCCAAGTGTTGGACTATAGCATTCTAATATTTAAGGAGATGATGGGGAATAATACCAGCTTGCAATTATTTTGTGATAAGCAAGGGTTGCAGATTTGGAGGCTTGTGCAGTTTGGGAGGATAAGGTGCTTGGCATGCACATGGCCTGCTTCCCATTTGGTTGGTGTGACTTTGTTTCTTTCCAACCTACCCTAGACATTAAGCAAAAATCTTACACATTGAACTTTCATATAATCAATCTCTCTCTAATACTAGTTGTTAAAACTTTACTATTTTGATTGGACAATCTAAATCTAAGTGAAAGGTGAAATTGATACAAGTCATAATCAATGTGAAAGATGAGGTGAAGATAACTAAGAATCCTAGGCATAAATGAATCAAGCAAATAAAATTAACAATAATAAATAAGAAACAAAAATCCAAGATAACTAAAAGATCCCAATTAACTAATGATATAAGAGTCGAACCAACTATAGAGTTTTCGATAACCAAGAGAGTGAGACAAAAAGAAAGAGATATATCTAGAGGCTCAAAGGTGCATGAGTATCTTGTAGTGACTCCATTGAGTTTGAGAAAACTCATTCCATTGACGAATCCGATACTCGTAGAGAAACCTGGTCTTGTAGTGAGCCATGGTGGTTGACGAGCAACGAGGTCAATGGTGATGGCGAGCAACAAGGTTGAGGACGAGGGTGATGGCAAGAGACGACAAAAAAGGTGAGGTTGACAATGAGGGGGAGAGCAAGCGGCAATGACAATGATAATGGTGAGGCTAAGGGCTAGCGATGACGAAGAGGGCGAGAACTATGGTGAGCATAGGAATAAGCGCTAATGGGAGGGAGGTTATGGTTAAAGGCAAGTATTAAAAAATTCACACTCGACTCTCACTCGATTTGTAGAAGTTAAGTTTAATTAAACTCGACCCAACACCTGGTCAAATCACAGTAGAATGAGATGAATATGAGTTTTTCTGTAATCCTTAACGTAGAGGGTTGCATGGTATTTATATCGCTTTGCAATACTCCAACCAAAGAGACATAATTAAAGTAAAGAAGCATCAATCAAAGAGATAATGAGATTAGATCACAAATTTATTGTTGTTGGAAACAAAGTGCTAAGTCTTGCCACCAAATTTGGGCATATAAGCAAGCACTATCTTATTGAGCAGGGAAAGGAGTTGCATCGATTGGATGGCTGGAAAAACTACTCAATCAAAGGTGAGTCCCGTGACGTATCCAATAGCCCCTCCCATGTCCATCAGAGACTACTTGGGGTATAAAGGGTCCCACACCAATATAAAGCCAAATGGAAATAATATTTTAACCCTCATATTTTTTTAAAATCAATATAGGAGAAAAATATCCAACACACAAACATAGATATAATGCCATTCTTTTATAACCATGATCACTTATTGAAATTGAGGGATTTCATTTTATCGTTGATTTTTTTTAAAAATAAACTATTTTTTAAAAAAATTATATGATGAACCATTCATTGAAGTGCTTATGAGAATACTAATCTAGGTCATAATTCAAAGTTTCATAAGTAGCTTGAACATTTGAGACACTTGATTCAAGTCATTTAGAGGACTTTTTATGGTATGTTTTATTGAAGATACTCTTAGGGGGAGAGAAAAAAAAAGCAATGAATCTAGATGCAAAAGCTATCATATTTATTATATTTTTTCTTCTTTCTCACATAAATTCTCTCTGAATCTAAGGAAATCACCACATTGCAACAGGCACATTGTGGCACTATAACTTATAGGGTCGAATCTGATTTGATAGGATGGATCACCTCTTTAGAAGTGGAGGCTCTCAACTCTTTAGAAAAGGCCGGATTTAAACGAATTTTTTGACCTTAGTTATCAAACGCTTGAACACCTAAGTTATTCAAGAGCAACCCAAATCATTACTCATTACCTTCACTTAGGAGCAACCTTAAGAACAAACTTAGCACTCTTATCCAAATTTCTAATAAAATTTTCTTCTACATATTGCCTAGAAATTTAGAAAAACTGCTTTGAGATGTTTACTGTTCAGACCTAACTTTAACATTCACATATTGCACATATCTTAAAGCATGATGAAAAGTAATGATAGCAATCTTCTCTAAATTTTTAGGTAATGATCTTATCTAGAAAATATCCTTGATGAGTAGATCCGCCATTAGGGGGATGGCAAGCATGGAATTGGTCTCAACTTGCATCTTCCTGACACATGCCTACCGAGCAAGAAGACACTGAAAAAAAGCAGAGCAACAATCAGAAATAATGAACCTGAGAACTGCAATCATCATTAATGAACCAAGGCAGTCAGTCCTTGCAGGCCATGCAATGAGCACCAAATTATATCATGATTCTCAAAAGATTACGCATGCACGATCATGCAATCATATTAAACCAGAAAATTCTCATGAAGTGAGAAAAAAATAGGAACACGTCATGTCTAAGTCCTTTTCTTGAACTTCATTAATCAGTCTGCAGTAGGAAAAGCATTGCAGTGAGAATTCTGTTCTTGCATATGCCATTCTTTTTTTCAAGGCATTCTTGAAGTCGACCTGCAGGCTGCCAAGATGAAACCATGAATCCTTTACTTTCAACTCTTGAAATTTACAGCACAGGACAGTTGGAGCAGCAAAACCATTCATCTTTTTCAAAATGCAAGAAGCTTACACATACTGATATACATCTTTGATCTACTAATTTCTAATGCAATCTCAATAACCCGAGCTCGCATTACAGAGCAGTGCAGCAGAGCTCCATGGAGAGATTAGAATCCAGCAATTCCTCAATCATCTGCTCCACATAGTCCTCCTCCAAGCGACCGCTTTCTTCCTTCTGCTTCACGAGACCGGCAGTGGCAGGAGGGTTGCCCAGCCGGGAGGGCTTTCCGGGCGCATCCTTGGCGGCGCCACCCTGCGCTATTTGGAGGGAGAGCAGGTTGAAGTTATGGAGCTTCGCCGTGAGCGCCGCCGACAAGTGCGTGCAGCTGGAGGGCGGCGAGCGGCCGGGGTTGTGCGGGAAGTTGGTCCTCGCCCTCGGGCCGCACATCAGCCTCGCCGCCTCGTCGTAGGCTCGCGCCGCGTCCTCCGCCGTGTCGAACGTGCCGAGCCATATCCTTGTCTTCCTGCAACACCAAACGAAAGCTCAAGCCAATGCCTATACTCCTGATCTGCGGCCTGAACACAGAAGCATAATGAATACGCACAGGAGAGGGTGGCGGATTTCGGAGACCCAGGAGCCCCAGTGCCTCTGCCGGGCGCCGCGATAGCGCTTCTGCGGCCTGGCCATGAGCGGGAAAGCAGAGGACTCTGTTCTGAGAAGCCTTCGAGGGAGGTCGGAGAAGGGAGGGCCGAGAGGGGGGTGGCTATGTAGTTAGCTCGGAAGGAAGGTGGAGCCCACCGCAGCCTTCTGTGATCCATTTGGGTGTGGCCCACTGCACGGTTTGGTCACCGTGAACATGAAATATTCAATCTCATCTCCTTGTTTTGCGCTCAGGGTTGGACTGAAGATTTCCGCTTCCAGTCACTCCCTCCTCTGTTCTTCGCTTACAGCTCAGTTTGATCCCAATCGTAGATGTCAAGAAACATCAGCAAATCATTGTTTTGCCTCCTTGATTGAACTAATATCGAGCTTGATACCAATAGCTTCGGTAATAGGCAACAGATCAGAGCATCCTCAGCCTGGAAAATCTGAAAAACCTCTGATGTATTACTGTTCCGATAAGATTTCTCTCACCTTTCACAGAATTCAGTGTCGCAATTTGGCCAGTAGTGTCGATAGTTACAGCTCTCATGACACCAGTCTCAAAATACGCAGAAATCAATGGAGAAAAGATGTCATTCTGCTGCAATTCATGACCCATAATTCCCTGCAATGCGTTCATGTGCGATCTTCTTGTTCTTTTTCAGCCCTGGAAGCAGTTTGTTTTTCAGTCTGTGGGTGGATGATTGACTCCATGTGCCTGTTTAGTTCTTTTATTTTGATCTTAGCTGCTTCTACTGCCTCCGAGAGGCTAAATGGAGATCGATCAAGCACAAGAGTGAGTTGACTTCAGGAATTTATCAGTTCAGGCTACTGAAAAACATGCAAATGTTTGAGACAAACTGAGTGGATCCAAAGTCTGGAGTAGTGAGCTTGGTAGGGTAGATGGATTGAGACAGTGGTAGGGGGTGCATGGTTGATGACAGTTAGTGTGTGGTGGAGGACGCGGTTTGGCGACTAACAGCAAGTTGGACTGTGGTGTAATTTATATATTAAGTAGGGGGTGAGGTGTAATAGTAAGCCTAATGGTGCGGCAGAGCGGTCACGGATCCGCGTTTCAAGGGATCTTCTTGGGGGACATTGGATCTTAACTAAGGCAAATTAAGTCCCAAAAGTTCGATTCAAATATTCAATAAAACCTCTTGAGTTCCACCCTATTCAACTAAAATGAAGAGGAAAAAAATAAAAAAAAACTTTTAGGCGTCCGGGATCTTAAAAATTTTTAAGCGGAGTCAAATTTTTTTATTTTTTTTCCTTTAATTATGCTTAAGGTGTGTGTTTTTGAGAGGTAGAAAAATAGAGAGAAAGAAATGTAGAGAAAAAAAAAAGAGGGAGAAGAAAAATATTCATGTGCAATTGACGTGATCTCATGAGAGAAAGAAAATGTAGTGGCTGATGAGGGAAATAGAAGAAGAGATGCTTCGGCAGCGGTGGAGCCCGTCGGAGCAAGGCGGTTGGTAGCAACGAAGCCCGCCGGAGTAGGCCGGTTGGCGAGGCTACGAAGTGGCAAAAGAGCTTCAGTAGCAGGCAGAAAGTGCGGCAGTAGTGGGCGGAAACTCACGGCAACTCGTGGCGATAATGGAGGGGGCGAGTTCATGGCAGGGTAGCGGCGGCTCGTGGTGGCAATAGAGGGGACAAGCTCGCAGCATCTCATAGCCGCAACAAAGGAGGCAAGCTCATGACAGGGTAGCGGCAGCAACGGGCGAGCTCGCAGTAGCAACAGGGTGAGCTCACAGCATGGCAGTGGAGGTTCATAGCAGCAACAGAGGGGGGAGAGCTCGTGGCAGGGCAGCGGCACGGGGTGGGAGCTTGCGATGACAACAAGGAGGTGCTTTGAGGGAAGGAGGGTGAAGAGGCGATGGCAAGGGGAGGAGGGGCAATGGAAAGAAGCTCTGGCGAGGGGAGAGGAGGAGGGCGATAAGAAGAAGCTCTAGCTAGGCAAGGACGACAATTGGAAGATGGGGACTCGGGCAACGATGGTGAGATGAGTGAAAATAATGTAATTGCAGTGTACACGTGAGTGATTGGAAATGTTTTCTCTCTTATTTGGGAAAATCACAAAATGAGAGAAAACTTTTCTCTTTTTCTTTTATCTCAAATCTGTCCATCCAATAAAACAAAAGAAAATAATGTTTCTTTTTTTCTCCCTATTTTTTTTAAAAACAAACAATGTATGATCTATGCATTAATTAAATACTTTCTCATCCTGATTTTCAAATAATGATCGAATTAAAATATATTTTTATTTTAAGATTTGTAAAAAGTATGCTGAGTAATTTTGCATAAAAAAATTAAGCACCTAACGGCCTAACCCGAAAACGCACTAAGAAAAAAAATAGTCATAGAAAAATGTTCAATGTAAACTTTAATGCAAAACTAAGACAATAAAACGTGTAAAATTCATGATCACGTATAAATTCGAAGGACTTAACTGCTCTAAATTTCAATTGAAATTTTTTAAACATTAAAATTTAACTAACAAAATAATGTAAATGTGAGGGACTAAACTAATAAACTAAAATGGTCTACTAGCAGTCAGTATATAAGAGGATTAAATTACATTTTCCAATGATTGGGACGCTTTTTCAACCAGCGGCGCGCGGGAAGGTGCAGTCGCTTCATTAGGGTTTCTCTTCGAATTGGGTTTCCCAAGGCAAAGAAAAAATTTCCAAGGCAGAGCTCCCAAACCCCGGCAGAGATGGTAAAGCCCTCTGAACTTTGCGCCAGTTCATTGCTTAGGTTTTGGATTCGATGATTCAATATGATTTCATTTTCTGTTCTTGCCTCTTCCCTGTAAGCCATCCCACGAGACGTTCTGGATCAAGAAGAAGCCGGCGAAGAAGATGCGGCAGAACAGGCGATCCCTCACTGGATTCGAATGAGGACCGAAAACACTATCAGGTAACTTTTTTCCCCTACGATCAGAGACGACATCTTTTGATTGCATTCTCTACCTTTGTTTTCTTTACTCTGGGTTTTTTTTTTACTAAAAAGCGATCAAATTATGTTTCGTTTTTCCTAGTCTTACTTTTATTTAGTAAATACTAGTAGTCGATCACTTATTTTTGTAGAAGCAGAAAAATCCATACCTCATACTAGTAGGCGATCCCTCTCCTCCCCGCTCCCTGCTCCCCTCCTTGCGTTGCTCGCACTTAACATGAGATGCGCTGTCCTTCGTCGTGTCGTTTGCCCTCTGTGCTCTCCTCGCCCTGCTCGCCCTTGCCTTTTGCCGTGCCCAGCTTGCCCTTGCAGTTCACTATGCCCTTGGCGCTTGCCGGCCATCGCCCTTACCATTTGCCGTGCCGACCACTGTCGCTATTGTAAGGTCAAGTTTCCCTGCAGAAACTCGATCCCTGTGGGAGACGGGACCCACTCCTGACCTAACTTGACCTAACCCGACCCATTGGCATCTTTATGTAGAACCTTCATGATGAAAAGGGTACTTGTTATATTTGGAGGCAGCCGGTAGTTCTCTGAACTTCTATATAAATTTACTTGTACTGTGTTGCCATTCAATGTGGCAGATCATGAAGAACGTTTGTTTTTCATGTTGTGATTTAGTTTGCTTACTTATTGTAACAGTATCTCATAGGTCTGATTCATGTGGGTATGCTAACTTAACAATTTAGGTTAACAAGTCTACCAGGCATGAGTTGTGATCCTATTAGGTTAACTTAAATATGACCCATATAATTAATTGAATTAAGAGGCCTAACCCGAATACAACCCATACATAACCGGGTCAACTCAACACCACTACATAATGGTTTTTAAACCTTGGTATTAAGAAATGCACGCTAATCATATTGAACTTCACAACTACACAGTCATGTTGAAAAATCTTTATGCTTCCATTGGATTTCTAACCTATACAAAGGTAAATGTATTAGTTATACATGTAAAATAGGTTTGCGACGAATATCTTAAGATGTATTATGTTAAAGTAACTAGTACTAGTAAGTTGCTATTTGCGGATGTGTACTAAACTATTAGACATGGTGAATGATTGAGTTAGGGTTGAAAAAAGTGTGACAATTATGGATATTCTCGTAAGAGTACCTGTATCCATAAATGTGGTGCACTTGAACTTCTAGTATATTAGTATATGGATATTGTTATGATCCACTAATGAAAAATTTAACCCATTAACTTTGTAAGTCTAAAGTAACATGGATCATACTTAAGCTTATGTTAATTGTAGTAGGATAATTAAGTCTTGTATATGATGTTAGTGTTGAGATGGCCGAGTTGGTCTAAGGCGCCAGATTAAGGTTCTGGTCCGAAAGGGCGTGGGTTCAAATCCCACTCTCAACATTTATATTATGATTTTTTAAGCTAATTTTTTCATTGTGTGGGTCGTAATAAATAACACTGATACCAGTTTAGTTCACTATGTTATTTTAACAATACAGAGTTAATGAATCACTTTTTTTGTTAGTGGGTTCAAATCCCACTCTCATCATTTATATTATTATTCTCTAGGTTAGTTTTTTTATTATGTGGGTCGTAATAAATAACACTAATACCAGTGTAGTTTAGTCCATGTGACTATGTTATTTTAAGAATACAAAGTTAATGAATCACTTTTCCCATTAGTGGGTTGTACTAGATATAGTTTAGATCGGTATGTATTCGTTGGTATTGGGTGGTATCTACACACTTGTGTAGGTATTGGGAAGTCAGAGGTGGACATGATTCTCCTCCTTGTTCCTGCTCCACTCTAAGACTGCATCTGTGTATTGATCCCTACTCGAACTGGCATAAACTGGCCATCTCATTATAGACCGGTTTCTTAAACCTTGGTTTGAATAAATACATGCTAATCATACTAAACTTCACAACTACATAGTCATCTTGGCAATTTTTTTTTGCTTCCATTGGATTTCTAACCAATGTAGGTAGATGTATTAGTTATACCTGTAAAATGTGTTTGTGATGAATTTCTATGTTGTATTATTATGTCACATGTAACTAGAAGTCTAGAACTAATACGTGGCTATTTGGGATGTGAACTAAACTATTAGACATTGGAAAATGATTGAGCTAGTGTTAAAGAAAGTGTGACAATTATGGATATTCTTATAAGAGTACCTACATCCATAAATGTGGTGCACTTGAACATCTAGTATATTAGTATATGGATATTGTTATGACCCACTAATGAAAAACTTGACCCATTAACTTAATAAGTCTAAAGTAACATGGATCAGTTAAGAGTGATTAAGCCTATGTTAATGATAGTTAGCTAATTAAGCCTTATACAAGGTTTGACAAGTTGGTCCGGACTAGTGTACTGGTCCCGACTAGCACATATCAGATGAAAATCGACGGCACTAGGTGGATTCGTGGAAGAAGAAGAGGTGGTACCACTTACATTTGTGTCCATGTCTGCTTCTTTGCATTTGCCTCTGCCTCAGTCACTCGTGCCCGCGTTCACCTCCGCCTAAGTCGCTCACATCTGCCTCCGCCTCCATTGCTGGTGTCTACATCTGCCTTTGCTTAGGTTTTTCCTTCTTTATTATCTTTCTTCTCCTTCTTCTTCCCCTTCAATTGCTTTCGCTCGATTCCACCTACATCTGAGTACCGGTCCCTGGTCGGACTAGTACCAATTGAGAAAACCAACCGGTTTGGACTACTTTTTAAAACCTTGGCCTTCTATATTATGTTAATATTGAGACGGCTAAGTTAGTCTGAGGTGCTAGGTTAAGGTTTTGGTTTGAAGGGGCATGAGTTCAAATCCCACTCTTAGCATTCACTTTAATTGGGCTAAGGCTCATCAAGTTAATTGTTTTTTTATTGTGTGGGTGGTAATAAATAACAATGATACCCTAACTTAGTCCTATATGGTATATAAGGTGTCACGCCCCAGTCGGATCGGCCTAAAGTCGGCGCATAACCAATGTTTTAGGGCCGTCCGGAGGAACACCAGAGCGTGAACTTCTGCTCGGATTAGGTTTCTCCCAAATTAGAAACCCTAACCCTAGCCGTCTAAAATCGATCCCCAATTCGAAAAACGAACGGAAACTCTAAATCAAAAGTCAAAA
Source organism: Costus lasius (assembly GCA_027563935.2). Lineage (NCBI taxonomy): Eukaryota > Viridiplantae > Streptophyta > Magnoliopsida > Zingiberales > Costaceae > Costus > Costus lasius. The sequence continues at coordinate 10,923,819 of CM050452.1, read as the reverse complement.
TCACCTCTGGTCAACATCCAAATAACGCCACAGCCGAATTTCCTCATTGCTGATGTCACGCTGACGTCAGCTCGTAATTTTCTTCCGCCGGGCGTGAAATCGGGTTGCTGACGTTCGCTTGTGTTAGCACTGGATTCGATTTCGAACGAAATCCAATTCTCGCGTCCGCCTTCCGTTGACCGTTGATTCCACACCTCGAATTGAACGCCTGCAATAGCGTCGTCTTCGTTCTCACGCGGCGTCGTTCGAACGTCGCCTGCATTTGTTCGACGGCTGTGAGTTCTCGCCGGAAAGGGAGCATGTCGGCAGAGAGAGGGCGTTGATCCGCCTCACCTCGACGACGACCTTCAACGTCGGAACCCTAGCAGGCGCTTGCCGCTGGGCTGTCGAAGGGACGCCGCCGCAGAAGAAGGATAGGAAAACAGGGAAAGTATCGCCGCCGGAGAAGACGAACTCGTAAGGGGAAAACTTCCACTTTATTCTCAACAATACCAGAGTACAAAACCCCTCCTCTCCTCTCGTCTCTCTTCCTCACGTCGGCGACGATTCGCTGCCGATTACAGGCTCTCAAGTTCTCTCGTTGCTCGCCGTTCACGCTTGAACGGAACCCTCAACCTCGCTGCGAGTTCTCTGCTTGCTGATCCCTCCTCGCTCGATTGATCTCCACTAGCTTTATAGAGAAGAGGCGCCGCTAGCCTCTTTCGAATTTCACGCTGCTGCCGCGTCATCCGCGAGCCTCGCCCGCCGAGTTCTTCACTACGACCGCGTCCGCCTCGTTTGTGTCCGAGATGCTCGTGTTGGTGCCGACCTCATCCGATCATCTCGCGTCCGGGTTTCCCTCCGAACGCCTCGTTGCTGCGCCATCGTCGTCCTCGTTCGTGGAAGCGATGAAGACGCAGCTGAAGCTTCTTTAAGCTTTCCGCGTCCGCACCGTGCGGAGCAGAGGACAGATTCGCCGACCCTGTGTTTCTAGGTCAACACCTGACCGGCCTTTTCCTTATTCAGGTATTGGGCTTGGGCTTCACTTGCTAGGCCCACTGGGCCTTGGGCTGAACCGGCTTGACCTAGGCCTAACAATTCTCCCCCGCCCAATTTGGACATCGCCCTCGATGTCCGGTGCGGGCGCTCAGGTCCGCGCTTGCCGATCTTTCTTTTCTTGCCGGCGCGCAACTTCGTCAGCTATAGCTTGACGCCATCGTTCGTACTCTCTAGGGTCCGCTATAGAGGGCCAGTATCTCCCCTGGATCCGCCGAGTCTAGCCTCCTTCTGCATTAGAAGAACTCGACGAAGGCTTCGCCGGAGCTTTTTCCTCTACTACTTGCCTCCACGTCTTCTTCTCCTCCAGAGGTTTTGCGTCTCCGGAGCTCGTCTCCTGCTCGACATCACCCTTGCCGATTGCATCCTCTGGCTTTGCATCTGCATCTGAGGAGGTCGATGATGATTTACCTGCGACCACTGAGGCAATGTATATACCTCCCACGCGTGCCTCTGTTGGTTCCTCGTCAACCACCGCCGGTTTCTCAGCTAGCTCCCGATGCACGATCGCTGCAATTGCCTTAATCCACTGTTGGTCCGGACAATTGCGTATCCGGTGTGGTCCTTTGCACAAGAAGCAAACAATCGGTCTTAGTTGACCCTGCCCTCTCTCTGCAGGTCGGGTCTGCTCCTGCCGTGCCGGCTGACCTCCGTTCCGTCGGGGAGAAATCCTCTCTCTCTGGCGCTCTTGCTCTGGGTGGAGATGGTCGCTTCGGGGGTGACCTCTGTGCTCTTTGAAAGGTCGTCCTTGAAGTTCTCTGGTCCACGAGAGACTTGGCTATAACTGCGGTCGTCCTCCAGTCTTGTGGCGCATGTCGTCGGACCTCTGCTGCCGCTCATGGTTGGAGATTCCGGAGGAAGAAGTACCTCCTGTCCCCTTCCGCCATCTCAGGTAGCTCCAACATTAGCGCGGAGAAAGCCCTGACATACTCCTGGATCGTCCCTGTGTGCTTTAGCCGATCCACCGCCTCTTGCGCTTGGTCCACCGAATTTCCGGGAAGGAACTGCTGCCTGACACGATCCGCAAGTGCACGGATATGTCGAAGTAATATAAAAGATGTCGAATCCCACACGGAACAAGGTTGAGTACTAGAAAGTATGAGTCCTAATAGCTAGGCGAATCGAAACATGAGTTTTTTTTAGACGGAAATCGAAAACAAACAAGTGCAACTAATTCGGTAGAGAAAAGATATAAGAGAGAATTCAGGGCTACGACTTCCACCACGATGATAATCTTAATCGCACAAAAAAGATATTAGTTATTTGGTTTATTGGTTTTGCACAAGGAGTCTAACCCTAGGGTACAAGGTGCCCTCTCTCGAGTGATACACCCTGGTGTTCGTTTTAGACTGACCTCCTACTCTCGCGGTGGATCGTTCTAAGACGAACCCAATGAGTTCTATGGCAGACTATGAAATCCTCGAGCGAAGACTAAGCACTCTCGTGTCGGGGTCTCGCAAGTTTTACTCAGAGGTTCGACCCTTACGATCCCTCTCTCGATATGAATCGTAACGGCTAACACGCGATATTACTCGGCCAAGGTAAAACCACGAAATAAATACGTCAAAGTAAAATATGCATACAATTCATACCAAATAACATAAATAGATACAAAGTTTGCAATTAAAATCTTCAAAGGGTTTCCACCAAGCCCCGAAATAGGGTTTACGCTACAATCGTCATTGAAACGCTCAAAATCTCTCTTTTAATTAAATGAAATGTATAAGAAAACGAAGCTAAGGGGAAGGAGACGATGAACTGAAGGAATCCTGAAGAAATCGTGATGATCGTGTGTCTCAATCTCCAAAAATCTCTAAAAATCACCTCTGTCGCCGAGTTCTTCCGTCCGCGCCGCTTCTTCACGTGAATGCTCGATCTCTAGGCCATAAAAATTGGGGCTTTTATATTCCATCTGTTCGCCTCTGAAAGAGCTTTCCATAGACACCTCACTTGCTAAATTGGACTCCAAACGAGTGAGAAATCATGGAAAAACCGAGTGGAACTCGGTCTCGTTCGCGCTCGAGTTGGAATCACTGGCGAACCCCGCCGGGTTCACCTGTCCGTGATTCATTCTGTAAATTCGGGCAAATAGAAGCGCGGTGCACCCCGTGGGGCTCACCCGTCCGTGCTTCCCTCTGGACTGGTTTCGGTTGAAGTTTTCAAGAAATCCGGTGAACCCGGTGGGGTTCACCTGGCTGTGAAGCTTTCTGCAAATTCTGCTGGCTGGCGACCGGGATGGTGAACCCCATGGGGTTCACCCGGCTGTGATTGAAGGGTCGAAACCTAAGTCAGATGCACTTCTAAATTTTTGCATAGGCGGAAAAACTAGGTTTCATGAAGATCGCATGGCTTGTAAGTATAACCAACCATAAGAGGATGATTGAAGCATTACCATGGCCATTGCTCGAGTGATGACTTGGAAGAAGAAAGGGCGATCGGCTCTTCTCCAAAGAGGTCACACACAAGATGTTGAAGGCTTACTCCCTTGTGCTCTTTGTGCTAGCAAAGATCGAAGGAAAACTTGATCGTGTACAAGGAGATGTTTTTTTCTCTCGGCTGTTCGAACTCTCTTCCTTGGCGTGAAGACTCACTACCACAGGAGAGGAAAACGGGAGGAGAAGAGGGGGCGAGCCACGTTACAATCGTGGAGGCGTTTTCCAAAATGGAAAACCGACTTCCAAATATAGTAAGTGCTTAATACTCATGCATTCACTCAAAGTGAACCATCGAAACTTCCTTCTCCTTTGAACCAAGCGTTCACTAAGTGAACCGGTTCAATTCTATTTGGTTCAAAGACCAAATCGAACCAGCCATGGTTTAGATCTCTTTGAACCAAATGGCTCAAGATCTAACCACACATCTCTTGATCTTCTTGATCTCATCGATCAAGCATCAATTCTCCCGATCGAAGCTTACCGATCTCAAGCCATAATCAATCAAACATGATCAGACCAGATCTCACTTCAAACCAGAGTTTAAATTCCTTTAAATTGGACTAAAACAATTCAATCCACACGATCTAATATAAGTAAGCCATATCATCAAATTGTGCGACCCTAAGGGTTTCCTTCAACGTCGGTAACGATAACTTACATTATCACGATCAGAGAGGGGTATCTAGCAACACATCACTGTCTCCCGATATGAAGGAAAGAGTCTTCCAAGACTACACCCAAACCACAGCACAAGTGTGAATCCAATTCACTTGGCATACATGTTTCCTTTGCTACTGGATGTTCTCGTTGGACAAGCGTGTCAAGCGTGTAACTCCAACATGATGAGAATGGTTAGATCAGATGAACATAGTCATCTGGGTATGGCCATACACTTTCTCAACCATCTCATCCAGGGGGCCCCTATAGAACATCACACTCCAACAAGGAGAGGCAATCCTTTATCTATCACTAGTGCCCTAACATGACTCATGCCCATTATCCAAGATAATCCTTAACCATTAATTTTTCAAATGATATTGAACTACCTCAAGATAATGCCAATCATCATTTAGAAATAGAAGTGATCTCAAGTCAGAGGAAATATGCCATTTGCTTGCATACAAGGATTATTCACATTGTGACAAACAATTGAATATCCTAAGTAGGGTCAGTCCAGTACATCCAATGCACCTATGTGTCTAAATCTTATTTCATGCTCGAAGCATCCTATAAGGTCAGAACACATATTAGTCTCAATCATATCAAGGCTGTCTCATGTTCACCAAGATATCTCGACTAAGGACAATACTGCATGTCAGCCAAGCTGAACACCATTGAGACATTATTCAGAAATATACATAACAGCAGCAGATAATGTAACAAGCTGAATAACAACAATTGCCTTTATAAAACATAGTTTATACATGATACTGATAATAACCCAAGGCCTCAAACATTAGCCTTAAGGGCATACCCCAACAGTGATTCTCTCTGTAAGTTTCCTGCAGCCTGGCGAAGAATCTGGGGGGTTCACCTGGCCGTATTTTTGAGGCTAACTCTGTTTAAGCCCAAATTTGACGTGTGACTTCGTCTTCACACGAGAAATCGTCTCATGACCTTAGAATCTTCAAAATATGTCAAAAAAGGGTGTTTTTACCTGAAATTGCATAAAAGTACTAAAAAGTGAAGATTCCAAAGATATGAAGGAAATAAGGCTATAATGAGTATAAATGTGTTAAAATAAGCATAGATTTGACATGAAATGCAACGGAAAAAACACTACCAAAATGCAATGTATCAAAATACTCCAGACTTAAATCTTTGCTTGTCTTCAAGCAAATAGAATAAGATGAAGTATAAGATGGGAATAAGAACAATCTTTTGGGTTGAGGCATACATCCAAATTAGTGAAATATTTAATAACAATCCAAAACCAAATCAGGAGAAATCAAGTAAATGGTTGTTTCAAGTGTTCAGCAGTTTAATCTCACAATTTCTAGATGTTAGTCAACTTAGTAAGCAACAAACATAGGATTCAATCAAGCCTACACATAACACTCATGCAATTTCAATCTTCCCTATTCAAATCGTTGGGGTTAACTCAATTGTTCCATCAGGGTATGATACACTGATTATTGCAATAGACTTCAACTCATAACCTTAGGTACCATTGTCAATTTTTCGCAATGCCAAGTAGAGGAATTTCTTTATTGATTTCAACTTCACATCCCTTAGATTTCAACTCATATCCTTCGGTACCACTGCCAATTTTGCGCGAGTGCCAAGTAGAGGAATCTAAAGGGTGATTCATTTTTTTTTATCAGCAGTTGATAACACATCCTTTTTGAACATATGTAGTGTCTCCCCAATAACAGAAAGGAATTCAAAGAATAACAAAGTGAATATGTATCTCAATACGATTCTCATGTAAGTTGCAAGCTTGAGTTGATTAAACAATCATAGAAATGTTTGACCCACTAATGAACAACTTAACGGCAATCCAAATCACAAAATTTTAAAATCATAGAATAAATGGACATGTTCAAAAAGTATCTCTAACAAGGAGGTATTACTCCAGACTTAATTCTTTGATTATTTCTAACCAATCATGCACTCAACTCAAAATTTTGAAATAACTTTCATAGGACAAGTCTCATGATAGACACATGAATTCATGAATAATAAGCATCATAACATCATTCAAGATTTTCACAGCATGTAATCACAATCATCATAGCAAACTACTGATATGAGCATGAAAGTAAAGTGCAAAGTGTCATACATAACTGTCATAGAGTGGGGCCTGAGGATGTGGACCAGGCCCACGAATATAATGACATGTAAGATACAATGCCACATAATATCCAACCATCTCAAAATGCAAAGTATCAATTCCCAACATCACAACAAATCACAGCCACATGAAGAAAGGAAAAATAGAGACCGGAGTAAAGAAAACTCACCACTTTAAAAGTTTGCATAGTCCTCTATGCAATACCATGATGTGAGAGAAGTGGATGCTGAAATAGATATTCGGGGGGCAGCTACTTCTTTTTGCGCGAGCGAGAGCTAGAAGCTCTCGAGCTCGAGCTCTTCTTCTTCCCACGCGCACTATAATCCGGCTCAACCTCCTCATCTGAAGGAAAAACGCTGTCGGAGGAGATGTCCATTTGAGCCCTGTGCTCTTCGGAGACAAAGGTGAGACGCTCATCCATGACGGAAAGCTTTCCCCAAATGGAGCTCAGCATTTTGTGCTGGCGTTGCATAGCAGCTTCATTTGATTCCCATCGAGCGGCGTAGTCCTGTTGCATGTGAGAGATAGTGGTGTCCATGTGATCGATCACCTCCCTTTGATGGAGCTACTCCTCCCTAATTTCCTGCAACACAGATATCATAGAATCGTGAGAGGAGGTGCCACCAAAAGAGAAGGCGCCTGGAGCTGGTGGTGCGGTGTCGACTGGATCTGGTTGTGCGTCCTCAACTTGCTGGATGCGCCAGTTTCCTCGAACTCTGACTGTCGTTCGCTTTGGGTTCGGTAATGGCAGGCAAAACTGGCTTCCTTTAAATGTCATGCAGTATGAGTCTCCCCTATGAACGATCAGTTTCATAGCGACACAAGACTCGATATCAAGCCTCGTGTTGCCAGTAGCTTCCAGTGTGCCATATGGAATAACGCCCAAGGAAACTGCCAGAGGTGTGATCAAACCGCCAATCACTATCGCCCCTTTCAGAGAGCGGGCAACGCGGCTGAATTGCTTTGCCAAATAAAACCCAGAGTCCACTCGAAAACTGTGAAGCATACACCATAGATAGAATAGCTCGGTCTGCCGCATTATACCATCACTCTCACCGCAGCCAAATAAGGTGTGGGCTAACACGCGGTGGACATACTTGAGCACAGGGTTGCATAAGCTAGATGCACGGGCCACACGAGCGGAATAGATGTGCTCGTTGGTAATCGCGCCCCAAAAACCCTGTTCACTAAACTCAGTAGGGACCCTGCGAACACAAGGCTCCGGAAAATCAAAAATACCACGCAATTGTGAGAGAGTGAGGGTATGTTTGATGTTACCCAACCGAAATGTCAAATGTCCTGGATCGTTCTCGAGAATAGGATCGGCTTTCACTTCCAAAGAACTCAGAAATTCCAAAGTCACGCCAACATAGGTGGGAGAAAATAGTCGCTGGAACTGCTCCAAACCCATTGCAGAATACATCATGTCAACATCGTCCAACACCCCGAGCATCTGCAATGTCCCCCTATCAAGGTACCTCGTGTTGAGGACCCGGCGCTGGCGCAATATCTAATAGCGTTGCTCTTGGTCGGCGTCGCGAAAGATAATTCCGAACTCGTTCAGGGGAGAGGCATATGGCTGTGATCGGCTGGAAGGAGTGCGCCCACGGCGAGAGGAGTCGCCGCCGAAGATGGTCAGCGAGATGGAGGTGTAGGCGTAGGCTCATACTCCTCATCGTCGGTACCGGACGAATCGGACAACGCCTGTTGAGGGCGTGAGGTCCGCTTGGCAGCCATTACTTTTGTTCGTGGAGGCATGGTGCTGAAATTGATCAAGATCAGTCGGGAAGCTTTGAGGAAGAAGATCTGGCCGGTGACGTGATGGAAAATGCAGGCGGGCGACGGATCGGCGGAATCTCAAGAAATCGTGGAGAAACGGAAATCCAGAATCGATCGAAGAAGAAATCTGACTGGGTGAAGGGAAAAACTTAATCAAACCTCTGGCGAACTTCCTCAAGTGCTAAGAGGGAGAGGAGGTGGCGCTATCTGGTCGGCTTCGTCGAAATCAGGAGGGTGGCGGTAATTGGCAGAAAGACCCGAAGAACTGGCGGAACGAAAAACCAGTGTTGTTCGAAGAAGAAACCCGATACGAAATCTTAGATCTAACCATTGGGAACCTCCTCTGCGTGCTGGAAGGACAAGAGGGCGGCGTGATCGGATGATCTTCGTCGAGTGCAGGAGGCGGCGGTAGAAACTTGTGTGCGTGCCCTAGCTTCGGATGAACACGGGTTAGAATACCAGTGAACCCACCCGGGTTCACTAGCCCGTGATGTTCTCTATGGTTGGGTTGCGGTAACAGAAGCACGGGTGAACCCGCTGGGTTTCACCGACCCGTGAAGCTTACTGGACATTTTCTAGAGTTCAGAAAGATGGTGAACCCCGTGGGGTTCACCTGCCTGTGAAGCTCACTGAATAGTTTCTGCGTAGATAGAATATTGGTGATCCCCGTGGGGTTCACCTGCCCGTGAAATCCTCTGGGTCACAAAGTGTGGGTGCACCGGTACAGTACACATCATGGTGAACAGGCCGTGATTTGCACTGATTAGCTCAGAAAATTCTGGAAAAAATTTTGAAGAAATTTTCATGCCCTACATCTTCCTCCTACATCATAAAGAGACATCAATTTAGTAGCAATCCCCTCTAGAAAATCGAAATTAAAATGAAAAGTAAGGTAACAGTCTAAAACACTAACTAATATCAAAGAGAAACTATGCATAAAAACTAAAATCAAGCAAAAACTTGGGTTGCCTCCCAAGAGCGCTAGTTTAGGGTCGGTAGCTCGACCATAAGAGTTTTCAAAGTTTCAAATCCGAGGAGTCTGAGAGAGCTAAAACTTCCTCTCTCTCAATCCGCTCATCTTCAAAGTAATGCTTCAGGCGATGTCAGTTTACTATGAAACTCCCAGTTCGTTTTGTCCAAATTGTGATAGCACCATAAGGTTGAACTTTTTGAACTGTGAAAGGACCGGACCACCTCGTTAGAAGCTTTCTTGGAAACAATCAAAATCTTGAATTAAACAGAAGTACTTTGTCTCTCTCATGAAATTCTTTCTTTGTTATGAGCTTGTCATGCCAAAATTTGGTGCGTGCTTTATAGCTCTTGGCATTCGTGGTAGGGTTTGTTGGTGCAAGTTTCAATAGTTCTACTTTCGTCCCGGGCGGCTCATCATTCTGTATAACTTCCTCCACAACGTCAATACTGCAGTATGTACCTGCAAGAGAAGGTTTTTTCAAGGTATCAGTTAAATCAAATTGAATAACGTTGCCACAGATGTTCAAGGGCAGTTTTCCATTCTTGACATCCATGACAGCGCCTGCAGTAGCAAGAAAAAGTCTCCCCAGTCTGATAGGGAGCCTGTCATCTTCATCAATTTCCAAGACAATAAAATCAGTTGGAATAAAGTAATCTCCTACTTTAACATGTACGTCCTCTAAAATACCAACTGGGTGGCGTACAGATCTGTCTGCAAATTGTATGGAAATATTAGTTGGTTGCAAGTCCCTTAAGTCTAGCCTTTTACATAGTGATAGTGGCATGAGACTAACGCTTGTTCCTAGATCGCATAAAGTTCTTTGAAAAGACATTTCCCCAATCTGGCAGGGTATGAAAAAATTACCTGGGGGTCCTTCAGCTTCTGAGGGAGCTTGTTCTGGATGATGGTGCTGCACTCCTCAGTAAGTGTAACGGTCCCTTGATCTTCTAGCCTCCTCTTGTTTGATAAGATATCTTTCAGGAATTTCGCATAAGTCGGCATCTGCGAAAGAGCATCAACGAAAGGGATGTTAATATAAAGTTTCTTTAAAACCTCTAAAAACTTACCAAACTGCTTATCCAATTTAGCCTTGACAAGCCTATGTGGAAAGGGAATCGGTGGCTTATATGCTGGCGGTCCCACATAGGGCCGCTCCTCCTCAACTGGCTCAGGTACCACCGGTGTCACATCAGTATGCGGTTCCACAGGTTCTGGTATTGACTCTTCTATCTTGTCATTTGTCGGCATCTTCGGGTCTTCCAATTGCTTGCTGCTCCAAGTGAAGATTGCATTGCACTGCTCCCTCGGGTTTACTTCTGGTTGGGATGGTAGCTTCCCTGGTACTCTCGATGATGAGCTAGCTTGCTGGGCTAGCTGACTCTCCAGCATTTTATTGTGTGTCTCTAGGGAATCCATCTTTGTCATCATCATCTTAATCAGGTCTGTAAGTCCTTCAAGTTGCTTGCTCAGATTTGAATCATTGTTGGGCCGTGGCTGTTGTGGTTGTGGCGGCGGTGCATTGTAATTTCTGGCCTGGAATCCTAGTGGTATGAAATTGTTCTGTTGTGGTTGCCTAAAGTTTCCTTGTGGGGGCTGAGTCTGCTGTGGTGGAACTTGTCCAGGCTGAATTGGCTGAGTTGTCCGGTAAGAGAAATTTGGGTGGTTGCGCTATCCTGGATTGTAGTAGTTGGAATAAGGGTTATTGTTTTGGTTGAAATTTCCAACTGCATTCAATTGCTCAGGATGAGTCGCAACCATCTGTTCATCTCCCGCCTGACAATCTGCCCCTGCATGACCTACAATTCCACAGACCTCACAAGAAATAACGTTAACATCCATAGAATTAATAGACCAAGAATCAAGCTTTCTAGTCAGATTATCAACCTTAGCCGTGAGTGCAGTAAGAGAGTCTAGGTCATACTTACCTGATTTCTTGGTAGAAGTACCTCTCTCAGATGTCCATTGGTGATGGTTAATCGTCATATCCTCGAGAAGGTTCATTGCATCTTCCACTCTCATATTCATCAAAGCACCTCCTGCTGCAGCATCCACTGTAAGCCTCGTGTTGTAATCCAAACCGCTGTTGAACGTTTGGATCAAAACCCAAGTCTCAACACCGTGATGTGGACACATCCTTTGGAGCTCCTTAAACTTCTCCCAAGCTTCATATAGAGACTCTCCATCCTTTTGCATGAAGCTCGTTATTTGATTTCGCAATTGAATTGTCTTTGATGGAGGGAAGTACTTGGAGAGAAAGGCTTGAGAAAGCTCTACCCATGTTCTTATCGAAGCAGCAGGTAGTGTGTGCAGCCAAGCTCTCGTCCTATCCCTCAGAGAGAAGGGAAATAGTCGCAACCTGATAGCATCAACATACACACCGTTAATTTTCAACATGTCACAATATTCTAAAAAAATAGAAAGGTGCATGTTGGGGTCCTCATGAGGAGAACAACCAAATTGGTTTTGTTGCACCATAGAAAGAAGAGTAGGTTTTATTTCAAAGTTATTGGCCTCAACAGCGGGCCTAGCAATTCCTGATTGAAAACCGTAAGTGTAAGGTGTCGAGTAATCTTTCAATATCTTGTTGTTATAGTTGTTCCCCATTGGTTGTGCTCGGTCATTGTTCACATCAAGTTCAATGTGTTCCATCTGATTGTCTTCTCTTGGATGGTTCATGATTTCTTTCTTTAGAATTTGATTTTTCTTCCTTCTTGTCCTGAAGGTGCGCTTGATCTCTGGATCAATGTCAAAGAATGTACCTGCCCTAGAACTTCTTCGCATAAAATGGTCAGTCGAAATTATAAAGTTCTAAGACGGTAAATCAATAAAAAGAAAAGAAAATAGCAGTGCAGTAAGGAAAATCTAACCTAAGGCCTAGTCTACCAATTCTCAGAAATATACTAATATCAAACGTTGCTCCTCGGCAACGGCGCCAAAAACTTGACACGATCCGCAAGTGCACGGATATGTCGAAGTAATATAAAAGATGTCGAATCCCACAAGGAACAAGGTTGAGTACTAAAAAGTCCGAGTCCTAATAGCTAGGCGAATCGAAACGTGAGTTTTTTTTAGACGGAAATCGAAAACAAACAAGTGTAACTAATTCGGTAGAGAAAAGATATAAGAGAGAATTCAGGGCTACAGCTTCCACCACGATGATAATCTTAATCGCACAAGAAAGATATTAGTTTTTTGATTTATTGGTTTTGCACAAGGAGTCTAACCCTAGGGTACAAGGTGCCCTTTCTCGAGTGATACACCCCGGTGTTCGTTTTAGACCGACCTCCTACTCTCGCGGTGGATCATTCTAAGACGAACCCAATGAGTTCTATGGCAGACTATGAAATCCTCGAGCGAAGACCAAGCACTCTCGTGTCGGGGTCTCGCAAGTTTTACTCAGAGGTTCGACCCTTATGATCCTTCTCTCGATATGAATCGTAACGACTAACACGCGATATTACTCGGCCAAGGTAAAACCACGAAATAAATACGTTAAAGTAAAATATGCTCACAATTCATACCAAATAACATAAATAGATACAAAGTTTGCAATTAAAATCTTCAAAGGGTTTCCACCAAGCCCCGAAATAGGGTTTACGCTACAATCGTCATTGAAACGCTCAAAATCTCTCTTTTAATTAAATGAAAAGTATAAGAAAACGAAGCTAAGGGGAAGGAAACGATGAACCGAAGGAATCCTGAAGAAATCGTGATGATCGTGTGTCTCAATCTCCAAAAATCTCTAAAAATCGCCTTTGTCGTCGAGTTCTTCCGTCCGCGTCGCTTCTTCGCGTGAATACTCGATCCCTAGGCCATAAAAATTGGGGCTTTTATATTCCATCTGTTCGCCTCTGAAAGAGCTTTCCATAGACACCTCACTTGCTAAATTTGAACTCCAAACGAGTGAGAAATCATGGAAAAATCGAGTGGAACTCGGTCTCGTTCTCGCTCCAGTTGGAATCACGGGCGAACCCCGCCGGGTTCACCTGTCTGTGATTCATTCTGTAAATTCGGGCAAATAGAAGCGCGGTGCATCCCGTGGGGTTCACCCGTCCGTGCTTCCCTTTGGACTGGTTTCGGTTGAAGTTTTCAAGAAATCTGGTGAAACTCGGTGGGGTTCACCTGGGTGTGAAGCTTTCTGCGAATTCTGCTGGCTGGCGACCGGGATGGGGTTCACCCGGCCGTGATTCTCTCTGTAAGTTTCCTGCAGCCTGTCGAAGAATCTGGTGAAGCCGTATTTTTGAGGCTAACTCTGTTTAAGCCCAAATTTGACGTGTGATTTTGTCTTCACACGAGAAATTGTCCCATGGCCTCAGAATCTTCAAAATATGTCGGAAAAAAGGGTGTTTTTACCTGAAATTGCATAAAAGTACTAAAAAGTGAAGATTCCGAAGATATGAAGGAAATAAGGCTATAATGAGTATAAAAGTATTAAAATAAGCCTAGATTTGACATGAAATACAACGGAAAAACACTACCAAAATGCAATACATCACTGCCGCAGTTCCTCTCGGAACACCTTCCATGTTCAACTAGTCGCTTCTGATGTCGAATCAACTTTGGTCCTCCACCAAAGTTTTGCATCATCTGAGAGGTATGCGGTGCACACCCTCACCTTCTCCTGGTTTGAAACATGGGTAGCATCAAAGTATTGTTACATATTCCAAAGAAAGTTACCCAACACTTTGGCTGATTTGGCCCCCTTGAACACTGCAGGTTCTGGGGTGCAAACCTTCCCTCTAGGAGCTCCATCCTCCATCATGGTTGCTGCAGAGGCACCGCCTTGTGCCTGCGCTAATGCCATGCACATCACTGCAAGGTCTGCCAATATCTGCTGCTGAGTTGCCGTGGTGTTGGCTACTTGTGTGGCCAAGGTCGCCACTTGTCCTTGTAAGACCCCTACTTGTTCTTGTAGTGCCGCTATGCCTTCAACATTTTGGGGAGCCTCCACCACTCCAGCCAAAGTCTGTTGAAGGGCAATGCTCCATTCGGGCACCTGCTCCATTCGGGCAATGCTCCAGCCTTCAACATTTTGAGGAACCACCGTATCTTTGTTGTTCCCTGTCAAATCGAGCACCTGCTCCATTCGGGCAATGCGATCTCCTTAATTCACCATGCTACTGGATCCCTTTAGGCTCTGATACCTTTGTCACGCCCCGGTCGGATCGGCCTAAAGTCGGCGTTTAACCGATGTCTTAGGGCCGTCCGGCGGAACACCAAAACGTGAACTTTCGCTCGGATTAGGTTTTCCCCAAATTAGAAACCCTAACCCTAGCCGTCTAAAATCGATCCCCAATTTGAAAAACGAACTGAAACGCTAAATTAAAAGTCAAAATCACCACGGGTCAACATCCAAATAACGCTGCTGGTGAATTTCCTCCTTGCTGACGTCACGCCGACGTCAGCACGTAATTTTCTTCCGCCGCGCGTGAAATCGGGTCGCTGACGTTCGCTTGCGTCATCACTGGATTCGATTTCGAACGAAATCCAATTCTCGCGTCCGCCTTCCGTTGACCGTTGATTCCACACCTCGAATCGAACGCCTGCAACAGCGTCGTCTCCGTTCTCGTGCGGCGTCGTTTGAACGCCGCCTGCGTTCGTTCGACGGCTGCGAGTCCTCGCCGGAAAGGGAGCGTGTCGGAGAGAGAGGGCGTCGCTCTGCCTCACCTCGACGACGGCCTTCAACGCCGGAACCCTAGCAGCCGCCTGCCGCTGGGCTGTCGAAGGGACGCCGCCGCAGAAGAAGGATAGGAAAATAGGGAAAGTATTGCCGCCGGAGAAGACGGACTTGTAAGGGGAAAACTTCCTCTTTATTCTCAACAATACCAGAGTACAAAACCCCTCCTCTCCTCTCGTCTCTCTTCCTCACGTCGGCGACGATTCGCCGCAGATTACAGGCTCTCAAGTTTTCTCGTTGCTCGCCGTTCACGCTTGAACGGAACCCTCAACCTCGCTGCCAGTTCTCTGCTTGCTGATCCCTCCTCGCTCGATCGATCTCCACCAGTTCTCAGACGGCGGGTGCAAGCGGGTGTGCTCAGACAGAGATCTGCCTGAGATGGCGACGAAGGTCTCGCGAAAAAGAAAAAAACCGATAAAAAAGAAAACATGCGAGACGTTTTTGAGGGTACGGAGATGCGTCTCCCTCTCCTCCGGTGGACGCGCCGCAGAGACAGGTGGCGATTATGATCGGTGAGGCGAGCCGGACGGCGGGCGCAACAACGCTCAGGCGAGGATCGCTTGCACTCGGTTCGCGCGAGATCTTGGCGACGCAAGGAGAAGCATCGCACAGACCTAGTTTGGGGAGGAAAATGGCGATGGAAGAGAGCTTCCGCCGGCTATCCTCACCGATGAAGCAAGTCGGACGGAGAGTGCAACTGGCACTTTGACAGGGTCTCGTCCGAGACAGATCTGGCCGGCGACGTGGGCGAAGGCTCGTGCGCGGTGGATCCCCTGTTTTTGGAGAAAAGAAAACAGGGCAAGGGCTGAGGGCATTTCCAGCCCCGATCCCAGGCGGTGGCCGGCGATAGAGAGCTCGCCGGGGGTCGAGGAGATGACGAGCAAGACTAGAAACTCGTCCGGCATGACTGCGGCGGCGGTCGGCGACCAGGAAGAGGCAACAATGGCTTCCCCCTTCTCCACTCCTGTTTTCACCCTCGCACGTGAGTGAGGAAGACTTGATGCACAGCAGGTGGCTGCGACGCCGGAGGAGAAGTCCGGCGGTGCTCCGGTGACCAGCTACCGGAGGAGGCGGGGCTGACCGGCGGTGAAGGCCGGCGGCGAGCGAGAGAGGTTCGGCGGAACCTCCCTTCCCCAAATCCCTTCACACGTGAGAGGGACCAGCGGCTGCACAATTGCAGACACAACGCGTGCATGGATGCCGACGGATGGGACGCTACCCGCCTGGATTTCCAAGTGTGGAAATCTAGTAGGAGCCCACGTAGGGTTCATTGAGTGCTCGAGGACATCGAAAGTGCCGGGGTCCATATCCCTTGGTGGACGTTGAGGGCTGCAAGCATTTTTTTCAGCGGGGTACCCCACTACAAATTTTTCCAGCGGGGTACCCATTTCGTATAACAAAACCACATTATCGAATAATGTTATACGAAAATTATTTCATGTTATATGAAATTTATTTTGTTGTAGATTTCGTATAACACTAATTTTTTTCATATAATATGATTATATTTTATATAAAGATATATGAAAATATATTAATATTATATAATATATATATTTTTTCATATAACATAAAAATTTTTTGTATAATATGAATAATTTCCATATAACGTTATACGATAATATGGTTTTGTTATACGAAATAATACCTCGCTGGAAAAATTGTATCCTGTTGCGAAAATTTTTTCGATGTTGAGGGCGATGCCCAGCTTGGCCGGGGGAGTATTGTAAGGCTGGATCTCCCTTGGGCCAGACCGAGAAGCCCACGGACTTAGGCGGAGGCCCAAGCCCACATTCCTGTCGCGGACAGGGGCCCAAACAAGCGGAGAAGACAGTGGTACGATGATCGACTCGAAGAAGGAAAGTTGGCCGGAGATTCTTCCTAAGATGGCAAGCTGGGTGGCTCATCCTTGTAAACAAGGAAGACTCATCTTGGCATTGATGGAGAATCTTGAAAAAAGGAGAAGGCTTGGTGGTGTCTTGATGATCTTTTCAAAAGGAGTGAGAGAGCTCCTCTAAGGTCCCGGCATGACAAGAGAGTAGGCATCTTCCCTGAGAGCGGTGATGGGAGAGCAGCAACATAGTAGGCATCTTCCAGCATGACAAGAGAGCTCTTTCAGACGGCGACCTCTAGCAGCGTCTCTGATGGGTTTTCGGCGATGGTGAGGTCAGGCGAAGGGAGAGAGTATACGAGAGTGTAGATCTTGTATAAGGAGAGGTAAGGGGTTTTATATAACTGTTGTTAAAAGGAAATTGGGCATGACATAAGGCTTATAAACTAGCTTACTAACATTGACTTAGATTGGACTATCTATTTTGAGCATACGAAGTTAATGAGTCACTTTTTTTGTTAATAGGGTGCAACAAATATAGTTTGGTTTGAATCAAGATTTAAAAACCTAGTCCTGAGCATGTGTATCACTCTATGCTCGTCTTTTCTTCTCCTCCTCCCTCCTTTTGGCTCCGCTCCGAGACTGCCTGTGTTCATGTACCGGTCCATACTTGGACCAGTACAAATTGGTTGTACCTCTTGGTACAGAATGATTTTTTAAACCTTAGTATGAATAAATATATGCTAATCATATTGAACTTCACAACTACACAATTATCTTGACAATTCTTTATGTTTCCATTAGATATCTAACCTATACGAAGGTAGATGTATTAGTTATACATGTGTTTGTGGTGAATATCTTAATACACGTGTTTGTGGTGAATATCTTAAGCAGTATTATTATGTTACATGTAACTAGTACTAGTAAGTTGCTATTTGGGGATGTGTACTAAACTATTAGACATGATGACTGATTTAGTGTTGAAGAGTGCAATAATTATGAATATTCTAAGAGTACCTATATCCATAAATGTGGTGCATATGAACATCTAGTATATTAGTATATGGATATTGTTATGATCCACTAATGAAAACTTAACCCATTAACTTAGTAAGCCTAAATTAACATGGATTAGTTAAAAATACTTATGCCTGATGGTAGTAGACTAATTAAGCCTTACATGATTAATGTTGAGATGGCCGAGTTGGTCTAAGGCGCCAGATTAAGGTTCTGGTCCGAAAGGGCGTGGGTTCAAATCCCACTCTCAACATTTTCATTATTAGAAATGATTGAGCTCTTCTTGAAGAAAGTGTTAGATATTCTCATTAGAATACCTATTATATTACCTTCCGAAAAGGCGAAACCCACTCTCAACATTTATATTATTGTGATACCCTAGTTTAGGAAGTGAGAGAAGATTTGACCTAGCGTATGTATAAGGCTTTAAGAAGTTAGTTTTCCCATTTTTAATAGGGTCACATTATTATTTCAATTAAGCATTATATTTATAAGCATTATTATGCATTGTTAAGAAAGTGTGGAACTGAGGCGTAATACAAATAATATGGAGGACTTTGCACGTAAATCTTATCCTGCATTTTCGATCAAATATCTTTTCTGAAATTATATTAACTATAAAATTAATTGATAAAATCTAAATTCTTGGTGATTTTACTGACTTCTGATTTGCACCGGAAAGAACCAAAATTTCTCAAGTTAGTGGAGATGTGAATGCTAGGAAAATCTTGGAGCTGAGGGGTAATTGATAGCTTAGTAGTTAGTACTTAGTACTGGGTGCAAATTTGTGCTGCTAAGAAGTTTTAGTGCTCAGTATGGCCAGTGGGGCTTCTGACGCCATTTGACTCCATTACTTATCTATGTCCGATAAGGCCTATTCTATAGTTAAAATGGCCATACACTATCTTGTTTCATTTTCAAGAATTAGTTGGTAAAATTTTGCAAACAGAGTATTTTTTTAATGCATATATTTTACTTTCCTGTTATTTCTCCAAAATACATGAAATTGCAATATACGAAAGATTCAGTGTTGGTAGCCCTAAGTTAGATTGGCAAGGATAATGAATTGCATTGATGTTGGTGTTAAATATCAATTGTCTAGATTATGCGTGATATTTTTGAAGGCTGAATAAATTGGGCAAGACTTGAACTGGAGCCACAGCATGCTGATTCATGTCTTTAAAGCTTTGCTATGAGTTTTAAGCAATTTTAGTTTGACTATGTTGTTTTACGCTTGCCAATTAATGTGTTAGTTTTCTCATTACACGGGACAATTATGTATATTTTCATAAAAGTGCCCTAGTTGTATTGGGCGTCCATAAATGTGGTGCACATAAACAACTAGTGTATTAGTATATGGATATTGTTACAATCAAAGTTTTTAAAATAGGTCCGAACCAGCCAGTTTTCTTGGTTTGTACTGGTCTGACTAGGGATTGGTATTCGTATGCAGCGGAACCAAGCAATGGGAGAGGAAGAGTGGAAGAAATGGGAGAAGAAAGTGAAGAAGAAGAAACTTGGCTGATGTGGACGCGAGCGGTGGAGGTGGAGGTGGAGGTGGAACTGGACGCGAGTGGCGGAGGCGGAGGCAGACGCAAATGTGAGTAGTACAAGCTCTTCTTCTTCTTCTTCGGTTGCTTTGCTTGGTTCAATCAATTTTCATTCGATACAACTAGGTACGTTGGTCCGGACCGGCTTTTCGAACCTTGGTTATAATCTACTAATGATAAAATTAACTCATTAACTTAATAAGCATAAAACAATGTGGCCTAATTAAAAATGCTTAAGTCTAAGGTGTTAGATAATAGTGTTGATCTGAAAGAGTGGGTTCAACTCCCACTCTCAACATCCTACTATATTGTGATTCCCTAGGTTAGTCTTAACTTGAATTGAGAGAAGAATTGTTATGGTATATATACGGAGCCTTAATAATGAGCTTTTTAAGTATATTTAATTGGACCAAGGCTTACCAAGTTAATGGATTAGTTTTTTTATTAAGTCATAATAAATGTGATACCCAGTTAGCTTTCGGTGGATTTCTAAACTATATGTAGGTAGATGTGTCATACATGTAAAATGTGTTTGTCATGAATATATAAGCTGTATAATATTACTTGTAACTAGTACTTGTATGTGGCTATCTAGGGATGTAAACTAAACTATTAGATGTGGTATATGATTGAGACTAGCATTAAAGAAAGTGTGACAATTATAAGAGTTCCCTGAAGTGTAGTGCATCTAATTTATGGAGCACTTGAACATTTTGAATATTAGTATATGGATATTGTTATGACCTGTTAATGTGAAAACTAACTATTAACATAGCTTAAAGCAACATGACCAAATTTAAAATACTTAAGCCTATATTAATTGTAGGAAACTCATTAAGCCTTACATATTATGCCAATATTGAGATGACTAAGTTAGTCTAAATGTTGAGATGGTTGGGTTGGTTTTAGCTGCTAAATTAAGGGTTTGTATAACACCCTCAAAACAAAAAGAAATAGCCTTAAGAGGTTGTTGTAGTGCTTTACTAAGTGATGTTTGTGTAAATATCATGTAGGATTATCTTCTTGTTGTAGTGCTTACCCCTCTAAAATGATATTTGCACAGGTTCTTCCTTATGGATCCTGGATACATCATGTCAAATTTTTTTTATGATATGAATTTTGAGTATTTAATTACCATCTTGGGGTGTGACAGTTTGCTCTAAAAGTTTGTCAGTTCAAATCCCACTTTGAACATTCGCTTTATTTTGACTTCCCTGCATAGTCCTATGTGTGCAGGGGGAGAAGAATTAAAATGGTATATATACAAGGTTTAGTTAGCTTTAAGCATTTTTAATTGGGCTACATTGATTTAGACTTTCTAATAAGTTAATGAGCTAGTTTTTTATTGTATTATAACAAATAATTGTGCTATCCTAGTTTAGTTCTATATGGGAAGTGAGAGAAGAATTGACATGGCATATAAGATTTAATAAGCTTACTGTCATAAACTTAGGCTTAAGTAGTTTAAATTGGATCTCGTTACTGTGGGCTTACTAAGTTAATAGGTCATTTTTCTTATTAGTGAGTCATAATAGATATAGTACAGTATGAATGCATGCTAATTTTATGAATGTGTAATAAGGTGATATTAATTATCAAAATTTGATCTTCATAATAATATAGTCACGCTGACAATTCTTTATGCTTCATTGGATTTCTAATCTATATGCAAGCAAAGTTTAGTCATACATGTAAAATGTGTTTGTGATGTATATATAAGTATGTAACTGGTACTAGTATGCGGCTATCTAGGGATGTGAACTAATACGTGGTAAATGATTGAGATTAGTGTTGAAGAAAGTGTGACAATTATGGATATTCTCATAAGAGTGCCCAGAATAGTACATCCATAAATATGGTGCCCATGAACATCATCATGGTGCACTTGAACATCTAGTATATTAGTATATGAATATTGGTATGACCCACTAATAAGAAAATTGACCTATTAACTTAGCCTAAAGCAACATGACCTAATTAAAAGTGCTTAAGTCTATGTTAATAGTAGGAGCTTATAAAGCCTTATGTACTATGTCAATGTTGAGATGACTAAGTTGATCTAAGGCGCTAGACTTGGGTTCAAATCCCACTCTTAACATTTGCTTTATTGTGATACCTTAGTTTAGTTTCACATAGGAAGTTAGATAAAATTTAACATAGTTTATATATATAATGAGCTTTAAGGGGTTAGTTTTCTCATCTTTAATTGGCCACATTACTTCATATCAACATTTAGAATGGTTTGTACCGATCTGAGGGGGACCTGTATGTGGAGCTATAGAGAAAGAGAGGAAGAGGAAAGAAGAAAGAAAAGGAAAAAAAAAAGAAAAAAGGAGAAGAAGAAGAAGACCCACGAGCACGGGAAGGGGCGTCCACCGTAGGTGCTACAAGCGCAAGCAGAAGTGCTGTTTCCTCTTCCTCTTTCCTAGTTTTCTTCTTCTTCCTCCTTTTTCTCTCCTCTCCTCTGCTTCTATTATGTCCTGCTTCCATGCCAGGAATGGATCAATGCCATGTCTTTGGACTAGTTTTTCAAATCTTACTTTATAAAAATATTATTATTTTAAGCAGCTCTACATTTTTTTATTAGAAGATTAGATTATGCATTCTTAAGAAGTGTGGAATTGAGGTGGAACACACAGAATATGGAGGACTTTGCAAATGAAGATTTAACATGGTTTTATATATAATGATCTTTAAGGAGTTAGTTCTCTTTTTTAATTGGCCACAATACTTCAGTTAAGCATTATTATTTTAAGCAGCTCTACATTTTTTTTATATTTAGAAGATTAGATTATGCATTATTAAGTAGTGTGGAATTGAGGCGTAACACAAAACATGGAGGACTTTGCTGATGAAGTTTATCTTGCATTAATTTCAGTCAAATATCTTCTCTGAAATTAAATTAACCATAGGTGGTTTTACTGACTTTTGCTTTAGTATCGGTAAGAACCAAAACTTTTTGAGTTAGTGGAGATGTGAATACTTGGAAAATCTTGGAGCCGAGGGCCGAGGGGTAATTGATGGCGTAGTACTGGGTGCAAATTTGTGCATGCTCAGAAGTTTTAGTGCTCAGGATGACCAGTGGGGCTCCTGACGTCATTTGGCTTCATTACTGTATACATTTCCAGTAATGTGTGTAAAATAGACTTTGGGTTTTTCTAAGGGCATCAAGTCTTATTCGAAAGATTATAATACTTTCCAATTTCCATTAAGACTATTCTAATTGGAATGGTTTATTTAAAACTCCAATTAATTTTGACAGCCTTTTATTGTAGCCTGTCACATGTAACAGCCGCTGTGTATTAACGCATTGTCAGCTATTACAAGTCATCGCATTACGGCTCTGGGTTCTTTATTTCTAAACTCTACAAATTTTGCAAACAAAGTATTTTTTTTTTTCCGCATCTATTTCATTTTCCTGTTATTTCTTCCAAATACATGGTAGCTTATACGAAAATTTCAGTTTTGGAAGCCCTAAGTTTGACTGGCAAGTATAATGAATTGCTAGATTTATACTTATATTACGTTGATGATGGTGTTACATATCAATTGTTCATATCAAGCGTCATGTTTTTGAAGGCTGAACAAATTGGGTAAGACCTTGAAAGTAGGCTGATTCATGTCTTTAAAGAACATGCTTTAGTTATTCATTTGCTTCTCTATTTACACAATCAGCTTTCCTGTGGAGTAAAATGCTTCATATCCTGATGGAGGATGTTGCCTCCTTTGAGGTAGGAAGTATACTTGATATTTAGCTTAATGCAAGCTGTCATCAAACCAACGATAGAATCAAGCTCAAATTAGTTTTGTATAGTTTCAACCAGGCTTACAAAGTTGCATTGGTATTTTATTTGATTTTATTTTCAATAACAAAAATATAATGTATAGAAATATATTCATGCAAATAGATCTATCCAAGCAATATTATGCAAAATATCATATATGTCTGTGATTTAATGATGAACAAATAAATTTGTTCGTCAGTATGTAAGAGGTTTAAATGATTTTTTTCAATAATCGAGTCGCCTTCTTTTACTCGTTAAGCCTCAGGCAGCTAGTTGTCACTAGGGTTTCTCTTCCAATTGGGTTCGCCACGGCAGAGCTCCCAAGCATTGGTAGAGATGGTAAAACCCTCTCAACTTTGTGCCAATCCATTACATACTCTCCTCACGCCCGCAAACTTAAAGACTAGAGGATCCAACTATCAGATCATCGGATTGCTGGAATCGAACAATTTATTCCGGCAACCCTTGTTTTGACCGAATGCCTTCATTCTCGGTCGATTCACCACTGAATGTCGCCAAACTCCTGCCATGAGGCCTCCTCAACATAAAGAAGGTATACCTAGAGCCGATTGGGCGAATGAACGGTGAGCGGCGGTCAGCGGCAAACCCTAATCTCCGCACGCCGCCGTCTCCATAACGGGTGACGAGAGAAAAGAACGGATGACCCAGATATATTCATATCAAATCCAATGGTCTCGATCTGATTCATAAACGACGGTCCAGATTACTTCAAGCAACATCGGATGATAGAGATCAATCCGATTTAAATAAACTAAATCCAATGGTTTAGATCCGTTCACATCAAATTCGATGATCCAGATCTGAATAAAAGTTTACGATCCATATTACTCCAAGCGACATCGGACGGTAGATATCAATTTGATCTACTAAATTGAATCCAACGGCAGAGGTCCGTCTGTTCGAAATCTAACGGTCAAGATTTGATCCAATTATATTGGATCAGATTAAATTAATGTTGATTGAATAGTCCAGATCTTTTACTTTGATCGAATGAGCAGAATTAATCAGATTTGATCGAACGATTTAGATCTAAATTTTAAATCAATGGTTGAGAATGATCTTTATATATCTAGATCAATTGGATAACATTTGACATGATACAGGTATCGATCCCTATTAAACCGAGCCTGCTTTTTCTACATATGATATTGGATTTTTGATCCGAGATCTAGACTGAAGCAGATCTGTGAATTGAAATGATCGGTCATGATGAGATTGATCTAAATCTAAAATGGACGGGTATGAATGATCTCCGTATATCTAGATTGGATAATTTTTTTGACAAGAACTAGATGTCGATCCTTATTAAATTGAGCTTGATCTTTCCAAATATGATATTAAATTTTTGATCTGAGATATGTGGATTTAAATGTACGGTCATGATGAGTTTGATCTAAATCTAACATGAGCAGCTAAGAATGATATGCACATATCTCGATCAATCGGATAACTTTTGACATGATCCAGGTGTCGATCCCTATTAAATTGAACTTGATCTTTCTAAGTATGATATTAGATTTTTTATCTAAGATCCGGATTAAAGTAGATCTATGAATTTAAATAAATGGTCATGAGAAAAGTCTGAGCCAATTGGACAGATATCAATACGATCTAGGTATCTATCCCTATCAAATTAAGCCCAATCCTCCCAAATATGGCCTTGGATTTTAGATCGAAGATTTAAATTGAAACATATCTCTAAATAAGTGATCTTAGTAATAAGATACGATTCATTTGATTAAACATGAGCCAACTCATTGACTCAACTCATTTGATCAAATCCAACGTATCATAATATAATATAGTTTGGGAGTTGCGTACGTTGATGTTTGCCGTCGGGGCGTAATTCCTCAATATGATATTGTGTTCTTTAAAAAATAAAATATCCAATAGGCCGCTGAGGCCGAATATTTCGCAAATTAAAATATCTAACAAGCCGTTAAGGCCAAATATTTTACAAAAATGACAATATCCAACAAGCTACCGAGGTCAGATATTTTTCAAATTAAGATATCTAATAAGTTGCCTAGGCCGGATATTTTTTAAATTAAATATCCAATAAGCCGTTAAGGCTAGATATTTTACAATAAGTCGTTGAGAGTTGAGACCGGATACTTCCAATATCCAACAAGCTATCGAGGCTGGATATTATCCAAATCCAAAATATCTAATAAGAAGTTGAGGCCGAATATTTGATGGGCACAAATCATCCTAGTTGACGAAGATTTTTCTCTTATGTCATTTTCTTTATTGAACTCAATCATGTATTTTTGTTAAAATGTTTAATGAATTATATTGTTCAGTCACTTTTATTATCTCGTAACATAAATCTCTCAATCAAAGGTGCCATGATTTTCAAGGTAATTAACAATGAGTGTTGCGCTCATTGGAAGCCATAACCCATTAAACAAAAGTTTTATTTTCATAAGGCAAATTTAAAAAGGTCATATCATATTAAAACATAACCCCACAAATTTTTTCCGTGCGATTAGAGATGGCATCTTTTGATTACCTTCTCTACTTTTTTTTTCTTTCCTCTAGGTTTTTGTCGACTAAAAATCTATCAAATTATTTTTCTTTTTTTCAGATAAGCTTAGCTTATGAGGATATCCCAGGTGAACCCTTATCTTTTCTGTTTGTTTTTGCTGATTTTTCTTCAAGTCTTACTTTAAATAAATACTAGTAGTTGATCACTTATTTTTGTAGAACTTTCATGATAAAAAAAGGGGAGTTGTCAACTTGTCATATCAGGATGCAGTTGTTTGCTTTCTGAACTTCTATTTTGTGTAACCAAACAAACTTGCTTGTACTCTGTTGCCATTCGACGGAGCATATCCTGAAGAACGTTTGTTTTTCATGTTGTGATTTAGTTTGATTGCTTATCCTTACAGTCAGTATCTCAGAGGTCTGATTCATGTGGTTATGCTCAATACAAGTGCATAGTTTGATATGGAATTTAAATTTAGAGATGCCAAACAATCAACCGGAACAGAGTGGATACTGACAAACCTGAAGCTTCTTTTAAACTGAAAATTGAAACCTAAGCTAAATTGAATCAAAAGTTTGAACCAAAACCAAACTGAAAATTTTGGTTGCATTCATATTTAGTTTTAACAATTTTTTTTATTTCTTTTACATATATACCTATTTTTAATAAAATAAAATATAAAAAAGTTGCTAAACACAAAAGTTATTTAAAGTTTGATTTAACATATTTTTACTATATTGTTAGTTTAACGGTAAAATAATATTCATATAAAGTTAATAAACAATATTTTCTGTTTAACTGAAATGAAATTTCTGACCTTGAATCTGTACTTTTTGCTAAATTATAACCCAAACTTATTAAGGACAACCCTAAAGTTCAGTTCAATTTAGTTTTTTTGCATTAACCAAAAAAAATGGGCACCTACAGTGTAGTTAGCTTAATAGTTCTTATGAATGAAGAATTAGTGATGTATGTATTGTCAAGATTTGGCTATTTAGCAATCATTTCTATTTTTTGTTTGTTGTAACAATAATGATTTTTTGTATTTGAATGGCATGGTTTCTAGCTTTCAAATTAATCATTTTGTGCTCTCATGGGTTCTTCATAATTCTATTAGTTAAATCTATTCTTCATAATTAAACGACTCACTAGTGAGAAAATTGATTTATTAACTTAGTAAACCTAATGCTGCATGTCTCAATTTGAAATACTTAAGCCTTAGTTAATGGTAGTAAGTTTATGAAGTCTTATATAAAATATTAAATTTTCTCTCACTTCCCCTTACTAAATTAGGATATCATGATCTTCTCCACTTAAAACTTGATGTTCTTGTCAAATCGAACTTAAAACTTGATGTTTTCGTCAAATCTGAATTAAAACTTGATGTTCTCGTCAAATCCGGTCTAACACATGATCGAGAACCATCCCTAGTCTGCAGCATACGAGGGTGGTTCAATAGTAGTTTGACAATCTATGATAATCTTTTCCTATTTAACCCTCACTATAAGAACTAGGCTTGTTTTGATATCACTTGTTACTACTTGCCCAATAAGAAAATTAATCCATTAACTTGGGGAGCACAATGTGAACCATTTAAAACTACTTGAACCTAAATGAGTAGTACTAAGATCATTAAGCCTTATATATTATTTTAATGTTGAGATGGCCGAGTTGGTCTAAGGTGCCAAATTAGCATGGGTTCAAATCCCACTCTCAACATCTACTTGAAAAAGGAAGAAAGAAGAATGGATGTAGTTATGATGAATTTTTAAGTATCAAAAGTCAAAAGGCGGAACGCGCAGCCGTTTGGCTGCTTGTGCGGAGTTGATCGGCTTTTGACCCGCAAGAAAGTAGAAAAACTGAAGATGTGCGCTTGCAGCCTTCTACCTAGGTGTCACGCCCAGGTCGGATCGGCCTAAAAACAACGCTTAT
Organism: Costus lasius; assembly: GCA_027563935.2. Classification (NCBI taxonomy): domain Eukaryota; kingdom Viridiplantae; phylum Streptophyta; class Magnoliopsida; order Zingiberales; family Costaceae; genus Costus; species Costus lasius. The sequence continues at coordinate 10,896,499 of CM050452.1, read as the reverse complement.
CCGCTTCTTAGAGCCGTCCGACGGAACACCGGAGCGCGAACTCCCTAGGGTTTCCGGCCAATTTCTTTCCCTAAATCAGGAAAATCCGGAAAACCCTAAATTTAATCACCTCCAATTTTGACCCGCTGGTCAAAATCATACTCATGCTGACGTCGGCGTGACGTCAGCTCTCCAATCGAACTCGTAGCGTCGAAATTCGCCTTGTTGACGTCAGCGTGACGTCAGCGCTCCAAATCGCCGATTTAATTTCGTTGCTGACGTCCGCCTGACATCAGCCCTTGATTCGATTTCCGCCGAAATCGATTTCGCTCCTCTGGTTACTGTTCTGATTTTGACCCAGTCACAAAATCGGAACAATCGTCTTCTTCGTCTCGCTGTCTGCGTTGCTTCAGCCGCTGAACGCAGCCGCGTTCGCGATCTCGCCGGAGAGGTAAGGGAAGGACCTGACGCCGCCTGCGCTTAGTCCCAACCACCCGTCCCCGTCCAACAGCCCGTCGCCGCCGGAAATACTCAAGAACATGGGGAAGGATGGAAAAGCTTTCTTTATTCCTTCGTACAGGTTACAAGCTCTCCGGGCCGACGGCCTCCGTCGCCCGCCCCTCTCCCACTTGCTCCTCTCGCCGGTCGTCTCTCTAGACGCCGGTTACAACTCTCTCAATCTCTCTCACTGCCTCCTACTCGTCGACACCATTGACGCTGGAGTCTTCGCCCCCTGGCGGCATCGGAGCCTCTGCTCGGGCAAGGCGACGGCGGTCTCGCCGCCACCGGTGGAGTCGCTCCCTAGCGCTCTCTGTGGTGTCGCCTCCGCGCACCCCCGCTCCTTGTCTCCATCGGTTGGATTTATAGAGCCGCTGCCTCCTCTGTTCCGAATCTCACGAGGAAGCAGCCGCCGTGAACGGGTCAACGCCCCGCGTTGATCGCTCCGTTTCCTTTCACGAACGGGTTCCGCGTTCGGATGTGTTGAGCAGGCTTGGGTTTGAATTGGACTTGGCTTTGATCTTGGCCCCCTGGGCCTTGGGCTGAACCGGCCTGACCCAGGCCTGACAATTCTCCCCCACCTGATTTGAACATCGTCCTCGATGTTCATCGAACGTCCTCCTGACGTTATCATCGAAGCTCACTGCTTTGGGAAGAGGTCTCGCTTACCTCTCTTCGTCACCCTCCTGATAACTGATGTCTCGTATTTAAGTAGTCTTTTTGACTAATGTTACCTGTGAAACGAGACCTATTTTCATGCTTTTAGATCTCTTTCCAGCTTATTTCATTAACTTTCTTCAGAAGTTTTACTACTTGTCGTGTTTGCTTGAATACAGGCCAATTCACTCACTTCTAGAGCTACATGGACGTATATTTACATATCTGAGTGAATCAGGAATCTCGACAAGAACCTTGGTTGCAAACGGAAGTAATTTCAAGAATTACGGCTGAGGCCATAATCTACATCACGACTGTAATTCTCTGCAGGCTATACGAAGGACCCGTTTCTATACGAGCATAGGCAGACGTGATCGTAAATTCTTCGACGATATCTTTTCGGATAAAGACGCCCTCGACAAGAAAATTACGGGCATGGCTGTGGTTTGCCTCTCGACGGAAATCTCGCATCTGGCGCAAGAATCCGTAGCCGCCAGAATTTATTCCCGGCCGTCATGGATTAAATGAGCATTAGTCGTCCAAAGGTTATGAGATTTAATGAGGCTGCAATTAATGCATTTCCGTTACAAGTCATAAATGCGGAGTTTATTTATTAACCATCAAGACCGATAATGGATGAGAATTAAGTTGAGAATTTGAAGAGTCATGCAATTAATGGATGAGATTTAATGCAGAATGTGAAGAGACACGCCATAATGGGGATTTAATCTAGAGTTTAATTCAGAATTTAATTCTAAATTTAATGCGGAATATGAAGAGGCACCAGGTTTTCTATATAAAGGACTCAAGATTACCGAATCGAGGGGAGCGCCCGGGAGGCGCCCAAAGGCCCTGGGAGCGCCCAGTTGGGGCTCCGGGAGAATAAGAGAGAGGAGGTACTATGCTCGAGAGCTCAGAGCTCGGTGGCGACGAAGAACGCGAGTCATTTCAAGAAGAAGAAGGCGACAACAAAGGAGGAGAGAAAGGAGTTTGTTTCAATTCTGTTCTCATCTTTACTTTGTTCAGTTTTTTTTACGTGCTGATCGAAAGGCTTGTACTTGTCGTAACCATATATGTATTAGCGTAAAAACCTCAATTGGGATTTGAGCGTAGCCCGTCTTTTTGATTTATAAGTCTTAATGTTAAGAATTGCTTTTGGATGTATCTTTCGAGGCTATTTGATCTTGGTTTGTTTCATTCGTGTTTATCGTTTCTTGGCCATAACGGTTTTCACTTTAGTTGATTGTGGTAAAATCTGAGAGGTGAATTGCAATCAACGGATCCTCCTAGATCATTCCTGTGTGCTCTATTACTTGAAGACTTGATATCAACAAGAGTCTTAGAGACCACTTGAGGAATCTTTTTGTCCTATTTCAACACGATCTATTTATGCTTAGTCCACCGCGAGAGTAAGAGACTAACTAAGTAGATCGTGTAGTTATCCACCGCGAGAGTAGGAGACTAACTAAGTTGCTGAGTTGTGCACCCGAGAGGGGTACGGCTCAAGGGGACATGTCCTTGGTTTCCGAAAGATTTTTTAAGCAGTACTTTTCATTTCGCTTGTAGGTTGATTAACGTGGTGAACCCCGATTTTCTGATTTCTCTCATATCTGTAGGACCTTTATTTTATTGCACTTTTAGCTTAGTTTGTATCACCAATCGAGATTTTTAATTGATTAGCTATCAAAGATTAGAAGACTTGGTACTTGACAACCCATCCCAGAGGGACGATATCTTAAATACTACATCGGTAAGCCGTGCGCTTGCGGATTTTGTGCAACAAGTTTTTGGCGCCGTTGCCGGGGACGGTATTTTGTTAATATCAAAATATTCTATGAATTGATTGACTAAGCTTTATCATGCTTTCTTGTCTTTGTTTTACTTTAGTTAGCATAAACATGTTTCTGCATAGACTTCTTGAAATATTCATAGCCAAAATTTTTTTAAATAGTCATAGAAGCTTCTGAGAAGAGATGATCATCTTATTACAACTTGCTGCTTATTGTGTGTGAAAACCGATGAAAATTTTAGACGACATTCTAGTCAAACTCTTGTGAAATCTTGTGAAAATCCTTCACTTTACTGAAGAATCGATTCGAGAATGGTAAAAGTTTGAAAACCTATATGAGACAGCACCCCAAGTGTCACGCCCCGGTCGGATTTCCCTAAAAACATCGCTTAACCGTTGTTTAGGGTCTTCCGGCGGAACACCAGAACGTGAACTTGCTAGGGTTTCCGGGCAAATCTTACCCCCAAATCCGAAACCCTAACTTCCCCGCTCAACTTTTTCCCCCAAAATTACAAATCGCACGAAAATCCTAACCCTAATTTGGGAAATCGGAAAGGATTAAAACCTAAATCCAAAACCAAACCTGAGTCAACTTCAATTTTGACCTTCACCGTGCCGCTCGCCGATTTGAAATTAAAACTCACTCTTGATGACGTTAGCACGCCTCGTTTCGAACGCCAGACGCGTTCGAACGAGTTCTTTGTCTTCGCTGTGAACGACCGCACGCCGCCGCCTTCGTCTGCCGGGGAAGGAAACACCGCTTCCCACTTCGCCTTTCGCCGGCGTCCGGATAGCCACCCGCCTCCGGAATCGTCGTCGCCGAGGTTGTGAAGCAGAGGAGAACACGCCGCCGTTGGAGAGCGTCGCCAGATGCGTCGGAGAAGGTGGAAGCAGGGAACGCTGGTGAAGATAGGGAAAACATCTCTTTATTAGCGTCCAAAAACCCTAAACCACTTTCCTCTAGCCTTCTCACTCCAACGGCGAAGTTCGCCGTCGTTACAGTCCTTCGACCTCGCTCAAACTCTTCTCTCTGCTCACAGAACTCCTCGCAGGCCTCCCCTCAGATCTCTCGATGTAGCCGATGCTCGCAGGGTCTCGATGCTGGATCTCCGCTCTACTCTTCCGTAGGCAAAAGGGCTGTCGCCCTGGAGGGGGCGCCCTCCCCGACCCGCCTGGATGAGCCGCTTTCCGTCGCGCACTCCTACTCCCTCTTCCGTCGCCCTCTGCGTCCAGTTTTAAAGGGAAGGGAGACGCCTCCGTCTCCCTTGGAATTGCTCCAGCCGCCCGCGTCCGAGATCTCCGCCAGAATCAGTCTTCGTCCGCGTCGTTTGCTTTCTCTGCCAAAGACGGGGTCGAAGATGCCGCTCGTCCGCGTCTTCTTCGCGCCCAGCATCCGCCTCCGGGTCTTCTGCCGAAGACCCTGTCGCCGTGCCGCTAGCATCCCGCTCCGTGTCCGATCCTCGCGGCGAAGGCGATGCCGCGTCCGATCGCTGCGTTGAGGAAGATGTCCCCGACTCCGCAAAGCTCGCGGAGCTCGCGTCGCTCGAAGTGTTCCGATTTCTGGTTTTGACCGCAATGTTGACCAAGAAATCGGGCTTCTCTTCGTGGATTTGGGCTTGGATCAAGCCCACTGGGCCTTGGGCCGAACCGGCTTGAACCAGGCGTAACACCAGGTGTCACGCCCCGGTCGGAATGGTCTAAAAACAGTGTTTATCTGCTTCCTAGAGCCGTCCGGCGGAATACCAGAACGTGATCGCGCTAGGGTTTCCGGACCGAATCTCGTCCCCAAATTCGAAACCCTAGTTCCCCGCTCACTTTTTCTTCCCAAATTACAATTCACTCAAGGAAAACTCTAACCCTAATCAGGAAATCCGAATCAGAATCGAAAAACCCCAAAGAAAGTATACCTCAATCTGGATTTTGACCGAAGTCAAAATCAACTGTCGAATAATTATATCGCTGACGTCACGCCTGACGTCAGCCTTCTCGATCGCTTTCGCCGCGCGAGAATTTGGTTCGGCTTACGTCTGCACACGTCAGCCCTTAAATCGAATTTCGAATTCGATTTCCGAATTCGTTCCGTTGACCACGCTCCTCGTTGACTTTCGCCTCGAGACTTGCGCCCGCGTTTCGTCTCTGCTTCAACGCCGTCGGCGTCGTCTTCACCGCCTTCGACCGAACGCGAACGCCGCTTGCGTTCGGAAAGCTCGCCGTACGCCGCCCACACTTTGTCCACGCCACCCGTCGTCGTCGGCCCGGGAATAGTCGCGTCCGTCGGAGCCGCCACCGATCACCGTCGAACCAAGCCGAGAACAGGAAAAACAGGGGAGGAACCGTTGCCGGAGAAGACAAGTTCGTAGGGGAAAACTTCCTCTTTATTCTCAAAGATAAACGAGTACAAAACCCCTCACCTCCGCTCGTCGCTCTTTCTCACGCCGGCGGCGTCGCTTGCCGCCGTTCACAGACGCTCGCGGAGCTCTCTCTCTCGAATCCCTCTCACGCAGTTCTCTGCCCAAAGCCTCTCGCCGCTTGTTCTCTTGATCGTCCCTCGCCTCAGCTCTCGATCGCGTCTCCTTTAAAGCTCATCCGCTCCGCGTCTGCTGCCGAGACTTGTGGAGGGGACGACTCCGTCGCTCTGCACGTTGCCTGGTCGCGTAGTCCGCGTCCTTCGTCTAATCCGCTCGCAGCGTCCGTCCGCTTCGCACGCGACGACGCCGCGCTCGAACTGTTGCCGCCGCGTCCTCCGTCTGACCCGCTCGAGACCGCCTTCGTCGTCGACTGCTTTCGACCGAAGCTCGCGGGTCCGCGAAGCTCGCGTCCGCAGAGGTCGGGACGGAGGACGAGTTCTCGCCCTCCTCGTCCGGGCTTCCTCCCTTCTGCTGAGTGGGCTTGGGCTATGGCCTAGCCCAATTTGTCCTGGGCTGAACCGGGGAGCCCAGGGCCTAACAATTCTCCCCGGCCCACTTTGGACATCGCCCTCGATGTCCGCCGCGGGCGTCCCGCTCAACGCCGACCGGCGAGCCACCGCTCCTGCTCGGCGCAGTTAGCCTCGTAGCACTCTTTCCAGGTCTGTTCCCTCTTGCTTTGGAGCTTCTCGTAGTTCGCGCGTTGTCTTGCGTTGTCTTCCGCTTCTATCTCCTCCCAAGACTTCGGTGAAGTCTTTTCCTCCACTGCTTGCTTATACGTCTTTTTCTCCTGTGGAGGATTCGTATCTCCGGAGCTCGTCTTCTGCTCGGCGTTGCTCTTGCCGACTGCGTCTTTTTGCTCTGCTTTTGCGGGGGTCGGTGATGATCCTCCTGCGACCACTGAGGCAATGCGTACAACTCCTATGTGAGCATCTACTGGTTCCTCGTCATGCACCACCGCCGGTTTCTCCGCTAGCTCCCGATGCACAATCGCTGCAATCGCGTTCACCCTCTGTCGATCCGGACAGTCGCGTATCCGGTGCGGTCCCTTGCACAAGAAGCAGGCAATCGGTCTCAGTTGACCCTGCCCTCTCTCTGCAGGTCGAGCATGCTCCTGCCACGCTGGTTGTCCTCCGTTCCACCGAGGAGAGAGCCTCTCTCTCTCTGGCGCTCTGGGTCTGGGTGGAGATGGTCGTTTCGGGGGCGACCTCTGTGCTCTCTGAAAGGTCGTCCCTGAAGTCCTCTGGTCCACCAGAGACTCGGCTATAGCCGCAGCCGTCCTCCAATCCTGCGGCGCATGTCGTTGGACCTCCGTTGCCGCCCAGGGTTGGAGATTCCGGAGGAAGAAGTACCTTCTATCTCCCTCCGCCATCTCGGGTAGCTCCAACATCAGCGCGGAGAACGCCCTGACATACTCCTGGATCGTCCCTGTATGCTTTAGCCGATCCACCGCCTCTCGCGCTTGGTCCACCGAGTTTCCGGGAAGGAACTGCTGTCGCAGTTCCTCTCGGAACACCTCTCAAGTCCAACTAGCCGCCTCTGATGTCGAATCAACTTTGGTTCTCCACCAGAGTTTTGCATCATCTGAGAGATATGCTGTGCACACTCTCACCTTCTCCTGATCTGTGACATGGTTAGCCTCAAAATATTGTTGCATGTCCCAAAGGAAGTTACCCAATACTTTTGCAGATCTGGCCCCTTTGAACATTGCAGGTTCTGGGGTGCGAACCTTCCCGTTGCCGTTGGGAGCCCCATACTCCGCCCTGGTTGCTGTAGAGCCACCCCCTTGGGCCTGCGCCAGTGCCATGCGTGTCACCGCAAGATCTGCCAATATCTGCTGTTGCGCTGTCATGGAGTTGGCTAACTGTGTCGTTAAGGTCGCTACCTGTCCTTGCAAGGTTGCCACCTGCTGTTGTAGCGCCGCCATCCCTTCAAAGTTTTGCTGGGCTTCAGCCATCCCAGCCAAAGTTAATTGAAGGACAACAATTTGTAACCTTTGCTCCTCTACCGTGCGATGGATTTCCTCCACCTGAGGAACTACCGCATCTCTGCTATTCCCCGTCAAACCGAGCACCTGCTCGATCCGGGCAATACGATCTGCTTGATTCACCATGCTGTTGGATCACTTTAAGCTCTGATACCTGTTGTCACGCCCCGGTCGGAACGGTCTAAAAACAGTGCTTATCTGCTTCCTAAAGCCGTCCAGCGGAATACCAGAACGTGATCGCGCTAGGGTTTCCGGACTGAATCTCGTTCCCAAATTCGAAACCCTAGTTCCCTGCTCACTTTTTCTTCCCAAATTACAATTCACTCAAGGAAAACCCTAACCCTAATTAGGAAATCCGAATCAGAATCGAAAAACCCCAAAGAAAGTATACCTAAATCTGGATTTTGACCGAAGTCAAAATCAACTGTCGAATAATTATATCGCTGACGTCACGCCTGACGTCAGCCTTCTCGATCGTTTTCGCCGCGCGAGAATTTGGTTCGGCTTACGTCTGCACACGTCAGCCCTTAAATCGAATTTCGAATTCGATTTCCGAATTCATTCCGTTGACCACGCTCCTCGTTGACTTTCGCCTCGAGTCTTGCGCCCGCGTTTCGTCTCTGCTTCAACGCCGTCGGCGTCGTCTTCACCGCCTTCTACCGAACGCGAACGCCGCTTGCGTTCGGAAAGCTCGCCGTACGCCGCCCACACTTTGTCCACGCCACCCGTCGTCGTCGGCCTGGGAATAGTCGCATCCGTCGGAGCCGCCACCGATCACCGTCGAACCAAGCCGAGAACAGGAAAAACAGCGGAGGAACCGTCGCCGGAGAAGACAAGTTCGTAGGGGAAAACTTCCTCTTTATTCTCAAAGATAAACGAGTACAAAACCCCTCACCTCCGCTCGTTGCTCTTTCTCACGCCGGCGGCGTCGCTTGCCGCCGTTCACAGACGCTCGCGGAGCTCTCTCTCTCGTATCCCTCTCACGCAGTTCTCTGCCCCAAGCCTCTCGCCGCTTGTTCTCTTGATCGTCCCTCGCCTCAGCTCTCGATCGCGTCTCCTTTAAAGCTCATCCGCTCCGCGTCTGCTGCCGAGACTTGTGGAGGGGACGACTCCGTCGCTCCGCACGTTGCCTGGTCGTGTAGTCCGCGTCCTTCGTCTGATCCGCTCGCAGCGTCCGTCCGCTTCGCACGCGACGACGCCGCGCTCGAACTGTTGCCGCCGCGTCCTCCGTCTGACCCGTTCGAGACCGCCTTCGTCGTCGACTGCTTTCGACCGAAGCTCGCGGGTCCGCGAAGCTCGCGTCCGCAGAGGTCCGGGCTTCCTCCCTTCTGCTGAGTGGGCTTGGGCTGTGGCCTAGCCCAATTTGTCCTGGGCTGAACCGGGGAGCCTAGGGCCTGTCTGACAATTTAAGGTTTGCATTCCTTGGTGCTAATTTATTCATTATGAACTCTGCATTACTCTGTGGTCAAGCTAATGACCATAAACTAGCGCTTCTTGGGAGGCAACCCAAGTGCTTTATTTCTATAATTTTCATTTGTTTTTCTAATTTATGTTATTTTTTTAGGTTTAGGTAAAGATTACGGATCTGGCCGCGCCTTTCAATGCCTTCGTCCGCGTCCGGAAGAATCGCACCGCCGTTGCCCGATTCCTCCGCATCTGATCTGGCTGATGGAGGAGACAACGCCAGAGTTCTCGACGCCTTCGACCGTGTCCGTGTCCACCGCGAACGTCGTCGCCCCACGCCTCCTCTGTTCTGAATCTCGCGAGGGAGCAGCCGCCGTGAACGGGTCAACGCCCTGCGTTGACCGCTCCGTTTCCTTTCGCGAACGGGTTCCGCGCCCGGATGTGTTGAGCAGACTTGGGTTTGAATTGGACTTGGGTTTGATCTTGGCCCCCTGGGCCTTGGGCCGAACCAGCCTGACCCAGGCCTGACTTGGTGTTAGGCCCTGGGCTCCCCGGTTCAGCCCAGTGAAGGATGGGCCTGGCCCAAGCCCACGACGGAGAACAACTCACGGATCAATGTCAAAATCGGATGAAGATTTTGACCGAAGCTTAGCCATCATCTCGTGCGGACGACGGCACCCTCACGCAGGACTCGGACGAGGCTGGCAGGCACGCGCTGGCGTGCGCGAACGAAGCAACCGAGCTTCGTCAACTCACCACGCGAGCTCCGGACGACGCGGTCGACGCCGAACGAAGCGGACGTCGAGCGGCTGGACGCGTAGAAGGCAGAGACGCCGTAGTCTCCGCGAGCATTGGAATGCTTGGACGCTCAATTTGGAGTGAACGCGGACGCGATGGAAGCGGAGGCTAAAGGCAGGCGCGCACGACTCGGATGGAGGCGGCTCCTCTATAAAGCTGAGGAGGAGTCGACCAGGAGGAAGGGTTTCGGCGAACGTAGGAGCGAACGACAAGCGTGAGTTTTCCGGCGACTGAGAGAAGAGTCTCGAGAGCGTGTAACGGCGGCGACGCTCGCCGCCGACGTGAGGAACAGAGACGAGAGCGTGAGAGGGAGAGGTTTTGTAGCTTCCAGTTGAGTAATAAAGCTTTCCTCTTCCACTGAATTCCTGTGTTTCTTCTCCGGCGACGGCACCTCCCCTGCTCCCCTGTTCTTCGGTGTACGGCGGCGACGAACCTCGGCAGCAGGCGGCTGCGAGGTCGTCGACGATCGGCGACAAGGCGAGAGCACAGGCGTCGCATCCTTCCTTCCCGGCGACGTGCGACGAACGCGGCGGCGTTCAAAAGCTCGGTGTCGAACAGAGGTTGAAGACGACGCGAGTTTCGGCGTTCGAAACGAGGCGAAGTCAAGTCAACGGCATCGACGCGAAATCGAAACGATCGAATTCGATTTTGGTGTGACGTCAGCGTGACGTCATCGGAGGAAAATCGGCGCGCGGCGAAACCAGATCGGAGGGCTGACGTCAGGCGTGACGTCAGCGACATAAATCAACTTTGCGAGTGATTTTGACTTCGGTCAAAATCAAATTGGAGGTATTATAATTTGGGTTTTCGATTCTTTCTCGGATTTCTCAAATTAGGGTTAGGGTTTCTTCTGAGAGACTTGTAATTTGGAAAGAAAAAGTGAGTGGGAACTAGGGTTTCGAGTTTGGGGACGAAATTCGGTCCGGAAACCCTAGCGCGATCACGTTCCGGTGTTCCGCCGGACGGCTCTGAGACAACAGATAAGCGTTGTTTTTGGACCGATCCGACCGGGGCGTGACAACAGGTATCAGAGCCTAAACTGATCCAACAGCATGGTGAATCAAGGAGATCGCATTGCCCGGATCGAGCAAGTGCTCGGTTTGACTGGGAATAGTAGAGATGCGGTGGTTCCTCAGGTGGAGGACCTCCATCGCACGATTGAAGAGCAAAGGTTGCAGATTCTTGCCCTGCAACAATCTTTGGCTGGGATGGCTGAAGTCCAGCAAAACTTTGAAGGGATGGCGGCACTACAGCAGCAGGTGGCCACCTTGACAGCACAAACTCAGCAGGTGACTGCGTTGCAAGGTCAGGTAGCAACCTTGACAACCCAGTTGACCAATTCCACGGCTGTGCAACAGCAGATATTGGCTGATCTAGCGGTGACACGCATGGCATTGGCACAGGCACAAGGGGGTGGTTCTTCAGCAGCCGGGGCAGAGTATGGGGCTCCCAACGGCAACGGGAAGGTTCGCACTCCAGAACCTGCAATGTTCAAAGGGGCCAGATCTGCAAAAGTACTTGGTAACTTTTTATGGGACATGCAACAATATTTTGAAGCTAACCATGTCACAGATCAGGAGAAGGTGAGAGTGTGCACGGCATATCTCTCAGATGATGCAAAGCTCTGGTGGAGAACCAAAGTGGATTCTACATCAGAGGCGGCGAACTGGACTTGGGAGGTGTTCCGAGAGGAACTGCGACAACAGTTCCTTCCCGGAAACTCGGTGGACCAGGCACGAGAGGCGGTGGATCGGCTAAAGCATACAGGGACGATCCAGGAGTATGTCAGGGCGTTCTCCGCGCTGATGTTGGAGTTACCTGAGATGGCAGAGGGAGATAGGAGGTACTTCTTCCTCCGGAATCTCCAACCTTGGGCGGCAACGGAGGTACGAAGACATGCACCACAGGACTGGAGGACGGCTGCTGCTATAGCCGAGTCCTTGGTGGATCAGAGGACTTCAGGGACGACCTTCCAGAGAGCACAAAGGTCGCCCCCGAAGCGACCGTCTCCACCCAGACCCAGAGCGCCAGAGAGAGAGAGGCTCTCTCCCCGAAGAAACGGAGGACAAGCAGCATGGCAGGGGAACACTCGACCTACAGAGCGAGGGCAAGGTCAGTTGAGACCAATTGCCTGCTTTTTGTGCAAGGGACCGCACCGGATACGCGACTGTCCGGATCGACAGAGGGTGAACGCGATTGCAGCGATTGTGCATCGCGAGCTTGCTGAGAAACCGACGGAGGTGCTTGATGAGGAACCAGTAGATGCTCGCATAGGAGTTGTGCGCATTGCCTCAGTGGTCGCAGGAGGATCATCCTCGACCCCCGCAGAAGCAGAACCGAAGGACACAGTCGACAAAGGTAATGTCGAGCAAAAGACGAACCCTCCAGAGGAGAAGAAGACGTGGAGGCAAGTAGTAGAGGAAAAAGCTCCGGCGGAGCCTTCGTCGAGTTCTTCTGACGCTGAAGAAGGCCAGACTCGGCGGATCCAGGGGAGGTATTTGCCCTCTATAGCCAACCCGGAAGAATATGAACGATGGCGTCAAAGGATAGCTGACGATATTGCGCGCCAGCAAGAAAGGAAAGATCGGCGAGCGCGGGCCTGAGCGCCGCGCCGGACATCGAGGGCGATGTCCAAATTGGGCCGGGGAGAATTGTTAGGCCCTGGGCTTCCCGGTTCAGCCCAGTGAAGGATGGGCCTGGCCCAAGCCCACGACGGAGAACAACTCACGGATCAATGTCAAAATCAGATGAAGATTTTGACCGAAGCTTAGCCATCATCTCGTGCGGACGACGGCACCCTCACGCAGGACTCGGACGAGGCTGGCAGGCACGCGCTGGCGTGCGCGAACGAAGCAACCGAGCTTCGTCAACTCACCACGCGAGCTCCGGACGACGCGGTCGACGCCGAACGAAGCGGACGTCGAGCGGCTGGACTTCGTAGAAGGCAGAGACGCCGTAGTCTCCGCGAGCATCGGAAGGCTTGGACGCTCGATTTAGAGTGAACGCGGACGCGATGGAAGCGGAGGCTGAAGGCAGGCGCGCACGACTCGGATGAAGGCGGCTCCTCTATAAAGCTGAGGAGGAGTCGACCAGGAGGAAGGGGTTCGGCGAACGTAGGAGCGAACGACGAGCATGAGTTTTCCGGCGACTGAGAGAAGAGTCTCGAGAGCGTGTAACGGCGGCGACGCTCGCCGCCGACGTGAGGAACAGAGACGAGAGCGTGAGAGGGAGAGGTTTTGTAGCTTCCAGTTGAGTAATAAAGCTTTCCTCTTCCACTGAATTCCTGTGTTTCTTCTCCGGCGACGGCACCTCCCCTGCTCCCCTGTTCTTCGGTGTACAGCGGCGACGAACCTCGGCAGCAGGCGGCTGCGAGGTCGTCGACGATCGGCGACAAGGCGAGAGCACAGGCGACGCATCCTTCCTTCCCGGCGACGTGCGACGAACGCGGCGGCGTTCGAAAGCTCGGTGTCGAACAGAGGTTGAAGACGACGCGAGTTTCGGCGTTCGAAACGAGGCGAAGTCAAGTCAACGGCATCGACGCGAAATCGAAACGATCGAATTCGATTTTGGTGTGACGTCAGCGTGACGTCATCGGAGGAAAATCGGCGCGCGGCGAAACCAGATCGGAGGGCTGACGTCAGGCGTGACGTCAGCGACATAAATCAACTTTGCGAGTGATTTTGACTTCGGTCAAAATCAAATTGGAGGTATTATAATTTGGATTTTCGATTCTTTCTCGGATTTCTCAAATTAGGGTTAGGGTTTCTTCTGAGAGACTTGTAATTTGGAAAGAAAAAGTGAGCGGGAACTAGGGTTTTGAGTTTGGGGACGAAATTCGGTCCGGAAACCCTAGCGCGATCACGTTCCGGTGTTCCGCCGGACGGTTCTGAGACAACAGATAAGCGTTGTTTTTGGACCGATCCGACCGGGGCGTGACACTTGGGGTGATCATAATTCGGTTTTTGCCGAATTTACGTAAATCGGTTCAGTAATTTCGGTATCGGTTTTCGGTTCGGTAAAATTTTTTCCATTCTTTCAATAGATTAATTGGGTAATATACTAATATTTTTGTAATCGGTAAATTCAGCCCAGTTCTACTGGCGAGCGCGGGCACGAAGGACGGTTGGGATAAGGGTTCGAACCCCGCCCAATTCATTTTTTATTTCACCCCCTAACCATAACATCTAATTTTCTTTCAATATATATATATATATATATATATATATATATATAAATAAATATAAATATATAAAACATATATAAAACATATATATAAATAAATAAATAAATAAATAAATAAATAAATATATATATATATATATATATATATATAAATATATATAAATAAATAATATATATCAAAATAAATAAATATATATATATATAAACAGCACTACTTCTTACAACAGTAATATACAGTATTTTAGCAGTAAACAGTATTGTTTTGACCCTAAAGCACTGCAACTGCAACACCTGCACCAGCAACACCTGCACTACAATCCCAAACTGGCCCTAAGTCAGTTTCTCATCATGTGGGTTATAACAAATAATTGTGGTACCCTAGTTTAGTCCAACATGGCAAGTGAGTAAAGAATTAACATGATATATATGGTTTAATAAACTTAATACTATTAATTTAGGCTAAGTATTTTAAATTTAATTACGGTACTTATACTTGATGAAAAAGGAAGAGAGAAGAATGGATATAGTTATATATTCATGACTTGATGAACTTTTAAGTATTTTCAATTGAGCCATATTACTTTAGGTTTACTAAGTTAATAAGTTAATTTCTTGTCATGTGGGTTATAATGGCAAGTGAGTAAAGAATTGACATGATATATATGGTTTAATAAACTTACTACTATTAACTTAGGCTTAAGTATTTTAAATTTAATTACGGTACTTATACTTACTAAGTTAATGGGTTAGTTTTCTTATTAGCGGGTCGGAATAAATGTAGTACAATTTAAGTGCATGCTAATCATATGAATGTGTAATAAGGTGATATTAATTATCAAAATATTGATCTTTATAACTACATAGTCATGTTGACAATTGTTTATGCTTCCATTGGATTTCTAACCTATTTATAGGTAGATGTATTAGTCATTCATGTAAGATGTGTTTGTGATGAATACACAAATTATATTTTTATGTTGCTTGTTACTAGTATTTGTATGTAGCTATTCGGGGATGTGAACTAAACTATTAGATATAGTATATGATTGAGACTATCATTGAAGAAAGTGCCAATTATGGATACTCTCGTAAGAGTTCCCTGCAGTATGGTGCATCCATAAATGTGGTGCACTTGAACATTTTGTATATTTAGTATATGGATATTGTTATGATCACATTTCATAAAAAATCTTGGAGCTGAGGGGTGATTGGTAACTTAGTAGTTAGTACTGGCATACACTATCTTGTTTCCTTTTCAAGAATTAGTTGATAAAATTTGCAGAGTTATTTTTTACGCATCTATTTCGTTTTCCTGTTATTTCTTCCAAATACATGGAAGTGTAGTATACGAAAGTTTCAGTTTTGGTAGCCCTAGATATATGCTTATATTGCAGTAAATTGGCGTTAAATATCAATTGTCTAGATTAAACGTGATGTTTCTGAAAGCTGAACAAATTGGGTAAGACTTGGAACTGGAGCAACAGTACGCTGATTCATGTCTTTGAAGAACACCCACCTTGGTTGTTCATTTGCTTCTCTATTTACACAATTTTTAGCATCATTCCTTCGTCAGTATTCCTGTAGAGTAAAATGCTTCATATCACTCTTTATCCACAAGTCCTAACCCAATTATTATACTTGATATTGAGCTTGTTTTGCTAATACACATGACGAGCTCAAGATTGAGGTAGGAAGTATACTTGATATTTAGCTTAATGCAAGTTGTGGTTTGATAGATTCAAGCTTTAATTAATTTGTATAATTTCAAGCAGGCTTACCGAGGTTGCATTGGCATTTGATTTGATTTTATTTTCAATAACTAAAATATAATGTGTAGAAACATATTCATGAAAGGAGATCTATCTAAGCAATATTATGTAAAATATTATATATATCTGTGATTTTAATGACGATCAAATAAATAAATTTGTTCAAGTCTGTATATAAGAGGTTTAAATAATATTTTTCAGTAATCAAGCCGCCTTTCACCCATTAAGCGGCGCGCAGGTAGGAGTTGTCACTTCACTATGGTTTCTCTTCCAATCGGCTTTGCCAAGGCAGAGCTCCCAAGCACGGGTAGATAGGTTAAAGCCCTCTCAACTTTGCGCCAATTCATTGCTAAGTTTTTGGATTTGATGATTCAATTTGATTTTATTTTCTGGTCTTGCCTCTTCCCTGTAAGCCATCCCACGAGACATTCCGGATCAAGAAGAAGCTGGCTAAGAAGATGCGGTAGAATAGACTGATCCCCGACTGGATTCGAATGAGGACTGACAACACTATCAGGTAACTTTTCTTGATACTATTTAGGAACGTTTATTGTAATCTTAATTCATGATAGCATAAAAGTTATAATCATGTTTCTGTACAGATTCAAAGCTTATGTATATTTTTAAATAAAATTGGTGAAGATGTGAGGTAAAAATAGCTTCCATATGCATAGTACAGTATCATGTGGTCTTTTACAAAATAGGATATCATGTGCAAAAGTTTGAATTTAATGTGAAAATCTATTTTAGGAATGTTGAACTTGAAGGCAATAAGTCCATTGAAGGATAAATAATTACTTAATATTCAAAATTAGATGGGAATCTTTAGATTCTCAAATATTTATGAAATGTTTGCATTTTGGAATTAAAAAATGATAAATTTGTTGGTGGTCAAATTTGTATTTAATTTAATTCCAAATTGTATGATTATATATCAAAATTTATAACTTTGATGCTATAAGTGATATAATGATTATTCATTCTATTAGAGGTAAAATTTAAGTTTATTATTATAGGATAGTTGAGAATCACTCCAAGATTGATTATTTGTCCATATAATTAATGAACATAAATGTTGGTAATGTAAATGCAATATTAATAACATTTATATATCCAAAGTAAATGTTTAATGTTAGTGCATGTATCATTGCCCAATCAAGTGAATTTAATTAGCATCATTATGTAGAGTATGAATATATTGCTGGACTGCTCAAAGGTGCACATCAATATATATTGTATGAAATGTAGAGTATATAATATATTGATAATTGCCCTAAGGTAAATATCAATATATATTGCAAGAAATGATTATTTAAATTTATATTGTATGTTAATGTATAATTATGGCACTTATGACTTCAAAATTTTTATTGCTTATTGTACATGTTTCTCATATCTCAGTAGTTCCAGTTTTTAATGGACTTAACTTATTTGAATGGAGTAAACAAATCTAATTTTACTTGGTGTGATGCTCCCGGGATTTAGCACAAATCCTAAAGCACACCGAGATGCAGTGATGGCGGGACCCCTCGTCGTCAGCCGTGTTGGACGACTCGGGTGTGTGATCGTGTCACTGAGGCTGACACAAGTCCATAGGGCGAGGGTCGAGTCAAACCACGGAGTGTGGGTTCACACGTGGATGTGGGCTTCTGACTCGACCCATGGACCCCGGACCCTCTCGCACGAGCTTGCGAGCGTGTGCATCGAAGAGGGTCAACCGTGGGGCGATTCTGAGGTCTAATCGACCCCGAACCGGCATTGAACCGTCCTTCCGGGCTGAACCGAACCGGTTCAGCCGGTTCAGACCGGTCTACAGTGCACACGCGCGTGGAAGAGGGGAATTTCCCCTGTTTCTCTTCCAGCGCCGTGATCGACGCCGTCCGCCGTCGATTCCGCCAACCAGAGGGACGCTCGCCGGATTTGGAAGGTGGCCGGAGGTGCGGGCTGGCGTGGCGACGAGGGCGATGGCGATTGAGGGCTAGGACTCCGACGTGGACGAGCCTAGGGCGGATTTTCGGATCCGCCCCGGTGGAAGCGAGATCTCCGGCCAATCATCGGCGGAGATCGCGGTTGCGTGGCGACGAAGATGGAAATCCCATCCTCGTCGAGGGGCGGTTGCAATCAAGCGGAATCGAGCGCTTGTGCAAGGTCTGGCGACGACGAATTCTCGGCGAGATCTAGATCTGGGAACAGAGTATATTGTTTGGCGTCGGCGACGAGGCTCCGGCCGTGGACTCGTCGGCGTACCCTCTCAGATCGACTCACCGGTGCCCTGAGGTAACGAGGAGACTATCTCCTCCGGCGCCGGCAGCCAGACGCGGGAGTGCGATCGGATTTTCCGATCGCCGGTTCCACGCAGCCACAGCTTCCATTGGGTTCCAAATTCGTGTCGACGGCGGCTTCTCCGGCGACAATACATCGGCGGCGAGTTCTCCTCCCGTCGGCGACGAGATCCTGATCGCCCGGCGTGATTCCGGTGACCGGACGGCGACGGACGAAGAAGGGGACGCCTCCCCTGTTTCGGCCGAGCGTCAGCTCTGTTCCGGATGCGGAACGTGAAGGGAGGAGAGAGAAGGGTTTGCGCGCGTGTTCGCGCGCGCGTTTCGTTTCGTCTCCGACCGGACTTTCCGACGCAGCTTCTCGGAGGATCTCGGTGGGCTCGGCTCGTGGAGTGGTGGCACGCTACAAGGGTAAACCCTCCCCGGATCTATCGTGTGTAGTGGTAGTAGGACGGTTTTCTCGTGTGTAGTGGATAGAGACTTTACCGCCGTCCGGACTTCGTGTGGCTTTTCGTTCGGACGTTTCTTTGCGCTATCTGTGTCCGCATATGTGTAGTGCGGACTTGTGACTGTTTGCAGGTGCTTGCTTGTCTGCTCACTGCAAAGTCCAGGACGTGTGTGCCGGCACCCTTGAAGGTGTTCGCCACCGTCCCCTTGTGATCGATTGAGGCCGCGCCGGTGCCTATCTCGGCTGTGTAGAGAAAGGAGTGCGGGTTGAGGGAATTTCTGTGAGTGCAAAGTGTTTTGGAGAGTCTCCATCACTTTGACACAGTTGAGAGATCTGTATTCGTGTCCGAGGGGCGGTATTCATACCGAACCCTTCGCGCACGTGGTGTGAGGACTTGTAGAGTGCTGGGCCAGCTTCCGCAACGCGATCCTAACCGGTCGCGGGCCACTCTAGTGTAGGGCTGAGATCTCCGCGAGGGGATCTGCCGGTTGTGGTTAAGTTTATTATTAAAAAAATAAATTTGCCCATAACACTTGGGGTAATGGATTTGGATTTAGCTCTCAGAAAAGAGAAGGCATATATTACTTTAAGCATTGAAGTGGAAAGTTTAATATAAAAATTGGGAAGATCAAACAGGTTGTCTTATATGCAAATGAGCATAGCTAACAACATTCCTAAGACTGAAACTACTATAAAAATGATAAAATTTGTGAAAGAGTGTACCCAATTTGTTGATAAGTCTCTTGGTGGGACTCTAATGAGTACTTTGATCATTATGAAATTTGATGGTTTTTGAACTATGCATGAATATATCGTTGCAATGACAAATACTGCAGTAAGACTTAAGGAGGATGAAAATTTTCCTTGTGTAATTTGTTTTAAACTCATTACCTTATGTGGTCCTTTCCAAATGAACTATAACAATATGAAAGAGACCTCTAAAAATTAATGAAGTTTATTCTTCTTAAATCCACAAGAAGAAACCACAAGGAAACAAATGTCATTTATATAAAAAGATTAGACATTTCTAAAAGGATCGTTCTATACTTAAGGCTTAGTTTGAAAAGAAAAATCAGCTTAGTGTTTATATATGTTTTAAATCAAATTTAGCGGAAGTTGTGGATTGATTTTAGATGTACAACTTATATTTTTCCTACTATGTAGGGATTCCTTATAATCCAAACCATAAGCCCAAATAAAAAAATTGTCTCCATAGAAATGGAGTAAAAATTCCACTTTTGGGACTTATCATACATCATTTATATTTATTTGAAACTCTTTATGTACATGATATTTCTAGGAATTTATTTTTTTTTATGAACTCGATGTTTTTAGGTTTGGTATTGAATGTTTTAGTTTGTATAAGTATACTTGTATGATTGGATTTGATATACTTTGTGCTAGTTATGCTCAAACACTTATGACCTTGCATCATAATTTTGGCACTAAATGTAGTTTAGCAATAAACGTTCTCCTTTTTTGTAGCATAAACGTTTAAGTCATATTTCCGGAGGAAGAATAAAAGCTTCAGTAAATAATAAATTCTTTTAGAATTGGATTTCACTTACTTTAATGTTTATATAGATTGGATTGAAAACATATATAACACACTAAGAAAGGTGTCATAAGAAGCACACAATCTTCTTAAAATTATATGCTAATATTTGTCGACCCTTTGATGTAAATTCTTTCAATAAAGAAAAATACTTTATTACCTTTATTATTATATAGATTGTATTGAAAATAAATAAAACACACTAAGAAAGGTATCATAAGAAGCATTCAAACTTCTTGAAATTATATGCTAATATTTGTGGACCCTTTGATGTAAATTCTTTTAATAAAGAAAAATACTTTATTACATTTATTAATGATTATTCATGATATGACTGTATTTATCTACTACATGAGAAATCTTATGTAACTGCATTAGAGATTTATATTGAAGAGGTAAAGAAATAATTAGATAGAAAGTTGAAAATCATTAGATCTAGTAGAGGTGGAGAGTATTATAGAAGATATGATAAAAGTGGACAACAATTGGTCTATTTGTTAAATTCCTTGAGAAGTGTGATATATGTGCTTAATACACAACAAAATGGTATATTAGAAAAGCGTAACAGAACTTTGTTGGATATGATTAGAAGTATGCTAAATAATTATTTTTTTACCTATTTCATTGTGGACTTATGCTTTAAAGACTTATGTATTTATTAAAAATGGTTCCTGGTAAGGTAGTTCCAAAGACATGGATTAATAGGAACCTAGTTTAAGACATCTACACGTTTAGGGATACCAAGCAGAAATAAAATTTTATTATCCGCAAGAAAAGAAATTAGATGCAAGAACAATTAGTAGTTATTTCATTGGTTATCTAAAAAAGTCAAATGATATAAATTTTATTGTGTTAACTATAATACAAGGATATTGAAATTGAGAATGCTTAGATTCATTAAAAAAGGTGAAAATATTAGGAGTCAAACTTAAAAGTGGAAATTCAAGAAATAAGAGTTACAAGTTTCATTGACTTGCACATTTAGTAAATTTGTTGTTCCCAAGTTGTCGAACAAATTGATAATAAAGAGCAATAAATGATCCATTATCTATAATGAGAATGAAATAAATTAGCCTTTAGTGGAAAAGCCAAACCAAATGACACTAAGAAGATCTAAAAGAGAAAAAAAGACCAACCATTCGGTATACCTGTAAGAGTATGAAGTTGACTTTAGAATAGAAAAATGATTGTGTTGCATTTTCACATGCCTTAAATAGTGATAATGTTGATAATTGGTTAAATGTCATGAAAGATAGGTTAAAATCTATAGAAGAAAATGAAATTTGAGATCTTGAGTTGTGAAAAGGTTGTAAGAGAGTTTGTTGCAAGTGAGTCTTTAAGACCAAGCATGATTCTCATGGTAACTTAGAACATTACAAGGCCACGAGGCTAGATTAGTTGCAAAAGGGTTTATTCAGAAGGATGACATTGACTATACAGTGACATTTTCATCGGTCTCTAAAAATGATTCACTTAGAATTATCGTGACATTGGTACTTCATTATGATTTAGAGTTACACCAAATGGATGTTATTTTCTAAATGAGAATTTAGAAGAAGTTTATATGAACTAACCAATTGAGTTCATAGAAAAGGAAAAAAAAAATATGGTGTGTAAACTTAATAAGTTAATATATGGACTTACACAGGCCACCTGATGATGATATCTTAAGTTTAGTGATACCATTGTTTTCTTTGGATTTAAAGATAGTATTATTGATGAAAGTATATATTTCAAGGTTAGCGTATTAAGGTCAGTGAGAGTAAGTTAATCTTTCTGTTTTTGTATGTTGATGACATTTTGGTTACAACTAATGATCTTAGTCTATTAAGACTAAGAAGTTTCTCACTAGTAAATTTGAATTGAAGGATATAGGTGAGACATATTATGTGATAGGATTAGACATATTTCAAGGTAGATCACAAGGATTGTTAAGCTTATCTCCGAAAGCATATATGTTAATGATTATATAGAATATGGATATTGTTACTACTCACTAACGATAAAATTGATTTATTAACATAGTAAACATTAAGTAATGTGTCCTAATTAAAAATGTTGAAGCCTAAATTAGTAGTATTAAGCTCATTAATTCTACATATCTTGTTAATGTTGAAATGACCAAGTTAGTATAAGACGCTAGATTAAGGTTCTGTCCAAAAAGGGTGTGGATTCAAATTTCACTCTCAATATAGTACTTTATTATGATTCCCTATGTTAGTCTCAAACTGAATTGAGAAGAGAATTGACATGGTATATATACGAGGCTTAATGAGCTTTTAAGTATATTTAATTGGGCCAAGGCTCACCAAGCTAATGAATTAGTTTGTTTATTTTGTATGTCATAATAAATGAGATTCCCTAGTGTAGTCCCATACTCCCATATGAGATATGAGAGAAGAATTGACGTATTATATAAGGCTTAATAAGCTAGCTTACTATCATGACTTAGGTTTAATCATTTTAAATTAGATTATATTATTTTAAGCATACTAAGTTAATGTGTTACTTTTCTCATTGGTGGGATGGAAATATAGTAGAATTTGAATACATGCTATTCTTATTGAATTTCACAACTGCATAATCATGTTGACAATTCTTTATGCTTCCATTCGATTTCTAGCCTATATGTAGGTAGATGTATTAGTCATATATGTAAAATGTGTTCATGTTGAACATATAAGCCATATTATTATGTTACATGTAACTAGTGCTAGTTCTGGTTTAACCGGTCCGGCTCAAAACCCAGTGAGCTTGACCTAGGCCCAAACGTACGCGGAAAAGGGAGGAGTGGAGCCCAAATCTTTCAGTCAACCGGAGATGTTGACCACACAACGCGGTCGTCTTCGAGAGCGGACGCGGAAGCGAGCTCCTCGCCGCGAAGCTCGGACGTCGAAGGATCGTGGCGGCGTGGCGGCGCACGGAAAGCGGACAACGGTGTCCACTGTTGTGGCGGCAAAGACTTGGACGCGGATGAAGCTCCAGACGGGGTAGACGGCGGATTTCTCGGACGCACAGGACTTGGGCGGCGGACGCCCTAACCGTGGAAGAAAACGCGAACGGCGCAGAGGAACAGAGGCGGCTCTGTTCCTATAAAACCATCAGTAGGTGATGGACGAAAGGAGGGGGGTTTCTTCTTCGAACTTCCGCCATTGGAGAGAGGGACGTCGATCGATTCCAGCAGCAGCATCTTCGTGAGCAGGCAGCTTAGCGAGGGGTAGCGATATCAACAGGGGTTGAAGGATCGACTGGGTGAGTGCTTGTAGCCAGCTACGACCGGCGAGGGAGGGAGAGGGGCACCGGCGACGGCCAGGGGGTCGTCGGCGACGAGAGAGACATTGCAAGCTTCAATCTGAGAAATAAGAGAGCTTCATCTTCTTCACCTCTCCTCCCCTGTTCTCTTTCTCCTCATCCTTGTCGCAAGCGGCGACAGTCCAGTGACGACGAGGCGAGACGCGGGCGGCGTCCTCTCCTTGTCGTCGATCTTCTCCGGCAGGGAACTGAGTGCGGCGGTGCCCGATGGCGAGCACGACGCAGGCGGCGTCGGGCGAACAGCGAGGACGAAGACGACACTCTGCTTCAGTATAAATGTATAATGAAGACGACGCCATTGTTCGAACGATTCGGGCGTTCGAATCAAGGCGTACAGTGAAGTCCAAATCGGCGGAGTCAACGAAGATTTCGATCGATTTCAAAATCGATCGGCAGCTGACGCGAGCGGACGTCAGCAAGGGTGTATTTCGAGCGGGCGGAAGATTAACGCGGTGACGACCGTGATTTTGACTGGTCAAGGTTGCGTTGACCGGAGGTAAATAAATTTAGGGTTTCATTTGGATTTGCTAAATTAGGGTTTTCCGGATTTCCTCGTGCGAATTATAATTTTGGGGATAAAAATCAATCGGTGAGAGTTAGGATTTCTAATTTTGGGTCGAAAACCTTAGATAGTTGCGTTCCGGTGTTCCGCCGGACGACCCTGAGACAGCGTTTAAGAGCTGATTTCAGGCTGATCCGACCGGGGCGTGACAGCTAATATGCTGTTATTTGGGGATGAGAACTAAACTATTATTAGATGTGGTAAATGATTGAGCTAGCGTTGAAGAAAGTATGACAATTGTGGATATTCTCCTAGCGTTGAAGAAAGTTTTTAAGGTCTACTAAGTTTATAGTGTTGAAAAACTTGACCTATAAACTTAATAGGCCTGAAGCAACGTGGTTCAGATAAAAATGCTTAAGCTTAATAAGCTAATTAAGCCTTACATGCTTCATTGATGTTGAGATGGCCGAGTTGGTCTAAGGCGCCAGATTAAGGTTCTGGTCCGAAAGGGCGTGGGTTCAAATCCCACTCTCAACATTTTTATTTTCGTGATACCTTAGTTTAGGAAGTGAAAGAAGTTTGGACATAGTTTTTATATATAATAAGGCTTTAAGGGGTTAGTGACATTTGCATCTTTTGCGTTGGGTTCAAATCCCACTCTCAACAGGTTTATTTTCATGATACCTTAGTTTAGGAAGTGAAAGAAGTTTGGACATAGCTTTTATATATAATAAGGCTTTAAGGGGTTAGTGATAGGGATGGCAATGGGTCGGGTACCCACTTTTTTTGCACTACCCATAACCGAACCCGAATAACTACCCGATTATCTACCCGAATTTTTTCTAACACTCCTACTCAAACCTGACCCCGAATATAATTTTACTACCCGTATACTACCCGAACTTTATAAATACCTGATATTAATTATAAAAAAACCCTAATCTAATCTTTTCTCTCTCTTCCGGCGCGTGCGACTCGATTTTGCCCAACGTCGCTCGCCGATTTCCCTCTCCCTCTTTTGATCCTTGTTCCGGCGCTAATCAGAGCCGGTGATGACCCTGGAAGGCCTGCGTCGGCCTTCCTTCCCTCTTTCCGGTGGCGATTGGCGGCAGGTGGTGGCATTTGGCGAGCTCAACGGTGAGCATGCAAGCGGCGGCGAATCTCGTCGTAGCAGCGACGAACGACGGCGGAGACGACCTCCTTCCTTCTTGCTCAGCATCCCAGGCTCTTTCCTTGGCCGGCGGCAGCGCTTTCCGATGAGCAGAAGGGGAAAGCGTCCCAGGCTCTTTCCTCCCACGGGCTGGTGGTCGGCTTGGCGAGGGTGAACGCACGAATTGAAACTTAAACATTAGGGTTAAAGAATATATATATATATATATATATATATATATATATATATATATATATATATATATATATATATATATATATATATATATATATATATCCGGACTATACTACCCGAACCTGACTCGGGTAGTATTTTTACTATGCACATCAGAACCGAACCCGATTAATAGGTACCCGATTACTTATAATCGGGTTTGGATAGCGCGGGTACCTGCTAAAATAGTACCCGACTGCCATACCTAGTTAGTGACATTTGCATCTTTTGCGTGCATTCTCTACTTTAGTTTTCCTTCCTCTAGGTCTTTTGTAGACTAACAACCTGTTTCATAGAAGAGATAGAAAACTAGAAGGAAAGCAAAAAGGGATAGAAAGGAAAATGAAAAGAAATAAAAATTATATTCATTTTCTTTTCCCTAGTTTCACTATTGCAAGGAAAGAAAAGGGAACGCATCTTCCTTCTCAGACTGAGTTCGCCTTGATCCGTGAGATTGTGGACGATTTTCCTATGTCGCCACTTGGCATCTTCTGCACCAGCACCATCGCAGCGGCTATCTCCAGCAGCGTCCGTTGGAAGGGAGAAGGAGTCGCTGCTGGAGGGGAGAAGGAGTTGTCCGTTGGAAGGGAGGAGTCGGCGCTGGAGGGGAGAAGGCAACGACGCGAGCGAAGCGGCACCTTTGCTGGCAGATGCGGAGGCGGAAGGGCGAAGGAAGAGGGCGGCAGGGGCCTTGTCGAAGAGGAGGGCGCGGATGTAGAGCTGGAGGTGGAGGTGGGTTCGGGAGGCGGTGGGGGAAGGGGAGATGAAGGCGTCCCAGGCGGCGGGAGAGGCGAGGCTGTGGGCGAATGCGGCGTAGGCTGCGTCGCCTAGCCACGCCGCCACGAGCTGCAGGCATCGGCGTAGACTAGCGATACCTCGTCGACGTCGGCAGCGTTGATGAGCTCCTTGTCGGGCTGGCGGAGGAAGAGCTGCTGCCAGCGGAGCTGGGCGGCAAGGACGGAGGCAGGGCAATTGCCAGTGAAGCGGGCATCGAGGGCAGAAAGGGAGGATGATTAGGGTACCGGTGAAGCGGACATCGGCGAGTTCTGGGAGGGTATCGGGGAGCAAGAGGGTGTTGGGAGAGAGTTAGGCGTGAGAAAGCGAGAGGCATGAGGGATAGAAATTTTTTTTTGTGTAAATCGAAGGTATTGGTTTAAGGGGAAAAAATGCTTCAAATTTCTCTCTGATTTTTTTTCATTTTCTTTTTTTCACTAAAACAAAGAAAAAATATTTTTTCTTCCTTTCTCTCCAAAAAATCTCTTATATGAAACAGACTGTAAAAGTATATCACGTTATGTTTCTTCTTTTACATACAATGATGTCCCAGATGGACTCTGATCCTTTCGGTTTGTTTCCATCGATTTTTCTTTTCAAGTCTTACTTTTAGTAAATACTAGTAGTTGATCACTTATTTTTGTAACTTTCATGATGGAAAGGGAGTTGTCATATTTGGGGACAGTTGTTGTTGGCTCTCTAAACTTCTATTATGTGTAACCAAACAAGTTTGCTTGCCATTCAAAGTAGCATATCCTTAAAGAACGTTTGTTTTTCGTGTTGTGATTTAGTTTGTTTGCTTATCGTAACCGTCAGTGTCTCAGAGGTTTGACTCATGTGGTTATGCTCAATGCAAGTACATAGTTTTGATCTGTGATTTGAATTTAGAGTTGCCAAACTATCAACCTGAACTGAACTGATACTGACACACCCCAAGCTTCTTTTAAACTGAAAATTGAGACCTAATCTAAACTGAATCAAACGTATGGACCAAACTAACTGAAAATTTTCGTTGCATTAAGATTTGGTGTTAACAAAAAAAAATCTTTATTCTGATTTCTTTTACATATATACTTACTTTAATAAACACAAAATATAATTGTGGTTAAACACAAAAAGTTAATCAAAGTTTGGTTTAACATTTTTTTACATTATTTTTAATTTAATGGCAAAGTAATATTCATTTGTTTAATTGAAATGAAATTTCTAACCTGGAAACTGAGCTTTTTGCTAAATTATAGCCCAAACTAATTAAGGATAACCGCATAGTTCAGTTCTCTAGAAGTTTTTGGATTAACCTAAAAATTTCACCTGCAGAATTATGATGTCGTATTGACAATATTTGGCTATTTGATGTCTGTTGAAACAATAATCATGACTTTTTGTATTTGAATTTCTATAATGAATAATATGAATGGTCTTGATATCTTTATTAAACATGACTATCCTTGTTTCACGAGTTCTTCATAATTCTATTAGCTAAATCTATGTGTAATCGACATACTAACGGAAATAATTGACTTATTAACTTAGTAAATCTAGAAGAATGTAATCTAATTTAAAATATTTAAGCCTAAGTTAGCAATAATTAGTATATGTGCCATGTCAATTTTTCTTTCACTTTCCATATTAGACTAAATTAGGGTATCGTGATCTCCCCCTTATGATTTGATATTCTTATTAAACCCAAACCCTAACACATGTTCGAGAATTATCTTTAGTTGACAAACATACCATATTAGTCCAAAAGTGGTTTCGTAATCTATAACAACCTTTTCATATTTATCTCATCATACCTAGGAATGTTTGCTTTGATATTATTGTTCCTACTTAATGAGAAAAATAACCAACTTGGTGAGTGTGAAGTGATGTGGCTCAATTAAAAAAATACCTAGTCTATGTTAATGATAGGAAGTGCACTAAGCATTATACACTATTTTAATGTTGAGATGGCCGAGTTGGTCTAAGGCGCTAGATTAAGGTTTTGGTCCGAAAGGGCGTGGGTTCAAATCCCACTCTCAACATACTTTATTATAATCCCACCCACATGAGTTGGCCGAAAGGAATTGAGTATGACTGGTGTCAGGCCGGTTCGGCCCAAGACCCAATGGCCGAGCAAATAGCGTCGAAGGCGTCAAGAGCTTCGGCGTCGTCTCCTTCAGCGGCCGGATCAGACGCGGAGAAATCGGGCAACGACAGCGCGATTCTTCCGGACGTGGACTATGGCATTGAAAGGCTCAGTGGGGTGAGATTCTCGGACGCGAGGAGTTCGAGCATTCGACGCCCTAACCTGGACGCAACGAGCGGCTGGAGCGGAAGAAGGGAGGCGGCAGCGCTTCCAATATAAAGGATCCAGCTTCACCAGCATTGAGGGGATCATCGAGCGAGATTGGGGGAGATCAGTTCCATTGGCGAGCATCTTCCACCCTTCTAGCAAGCTTAGGGAAGCTTGGAGAGACTCCTGGCGTCTAGGGAGACGTCGGCGTGAGGAAGACGGTGAGCTCGAGAGATTGTAGCCGCGACCAGTGGGTCGACAGCGAGGGCACCGGCGACAGGGGTCGCTGGCGACGGGGAGAGTTCTATAATTCCAGTTTCAGGTAATAAAACAGAGTTTTTCCCTTATCCTCACCTTTCCTTGTTCCCGGAGATTCTCGAGCGACTTCGCCGCGTCGGCGGCGGTTCCCGGTAGGGCGGCGACCAGAAACCGAAGGAAGGGCGAGCCTTTCCTGCCGGTGGCTTCCTTTTCGGCGACGTGCGTATGCGAACTAACGGTGGCGGCAGCATCGCGAAGTCGGCGGTTTCGAACGCAGTGGGCATTCGAAATGAGGTGAAAGTCAACCGATTGGATCGGTCAATGCAAAATTAAAACGGGGATTTCGATTTGAAACTGACGCAATCCTGACGTCAGCTAGGGCGTTAATCGAGTGGCGGCAAACAAAATCGAAGTGGCAAAATCTGCGAATTGGACGCTGACGTCAGCATCTGATTATTCGAACGACAACGTTAATTTTGACTTGGGTCAAGAGAGGTATTTTAATTTTGGGTTCCACTTCTTTCCGGCTTTCCTAAATTAGGGTTAGGGTTTTCGTGCGACTTGTAATTTGGGGATAAAAATCAATCGAGGAAATTAGGGTTTTCTATTTGTGGTGTGATTTTGACTGGAAACCCTAGGGAGTTCACGCCTTGGTGTTCCGTCGGACAACCCTAAGACACCAGTTTAGGGCTGATCCGACTGGGGCGTGACAATTGGTATTAGAGGCGGCTTTCTGTGGGCCCATACCCACGGGTCAGTGGCACAGGGTAACAATCTGGTTCCATCAACACAGCTGCTTCACCCGCGATGGTGAAGATCGGTTGGAAGTTCCAGAAAATCACCCACACAGCCAGAGGAGTGTCAGAGGACGTTTGGCCCAAGCAAGAAAAAGGTAAGGCCGAGGAGACGGCTGAACCTGAAAAGATGGCTGATGCGTTGCATTTATATAGTGTTTTTGCCTATGTTTTAGATCATATTTTGGGCTTATTTGCATGATTTTATGCTACTTTTAGTGTTTTTATCTTACTTTGCACAGAATCTTCACTTTTCTTAGTTTTTGTGAAAATGTAGCTAAAATGGCCTAAAAATGATGGATTTTGAGGGTTTTGAAGCCAAAGCATGATTCCCGAGGAAATCACGAGCTTACACGTCGAATTTGGAGTCAAAATAGTGAAGAATGCGAGAATTATGGCCTTGGTCGTAATTCTGGGTCAGCCGTAATCTTGAATTCGAGCACAAGGCGAAACACGGCTAAGTTAAAAAGCTCACATAAACTTTCACGGGTGAGGCCGTGAATCTATCACGAGCCGTGAATATTTCTGTGGCTTAAGTGTTGTACACACAGAGGCTTTTACGGCCGTGGCCGTGAACGTGTTACGGACCGTGAAAACGTCCGCCCTTTCGATTTTTCGCTCGGTTCGACTCCAAATTAAACCAAAATTGAACCAAACTCCCTAGAAACCTTCCTACATGGGTTCTATACTGATTAGACTATAAAAGGAAGGGTTTTGGAAGGGTTTCGGGGGCTTCTAGACACGAAAACAGACGGCTGTAGCGGCGGTGGCGGAAATTAGTTTTAGGGCAAAATTCCGGCGAGAGATCACGCAAAGGAGAGGTTTGATCGCTTCATCTTCATCACCAGATCAAGGGGAAGAGTTCTAATTACTATCCTAGTGTCTCTTTTGCACGATTTTTGAGAGTTTACATGTTGAATTCATCGATAAACATGATGTTTGCTTTGAACATGAACGTGTAACCTTAATTTTGGGATTTGGGGAATAGCCCGTTGACGAATTATGGATTGAATTTGTTGTTTAAATCTTTGACATGATCTTTTATAGATTTGATTTGATTAGAATTGTGCTTATTCCGTGAATTACCCTGATCAAGTATTTTTTACGTCTTAGACGTTGCGAGAAGGACCGGGAGGTGAATCGCAACGTTGGATCTATTCTTTTCAAACCTACGAATCCAATCACGGGAGTAGTTTGGATTTGTTTGAAGGATTACCATGGTTTTTCACAGAACTTAATGGGTCTATTTATGTTAATTGTCACTGGAGTAGGGAATTAATGTAAATACGGATTACACTCCGGGAGGAGGTAGTCTGTACCTTAGGAAAAATCCCTTTCAATACTATAATTTTCTGATTAAAGATTTATTTTTACTAAATTCATAATCGTCAACGTGGTGAAACCCCGAGTCCTAATTTTATCTCAATTGATTTTAGCCAAAACCCTAAAATCACCTTTTTATTTTCTTGCATTAGAAGTTTCCAAAACAAAAACCACAGATTTGATTCGTCTAGATATAGATCGACCGTGTAATCGGTACTTGACCGCCTGATCCTCGTGGGTTCGATAACTTTTTATTACTTCGATAAATCCGTGCACTTGCGGATGCTATCAAGTTTTTGGCGCCGTTGCTGGGGATTAGGCCAGTCAATATTGATTTAATCATGAGATTTATAGACTAGACATTTTATTTATTTATTTATTTTTGTTTTTATTTTTATTCTTTATATTTTTTATTTTTTATTTTTTTATTTTTGTTTTGTTTATTTTTCGCATTTTTTTTATATTTCTGAATTTTATAAAAAAAAAAGAGATGTTTAATCAATGTCAATGGTCAGGTCAGACGTATGTGCCACCGGCGATGCAGACAAGAGAATATAACATAGTTGCATTTCAATCGCCTGCAGTAAGGGTAAATACATTATATAGTGGGCTACGCCCAAACTCCGAAAAGAGAGTTTACGCTATCATATACATCGTGAAATACATTAAATCTCTCATGCAAATGAAATCAAACCAAACGGAAGGGTAGATCCTTGATGGAAGAGGGCCCAGCACGAAGATCCACGTTGGAGCGGAGGAAGAATCATGCCGGAACAGTGTTGTCGCCCAGAAAATCACCCCAAAACCCTAGGTTGTCGCTGTTTCGCTTCGTTCTCCGCAACTACTTAATCAAATCCGATGATTCTAGTTCCAAATCGTGCGTATGTGAGTTAGGAAGGCCTCCCTAAAATTTTGTTCAATTCCGCTTCCAAAATAGAAAGTTATGGGCGAAAAACCGGGCGTCTATCGAAGCTGCGCGGGATGATACCCGGCCGTGCATGGATGCACAGCCATGCCCGTGTACGGCTCGGTAGCTAGAAAACTTACTCTTCACGGCCGTGCATGGATGCACACTCATGCCCGTGTACGGCTCGGTGAAGCCTGGAGTAGTCAGCTCATGCACGGCCGTGCATGGATACACGCCCATGGCCGTGAAGAGCGTAGAGGACTCCGATTGGGCTGAAATTGCACGTGTAGCTTTGTCTCATCATGAGGAATTGTCCCATATCTTTATATCTTCCAAATTCCATCAATTTTGAGGTAAAATGCCTACATTTCAATAAAATAGAGGAAAAGTGAATGTTCTGAAGAATATGAAGCATTTACGTGCATAAATGAGACAAAACATCCAATTTAGTCCAAAATAATAATAAAATTAAACCACCATATATCATATATTTGCATATCATCACATACCTCACAGGCGACACAAAGCTTTCGTGGAGAACCAAAATCAGTTCGACATCGGGGGCTACTAGCTGGCCTTGAGAGGCTTTCCGTGAGCAACTGCGGCGGTAGTTTCTTCCCGGAAACTCGGCGGACTAAGCTCATGGGAAGGTGGATCGGCTAAGGCACACTGGGTCGATCCAGGAGTACGTCAAGATGTTCTCCGCGTTGATGCTTGAGCTACCTGACATGGCGGAGGGTGACCGGAAGTACTTCTTCATCCGGAACCTTCAGCCATGGGCAGAAACAGAGGTTCGACGATAATCACCACCAGATTGGAGGGCGGCGACGGCGGTGGCCGAGTCCTTGGTGGATAATAGAAATTTCAAATCAACACCACCAAAGAAACCACGGTCACCATCGAAGCACAGCTCCCCACGGACTCCACCAAGGGCAAGAGTTTTAGAAAGGGGTAGATCCTTTCCCCGGCAGGACAGGGGTTCACCGGGCCAACGAGAGCCAAAGCCACAAGGTTGCTTCCTGTGCGGCGGTCCTCACTGGGTAAAGGATTGTTCGTCCAGGCAGAAACTCATGGCGATGGTAGTGCAGGAACCAGTTGAGGAAGCTGAGATCAACACCGATGAGGTGAGGATCGATGCTCTAAGGATCAGAGCAATGGTGGCCAGAGATCTGCCCGTGAGAGACATCGAGAGTGATGTCCAAATTGGACGGGGGAGAATTGTCAGGCCTGATTTAGGCTGGTTTGGCCCAAGACCAAACCCACAACGAAGCCCAAATCTTGTTAAATTGATTCGGTCAACACCCAAGGTTGACTTCGAATCCAAGCAAATAGCGTCGAAGGTGTCGAGAGCTTCGGTGTCGTCTCCTTCAGCGGCCGGATCAGACGTGGAGGAATCGGGAAACGGCGGCGCGATTCTTCTGGACGTGGACGATGGCATTGAAAGGCTCGGCGGGGCGAGATTCTCGGACGCGATGAGTTCGGGCGTTCGACGCCATAACTTGGACGCAGCGAGCGGCTGGAGTAGAAGAAGGGAGGCGGTGGCGCGTCCCTATAAAGGATCCAGCTTCACCAGGATTGAGGGGATCATCGAGCGAGATTGGGGGAGATCGAGTTCCACCGGCGAGCATCTTCCACCCTTCTAGCAAGCTTAGGGAAGCTTGGAGAGACTCCCGGCGTCTAGGGAGACGCCGGCGTGTGGAAGACGGTGAGCGGAAATTTCGAGAGATTGTAGCTGTGACTAGTGGGTCGACGGCGACGGAGGGAACGAGGGCACCGGCGACAGGGGTTGCAGGCGACGGGGAGAGTTATGTAATTCTAGTTTCAGGTAATAAAACAGAATTTTTCCCTTATCCTCACCTTCCCCTGTTCTCGGAGATTCTCGAGCGACTTCGCTGCGTCGGCGGCGATTCCCGGTAGGGCGGCAACCAGAAACCGAAGGAAAGGCAAGCCTTTCCTGTCGGTGGCTTCCTTTTCGGCGATGTGCGTACGCAAACGAACGGCGGCGGCAGCGTCGCAAAGCCGAGGAAGAAGACGACGGTTTTGAACGCATTGGGTGTTCGAAACGAGGTGAATGTGAACCGATTGGATCGGTCAGCGCAAAATCGAAATGGGGATTTCGATTTGAAACTAACGTAATCCTGACGTCAGCTAGGGCATAAATTATGCGGCGGCAAACGAAATCGATGAGCCAGGCCGTGCGCCGTGGCTTCCCCTGATTAAATTTTATCCCCAAATTCCAAGGTCGCTCAGAACCCTAACCCTAATTTTGGAAACCGAAACCCTAAATCAGAAATTATACCTCTGGTCAATCACACCGAGTCAAAATCGTTCACTGCCATTTGAATCCTTCGGTTTGACTGATTTTCTCCCGCCGTGCGCCGCTGCTTCGATTACTTCGGTCGCTGACGGTATCACTACGTCAGTCGCTAAATCAAAATCGCTGATTTCGATCGCTCGCCTCGGTTCTGATTTTGACCCAGTCAAAATCGGAATGCGTTCTCTGCCCGTTGCCTCGCTGCTTCGTTCGATTCGCCACTGCTCTTCGACGCCTTCCGTGTCTTCTCTTTCACTGAGCGCCGCCTGCGCTTGCTTGTTGAGTCAGCAGAGAGGATGCCCACCTCCCGCCGCCGACCACCTGGCAGTCGCCGAAACGCCGGAAGCGACGGAGATCTACGCCGGAACCTAAAGACACAAGGGAAGAAGGAGATCAGAAGGAAAACTTCGTATTATTCACTCGTAATGACGTACAAGCCTCCCTTCTTCATCGCCGACCCCTGTCGCTGAAGTCCCCTTTCCCTCCCTCGTCGGAAACCCCCTGGTTCCATTTACAAGTCTCTCGCCCGATCGTCCCTTGACGCCGGAATCCCTCACTTCTCTGTGCTCTCAACGGTGGCGCCCTCGCAGCTGGAAAACGCTCCCCAGCTCTGTGAAGGTGTCGAAGATCTTGTCGTGTCGCTTCCCATTACCCCGTCGCTGGCTTTAAAGGGGAAGAACCGCCGCAAGGCCTCGTCTCGTGCCGAAGATGTCGGTGATCCGAAGACTCTGTTGCGCGTCCGAGAACTCCGCTGTGCGTCCGAGAACTCCGCTCGTCCGCTTCTGAATCTGGAGCCGCGTCTGTCTCCGTCGCGCCCTTGTCGACGACGCGCGCCTCCTTTGCTGAGATTTCCGCTGCACTCGCATCGCCCGTTGGAGTTGCCGTTGAAGCCATCGTCTGCGTCTGCAGTAATCGGGGATGAAGACGAGACACGGCTGAACTCGAAACACCGTGGTCAACATCGGGATGGCGTGTTGACCAAACACATTTGGGTCTTTCTCGGGTTCCTTGTTTGCTTGATTGGCTTGGGCTTGGGTCTCCTGTCGGCTTAGTGGGCTTTGGGCTGAACTAGGCTGAACCAGGCCTGACAACTGGCAACCATGCATTGAAGCTTGGACAACGACCAACGGAATATAGTTTTGGGTCTAGCTTTGAACATGAAAGGCCCATACCCCCGTCTCACTTGAACATCTTGTATATAAGTAAAATATTAGTATGCTAATTATCTTTTTTATATTAATGTTGAGATGGCCGAGTTGGTCTAAGGCGCTAGATTAAGGTTCTAGTCCGCAAGGGCGTGGGTTCAAATCCCACTCTCAACATACATTATTATAATAATCCCACCCCCATGAGTTGGGCGTAGGGATGGCAGTGGGTAGGGTAACTCGCATTTTTTGTGCTACCCATACCCTAACCCGAATAACTATTATACTACCCATTTATTTTTTGGAACCTCTACTCATACCTTACCCTATTAAAAATTTAACTACCCATTTATTACCCGAACC
Source organism: Costus lasius (assembly GCA_027563935.2). Classification (NCBI taxonomy): domain Eukaryota; kingdom Viridiplantae; phylum Streptophyta; class Magnoliopsida; order Zingiberales; family Costaceae; genus Costus; species Costus lasius. The sequence continues at coordinate 10,861,398 of CM050452.1, read as the reverse complement.
CTATAAATACTCGACTTAAATATCTACCATATTAAATTTCAACTTAGATATATGGTTACCCGATTAATAATCAGGTACCCGACCCTATAATACCATAATACTAATCAAATTTCAGGTAGGGTAAAATGGGTACCCGCAACCCGAATAATATACTACAAAAATAAAGTACACAAATAAAAAAAACATAATAACAAAAAATAAATACAATAATATCACATGAAACCCTATACTGTTGCATATAAATACCCTAATTCTTTTTTTTTTGTTTTTTTGCCAAGGGAAAGAAGATAATTATATTTAAAAAACGATATAGTTACAGGTATCTACATCCACTGCCACCCTATCCATACATTGGATCTGAAAAACCCATTCCCTAACCCGAATAACTATTATACTACTCGTTTATTTTTTGGAACCTCTACCCATGCCCTACCATATTAAAAATTTAACTACCCATTTATTACCCGAACCCTATAAATACCCAACTTAAATATCTACCCTATTAAATTTCAACTTAGATATATGGTTACCCGATTAATAATCGGGTACCCGACCCTATAATACCATATACTAATCAAATTTCAGGTAGGGTAAAATGGGTACTGGCAACCCGAATAATATACTACAAAAATAAAGTACACAAATAAAAAAACATAATAACAAAAAATAAATACAATAATATCACAAGAAACCCTATACTGTTGCATATAAATACCCTAATTCTTTCTTTTTGCCAAGGGTAAGAAGATAATTATATTAAAAAAAAAAAGATATAGTTAGAGGTATGTACATCCACTACCACCCAATCCATACATCGGATCCGAAAAAATCGGGCAAAATATCCCCTGTATTCCTGGCGCGTGAACCCTACGCTACAGACTAATATTACTCATATCACCCAAAAAAATAAAAACCAAACACCAAAGAGGATTACATGAGGGAGTAAACAAAACCAACACCAACAACAAAGTCCCCACTCCCACATCAAAATTACACCCAGGAACCCAGATATTTGACTAGGCAAGCTCCAGCATCAATAGGATAGATATCTAGACGCGGTGAATTATTTAGCTTGTAGCTTGATCATCGCCCCTTGGAGATGTACGTAATCTAGCTTGTGTTCGCGAGGACTGCCGAACGCCAGTCCATCCGAGATGGGATCGAGAGCATAGTACAAACCAAAGATCCCTTGAATCTCACGGGGAAGCCTAGAGCATGGTGAGCTGCAGGATTCCCCCAACCTCCAATTGCATAGCCTGAGAACCGAAACAGATTGTATCTACTGGCCGCCCACCTACAAATCATCTAGAGCCACACGAGATGGTATAATCAGCCATGTTTACAAATAAGCAGCGACCACCGATGGAAAACAAAAACAAGCCGAGGTCCGCCAGAAGAAACTGATAAAGGAACAAGAGAATCCAGCCACGAGCCCTCAGTAAAAATCATCATGTATCAAGAAAAGACATAAGAGCATAAGGTATCATGAGGACCCCAACAATCAAATCCACAATGATGAAACCACGAGCCCTAGGAAAGATAATCATCACTCATCAAGAAAAGACATAAGGGAACAAGAGACCCCCGCCAGCACTAGCTCATGGGCCAAGCCGCCGGCCATTAGCACTGTGCCTCCCACGTTTGCAGAATTGCGAGAATATGCGGGTTAGGCCTTTCGTTCTGGGCCTGGCTATGAATTTTTGCACAAACCTCGGACACTAAATTCCTGTACAGTGTCCTAATCTCCATCTCCTGATTTCCAAATATCTTGTTATTCCTATATCTCCAAATATGATAGATGGCTCCGGTAAGGAACAACTTTTTTATATATATGCGCTTTGCATTCCTACTCTTCCAGTGATGCAATATGTGATTCATGATGCCTTCCTAGGAATTATCGCCATTCCTAATACCACATCCCCGCTTAATCATATCCCAGAATCCAGCGACAACTTCACATTGAAAAAATAAGTGATTGTGTGTTTTCGGGAATAATTTACACAGCACGCATATCGGATCCTGGATTATCCCAAGTGTGTGAAGCCGGGATCTAGTACTTAGCCATTTCAGACAGGTAACCCATGCAAAGAAGGAATATCGAGGAATCCTCTCCTTGAACCACACCATCTCCCTCCACGGAACCATGCTCTCCTGGAATTGCCCTTCATATGCCGATTTAGTAGTGAATGACCTATTAATGGTTGGTTTCCAAAATAAACGGTCCTCGCTAATATTAGAGTGAATACGGATCTGCGAGAAAGCTTTGTACACATCCTAGAGACTAGAGGATCTCGGGTGGGGGATAACCCAGGTATTGTTTTCGATAAAAGAATCCAAGCGAGCTCCTTTACCATACGGGTTTTCGAATTTGCTATCTTCCACCAAGTCAAGAAGTATTTTTGATTCGAACCAAGGGTCCAGCCAGAATTTTATAGAAGAACCATTCGCTATTTTGTACCCTATCATCTGTATACACGAGTCCCGAGTAGATATGATACTTCGCATTGGCCACACAGCCCTCCTAGGCAGCTTAACCGTCCAAATGGAATCCGTGCGTAGATATATCTCATGGACCCATTTGACCCACAAAGTTTTCTTATCCGTAATAATGTTCCAAATGTGCCTCATAAGGAGAGCTTTGTTCAACTTTCCAATCTCCTGCAAACCAAGGCCCCCTAAGTGTGTAGGTTTGGTGATAGTGCACCACGCCACCTTTGCCATACCTTTCCTGTTTCCAGTCGACCAAAGAAAGTTCGCCAGAACTGAATTAATCCTTGAGATAACTCCTTGGGGGAGTTTGAATGCACTGCACCAGAAAATAATGTTACCATGGCACAATGATTTTATCAGCTCCACCCTCCTTGCATAAGATAATTGCTTAGCTCGCCAAGCCAATAAATATTTGGAAATCTTCTCAATAAGGGGCATGCAATCCTTGGCTTTAATTGGTTTACTAGTGATGGGCATTCCCAGATACCTGATCGGCAAGGATCCCTTTGAGATTCCAAGGATGGATGTAATCCTGTCTTGCACCTCAGATGTGAATGAGGCCGAGAAGAAAACCTGAGATTTTTCTTTGCTTATTTTCAACCCCGTATTCTGATAAAAATCATCTAGGACCCTAATCACAGCCCTAGCAGACTCTTCATTCGCTCCACAGAAGATGATTATATCATCCGCAAATTGCAAATTTGTAATACCTAACTTATTACATTTGTTGTGGGCCTTCAGGTGCCCATCATGGAATTGCTCTTGAATTAACTCTGTGAGGTATTGCATCACCAGAAGAAAAAGATAGGGAGACATAGGGCACCCCTGCCTCAGTCCTCGGGTGCCTTTAAAAAAACCCACATCCTGCCCATTTAAGTTTATAGTGTATGTCGGGGAAGACACACAGGTGACAATTCTGTTAACAACCCAGGGAGGGAATCTATACACCGTAAGCACCCATTCAAGGAAGCTCCATCTAACCGAGTCAAAGGCTTTGTGAATGTCAATCTTAATCGCCATTTGCGGCAATCCACTTCTTTTATGATAGTCGTGCATAATGTCTTGGCATAACATGATGTTCTCCTGGATCGCTCTCCCTTGGATAAAGGCGTGCTGGTTACCATCAATAATCTCCGGAAGAACCGCCCTAATACGGTTTGCCAATAGCTTTGCTATAAATCTGTAAAGCATTTGGCATACCGATATAGGCCTAAATTCTGCAAAACAAGATGGATTAGGCACTTCAGGAATGAGAGTAAGGGAGGTTATATTTACCCTCTTAAGCATTTGGCCTTGCTCCATGAAATCCAAGATAGCCTTCGTAATATCCTCCTTAATAGTCCCCCAACACGCTTTGAAGAAAGCAGCATTAAATCTGTGTAAATACCCTAATTCTGCATTGGTAATTTAATTTGTTGCATGTAACATAATAACAAGAAATTAATACAATAATATCTTAGGAAACCCTATACTGTTTAAGAAGGTTTAAACCCAAATTAGGAAGATTGAAAACTTACTTGCTGATGTTGGCGAAGCGAAGCAGTGAACGTTGGAAAATGTTCTCTTGTTCAGCATCGAAGCAACGAATGCTGAAAAATGTTGGCGAAGCAACGTACGCAGCGAATGTTGGAAAATGTTGGTGAAGCGAAGCGAAGCAGGGACTAGCGGCGGGTGGCAGCTGGCGACGCAGAGACTAGCGGCGGCCGGCGAAGCAGGGACTAGCGGCGGTTGGCAAAGTAGGGACTAGCGACGACGGAAGATGGGAAGAGAGAGTTTTGAGGAGAAGTGACTAGTGGCGGCGCGCCGGCGATGGAAGACCAGAAGAGAGAGTCGAGACTTGAGAGGGGCGGCGGCGATTTGGGTCTCGGCTACTCAATAGAAGTTACAGAAGTCAAAACTAGGGTTTCATTATTAGGATTGGTTATTTGGTTTTGGTAAATGGTAATAGGGTTAGTGGGTTAATGGGTATAGGGTTAGAGAGATAGTATGTATTATGCAATAGTTATTTATATTATATATATATATATATATATATATATATATATATATATATATATATACTACCCGAACCCGACTCGGGTAATATATGGACTACCCATACCCTACGCAAACCCGAATAACAGTTACCCGTTTAGCTTTAAACGGGTTCGGGTAGTACGGGTACCAGCTAATAATCACCCATATTGCCATCCCTAGTTGGGCGAAAGGAACTGAGTAAGACTTGCAACCATGCTTTGAAGGGATATAATTTTGGGTCTAGCTTTGAACAGGAAAGGCCCATACCCCCTTGTCTCGCTTGAACATCTTGTATATAAGTAGAATATTAGTAAGCTAATTATTTTTTTATATAAATGTTGAGATGGCCGAGTTGGTCTAAGGCGCCAGATTAAGGTTCTGGTCCGAAAGGGCGTGGGTTCAAATCCCACTCTCAACATATTTTTTAATTGTGATTCCTTTTAATGAGCTTTAACTATTTCAACTAGGCAAAGCTAAGTTAGCTTAGTACATTCATTTAGACTGTGTTTAATAGAAGGGAAAGAGGGAGGGAATGGAAGAAAAAGTAGAAGGATAGTAAAATTTGGTTGTTTAAAAGGGAGGATGGAAATTAAGGAAGGAAACGCAGAGGGAAAATTCCATCAGCTTTCCCTCAAAATCGTTTCGTTCGATTTGGGCGGAAGGTGAAGCTAGCAAAAATCCTATCTAATCTCACCCCTCTCACACCTTTATATTAGTATTTAATTAATTTTATATTAATTAATTATTGTTATAGTAATTAATTAATTAATTGATGTTATAATATTTAATAATATTTAATTAATGTTATAGTATTTAATAATATTTAATTAATATTAAAGTAATTAATAATATTTATATAATACGAGTGTAAAAATAAAAAAATGAAGTGATTATATTAATCTTTCCAACTTTCTTTCCCTCTAAACAATTACAAAAATCTTTTTACTTTTTTTTTTCCTCTTTATTTTTCTTTCTTTTTTTACTTTCCTTTCAATTTTCTTTCTTTCCCGTTAAACACAGCCTTAGGCTTAGGGCCTGTTTGGCCCCGCTTTGAAATTGATTTTAAGCAACTTTTAAGTAGAAAGTTGTTAGAAATGTGTTTGGTAATGAAAAATAGAAGTAGAAAAAAGCAGCAAGAAAGTAGAATCTAAGAAAGCTACAATTTGATGCTTTTGCTGCTTATGCTTTTCCTACAAAATAATTTGCATGATTTTGATTAATTTTTTAACTATTATTATTTTAAATAATATAAAATTTTAATAATAAAAATATATATAATTATTTTAAATTATTTATTTATTTATATTATAAGATTTTATAGTAATTAAAAAGTTATTTACCAAACCACTTATAAATTTTGATAGTACATCACAGTATAGTACAGTATAATTTAGCACAGTTATAAAGCTATTAACAGCAGGGCCAAACAAGCCTGCAGCATTTTAAATAAGATTATATTTATTAAGCTACTAAGGTAATGAGTCACTTTTCTTATTAGCTGATTGTACGATTTAAATACATGGTAATCTTTACATAATATAATTTAAATATATGGTAATGTTATTGAACTTCACAATTACATAGTCATGTTGACAATTCTTTATGTTTCTATCGGCTTTCTAACCTCTACTTAGGTAGATGTATTAGTCATATATGTAAAATGTGTTTGTGGTGAATATATAAGTTGTATTATTATTACTTGTAATTCGTACTTGGTACATGGCTATTTGGGGATGTGAACTGAACTATTAGATGTGGTATATGATTAAGATTAGCAAGAAAGTGTGAAAATTATGGATATTCTCGTAAGAGTTCCCAATAGTATAGTGCATCCGTAAAATGGTGCACTTGAACATTTTGTATATTAGTATATGGATATTGTTATAATTCACTGATGAGAAAACTAATTATTAACTTAACCAAACTTAGATTATGCATTGTTAAGAAACTGTGAAATTTTCGACAGATTATTTTTCATCTTTAAAAAAAATTAGATTGAGCCAAGTGTCTCTGGCTCACATTTGAAATGCTCATTCGACATGCTTTGAGCCGTATGCTGTGCAATGTACCACAGCGGATCACATCGTTCCCAAGAATTTGGAAGGCGTTACATCTCCGTGCGATTCGTATGGTCAAGAAGACGAGCGAAGAGTCGGACGCGAGTGCCTCGGCCCAGTTGACCAGCAAGACGCTGACCCGGTCTGCTTTGGTCCGACGCCTCGCCAGGGAGAGGGAGCCATGCGGTCAACCCGAAACATCGGATCTTACGGGCTCTCCTCTCCTATAAAAGCAGGCTCCGTCTCCCCTCCACTTCGTCGAATCCACGAGTCTCTTCTGCTCTTCCATCGCGGCACTAGCAGGAAGAAGAAGCCTCAACTATCACGCGCTAACACAACCAGGAACACTTGCTCTACTCTACAAGGACAAAACACAGAGTCGTGTTCTATGGCCACCGACACTAGCGGAGGTGGATCCGTGTCCTTGGAGGACATCAAGAACGAGACCGTCGACCTCGTGCGTGCACCGCTGCGATTCTTCCCCCATCTGAATTATTTGCCCTTTTCATGAGTTTTTGATGCGATCCTTGATGTTTCGTTAATTTTCCAGGAGAGGATTCCGGTGGACGAGGTGTTCCAGCATCTGAAATGCAGCAAGGCTGGGCTCTCCACCGCCGAGGGCGAGCAGCGGCTCCAGATCTTTGGCCCCAACAAGCTTGAGGAGAAGGAGGTTTAATTCATTTCTACATTATTCGGCTTGAAAAGGATTTTTTGCAATTATTTTATTAATTGAACGAATTGATCATTGCAGGAGAGCAAGGTGCTCAAATTCTTAGGGTTCATGTGGAATCCGCTGTCCTGGGTCATGGAGATCGCCGCCATCATGGCCATTGTCTTGGCGAACGGCGGGGTAACTATTCGTGTCCTCTGTTTAGTAAATAGTACTGATCCGTGCACGCGATGTGGGACATAATTGATCGATCGCATACATCTGTGCAAACAGGGTCAACCACCGGACTGGCAGGACTTCGTTGGAATCGTCATTCTCCTGATCATCAACTCTACTATCAGCTTTATTGAAGAGAACAACGCCGGCAACGCCGCCGCCGCCCTCATGGCCAGCCTTGCCCCCAAGACCAAGGTTGGTGTGCAGATTCTTAATATTATGCCAGAGATATGTAAACTAGTCTTAAATCTTCGCATGAGAGGCTTACATCACTGTACGCTTCAATTTTAGGTGCTGAGGGACGGTAAGTGGTCGGAGCAGGAAGCTGCAATCCTCGTTCCCGGCGACATCATCAGCATCAAGCTGGGCGACATTATCCCCGCCGACGCCCGCCTCCTCGAGGGCGATCCCCTCAAGATCGACCAGTCCGCCCTCACCGGCGAGTCACTACCCGTTACCAAGAACCCCGGCGACGAGATCTTCTCCGGCTCCACCTGCAAGCAGGGCGAGATCGAGGCCGTAGTCATCGCCACCGGTGTGCATACCTTCTTCGGCAAGGCCGCCCACCTCGTCGACAGCACCAACAACGTCGGGCACTTCCAGATGGTCCTCACCGCCATTGGAAACTTCTGCATCTGCTCCATCGCCCTGGGCATGCTCATCGAGATTATTGTCATGTACCCGATCCAGCACCGACGCTACAGGGATGGCATTGACAACCTCCTCGTCCTGCTTATCGGCGGAATCCCCATCGCCATGCCCACCGTGCTTTCGGTAACCATGGCCATCGGGTCCCACCGGCTGTCCGAGCAGGGGGCGATCACCAAGAGGATGACCGCCATCGAGGAGATGGCCGGCATGGACGTGCTCTGCAGTGATAAGACCGGAACACTCACCCTGAACAAGCTCACTGTCGACAAGAGCTTGATTGAGATCTTGGGCAGGGACATCGACAAGGATGGTGTGGTCCTGTATGCAGCAAGGGCCTCTCGGGTTGAGAACCAAGACGCCATTGATGCTTGCATTGTTGGAATGCTAGCTGATCCTAGGGAGGTAAGTGTTATATGGCGAATCCTGTCTGATTTAATTACGAATTACAATTCATGGCAATCTTCTTCCACAGGCACGAGCTGGAATCGAGGAAGTCCACTTCCTGCCTTTCAATCCAGTGGATAAGCGCACCGCAATCACGTACATCGATTCCAATGGCAAATGGCACCGCTCCAGCAAGGGCGCTCCTGAGCAGATAATCGACCTCTGCAACATGAGTGAGGATGTCAAGAAGCGGGTTCATGGAGTGATCAGCAAGTTCGCCGACCGAGGCCTCCGCTCTCTCGGCGTCGCGAGGCAGGAGGTGCCTGAGGCCAACAAGGAGAGCACCGGCGGGCCATGGGAGTTCCTGGGCCTGCTGCCGCTGTTTGACCCGCCCAGGCACGATAGCGCCGAGACCATCCGCCGCGCTCTCCATCTCGGTGTCAATGTCAAGATGATCACCGGCGACCAGCTCGCCATCGCCAAGGAGACTGGGCGCAGGCTCGGCATGGGCACCAACATGTATCCATCCTCCACCCTCCTCGGCGAAAAGACTGATGAGGCCACCAACCTCCCCATTGATGAGCTCATCGAGAAGGCTGACGGCTTCGCCGGAGTCTTCCCTGGTAAGAGTTGCTCTCCTCGACCAGCTGATTGTTTGAGAAAATGCGCAAGAGTCAAATGAGTTACATTTTTTTTCTTTACCAGAGCACAAGTATGAGATTGTGAAAAGGTTGCAAGACAGGAAGCACATCTGCGGCATGACCGGAGATGGCGTCAACGACGCCCCTGCCTTGAAGAAAGCCGACATAGGCATTGCGGTGGCCGACGCGACTGACGCCGCCCGCAGCGCCTCCGACATTGTCCTCACCGAGCCTGGGCTGAGCGTGATCGTGAGCGCAGTGCTGACTAGCCGTGCCATCTTCCAGCGTATGAAGAACTACACCATCTACGCCGTCTCCATCACCATCCGTATCGTGCTCGGCTTCATGCTCATCGCCCTCATCTGGCAATTCGACTTCTCCCCCTTCATGGTCCTCATCATCGCCATCCTCAACGACGGCACCATCATGACCATCTCCAAGGACAGGGTGAAACCCTCGCCCATCCCGGACTCTTGGAAGCTGCAGGAGATCTTCGCCACCGGGCTCGTCCTCGGTACCTACCTCGCCGTCATGACCGTCGTCTTCTTCTACGTTGCTTACGACACTGACTTCTTCCCGGTGAGCACCTCGGACACTAATCCAATCACGAGCACTTACCAAACTTGGGGAAAGAACTCCGACATGATTTTTTTCTTTAAAATTCAACAATGCAGGACGTATTCGGAGTGAGACACATCAGGGGCAGTCCTAACGAGATGACCGCGGCATTATACCTCCAAGTGAGCATCGTCAGCCAGGCTCTCATTTTTGTAACCAGATCGAGGAGCTGGTCATTCATCGAGCGCCCCGGCCTCTTGCTCGTTTTTGCCTTCTTCGTCGCCCAGCTGGTAACCTTTAGCACCTTCCGCTTACCAGGAAACTAGTTGTGGCACCTTTAGTTGCTCAAATCCACCATTATTTTCCTCCACAGGTGGCCACTGTCATCGCTGCGCATGCCTCATGGGGCTTTGCCGGGATCCAAGGCATCGGATGGGGGTGGTCTGGAGTCATTTGGCTCTACAGCATCATCACCTACATCCCCCTTGACATCATCAAGTTCATCACCCGCTACACTCTCAGCGGCAAGGCCTGGGACAACCTTCTCCAGAACAAGGTAATCGATCGAACCTGGTCTGCGTACTCGATTGGAAAATGACGACGACAGGTTCACTGATCCAATTTAATGGTTCATTTGAGCAGACGGCGTTCACCTCCAAGAAGGATTACGGCAAGGGTGAGAGGGAGGCTCAGTGGGCGTTGGCACAACGTACGCTGCACGGCCTGCAGCCCGCGGACCAACCGACCTTGTTCGACGAAAAGAGCAGCTACAGGGAGTTGTCAGAGATTGCCGAGCAGGCCAAGAAGCGTGCTGAGGTCGCCAGGTAAAGTGCAAGCTTAGCTTCCTTGCTTGCTAGCTGTATTTTCTCACCGAAGTAGAGCTGACGACTAATGAATGGCTGCAATGTTTTCCTTCTTTGCCTCAGGCTAAGGGAGCTGCACACTCTCAAAGGGCACGTCGAGTCCGTGGTGAAGCTGAAGGGCATCGACATTGAGAATATACAACAGCATTACACCCTCTGAAGAGAAGATTCTGCAAGCAGTCGCTGAAGCTTTTTTTTTTTTTTTTTGGCTTCTCATCGTAGGGAAGACCTTTGAATAAATAAATAGAAGCAAAATAGCTTGTGTTGCTCACCAGTAGTCAGTAACTGCACTAAAGAGTGCACAGGTGTTTTTTGCAACACTGAGTTTTTGTTTTAAGCTCTAATTTTAATGAAGACTTGCGGCGAGTTTGGTAAGGCTGAAGTTTTTTGCTTTTGGTTAGTTTGATTAGAGCTATTTTGACTAGAGGCGGGTTGAAAAAGTTAAGATTGTTTGGGTAAAACAGTTGATCAGTAGCTTCTCACTGCTATGTTGTATTGTGTTGTTTAATTTTATTAAGTGAAAAATTTATAAATATATATAAAAATTTATAAATTATAATAAAAATAAAATTTTCTAATACATAAAATTTAAAAATATTTAATACAACAACATATATTTTTTTTAAGTTATTATATGTGTATATTTAATCTATGATTAGTTCTAAAAAAAATTTTATCTGTACTTATTGCATCATGCTAATAATCTCTATAATTTAATTTTTATTACATATTATTAATTTTATAAAAATAATTATTATCTTGTTTTTATATTTTTTATTATTTGAATTTTAAAAATTAGTATTTATTAATATCTCTAATCTTATATTAAATTTTTATTATTTTATACTTTATACCTATACTTATACTTGGTAAAAAATTAAAAAAAAATAAAATAAAAATCCCAATCATGTTTGGAATCCCAAATCTCTCATTTGCAGCCTTGGGATTTTTATTTCGATTGCACCCAACGACGGCGACACTTCAGTCTCCAAGTATGCCTTCCTCTCCACCTCCATGGCAGCGTGCTTGTTTCGATTGCTATCTCCCTCGTTGCCTCATCTTCATGCCGCCCTTCTCCTCTTCCTCCTCCATCAGATCCCGGCCGGTAGTTAGAAATCGTATGGATTTGATCGACCTGCATGGGGATTTTTGGCCGGACGAAAGAAGCGGCGACGGGCAATAGAAGGTGCGGCAACGGAAGAAGCGACGACGGGCGATAGAAGGTGCGGCAACGGAAGAAGCGGCGACGTTTGGAGGCGGCGACGGAAGAAGCGGCAATGGAAGGTGCGGCGAGGAAGGAGAGGAGGCACTGTACGCGCGCAACCGCAGCATATTTTCCAAAGTTACCTTTACTTGCTTTCCCAGCCTGCCAAACAGCGCAGCTTCCTACTTTTTAGTTTTCCGCCAACATAAAAGCCGGCTGCATTTGTAACCAATTACGCAGCTTCATGCTCACACTCTTGCTGAATTATCGTCTCTCAACTATTGATGTTGCCTTAGTTCAGCTCAATTACGCTAGTGGTAACTTGGCGAGCAAATGAACAAAAAAAAAAAGGCGTGCGGTTCTTCCAGCAAATGAACAAAAAAAAAAAAGGCGTGCGGTTCTTCCACCTATATCGAACAATATTCATTATACATATATGTATGAGTCATCAAAGACACGCCCCTAATACAAAATTATTTAAGTAATGCTTTCTCTCTCTATTTATATAAAAAAAATTATGTAAATTACACTCAGATGAGGGTTAATTGGGTTGAGTTATTCAAATAAGGATTAATTAGGTTGAATCACTTATATTGTGTTTCCTTGAATGGAAAACTAGAAGGAAAGAATGAAAACACATTGAATTTAGACGCAAAATACTACTAAATTCAATGTACTTCCATTCTTTCCTCCTAGTTTTCTATCCAAGGAAACACAGACTTGGATCAATAGATTCTCTATCACTTAAATTATATAAAAAACCGTTGGAACCGTTGAATCGCGGTTAATCGAACCGAACCGAACCGGTTTTCTGGTTAATCGAACCAAACGGTTCTTTAACCGGTCGGTTTTTCAGCAGTTCCAACGGTTATCGGCTCGGGACTTGGCCGAACCACCGGTTAACTAACCGAATCGGTATATAATATATTTTATATAAAATATTTATTTATATATAAAAATAAATTTTTAATATTAAAATAATTATATTTATATAATTAACCAAACCGGTTAACCAAAATTGGTTGTTAACCGAACCAGTTAACCGATAGTTAATTGAAAACTGGCGGTTAATCGTTGGTTAACCGGTCAATACCAGAAAATATATTATAATTTAAGAAAAGAAATTATGATCGATTAACTATCAATCGGTTAATCAGTTGACTAGTTGACTGGTTGACCGTTTAACTGATTAACTGATCAAATCGGTTCATGATTTTTGTTAAATCGAATGGTTCGATTAACTAGCTGACCTGACCTCGAGGTCAATTGGTTCATTAACCGCACGTGCACAGCCCTAAATTAAGGTGTACTTTGTCTCATTTTCGTATTAAAAAAGAACTTAAAGTTTTTTCGACTCCCATAGTCGAGCTTAAGATTTTAGCGATTCACTTATTTCTATATTTTAGAATTACTTTATTATCAATCTTTTCATTCAATCTACTTCATGATCGCAAGCACACGATGCCGTCGAACATTGGCTATGATTCTTGTGCACAAATGAGTCGACGACACGGATTTGCCGGCGGGAGAGACAACCAAGCTCGACGTAGACAAGGGCGGCTGCATTCATTCGCCAATCCTGGTTAAATTCAAGGCAGTGACATAGCCGACGACGACCTCGATGGCGGCGCTGCATTTGGGCCCATCTCTGGGGCCATCGGAGGCGACGCCGATGAGGGGATTCGATTGCGCCACCACTCGAAGGTTGCGAGGGAAGACGGATGCGTCGACTGCGTCTTCCAGAATGTCCTAGAATATGCAGGAACGCCGGGTGTAAACAAATATCTGTAATAAAAGGATATTTTTCCATTTATAAAACATCAAAATATATGTAACAGCAAAAATCAATTGCCTCATATTTAGAATAAATAAATAAATATAATTTTATTCTAATCACAAATTTAGAAAAAAAATAAATATTAATTTCTCGAAGAAACGCTCCGCAGAGCAATCACCGACACTGACCGGTGGCACGCATGGCGGTTCCAGAGGCGGTGGCGGTTTCGGTTTCGGAGTCCAATGAACGCCAGCTGTCCTTCGGACGCGTACACGTAGCCGTCGTGCCACGATTCCTACCCCCGCGTGCAAATCCACTCTTGCGGGCAACGTGATAATAAAAGTGGTGGGCAAGGGTTAGGTGCCCCACTACCAATTATTTAGATTTTTCTCTTTAGAATTTTAGTTTAATTTTATTATCTAATATGATAATATAAATAAATATATTAATTCAAAATTCAAAGTAATTAAAAATATTATGTTAAAATTTTGACTATATTTCAAAACGAGCACGCAAGCGTAAATAATGTTAATTTCTATAATGTACATGCCAATAGTATACTTAAAATAGGTATAATCAAAATATTTTTTTTATAAAATATTTATTGTATGTTTAATGTGAACAAAATATTTTTCAAGTTTTTTAATTTTCTCAAATTTATTGTTTAAATTTATAATTTCTTACTATTTTTCTTTTCCTAGTGGTTCAAACAGTAATAAACTTCACTCCAAAATCCTGATTATACACGGAATAAAAAAGTTGTAAATACATAATTATTCATTAAGGGCAGCCGAACAACGATGCATACAGGACACGATTACAGGTTGGAGCAAACACAAATATTCCATAAAAGCTCGAATAATAAAAAAAAAACACTATAATTCATTCATCACACAAATCACAATTTTAATATTGCACAGATACAACGGGTACACTTTTTAACCACTCGAGTAATTATTATAAAACACTGTTACAAACCGGATATAAACAACTAACTTCCTACCTAAAACTTTATTTAACACCGTTAACAAAAGCAACAAATTCTATAGAGAAAACCTAGCAACTAGACGGAACATTTGTGACCATCAATTCACAAAGATAATAAAGCAAATACCTAATGTTTACCCCCTAAATCCATACATAGTATGTCGGAAAGAGAAATTATTGTAGTAAAAAGGAGGAAATCAGTGTGTGGGAACCAACCTTTTGAAAAAATAGAGGAAGGTTCTCGAGAGAGAGAAAGATGAAGACCTACAATCTACATGCATCGAGTTAACATACACACCTTCTACCACAAATTCCCCTTACCGATCAGGAACGCTTTTTCTCCCACAAACAGATCTAGAGTTCACCAGGCAAAACTGCCATCCAGGTGAGTTGAACGAGGAACTAACCTGCACGCATCTACGCGTGCCGCAGCGTGGTTGAAATACGGTGAATCAGGAGAGACGAAGGAAGAGGAAGGGAATCAGGGGAGGGCGAGACGATGTAGGCCGGCCCCGCGTACGCCTTCGGAGGCCGGAGCCCAACCATCTTTGGGAGCGAGATGTGCGGCATCGTGTCAGAACGTTTTGGGGGAAAACCAACCGGAACCAGATCTGGAGTTTTATTTAAAGCCGCTCGGTTCAATTCCTCGCCCCGCTTCAAGATCCGCACCTGCCCCATCTCGAATACCTTGCCGGAGCGTGTGTCCCCCTCAGAGACAGTTCCATCGGTCCGGAAAGGCGGCCGTCTCTGGCGGGCGGCGCGCGGCTGTCTAGCGCCACTGGCATATCTGGCCTTCCGGGGAGGCGGCGGAACCCGTCGGCATAGCTCCGCGGAGGGCGAAGGAGAACGCAAGGAGTGCGGGGAGGAGAAGGGTGGCTGTGGAGATTTCTTTCGGGAGGGGTCCGCCGGCGGGGTACGATATGACTGGAAAGCATCGAGGTGGTGGCGATTCTGGAGGCAATCCTGCGGCCGGAGAACCGCCGTGGCCATTACGGTATGTGATGGACTGGTGGTGAAGAAACGCTGTGTCAGGGAATTGGCCAGTCTGCTCGTTTTTATAGAGAAAAATAGCCCTTATTTTGGGACAGGCCGCACGGCTTCTTCTATGCGAAGTTGGATCCGTCAACCGCCTCAACGAAGCATGATGAAAAAAATCCCGTCCGTCCGTCGACCTCGAACCGACTCGATAAAGAATCCAACGGCATTATGCTTATTTCGCATAAATGCGAACGTAAGGACGTTAAATAATTAGTCAATCTGTGCCTGACGCGTCGTCCAGAATTGCTTATGCACGCAATCGTCATCTCCTCGAGGGACAGCGGGGTCCTCGTAGATGTAAAACATTTACAAAACTGCCACAGAACTACGTGCGGCTGAGATCTTCAGGTCTGCCAACCAGTGGAATGAACGGCCAAGGAGGGACCGAAGTTGCGTCTTTGCGACGATACGGAATTCAAGGGGTGAGGCGGGGAAGGGAAAAAAAAAGCCTACGCAAGGGACGCTGCATTTCAATCAAAAGCAGGTCCCTCATCCTTCATTCACGTATCTTGAAGTATGAGTTTAGGGTGCGAATCTTAAAGCAACCAAATAGGAAACTTAACCTTGGTTAGGCTCTTTTCTTTTAAGCTGTGGTTTTAAAAAAAATCAAAATCATTTCTCCTCCCCCAAGCTTGAGAAGTTTGCCCTATAAATCATTCTTTTTTCCTCCCTGTCTCACTCCATCGCTTGATGAGAATGAGCCAGGCTTCTTCTCCGGGGAAATGGCGGCAGCAAATGTAGTCTCAATCGCATCATTCTTTTTGCTCTTCTAGCTAGGTTACCGTCTCTACCTTCTCTTTTGATGTTTACAGCCACAAATGACAACTACATCTGTTTTTCTCGAGAGATGATCAAGTTGAGTTTATTGAGTGTTACATCTGGAGCAAATCCTATTTCTATGAAAAGGAAATTGATAATACTGTGCAGTAGCTAGTTTAAAAACTAAAAAAAAAAAGTAAGGCTTGTAAAGGGACATGGTGTCATTAAAGGTAAAGTATTTATTTATTTATGTGATTTTTAATTGTTTCATATACAAATAAATGGTAGTTCTTCCGCATCCCAATCTAAACAAAAGTAATCAAAACATTGTAAGTAGAATTTCTTATTATCAAGCAACTCCTCTGATGTATGGCCAACTACGAATAATATATGTGAAGCATTTAATATCCTTCTTCTGCTTTGTGAATTATTTTATATTCCTCTTTTGCTAAATCTCCTATCACTACTCTCAATAGTGTAAGTCTTTTTCTTGTTTTTACTAATTTTAGTGTATACTGGTCATATAGATTATAGAAATATAATAAATTTTCAATAGATTGTACATCTATCTAATTTCGTCCACCTGAATAATCTGAAGTTTCATATGGCAATAAACCGCATTGTGAATAATCAGAAATTTGCTACTACTAGATATGTACTTGCTTTATGAATAATCTGAAATTTTATAGATTTTCAATAATACTAATGTTTTACTTGTAATTTGTGTTCAGGCTCATGTTCTCATGCCTCCCACATATCCATTTGCTGCTACTGGATATGTATGCTATTGTATATAATTTAAATTTTTATAGATCTTTATGAATACTAATATTCTACTATTGTAACATAGACACCTTCACCAAGTCATCAGATTTCTCCACAAATGCAGGTCCCGTATACTGCCATGATGATGGGAACAACTTCTTATTATGTAAGTATATTTACCTGATCTATACATTAATGATATTCATGTAGGAAGTTGGTACTACACTCATTTTCCATCCTGCAGTGTTCCGATGCAGGCTCTCGCAATGCTCCGTCGCAGTTTGATCTCAATTTGTCACCCCCAACATAATTTATAGTAGTTAATGATTCCATTAAGAGAATATGTATACCATTCTTGTAATTTGAGTTTATACAATTTGTAATTGTTGCCCGAAGTGTGGGATGATAGTTGCCCGAATCAATTTGGTAGTGCAGATTGCACAATCTTTGTAATAAAATATGTTAAAAGTATAACTAGTGATAGAGAATTTAACTTCACTAAGATGATATGCCCAAATTACAGGCAATAATTGTTTTAAATCTCTTTAGGAGGTGTATAGAGCATTCAGGATGATATATTTGTTTGTAATTTCCCATTTTGGGACGCTAATTGATGTGATGTATAATGGATTCTGTTTTAGTTTGTTGCATATTATATTGTATACAGATTCTACAAAAATGAGTTGTATTCTACTCTATTCTGTCAGATTCTATAAAATTTTATTGCATTATACTATATTGTGTATAGATTCTACAAAAATGAGTTGCATTCTACTTTATTCTTTTAGATTCTACAAAAATTTGTTGCATTCTACTATATTCTTTATAGATTCTACAAAAATGAGTTGCATTCCACTTTATTCTGTCAGATTCCATGAACTTTTAACAACATTCTACTATATTATGTACAGATTTTATAAACTTTTATGGGCATTCTACTTTACGACATACAAATTTTACAAACTTTTAAGGGCATTCTGCCATATTCTGTATAGATTCTATAAACTTATAACGACATTCTGCCATATGAGGAAATTCCTTAACAACAAAATATCTTCCAATTTGACATGAGAATTATTCTTTCAGAAATATAAGCAAGAAAAGCACAACCACCTGACCTCAAAAGCTGAGTAGCCTGAATAACTAAAACAAGAGGTAACTGGTCTCTAGTTAAACCTCTAAATACCATTTTAAGATTCTTTTGAGGAGATAAAATGATAACTCTAGCTGGGCAGTCAACCTTAGCATCAAAACAAGTCAACCAATCCATCCTTAAAATCACATCAAAATCAAGCAGGTCAAGAACAATTAGATCATGGTCATATCGATAGTCATTTATAACAATCTCACAAGTTTTGAAAACAAATTGTGCCCCTACTAATGCACCCAAAGGAGTTTCAACTGATAAATTATTCTTAAGCAATGAAAGTTGTATCTCTAATCTACTTGCAAAATGTGATGCAATGAAAGAGTGAGTAGCACCCGTATCAAATAAAGCATTAGCAGGTATACCAAAAACATAAATTGTATCTTTAATGACTGCATCAGATTCTTGAGCCTCTTGCTTAGATACAACATAAATCTTGCCCTTACTTGAAGACTAGTCTCTTTTACGACAACACTCTTATAATGTCCAGGCTTTTTACAAAAGAAACAAACTGCTTCTCCTTTTAGACAATATGCGGAAACATGTCTGGTATCTTCACAAAACTTACAATATACTTGGGTAGAGGAATCTGATGATCTACCCCCTTGAGCCTGAAAAGCTTTACTTCTCCTAGGAGGTGACTTGAACCTTTTAAAAGGTACCTGCTCTTTATCTCTCGACCCACTGCTGCATGCTGCTTTACTGCCAATAGTTCTCTTGGTATTAACTTCCTGAGCTAGCAGTTCAATATTTTTCTCAGCCCAGCGGGATTTACCCAAAACCTCTACATGTGTGGGCAACTCAAACATAGAGACCCACGACCTCAAATTAGGGCGCAAGCCCTTCTCAAATAACCTAGCTCTTTTATCTGGGTTAGCAACCCACTCACGAGCAAAGCGAGCCAACTTGTTAAATCTCTTATCACATACCGAGCAATAGACATCTCTCCCTGAGACAAACTGAAAAATTTTTGTAATTTGGTGGTCCGAACAGAATTTGGAAAAAACTGACCTAAGAAAACTTCAGTAAACTAGAGCCATGTGATTCTAGCATCCGCAGGCAAACTTCTTTTGTCATTACCCCACCAAGCATCTGCATCCCCTCGAAGAAGATGACTAACAAATCTTATCCTATCTTCATCTGTGCACACCACTAACTCGAAGGCTTTTTCTACTAATCTTAACCACTTTTCCTCTGATACCAAATGTAACAACCTGTCTAACTTAAATGCGGAAAAACTGGATTTGAAGAAAATTTTAGTGTACACTAGATTGAATTATTTCTCAACAATAAAAACATTCCAAGCTTCTTCAAATTATTACAAGAATTTTAAACATAAACATCCCACTCTAAACTCATATTTCTTTATTACATTGAATTCTAAAAACAAGCTATCTAAATTAAATAACTATGAGCATGGAACTGGACCACCTTTAGAGTCAAACGTATGAACGTTTCCAGGGGTTAGCTGCAGATCTTAAATTATCTTGAGAAGGATCTGCAACAAAAGCTCTCGTAGGTCAGCATTAATGCCGAGTAAGCCTCTCTCCAAGAGAAAGGGGAAATCCCTTATAAAGAATAGGTATGATATAATCAATGAGTCAATAAGGAAGGCTGTTAAACAATTTTCTATATAAATACTATCATGATGTGCAAGGGTCACAATAAGCAAAAAATAATACATATTCAAATATGATCAATTTCTTGCACAATAAAGATGGTAACTATAGTTCATCTGTAAGGTTCATAAATCTAAACATGTATTACTGAATGAACTGATTAACTAGAAGAAATCTTAACATGATATTTGAAGCTAATCTAACTGAATAAAAATTAAACTATATATTTGAATAAATTGATATAACTGAATAAACAATGAACTGTATAACTGAATCAAATACATATCACAACATGTTAAGCATACAACTGGTTTTCTGGTTTAGCCTGTAGGTCGTCACCCTAAACTGCACCCGCAGGTGGTGAACAAACTCGCCACAAGTTCAAAGTATGCATTGATTGAACCCCGGATACAAACTGGTATGCACATATTCATGATCATGCTGATTTACTTTAAAATAATTGAAGGGAAACATACAAGACTTGAACTTGGTTTGAGGACTTATAAATTTAAGGATGTCTAAAGACAAAGCCAAATAATCCCAAATTTAAGTGTGTTCAGAAAGTCTATTATATAACATGTAAAAACGAAATAAATACTAACCCAAGTGTCACGGACGCACTTAGCTCGGTGCCTAATGTCCGTGCGGCACACTACTTGGTGTCACACCCTAATTTTCACCATAAATTTTTACCTCAAAAATTGAGCGTGATGGCGCAATCTACACACCCTCTGTGTAAATTGCCAGCCTACACTCTATGCGGAAATAACCAAGATCTACAGCACGGACAAAAGCTCCTCTGAATCCACTGCGCTCTCAGGGCTGAGCTCTGATGGTACTGAGCTCCAAGGCTGGTCTGTGATGGCAATGATCCTAGCCTTCTCCTAATCGTAGACCTAGGTCAATAAGTGGCGGGTGGCAAGCACATGTTGCTTCTCAACCCCATATGCACACTTAAAGACGGCCTTAGACTTAAGTGCCCTGTAATTGACAACACACACGCTGGCAGTCACAAGTAAAGGGCACTAGACATATGCCCAAAACCCTAATGCAGATATCGACTACTACACAGCGAGCGAGCTCCTTGCACAAGCACGGCGCTTGCACAAGTCACAAGCTAAACACACCGGACAAGTAAAATAACAAACCCCTCCAAGGACACAACCTCGGGTATGAGTGGTATATCTCTTCCAATGTGGATAGAGATACTAACAATGAACTATAATCACTACTCAACAAAACATGAGGTTCATATGAGTCTTACAATGCTATTACAAACAATAACACAAGTAAGCTAGAAATTATACTACTCCAACGCTAATGATGAAGTGATGAAGATCAACCTCCTCTCCTCCTTAAGGTGGCCGAACTCCTCCAAATGCCCCTCAAGCGCAAGCCCTTGAGGGTTCCACCCTAGGATCGCCCTCCTAGGTGGTTTTGATGCTTCAATGTGTCCCATAGCTCCAAGGAACACTTCAGCCCTCCAATGGACAGCAATGAAGCCGCCCCCAATGTGGATGATGGAAAGGTGGAGCCACCAAGATGAATGGCCACCAATCAGCCCCCTTCTTCCCCAAATCAGCCCCCTTTCCTCCAAAGGGACAAAACGTCAAACACAAGGGCTGCAAAGGCTGAACCGTGAGCTCCTGTCCTCCTCAACTCTCGGTCCTCCTCCTCCAATGAGAACCGCGCCAAGGAACAAGGTGGATGCTCTCCTTTCCTCCAAGAAGAACAAAGCCGAGAGCTCCTTGCTCTCGCCCAAGCTAGATGAAGATGGCTGAATGCTTCAGCCCCTCCCAAGCATGTCGCCACCAAGGTGAATCCAAGGAATGAAAAGTGGAAGATGGTGGCGTGAGCTCCCTCAAGATCAGCCTCCAACTCGCCAAGGAAGAAGATGAATCACCCTAGATCCCCTTCTCCAAGTCGCCCTCTTATTGCTCACTCTCGGCTGCAATCCCCTTCCAAAACCGAGATCCCCAAATGTTGAGATCCCCTTTTGCTTAAGTGATTTGGGCCATATGGATGAAGAAGCCTTTATCAAGATGTGCCTCCTCTTTACTTCAACGAATGACCCAAGCTCGAGTTGGTCCTCTCATGCAACATAAGGCTTTGGCTCTCCATAGGTCTTGGGTTCAAATCTCACCCATGACATATTTTTTTATACATGCTTGTACACCTCTATACAAGACCATATAATGTGCCATGGTCCAGGTAGCCTCCTACATTGACCCTTATATTTTTGCAAGTGCATGCTCCTTGCCATGTACCTACAAAATATCATAACACAAGATTAGTGTCCTAACTTCACTACTTCTCATGCTCTTCTCCAACTTTACCCCCTTCATCCCTACTCATAACCTCCATGAGTCCATGGGAAAGGTGGGGTAGTACCCCAAAGTACCCCGGGCGTCACAATTCTCCCCCACCTAAATTAGCATTCGCCCTCGATGCTAGGTACTTCTCGTACTGCCTCAACAATCCTTCATACTGTTCCAAATCCATGGCTTTTTCCCAAGTTGCATCTTCAACTGTCTCGTCCAACCACTGGACTAAAAATTCAGTTTTTCGCCCACTGGGCCCACTAAATGCATAGACCCTATGGTCTAAAATCTTCAATGGTCTCCTGCCATACTCAATTTTCCCTTGGGCTGGTTGCCTTCTTTCCACTCCACGGTCTAGATGCCTTTCATCTGGATGGTACTTCTTCAATAGACTAACATGGAATATGGGATAAAACTGCAGCCATGGTGGTAACTGAAGTCTGTAAGCAACAGCTCCAAACCTCTTGATGATCTTGAAAGGCCATTCATACCTTCTCACAAGACCTCTATGATAAGTGCGTGCTTCAGTCTTTCTCCACATCTGTGGGGTGAGTTTCAGCAACACAAGATCCCCCACATCAAACTCGAGATGTCTCCTGTTTCTATTAGCATACTGTACCATCCTATTTTTAGCTTCCTGCAAGCTATCACGAGCTTCCCGCCATAGCTCGGTTCTATCCTCAATAAATTTTGTAGCTGCCTGGCATTTCCCCTGCAATGTCCTATTCAATGTATCCACGGGTGTCATAGGCTGCCACCCTAACACTGTCTCAAAAGGACTCTTTCCTGTAGCAGAAGAAACTTGAATATTATATGCAAACTAGGCTGTATCTAGCAATCTAATCCAATTCTTCTAAGTCGAAGAAATAAAGTGTCTAAGATACCCCTCTAGCAAAGCATTAATCTTCTCTGTCTGCCCATCAGTCTGTGGATGGTATGCTGTTGACATTTTGAGATCTGTACCCAACTTTTTAAACAGTGAAGACTAGAACTTCCTAGTGAACGTCGGGTCTCTATCACTAATGATCTCTCTAGGTAAACCAAAACGTTTAACCACATGTGTCATAAATAGATTAGCCGTCACCTCAGTAGTGCACGGCTCCGGTGCAGGTGCAAACACAGCATATTTTGAACATCTATCCACCACAACAAAGACAGATGTCATTCCTTCCACACGGGGAAAATGGGTAATGAAATCCATAGAAACAGAAACAAATGGTTTCTCTGGAATAGGCAAGGGCTGCAACAGTCCTGCCTCCTTTCTCCTCTCAATTTTGTCTTGCTGGCAGACAAGACAAGTCCTCACATAGTGTTCTACATCCTCTTTCATCCCCGGCCAGTACCAAGCTCTACTCAATAGTGCAAACATGCGCTTCCCTCCAGGGTGACCAGCCTAGACTGTATCGTGATACTCACGCATGAGGCCAAATCTGACATCCCCAAATGAATGTACATAAGGCCTACCACCTCGTGCCATGATCAATCCATCCTCGCTCAAGTAGAAGCGTCGAGTAGTTCTCTCTTTTATCTTCGCCACTAACTTCATATAGGACTGATCTGAACCCATAGTATCTCTGATCAACTGAATGACCTTACTCATGGCGTATGACATAGCAGAATAATGAGAAATGGAGGTAACTCTGCTCAATGCATCTGGAACCTGATGAATGCGCCATGGCTTGTGTTCCCAATCAAAGTCAAACTCAGCTAATTGCTCTTGCCATCTGGCCTGTCTGGCAGATAATTTCTTCTGAGTTTGGAAAAAAGTATTGGCCACATTATCAGTTTTTACTATGAACTTGTTTCCTAACAAGTACACCCTCCATAGCTTTAAACAATATACAACTGCTAGCATTTCTTTCTCGTGAGCTGAATAGTTCATTTCGGTACTCTTTAACTTTCTACTCTCAAAAGCTACTGGTCTACCATCCTGTACCAACACTCCTCCCAATGCTCTATCAGATGCATCTGTGTGAACCTCAAAAGCTAAGGAAAAGTCTAGTAACCTCAGGACTGGTTCTGAAGTCACCTGTAACTTCAGTTTCTCAAATGCAGTTTGGTGCTTGGCCTCCCAAGCCCAAGTGACATCCTTCCTCAGAAGGTCAGTCAAAGGCGCTGCTATCTTGGAATAATCCTTGATAAATCGCCTATAAAAGTTAGCAAGTCCTAGAAAAGACCTTAATGTGCTAACTAAAGTAGGTGCAGGCCACTCTTCAATGGCTCTAATCTTGCCAGAATCCATGTGAACCTGACCTCCACCAACAACATGCCCCAGAAACTCCATCTGACTCTGCGCAAACTCGCATTTCTCCAGCTTCAGATATAACTGATTCTGCCTTAGCACTATTAAGACCTCTCTTAAGTGCTCTCTATGTTCCTCCATATTGGCAGAATAA